>JAGDYQ010000004.1:14292896-14496167 GCA_021962125.1 Bulinus truncatus | reverse complement strand
AATCTTGTTTGAAATTAAATTTTTTCTGTATTGTATAAAATCAATGACAAGGCTTTGAGGAAACCAATCTCACTAGTCTGCAACAATCTCTCAGATCACTTCATACATCAGATATTTAAAATTTAGCCCCAGAAAAAAATGTGGTGTGAGTCCACTAGAAGGAAAAGTCAGCCTGAGCAGGCACTTTTGTGATGTCACAGACAGAAATTTATCCACTAAATCTACAAAAGAAAGATGAAAAAAATTACATTTTAAAATAACAAAGCAAATTTTAAGAAATGATTAAGCTTACTCTAAGCGTTAATATAAACCATAAATAGTTAATTTAAATAATGTATGTAATGTAAAAGATAGTTCTTAACACGTGACTAAATCTGAGTTTTTTCCCCAAAACAAATCAAGTCATGTATTTCACCGTTAAATGAAAAACAACTTCACATGTGTGATAAGAAAAGATATGGAAAAGAGCTAAATTTGCAAGCTGAATTTTATTTACTTTGAATTTTGCCTTTCCATCCAGAAAAGAAATATGCTGGCATTAGGAGCTCTTTGCACTAGAGTCTATAATCCACAATGTAGACTCAGCCAAAATGTTGTGGGCAAGAGCACTGGCTGCTTTGACCTTTAGTTTCTCTGTTGTATCTGCAAGATCCTCAAAGAGATAGCGAGACATTTGTCTATTTAACACATCTGATGTGGCAGTGGCAAGTAGAATTGAACTGGACAAAATTCATAGTGTCAACTATCCTTATGCAGACAATGTGTCATCTAAAGAGGACGTCCAAAAGCATCAAGTGTGTTACTGATAAAATATTCTGGCTCAGCAGAAATTCTTTCAATGAAGCGTACAGCTGTCTTAATTTGTTGTGCCTTAAATTGAACATAAATGAAATTTTGAAATAACTAGAATATCAGTTTACTAAAGATGTATATTAAGTAAACTGTCTTGTCTATTTAAAACTAATTTACCATATCAAGATGATTTCTTTGACATTCAAAACCAAATACAATGACCATCCATGTGCCAGTCACTATTTTTCCCCAAAGTCTCAGCCCATGAAGTTGAGCCATCCAGCTGTCATTCTTTAGGTCTTCCAGTATTGCATTTTTCAAAGTAGTCGTGCTGTTGCAATACTTTTCTTGGTACTGAATGAGCAAGTACTTATGTCTGTATACCCATCCAGATAAGTGAAATAGTACATGAAGCCTGTATCCCAAATACCTAGGGGGGAAAGTACAGTAATTTATCTCTTTAGCGACAAGTCCCCCTTGGCTTTGTACCTGAAAATTTAAATAAATTACACAATGAATAGCATATAAAAATATATAACATTTATACTCCATGTACATTCCTTTGGCTAAATAGTGAAATACCTACATCCACTTTGAAATGGAGTAAAGAAGATTAACTGCTTTACAGTTTACAGTCAGATCTGTATGTCTCACTTGTGACTGAGTTTGTTTTGATCAATTCTTTTCTCACTTCACTATCTGTTCCATCCAGTGGATGTAGATTCAAGTATGACACTAAGTTGAGAAATAGCTGCCTGAATGATTAGCTTATGCTCGATACCTGTATAGTGTTTCAAAAAAAAAGTACAAAAATATAAAGCTAACTCCACATTCTGAACAAAATAGCGGTGTTGCTTTTTCAATACATGGAAATATTAATAAGGAAAACATTTTTGTTTGGTAATTAAGAATTATCTGCGAGCCATATTTCTGCCCATTTCGTTCGGTTCACATAGTCATTACGACGACATTACGTTGACTCGTTGAGACATATACATCTAGATATTAAAGAACCATTAATCTCGTGGGCCGACTGTCGTAAACAATTACTAAAAGATTTGATCAATAATATAATAAATAATTAAAAAAAAATATATAAATATTGTAATTTTACCGATTTAGTAGTCAAATAGTCTTTCCACTGTGTCTGACACCACGTCTTAGAAGACTTAAATTAATGAACCGGAAGTTTCTTTGTTTATTTATTTATTTTTATTGATAATGTTGGACTGGATTGTGGATTGGAAACATGGAAGCAGAATGAGACACTGCATTGCAAGGGACCTAAGGCGAATGACATTTAGGACAAGTTTCTATGTTCGGCAGTGCTGTGCTAGTTACTGTCAGACTGTAACTAGTTATAGTTACTAGTTACAACAGATAAAATATAACTAGTTACTCTATTAGTTACTCTATTCAAAATGTAACTAGTTACTTTACTAGTTACTCCGCAAAGTAACTAGATAGTTACTATTAGTTACTGGGATTGTCAAGGATGGGTTGTATGATTCTCCAACAACGGTTATAATATGTCACATAATTCTTTATTAAAAACAGTATGATAAGTATTTATAAAAAAAAAAACAATCATTCACCAATATATTAGTCAAAGCAACATCAACCAGTTTAAAGTTTAAAATTAACCTATCATTAAAAACTATTAATTGTTGTGTTGTGTAATTAACTAATTAATAATCACTGTATCAGTTTTTTATTGGCTCTTAGCAGTAAGATCATTTCAAAATGATCATCCGTTAGACTATTTCTTCGTGGAGTCAGTATTAGCCCGCCTATGCTAAATAGCCTTTCCACTGGAGCGCTTGATGGAAGACTTGTGTTTTTACGAACAAATACTTGTTTCACAAGTGGATAGTGAAGGAGACTAGATATGTCTTTTGAAGAATCATTTAGGAAAAGTTCAAGTTTGGACGGAGCAGTACTACCTCCAGTATCAGACTCATAAAAACAGAAGAAACTTCCTACATGAGATGATGAAGTCGTTGCTGTTGTAATATTGAAAGCATTGCCTGCAGCATCACAGTCAGCCATGGCCTGCATTGCTTGTAGCAGCAAATATTTAGCTCGAACTCTTTCAGCGTCAGACTGTATCCATCGGAGCTTGAATTGTGGATGAGAAGCACTTGCAATTATCAAATCATCTTCACCTTCAAGTGTGCCAAATCTTTTACTGATTCCACTAAGTAATGCATCAGCCAGTGGAGCCGCAAACTTCAATAAGGGCTTCATTGAAGAAAGATGTGAATGCAAGGAAGAAATTGTTGGTAGGAGTAGTCCCATGAAGCAGTTGACTTCAGCTTGCAACGTGTCCAGAGCCATGGCTAAAGGTTACATAACCTTGATGTACTCGGCCATGAAAACTATTTCATTTGGGCGGAAACTTGTTAGAGAAAGTTTGCTGCATATGTCATTTAACACAGCTTCAGATTTTTTCTCAACAATGGAATAGACTTTGCCAACAGAATTATAAAATGAGTTCCATCGTGTAGCATTTGGACAGCAAGTGTTAAATTGGATAAATCATGCACCACTTCAGCTGCCTGTGGACTTCTGCTTGCCTTGTTCCAGAGTGCAGCGCATTTAGCAAAAGTGCTGCGGTTCAACTTTTTGTAATTAAAATCATCATTTGCTTTTTCTGAATCAGAAACTGCTATAAGATTCATTGTGTGAGCTCCACAACGATGATGAGGTGGCAATGTAAACTCTGAAGCATCTTGGCAAGATTGCTTGTCATTTTCTAGAATGTCTGCAACATTAGTAAAGGTCACTGCTCCATCCTGTTTTGAGTCTGCAGGCATTGTCTCCAGCTCAGAAAACACTTTAAAAGCCTTTACAAAATTTGATCCATTGTCAGTAACTGTGCATATAACTTTTTTAGTGATGCGGAATTTGGAGTGAATTTCTTCAAGTGTTGCAGCAATCAAGTCGAAGGTATGTCTGCCTCGTAATCGTGAACATTCCAAAGCAGCTGATTTTCGTTCTAGTGTACTTATCTCTATCCAGTGCACGGTTACTCCAAAAAAACTTTGATTATGGGCTGTCCAGATATCTGCTGTCGTGCAGACTACAGTAACAAGTGACAGCTTCTGCTGAAGATCCTGATGCATTATTTTGTATTCGTCTTCAATGTTGCCTGTATATTAAAATTATACAACAAAAGCTTTTTTAAATTGCCAGAATAAACATTTTTTGTTTATATTATTTTAAGAAATTTGTAATGAGATAAGATAAAGGACATTTTATGCAAATAATGCCTTTAAGTTCAAATCTGAAATCTAAATACCAATTACAAATTAATAAATCTAAAATCACTGTATATGTTGATAGCGAAATTATACAAACACAAATAGCAACACAATGTACTAATTAAATAATGATACAAAACATAAAAAATATATTGTAAATACTACTACGAACCAGTGAGAGTCTTTCCTGTCATCACAGTTTTGCCGGGTTGAAGTCCAGTTACCAATTTAATGAATTCAGGTGATTCAACAACTGAAAATGCTTGCATGTCTCCGATAATAAAGTTCATGATCAGATCGTTTACATGTTGCTGTGACAGAAGTGCCACACTATTACTGGTCCATGAAGTTACAGTTTTCTGTTTCTTCGCCACCGGTTCAGGTAATCCATTTGATGAAGTGACAGACCTCTTCAGTGTTGGTAATTCATCATGTGCAGCAGGATGAACACTCTAATAATAAAAAGTAGTACAAAAATATAATAATAAAAAATAATAAATTGGTTTTTACAAATGTAAATGTTTTGAAACAATGGCATCTTCAGCCTGTTAATTATATAATAACATATTATTGCTAACCTGTAGATGTTTTTTGAGATTGGCCGTAGAATTGAGCGCGCAGCTATAAGTCTGTTTCGTAGCTGGAGGACAAAGCTTGCAACGTACACGAACGTTTTTGTTATCTATTTCAATTTTCGTAAAAAATTCGGTAAACACTGAACGTTCAAAAGAATTTTCAATTTGCTTTGAGTCCGCCATTGAGTTTGTCAAAAAATAAATTAGCTTTTTTATCGCTCACAACCAACTCGAACTTCCTATAACCATAAACATAAAAATACTTAACAAATATTATTGATTGCCATAGGCTCGTTCCGGCGCCAATAAACACACATGCGCACACATGATACAACAACGACCAAAGTAACTAGTAAAGTAACTAGCAATTTGCGTTACTAGTTACTGATAAAAGTAACTAGTTACTTAGAATAGTTACAGTTCAGTAAAAGTAACTAGTTACAGCATTAGTTACTTCAAATTGTAACTAGTTACAGTAACTAGCGTTACTGTAACTAGTTACTACCCAGCACTGATGTTCGGTATGCATGGAATAAACATTTAGTTTATTTACAGGTCATCTTCAAGGCTATGCTCCCCATCAGGAGCGGGGGGGGGGGGAGGGGAGGGGGAGATCATGAGCGGTCGCCCCAGATGCAACCCTAACGTTGTTTGTTCAAACGTTCTTCAAGGTTTTATGTACGATTGCCACATCAAATTGTTTGTAAATGAATGAGATTTGCATAATTATGAATCTGGTGTGGATATTTCTTGGCATGTTCACAAACCTTAAAAAAAATCGCAAGGGTTTTTTTTTTTTCTTTAGAAAAAAATGGTGACGGTTAGACCAGATTTGAAATTCACTAAACACATTAGCCACTGTTTAACCTCTGTTAAACCTCATTAGTATCCGTACAGGATATATTTAAAAAATAATATTACCCTGTCTAATTTTAAAATAATATTACCCTGTCCAATACAAATTCTCTTCGCTCGCCACAGTGCTTCACAAATATACTCTCAATTATAAACTCATTTACAGCTTTGAAAACTAGTGTTCTTTTGTCCATTCATTTGGCACTTGGCTGCACTTCAACTGGTTAGTTAGACCCATACAACGTGACACATGGTTTTGTCCAGTTTAACAGCTAGCCACTGCATTCGCTCCCTTGTCCATTATACCACTAAAACAGCGGAAGAGCGGCTTTGCTAAATACAATTTTGAAATGTACAAAGACAGGTTTATGGTTTATTGATAGGCTAATACGCATATATAACCACACACACACATAATCATGCGATCAATATAGCCTACATACACACATAAGCACACACATATAATCATGCTAGCAATATACATACACACAAAAACACACACAGAGATCATGCCATCAATATACATACACACCTAAAAGCACGCAAACAAAATCATGCTATCAATATACATAGCCTACACACCTACAAACACACAACACACAGAATCATGTGCCATCATTACAGTAGCGTAGCCAGCTTAATTCGCGCCCGGGGCACAATACTTTTTAGCGTTCCCTCATTCGAAAACCATACAATACTATATGTAAAATATACCATTTGACACCCCTTTGTGAGTAGCGCCCGGGGCATGATGCCCCCTTGCCCACACACTATTGGTGGCCCACTCACACCCAACCTGTGACAGGCACACACTATTGGTGGCCCACTCACACCCAACCTGTGACAGGCACAGACTATTGGTGGCCCACTCACACCCAACCTGTGACAGGCACAGACTATTGGTGGCCCACTCACACCCAACCTGTGACAGGCACAGACTATTGGTGGCCCACTCACACCCAACCTGAGACAGGCACAGACTATTGGTGGCCCACTCACACCCAACCTGTGACAGGCACAGACTATTGGTGGCCCACTCACACCCAACCTGTGACAGGCACAGACTATTGGTGGCCCACTCACACCCAACCTGTGACAGGCACAGACTATTGGTGGCCCACTCACACCCAACCTGTGACAGGCACAGACTATTGGTGGCCCACTCACACCCAACCTGTGACAGGCACAGACTATTGGTGGCCCACTCACACCCAACCTGTGACAGGCACAGACTATTGGTGGCCCACTCACACCCAACCTGAGACAGGCACAGACTATTGGTGGCCCACTCACACCCAACCTGTGACAGGCACAGACTATTGGTGGCCCACTCACACCCAACCTGAGACAGGCACAGACTATTGGTGGCCCACTCACACCCAACCTGTGACAGGCACAGACTATTGGTGGCCCACTCACACCCAACCTGTGACAGGCACAGACTATTGGTGGCCCACTCACACCCAACCTGTGACAGGCACAGACTATTGGTGGCCCACTCACACCCAACCTGTGACAGGCACAGACTATTGGTGGCCCACTCACACCCAACCTGTGACAGGCACAGACTATTGGTGGCCCACTCACACCCAACCTGTGACAGGCACAGACTATTGGCGGCCCACTCACACCCAACCTGAGACAGGCACAGACTATTGGCGGCCCAGTCACACCCAACCTGTGACAGGCACAGACTATTGGTGGCCCACTCACACCCAACCTGTGCAGTGCCGAACCGAGCTTAACTCGCACCCGGGGCACAATACATTTTAATACCTTATTAGCGCCCCTTTCCCATTCGAACAACATACAATATTATATTAAAATATACCGTTTGGCGCCCCTTTGTGAGGGACCTAGAGCGGTTGACCTAAATTCCACCATCTAAAAGTTTTCGTGGGTGGATATGAAAATCTCCGAAATGATTATAAGCCATTACTCATTACATCTGTCGTGTCGAGCTAACACACAGTTTACGATGGTCCAACGAACATTAAAATGTCCGTATGTCAAGCCTTACCCCTCCCCCCCCCAACCCTAACCCCCATCTCAAACTCAAACTACTCATTGACAATGCGGTGGATTATCTTATTAGTCAAAATTAAAACTTCATCAATATCGTTCAGCCTGATAATCCCGAGCATGACATCATACTAAATAGAGTCTATGCACACATCTTGTGGTCAGTAGGTAAACAGACCTAGACGATATCAGTCACCTGGTGATGACAATGCCAATGGCCATCTCTGCAGTTTGCGTGTTGGTATTTTTAATCACGACAATCATTCAGGCAAACGGATTCCTTATTGGTATTTACAATTTATTCTTTTGGTGAAATACGGTTTTAGCAAACCACATTTCTATTCAAAATGATAAAATGAAAGCCTATAATATATAAGCAAGTGAAATATATTTAATTTCTCAGTATTTCTTTTATAATATATTTATATGTAGGCCTATACATTTACCATTATATATTTATCAAATGACATCAAATGTACACATGATAGAACAGCGTACCATTATATATTTATCAAATGTATACATAATTCAATATTACTTGTATGCTTTTATATAACAAGTGAATACAAATTAAGTACTCTGTTTTATCAAAGAGGAAAAAATGATATCATTTCTGTTGATTTGTAAGTATCTTATTAAAGGTAACGATTGCGTTAAATGATCGATTTAAGCTCATGATCCCTTACACGTATTTAGGTCACCTCCCATCCCCCTGATTACAGAATGTCTGCTCTCTATGCTAGAACTGAACAACTGCTCTCTATGCTAGAACTGAACAACTGCTCTCTATGCTAGAACTGAACAACTGCTCTCTATGCTAGAACTGAACAACTGCTCTCTATGCTAGAACTGAACAACTGCTCTCTATGCTAGAACTGAACAACTGCTCTCTATGCTAGAACTCAACAAATGTTCTCTATGCTGGAACTGAACAACTGCTCTCAATGCTAGAACTCAAAAACTGCTCTCTATGCTAGAACTGAACAACTCCTCTGTATGCTAGAACTGAACAATACATATTAGTAAAAAATAAAATCACTTTTATTAAAATAAATACAAAAATCTCCATTGTATGCTGACCAGTTTACCTGGGACGCCTCCATATTTTCGCACCATCGAATATCCACCAAAAAGCCTCGACCTGTGGTATTCAGACTCAGACTAAGCCATCAATACATTATAAAACACATGTTGTTGTTGATGTTGTTATTTTTTGAAAAGTTTGCTATCAGTAAATAAACAATGTTTTCACTGTCATAAAAAAAAGTAAAGTCCCCTTAGCCTTAATGGGCCATCGGGGCAGATGATGTGCAAAATTCATCTCATTCTATAACCTCGACATATAAAGGAATTTTGGGGTTAGCACAACGCCCAGCTGCCTTAACTTCCTCAACTTAAGTCAGGTACCCATTTAAAGCTGGTCGAACCTTGTGGGACGACTTTGCACAAAATAACACTTGAATGAATTCCATGGCTCTCACCGAGGATCAAACCCATGACTCTCAGTTCGACAGTCGAGTCTCTACACCACTCGGCCATATTAACCAATTTCACTGTCATTCTTCCATCTAAAATATGTTATTTTATTTTATTTGGTAGTTTTTTGTGTTATTTTAGAAGACAGCACCAAATGCCCTGAAAATTTCGTCTATAAGAAATACAAGAAAACTAAATTGTGCATTTACGTCTCAGAGGATCATTCAGATTACTTCCAAGCCAGGGAAAACTGTAAACGTAAGTAATAAAACAAAACAACAGACGTTTACTTATCCTTAAATAGCCGGTTGACTCTCTCTCTCTCTCTCTCTCTCTCTCTCTCTCTCTCTCAACTCTCACAGTGAAACTGCGGGCTGAGACTTAGTCTCTTTGAGCCCGTGAGATCGGACTTGCTGTGTCTCTCAACATCTGGAGACTGCCATAAAGCCCAATGGCCATCAAGCTTTCGGACTGGTCCACCCTGTGGTCCGCCAGCCCGGGGCACTCGAAAAGCACAAAAAGCCGGTTGACTTGCGCCCTCCCCCCTCCCAATGTTAACTTAAGCCGCCCCCACCTCCCACAGTCTAAAGCTTAATTTTGTCTTAATATAAAATTAATAAAGTAAATTTAACATTTAGGATCACTGGGGCCGCACACGACAAAAAGTCGAAAGACTAGAATTTGCAAGCAGAGACTTTGACATCGGTTTAGCCTAGAAAAATCTTAAACGTAGCTCCCCCCCCCCACTCCCCCTAATGCCTAGGGCTCAAAATATGAACTTGTTGTAATCCCATGAAAGAATATGATATCAGCTAATTTAGCACCACAACCAAAAGCTCGCTTTTAAATTCAATCAAATATGAAATGTTGATATAAAAGATCTAAAAACCACTTTATGTACTTTATGTTTAAGTGAGAAAAGGGGACGTGACTGCAGTTCTTTGTTAAATGGTCAAAAAACGGTTGAAAATCATTGTGATAAATCATAGGCACACATTATCGAAATTTATTATTGACAGCTTTATCAATAGATGTGAAATACGAACAACATTCATTATCTGTTTTACAGGACGGGGCGCTCTGCTGTTCAGTCCAAGAACCCCTGAAAAGTTTGAAATTATAAATAAAGTTTTGCCGGACGACTATGATCAATACTTTGTTGGACTATTTGCTGAAAACTCTGTGTTCAAATGGGAAGAGGACGGATCGAAACCCGATATGGAATATCTGAAAACAATTTTTATCAGAGGTATACCGAATAGTGTTTTCATTTGCTTAGGTCAGTTACGGATAGTGAGTCATGTCCACCCCTTATGGCTGTTTGATGATCCCACGTTATGATAGTGAGACAAGTCCACCCCTTTAGGCTGTTTGATGATCCCACGTTATGATAGTGAGACATGTCCACCCCTTTAGGCTGTTTGATGATCCCACGTTATGATAGTGAGACATGTCCACACCTTTAGGCTGTTTGATGATCCCACGTTATAATAGTGAGACATGTCCACCCCTTTAAGCTGTTTGATGATCCCACGTTATGATAGTGAGACATGTCCACCCCTTTTGGCTGTTTGATGATCCCACGTTAAGATAGTGAGACATGTCCACCCCTTTAGGCTGTTTGATGATCCCACGTTATGATAGTGAGACAAGTCCACCCCTTTAGGCTGTTTGATGATCCCACGTTATGATAGTGAGACATGTCCACCCCTTTAGGCTGTTTGATGATCCCACGTTATGATAGTGAGACATGTCTACACCTTTAGGCTGTTTGATGATCCCACGTTATGATAGTGAGACATGTCCACCCCTTTAAGCTGTTTGATGATCCCACGTTATGATAGTGAGACATGTCCACCCCTTTTGGCTGTTTGATGATCCCACGTTAAGATAGTGAGACATGTCCACCCCTTTAGGCTGTTTGATGATCCCACGTTATGATAGTGAGTCATGTCCACCCCTTTAGGCTGTTTGATGATCCCGCGTTATGATAGTGAGACATGTCCTCCCCTTTAGGCTGTTTGATGATCCCGCGTTATGATAGTGAGACATGTCCACCCCTTTAGGCTGTTTGATGATCCCACGTTATGATAGTGAGACAAGTCCACCCCTTTAGGCTGTTTGATGATCCCAAGTTATGATAGTGAGACATGTCCACACCTTTAGGCTGTTTGATGATCCCACGTTATGATAGTGAGACATGTCCACTCCTTTAGGCTGTTTGATGATCCCACGTTATGATAGTGAGACATGTCCACCCCTTTTGGCTGTTTGATGATCCCACGTTAAGATAGTGAGACATGTCCACCCCTTTAGGCTGTTTGATGATCCCACGTTATGATAGTGAGTCATGTCCACCCCTTTAGGCTGTTTGATGATCCCGCGTTATGATAGTGAGACATGTCCTCCCCTTTAGGCTGTTTGATGATCCCGCGTTATGATAGTGAGACATGTCCACCCCTTTTGGCTGTTTGATGATCCCGCGTTATGATAGTGAGTCATGTCCACACCTTTAGGCTGTTTGATGATCCCGCGTTATGATAGTGAGTCATGTCCACCCCTTTAGGCTGTTTGATGATCCCGCGTTATGATAGTGAGACATGTCCTCCCCTTTAGGCTGTTTGATGATCCCGCGTTATGATAGTGAGACATGTCCACCCCTTTAGGCTGTTTGATGATCCCAAGTTATGATAGTGAGACATGTCCACACCTTTAGGCTGTTTGATGATCCCACGTTATGATAGTGAGACATGTCCACTCCTTTAGGCTGTTTGATGATCCCACGTTATGATAGTGAGACATGTCCACCCCTTTTGGCTGTTTGATGATCCCACGTTAAGATAGTGAGACATGTCAACCCCTTTAGGCTGTTTGATGATCCCACGTTATGATAGTGAGTCATGTCCACCCCTTTAGGCTGTTTGATGATCCCGCGTTATGATAGTGAGACATGTCCTCCCCTTTAGGCTGTTTGATGATCCCGCGTTATGATAGTGAGACATGTCCACCCCTTTTGGCTGTTTGATGATCCCGCGTTATGATAGTGAGTCATGTCCACCCCTTTAGGCTGTTTGATGATCCCGCGTTATGATAGTGAGACATGTCCTCCCCTTTAGGCTGTTTGATGATCCCGCGTTATGATAGTGAGACATGTCCACCCCTTTTGGCTGTTTGATGATCCCGCGTTATGATAGTGAGTCATGTCCACACCTTTAGGCTGTTTGATGATCCCACGTTATGATAGTGAGTCATGTCCACCCCTTTAGGCTGTTTGATGATCCCGCGTTATGATAGTAAGACATGTCCTCCCCTTTAGGCTGTTTGATGATCCCGCGTTATGATAGTGAGACATGTCCACCCCTTTTGGCTGTTTGATGATCCCGCGTTATGATAGTGAGTCATGTCCACCCCTTTAGGCTGTTTGATGATCCCGCGTTATGATAGTGAGACATGTCCTCCCCTTTAGGCTGTTTGATGATCCCGCGTTATGATAGTGAGACATGTCCACCCCTTTTGGCTGTTTGATGATCCCGCGTTATGATAGTGAGTCATGTCCACACCTTTAGGCTGTTTGATGATCCCGCGTTATGATAGTGAGTCATGTCCACCCCTTTGGGCTGTTTGATGATCCCACGTTATGCTCCTCTCAACTCGTTCACATTTTTGACGTTTTCATTTAATAAATGTTATTTTATTACAAAACAAAAAAAATACTACATCTATGGGTCTGTCCATTAATTAGGTCAACAAAATAGGGGGGAGGGGGGGGTCAGAAAATTTTGGACAATTGTTGACAAGGGGGAGGGAGGGAGGTCAAGAAAAGTTGACGTCAACAATGTTACTTTTTTAAAAATTTGATATAATTACTTTATAAATAGGAAAATTAAGCAGCGTTTGTAGTCCTGTGTTACATACACTCGCTTAACATTCAGTATTTTAAGTAAACTAACTATATTCCTACTAATTTTGCCACATAAACATTTTGGAAGCCACCTTTTTTTTAGGGGGGGGGGTTATCAAATGTTGACGTAATTTTATAGAGGGGTCTGGAAATTTGACTAGTTGTTGACAAGGGGGAAAGGGGGGGGGGTAGGTAAACATCGCCAAAAATTTGCTGACATAAAATGATGGACAGCCCCTTATATTCTCTTGGTCCGACCACTCTGTAAAATTAAAAACACCAATGTGG
The DNA here is from genome assembly GCA_021962125.1 of Bulinus truncatus. Classification (NCBI taxonomy): domain Eukaryota; kingdom Metazoa; phylum Mollusca; class Gastropoda; family Planorbidae; genus Bulinus; species Bulinus truncatus. Next base: position 14,482,995 of record JAGDYQ010000004.1, on the reverse strand, counting down.
CCCTCGGTTTTAACTAAAATTCGCCCACCCTTTATATAGGCGGACCATGAAGTGAAATTTGATTTGGTAAAAAATATGGATTTAAATAAGTACAGACTAAATAGAAACGGAAATAATTAATTTATAACAGTTATATTATGTTATGCTAATTAAAAAAAATTCGCTCCAAGATAGAAATTTGGGCAGGGGGGGGAACGAGACTCAATCAAACGGGTCAACATGGGTGCATTTCAATAAAGGGGCGGCATAATCAGTGGTTTGCCCCGGGTGCCACTAACACTAGATACGTCACTTACAAAGGTTTACCAACGATCAAGTATATTTGATTGTTTGGCTTATAAAAAATGTTCATGTTTAACAGTAAATTATACAATGAAAGGAAAACTTTAAATACACTGTTTTATCACTAAAAGGTTCCCTACATTTTCCTGAGACTCCAGTTGCTTGCGGCTCTTTCTGCACCGGACCTCATCAAAAATTTACCTGGACTGACTGTCGGAAAATGCTACGCTTCATCTGCGAGGCTTGACTTAGAATGTTTTTATCACTAAAGTAAAATGTCATCCAACAAGCGGTCACAAGTGTCGAATTTGTTTCTATCTGTCTATCTGCCTTTCTATCTGTCTATCAGCCTATCTATCTATCTATCTATCTATCTATCTATCTATCTATCTATCTATCTATCTATCTATCTATCTATCTATCTATCTATCTATCTATCTATCTATCTATCTATCTATCTATCTATCTATCTATCTATCTATCTATCTATCTATCTATCTATCTATCTATTTATCTATCTATCTATCTATCTATCTATCTATCTATCTATCTATCTATCTGTCTGTCTGTCTGTCTGTCTGTCTGTCTGTCTTAAATAAAGTTCATATGTTATAAAGCTCATCCCAAAGAGAATAATCCTCATTATAGGTTCAGAACGTTAACTCCAACATCCAACAGTATCCTACATAATTTGTGCACACAACACCCTATCATTGATAAATCTTAATTCATTCATAATATTTTAATGGACTCCTTTCCAAACAGTTCTTCATTTTATGTTTTATGATATTTAACATGACGTGTTTAAACAAAAAAAATAGAGACGTGAGTGATTGCCAGTTAAGCGATACGTTACATGTATAGCTGGTGGTTTACTTACTGTTATACACATTGTAGTATAGTACAACGTATCGTACTGAGAATCAATTAAGTAAAACAGCCAACCCATCAATGCCGAGCCTTTGTATTTTGGGGGGGGCCCAGGGGGCTTGACCTCTTTGGGGGCCCTTGTTTTTTGACATTCGGCACCATGACATGAGATAATATATACTTAATATTCAATGTAAAAAAAATTCTTTGGGGGCCTCCGCTCAATCTGGGTCCCGGGAAAGGGGGGGGGACTCTCGAATTGGGACCCCCCACTCCCCCACCCTAGGTACACCTCTGCAACCCGGTGCACTTTTGATTACAAAAGCATATTATTGAAAGGAAGTGGCTTCCATTCCAGCCAACTGGAATATTATTTTTGTCCGGCGTTCAGCTATAGATGTGCGCATGCGCGACTAGACGGACTCCGTATTATTTTTTTTTCGGGGTCCGTCTATAGATGTGCGCATGTGCGGCTGACGGACTGAATATTATTGCAATCACGACTTTTGTACGCCTACACATTGTTAATTCTGTCGCTCACCCACCGCCTTAGTACAAGTGATGAAAAAGTGTTATTTGCCACTTCTACACCCACGCAATGACCTTCACCCTCAGTTTTAGCTGTGATTCGGACGAACAAGGGACAACGAGAGAACAAGTCGAACAGGACGAATAGGATGAACAGAAGAAGTGAAGAACCCCAGGTCTGTCGATGCAGCGAGTTCGTTATCAGCACATCGCCAGCGATAACACGTAGACTCGTTTCAACTGGATTAGTTGTACGTATAATGGACTTTTATTGTTTTGTTTACGTCGTCTGGACTATTACAACCTGTACATTGTAGACTGTGAAAAAAACTTATTATAACCTGTACATTGTAGACTGTGAATAAAACTTATTATAACCTGTACATTGTAGACTGTGAATAAATCTTATTATTCAACTAACGAACCCACGTTTCCTTTAGTGCCTACCTAGAGATTTTGGAAGTTCGCAACAATACTCTAAATTTACATTTACTCCTTTACAACTTTCAAAATACACGTCCTTTTGTTCATTCAGTTGGAACTGGACTGTGCTTCAACTGGTCAGTTAAACATACCCACGTGTCTCAGGGTCTTGTCCCGTTTACAAGCTAGCCACTGCATTCGCTCTCCTGTCCACGATACCACAATAAAACGTAACACGATTTTAAAATGTATGCAGACAGGTTTATGGTTTAATCGTTATTGGTGTGCTAATATACACACACAGTCTCTCTCTCTCTCTCTCTCTCTCACACACACACATACATAATCACGCCATCAATACACACACACATAATAATCATGGCATCAATACACCACACACATATAATAACACACACAGAGAATCAGGCATATCTGCTGCCCCATTCTTTTCCATTGTCAACGATTAACTGCCAAACTGGCCAACGTTGAGATTCGCAAGAATAAAAATTTTTCGTTTAAGATTAACATAAAAATCAAACTCACCACAAACTTGTGAACTACTTGTGGAAGTTTTTTTCTTTTGCAATTAAGACATACCATTTCCTGAAATATCCATTCCATTTATCACATATTTTTTTATTATCATTAGACATGCGTGTCATTTATGTCTTGTTATGATATTAAGCAACTAAATATTACACAGGGAGTTTTGTTCAAATAACTGTGTGAAAATGTTTATTGTAACCTCAATGTTTTACAATTACCTCGTCTGTTCAAGTGGCTGTTGGTCCTACTGATATTGAATGAAAATTATTTTACTTTCCCTTGCCCCAATGGCCAAATGTTTATTCTTATTTATCTCGATAAGCTGTTAGTGATACTATTTCTCATTTAAATGGCAGTTTATCAAACGTCTTTGTTAACACTGATGGCACATGTTCACAATTCATGTTCATCGAATAAGTTCAGTGGTTCTCAAAGATTGAGTCGCCAGCCACATAAGTTTGAAAACAGCTGGGCTAGGCCAGCTATGGGCAAACTAAAGACCATCGGGCCAAATCTAGATAGACTTTCATCTTACTACGTTTACATTCAATATGTATTAGTTCGCGTTATCACTACAATAATCTTCTCTTGGTCCTGCCCGCCAGTCAAATCTACGAACCTAACTCTGGCCCGCGAGTCAAAATATTTGCACACGGCCCAAGGAAAGTCACATGCAGAGGCGCCCACAGGATAGGGTGAGGAGTGCCTTAAGCACTGAGCGAGTCTCATATGAAGGGCCCAGGGACTTAGTTTGCTTGCAGCCCGGGCCGCCGAGAGGGGGGCAGGGGGGTCCTTGCCAAAGGGCCCGCATCTGTAAGGGGGCATAAAGGGGGCCCGGCAGCCCCGACTATGTCAATTTTTTCACGACTCATTGTTTATTAAGGGGCCCGCAATGATGTCCTGCCCTGGGGCCCGCGTTGGCTCTCTGTGCCACTGCTTGCAGCTAAGTGATTATATAGTCTCATAACGCTGGAACCCTCGCAAGGGGAAGGCCTTGGGGCGGGGGGGGTGAATGACCTAGTGGGTGTGAGAATCGTCCAAGTGATTATAAACCTTTAGTCATTACATCTGTCGTGTCGAGCTAAAACACAATCCACGATGGTCCCAGCTGAGATTAAAATGTCCGTATGTCAAGCCTTACCCCTGCTGCCTCCTTCTCCCGCATCTCAGACTTAAACTACTCATTGACAGTGCAGTGGGCAATCCTATTAGTCAACATTAAAACTTCATCGATATCGTGTTAAGCCTGATAATCCGAGGCATGACATAGAGTCTATACGCACTTCTTGTGGTCAGTAGGTAAACAGACCTAGACGATATCAGTTACCTGGTGATGACAATGCCAATGGCCATCTCTGCAGTTTGCGTGTTGGTTTTTTTAATCACGACAATCATTCAGGCAAACGGATTCCTCTTTGGTAATTTACAATTTATTCTTTTGGTGAAATACGGTTTTAGCAAACCACATTTCTATTCAGAAAGATAACATAAAAGCCTATCTATATATAAGCAAGTATAATATATTTAATTTCTCAGTATTCCTTTAACCGATCAGTTAAGTGTTTTTTTTTTTTTGCTTCAACTTACACCACCCTCAACATTAGTCTACACCAGTGGTTCCCAAACTTTTTTTTACCGATGGACCCCTTTTTATAATCAAAACTTGCCCACGGACCCCCCAAGCGAAAAAGCTACAAAATGCATAGGATAATTGTTTTTCTTTAAATCATTTGAATTGTGTCGCAAATCATTGTCTTTTCTTTCCACGAATATCAACACTGTATCAAAGAGCGCATACAATTTGATTTAAACATGCACCTTTAGATAACCAACGTACTTCTGTGTGAAGTAGTAAATGGTTATCGTCTTCGTCATTTTTCAAGCAAAGTTGAGAAAATATGTCATTTCAGGCATTCCTTCTGATTTTATTAAATGCTTTAATGACATAATCTAGTGATCCATGCAAACGTTCACTAAGATATTTTGCGACCAAATGATGTCAATGAATGACGAAATGCACCAAAAATAGATTCCATGCAACTTGTTTTAAGTATGCCAGACAACCTCTGTGTCTTCCTACCATTGTAGGAGCACTAACAGCAGCAACAGAAATGTTATTAGTCTCAAGGGTAAAGCTTTTATATCGAACAATCTTTTTAATTCAGTAAAGAACGTTTCACGTTTTGTACCGGTTTCCGAACATTTAGCAAAATATTTCTTCTTTACATATCTTACATAAGCTAAAAAGTAAAGCTTCGGTTCCTGGTAAAGTGAACCAGTGCCGTAGCAAGCTCAACTCATGCCCGGGGCACAATACCTTTTTAATACCTTTTTAGCGCACCCCCCCCATTCGAAAACCGTATAACATTAGGCCTATATGTAAAATATACCATTTGGCTCCCTTTGTGAGTTGCCCCCTTGCCCACCCTTCGCTACGCCTCTGAAGTGAAGTTGTCAAGCTGTATAGAAAATTCAGACGTTTTTAAGTAATCACATCAAGAATTTTCTACGGACTGAGCCATTTCGTCAATCTTTCTTTGTACTGTATTATAACTCAGTGTAATTCTTTTTATAATGTTGAAATGTGGTTTGTACAAAACTGTGTGTATTACACAACTGTTAAAATAAGTTCTTCATCAATAATATACAACTTTCTGGACTTTGCAATCAATAAGAAGCATGTAGTCATCATCATCATGCTTAGATGTTGTCCTAATGAATTGTTGCAGTGACGTTTCTCGGCCTTTTGGCTAATATCAAAAGTGTATTATCTGCACTATAATGGATCTTAGCCATTTGGCTAACCTGGTCTAGAAGGCACACCATAGTCTGTGGGTAAAAGATCATTGGGGTTCTCCTGGCCAGGAAAAAAAAAACTTTTAGCGACGGTGGTGGGACTGTGGTCAATGAGGACAATCCGAGACAATTTTCCGAGTGGTAGGAAAAAAAACCTTGCATTGCCATTCTGGCCGATCAGCAGTACACACACCGTGCTGGTCTGGTCAGACTAGGCGTGTCTTAATAACCGTTTTCTATGCCGTGCCGATAGATTGTGGGGAAGTATAATAGTCAGATTTTGATGACGCCATTTCCGCATACTACGATGTCCAAAGCTAGACTGTAGTAAGTGTACTCCTCCTGAGTTCACCATTATAAGAAAGTCCATGTTCATGCAGTTATACTAAAGAATTAAATATTACTATTGTTACTTTCAACCGGCGACGACTTAGTATTTTAATGTTGTTCACTGGTGTTGGGACAACTAATACAAGTTTATAAAAGAACCACGCAACATAAATGGATCATAATTTTACTATTTTACATTTATCCTTTCATGGACCCCATGGAGTTGTTCAGGGACCCTCAAATGAATTTTAATTGTCCCCGGACCCCCTGAATGATACCGCGGACCCCTAACCAATAAAGAGAAAATTAAGTCTGGCAGCTCATCGACAACAAAGGAATTAACTAAAAATCTGTAAACAATAAAATTAAAATAAACCAGTTGCTGGAAAGTACCAGATAGTGACCATAAATTCTGCAAATGATAGGTCGAATTTCAACTTTGCATAGTATGTATTTTCTCCGAATATGTCAGACAGCCCCGTAGCGTGAAAATTCTACAGCATGGGCCAGGCATTCTACAGCAGGGGCCAGGCATTCTACAGCAGGGGGCCAGGCAATAGCAGGAGGGGGGCCAGGTAATACATTTTACTAAGTAGAGCAAATAAACAGAGGGGGGCCAGACAAACTCAGGGGGGCGGCCCATTATATTTTTATCAAATGACATCAAATGTACACACGTTAGAACTGCGTACCATTATATATGTATCAAACGACATCAAATGTACACACGTTAGAACTGCGTACCATTATATATTTATCAAATGACATCAAATGTACACATGTTAGAACTGCGTACCATTATATATTATCAAATGACATCATATGTACACATGATAGAAATGCGTACCATTATATATTTATCAAATGTACACACAATCCAATATTACGTTTATGCTTATGTAAAACAAGTGAATACAAATTAACCACTCAGTTTTATCAAAGAGAAAAAATTGTATGATTTCTGTTGATTTAGAAGTATCTTCTCAAAGGTAACAATTGCGTTAAATGATTGATTTAAACTCAGGATCCCTTACACGTATTTAGGTCGCCTCCCCACCCCATCCCCCATGATTATAGAATGTCTGTTCTCTATGCTAGAACTGAACATCTACTCTCAACGCTAGAGCTGAACAACTGCTCTTTATGCTAGAACTGAAGCGCTGCTCTCTATGCTGGAACTGAACAACTGCTCTCTCTCTGCTATAACTGAACAATTGCTCTCTATGCTAGAACTGAACAACTGCTCTCTATGGTATAACTGAACAACTGCTCTCTATGCTGGAACTGAACAACTGCTCTCTATGCTAGAACTGAACAACTGCTCTCTATGCTAGAACTGAACAACTGCTCTCTATGCTAGAACTGAACAATACATATTAGTAAATGAAAAATCTCCATTTTATGCTGACCAGTTTACCTGGAACGCCTCCCTATTTTCCCCACCATCTAATATCCACCAAAAGCCTCGACCAGTAAAGTTCCTTTAGACCTAAAGGACCATCAGGGCAGTGGAAGTGTAGAATCCATCTGTTTCTATAACCTCATCATATGAAAGGATTGTGTGGTTAGCACTACGCCCAGCCGACTTTACTTCCCCAACTCAAAGTCAGGTATCCATTTAAAGCTGGGTGGACTGTTGTGGGACGACTTTGCACAAAATATCACTTGCATAAATTCCATTGTTCTCCCGGAAGATTGAACCCATGACTCTCGGGTCGACAATCGAGTCTCTACACAACTCGGCCATCCGTACCAATTTCACTGTCATACTGTTATTTGAGCATTTTCGAAAAAAAATGCTCTATTGTCCCCGTTTTGTCTGTCTGTCTGTCTGTCTGTCCGTCATCACCCTAGATCTCAACAACCATAAGTCCTAGACCCATGATAAATATATATCATTTTGTAGGTCTCTGCCTGCCATGTGTGCATCAAAAGTTCATTTCGCGATAGGACCACTCAGAGCCGGGCTTCAGGGCTCCTAAGGGGCTTATATATTATATATTTATTATAAGCTAAACAAAGGGGCGTAATCATTATTTATTTTTGTAACAGTTATTAAACATGACTTACTTCCCTCTCTATACAAGAAAATGCTCTAAAACGTCCTTTTTTTACAGGCTTAATTTTTGCTTGTTTTTTTTATGGTAGTTTTTTGTTCTGTTTTAGGCAAAGACAAATGCCCTGAAAATTTTGTCCATAAGAAACACAAGTCAACTGGGTTGTGTATTTACGTCTCCAAGGATCGCTCCGATTACTACCAAGCCAGGGAAAACTGTAAACGTAAGTAATAAAACAAAACAATAGAATTTTTTAAGGATAAGTAAACTAGCCGGTTGACTATAGCACCCACAATGTTATCTGGAGCCGCCCCCTCCCCCGCCCTTAATTTTTATTTTAATATAAAATAATAAAGTAAATTTAACATTTGGGATCACTGAGGCCTCACTCGACAAAAGTCGAAAGACCAGAATTTGCAAGCAGAGACTTTGACATCGGTTTTGCCTAGAAAAATCTCAAATGTAGCTCCCCCATCCTCCCCCAAATGCCTAGGGCTCAAAATATGAAAGAATATGATATCGGCTAATTTAGCACCACCACCAAAATCTCGCTTTTTAAAGTTGAAATGTTGATATATTAGATCCAAAAAACCCTCCAAGAAGATTTTCACTGTATGCTGATTTAATCCCCGACAATGCCATGGGTGCAAGGGCTATAACCAGGACCATTGTCATAGATATATGTAATATGGTTCGTAGAGGTTTCCTCTGCAAACACATTATAAGGGGCCCGATATTTTCATACTACCTTAACAGCGTATTATCCAGCACTCTTCAAATAATACATTTCCTTAGAGGTCCGGATGTAATTTGCCTAGGGCCACCAAAACTATAGCACTGCCTTGCACACCATAATATAAAACTCTTTCTATTTTTAGTCTCATTTCACGTGTAGAAGTCATTATAGTTTCACCAATTTCCAGGTGCACACTGGTGCATGAATAGCTAGAATAGACTTATTATTACCCCCTCCCCTCCCCCCCACCCGCCGTTTTTGATTATCAATTTTTGGGTGTTAATACTACCAATAAATAAATAGTGCAGTGTTTCTGAACATGAAGTAAAAGTAAATAAGCCAAGGTAAGATAACTTACACCCAAGAGACTTCTTTTTACGTGGGATCGAAATTCTTTGTGATAAAACTCGTTCGACAAGGCAAGTTCAGAGGTCATGGCCAAGTTGGTTAATTTGATATTTCATTTTGCAAAATATTCGTTAAGCGATGTAACAATGTGTACGTTATATATAAAAGATTAAGGGGGAAGTGACTGCAGTCCTTTGTTATATGGTCAAAAATGTTTGAAAATCATTGTGATAAGTTATAGGCACAAATTATCCACACTTATTGACGTCTTTATACAAAAATACGTAATACGAACTACATTCATTATCTGTTTTACAGAACGTGGCGCTGTGCTGTTCAGTCCAGGAACCCCTGAGAAGTTTGAATTTATAAATAAAATTTTATCGAACGACGATGATCAATACTTTATTGGACTTTTTGCTCAAAACTCTGTGTTGAAATGGGAAAAGGACGGATCGATACCTGATATTGAATATCTGAAAACAGTTTTTATCAGAGGTACACCGAATAGTGTTTTCATTTATTTTGGTAAACTGCTGCCAGTGAGTCAGGTCTATTCCATTCAGGCTGTTTTATAATTACACGCACCATTTCTTTTACGAAGTGGCTACAAGCTCCGCCAAATGGAATTATAATTTTTTTTCCCGCCGTCCAGCTATAGATTTGCGTCTGCGCATGTGCGGCAGACGGCCTGCATATTATTGCATATTTTTTGTTTTCGGGGCTAGGGTTAGGGTTAGGGCTAGGAAAAGGGTTAGGATTAGGGTTAGGGTTAGGGTTAGGGTTAGGATTAGCATTAGGGTGAGGGTTAGGCGCAATATCTATAGCCGGACCCCGAAAAAAATAATACGGAGTCCGTCTATAGCGCATGCGCACATCTATAGCCAGACCCCGAAAGAAAATAATACGGAGTACGGTTAGCCGAGCGCATGCGCACATCTATAGCTGGACGGCGGAAAAAAAAATAATAATTCCAGTTGGCGGAACTTGTAGCCACTACGTTTCTTTTAACTCGTTCACATTTTTTACCTTTACATTTCATCAATATTTTTTTTAAAGATACAACACTACATCTCTCTTCTCTTGGTCTGGCCACTCTGTAAAATTAAACTAACCACTTGTGGCCCTCGGTTCTAAAAAAAATTGCCCACCCTTGAAATAGGCGGGCAATAGAGTCACATTTAATTTAGTAAAAAAATTATGGATTTCAATAAGTACAGACTAAATAGAAACGTAAATTATTAATCTATAAAAGTTATATTATGTAATGCTTGTTAAAAAAAACGCTGGGGGAGGGGGGACGAGACTCAATCTAGCGGGTCAACAAGGGTGCATTTCAATAATGGGGCGGCATAATCTGTGGTTGTTCCGAGTGCCACTAACACTGGTTACGTCACTTACAAAGGTTTACCAACGATCGAGGATATTTGATTGTTTGGCTTAGAAAAAATGTTCATGTTTAACAGTGAATTATACAATGAAAGGACAATTTTAAATACACTGTTTTATCACTAAAAGGTTCGCTACATTTTCCTGAGACTCCAGTTGCTTGCGGCTCTTTGAGCACAGGACGTCATCTAAAATTTACCTGGACTGACTGTAGGAAAATGCTACGCTTCATCTGCGAGGCTTAACTGAGAATGTTTTTATCACCAAAATAAAATGTCATCCAACAAGCGGTCACACGTGTCGACTTTGTTTCTATCTGTCTGTCTGTCTGCCTGTCCGTCCGTTTGTCTATCTATCTATCTATCTATCTATCTATCTATCTATCTATCTATCTATCTATCTATCTATCTATCTATCTATCTATCTATCTATCTATCTATCTATCTATCTATCTATCTATCTATCTATCTATCTATCTATCTATCTATCTATCTATCTATCTATCTATCTATCTATTTATCTATCTATCTATCTATCTATCTATCTATCTATCTATCTATCTATCTATCTATCTATCTATCTATCTATCTATCTATCTATCTATCTATCTATCTAGCTAGCTAGTTAGCTAGCTATCTGTCTGCCTGTCTGTCTTCTCTGTCAGTCTGTCTATCTTTCCATCCATCTATCTATTCGACGCACACAGAGAATCACGCATATCTGCTGCCCCATTTTTTTTCCAATGCCAACGATTAACTGTCAAACTGGCACAAGTTGACATTCGCAAGAATAAAACTTTTGTTTACGAATTAAAATAAAAAAAAAACAACTTGTGAACTACTTGCCCGGTTGGAAGTTTTTTTATTTTGCAATTAAGACAGAACATTTCCTGAAATATTCATTCCATTTATCCCATATTTTTTTGTATTATCATTAGACATGCGTGTCATTTATGTCTTGTTATGATATTAAGCAACTCAAGAATACACAGGGAGTTTTGCTCAAATAACTGTGTGAAAATATTTATTGTAAACTCAATGTTTTACAATTTCCTGGTATGTTCAAGTGGGTGTAGTCCTACTAATATTGAATGAAAATTATTTTACTTTCCCTTTCCCCAATGGCCGAATTTGTATTCTTATTTATCTCGATAAAATGTTTGTGATACTATTTCTAATTGAAACGGCAGTTTATCAAACGTCCTTGTTAACACTGATGGCACATGTGCACAATTCATGTTCATCGAATACGTTCAGTGGTTCTCAAACATTGAGTCGCCAGCCACATAAGTTTGAAAACTACCGGGCTAGGCCAGCTATAGGCAAACAAAAGACCATCGGGCCAAATCTAGATAGACTTTCATCTTACTACGTTTACAATCAATATATATATATAACACAACTTCAAGACGCAGGACTATTTATAGATTGTGGGATTCACGAATACGTCACAGACGACACCTCGCGTTTTTTCGCTCGGGTTAGGTCAGAGTTTAACTTTGCATTCCATGTATTTTCTCCGAAGATGTCGGCCTGTTATTTTGTTTGATTGCTTATTTAAAAATAAAATTAAAGTAATTATAATGATTGATAAGGCGGCGTATTTTACGCCGCGGGATGACTAGTATGCATTAGTTAGCGTTATCACTACAACAATCTTATCTTGGTCCTGCCCTCCAGTCAAATCTACGAACCCCACTCTGACCCGCGACCCAAAATATTTGCACACGGCCCAAGGAAAGTCATATGCAGAGGTGCCCACAGGACAGGGTGAGGAGTGCCTTAAGCACTGAGCGAGTCTCATATGAAGGGTCCAGGGACTTAGTACAGCTAATTGATATATATCCTCATAACGCAGGAACTCTCGCCAGGTGAGGGACTTGGGGCGAATGACCCAGTTACCACAAACTACAACTTTTCGTGGTGGTTGTGAGAATCGTGTAAGTGATTACAAACCTTTAGTCATTACATCTGTCGTGTCGAGCTAACACACAACTCACGATGGTCCCAATTAACATTAAAATGTCCGTATATCTAACCTTACCCCCCCCTCCCCTCCTGCCACATCTCAGACTTTAAACCACTCATTGACAGTGCAGTGGGCAATCCTTTTAGTCATCATTAAAATTTCATCGATATCGTTCAGCCTGATAATCCGAGGCATGACATCATACTAAATAGAGTCTATACACACATCTTGTGGTCAGTAGGTAAACAGACCTGGACGATACCAGTCACCTGGTGAGGACAATGGCAATGGCCATCTCTGCAGTTTGCATGTTAGTTTTTTTAATCACGACAATCATTCAGGCAAACGGATTCCTTATTGGTATTTACATTTTATTCATTTGGTGAAATACGGTTTTAGCAAACCACATTTCTATTCAGAAAGACATACTAAATTCGCAATCAATCTAATCCGATCAGTTAAGTCGTTTTTTTTTTTTAAACTTAAACCACCTTCAACATTAGTCTACACTAGTGTTTCCCAAACCTTTGACATCTGTGTACCCCTTTAGTTATATTTGTAATACTGTGCACCTCTTTAGTTATATTTGTAATACTGTGTACTCCTTTAGTTATATTTGTAATACTGTGTACTCCTTTAGTTATATTTGTAATACTGTGTACCCCTTTAGTTATATTTGTAATACTGTGTACTCCTTTAGTTATATTTGTAATACTGTGTACTCCTTTAGTTATATTTGTAATATTGCGTACTCCTTTAGTTATATTTGTAATACTGTGTACCCCTTTAGTTATATTTGTAATACTGTGTACCCCTTTAGTTATATTTGTAATACTGTGTACCCCTTTAGTTATATTTGTAATACTGTGTACCCCTTTAGTTATATTTGTAATACTGTGTACCCCTTTAGTTATATTTGTAATACTGTGTACCCCTTTAGTTATATTTGTAATACTGTGTACCCCTTTAGTTATATTTGTAATACTGTGTACCCCTTTAGTTATATTTGTAATACTGTGTACCCCTTTAGTTATATTTGTAATACTGTGTACTCCTTTAGTTATATTTGTAATACTGCGTACTCCTTTAGTTATATTTGTAATACTGCGTACTCCTTTAGTTATATTTGTAATACTGTGTACCCCTTTAGTTATATTTGTAATACTGTGTACCCCTTTAGTTATATTTGTAATACTGTGTACCCCTTTAGTTATATTTGTAATACTGTGTACCCCTTTAGTTATATTTGTAATACTGTGTACCCCTTTAGTTATATTTGTAATACTGTGTACCCCTTTAGTTATATTTGTAATACTGTGTACTCCTTTAATTATATTTGTAATACTGTATAACTCTAGTAAAGAAAAACATGTCATTTAATTTTGTTTTGTTTGTGTGGATATCTGCTGGATGATTCTTTGTTTTATTTCTTCCATTTTGAAAAGCGCTAAGCCGTAACTAGAATGGATATCAAAACGTTCACAGAATCATGCAAGGAGTTTAACAAAAATTGTCCATTTAATGGTTTATAGAAATTAGACCACCACTGTTGACGGGAATGTGCTAGAACTGCGTACCTTTATATATTTATCAAATGACATCTAATTACACATGTTTGAACTGCGTACCATTATATATTTATCACATGTACACACAATTCGATATTACTTTTATGCTTATGTATAACAAATGAATTAAAATTAACTACTCTGTTATACCAAAGAGAAAAAAATATCATTTCTGTTGTTTTATAAGTAACTTATTAGAAGATAACGATTGTGTTAAATGATCGATTCAAGGTCAGGATGCCTTACACGTATTTAAGTCGCTCCCACAACCCCCTGATTACAGAATGTCTGCTCTCTATGCTAGAACTGATCAACTGCTCTCTATGCTGGAACTGAATAACTGCTCTCTATGCTGGAACTGAACAACTGCTCTCTATGCTAAAACTGAACAACTGCTCTCTATGCTAGAACTGAACAACTGCTGTCTACGCTAGAACTGAACAACTGCTCTCTATGCTAGTACTGAACAACTGCTCTCTATGCTGGAACAGAACAACTGCTCTCTTTGCTGGAACTGAACAATACATATTAGTAAAAAAAAATCACTTTTATAAAAATTAAAAAAAAATCTCCATTGTATGGTGACTATTTTACCTAAAACGCCTCCCTATTTTTGCACCGTCCTACATCTGCAAAAGCCTCGACCTGTAGCATTCAGCCTCAGACTAAGCCATCGATACATTATAAAACACATGTTGTTGTTGTTGTTGTTTTTAGATGGCAATTATAGACCCCCACCCCCTACACTCCCCTATTCGTGTTACCTTAAACGAAAGTCTGCTTTCAGTACTTAAGTACTAACAAATAAACAATGCTTTCACTGTCATTAAAAAAAAGTAAAGTTCCTTTAGCCCTAACGGGCCATCGGGGCAGCGGAAGTGTAGAATTTATCTGTTTCTATAACCTCTGGCATATGAAGGGATTGTGTCTTTAGCACAACGCCCAGCTGACTTTACTTCCCCAATTTAAAGTCAGGTATCCATTTAAAGCTGGGTGGACTTGTGGGGCGACTTTGCTCAAAATAAGACTTGGATAAATTCCATGGTTCTCCCCGAGGATCGAACCCATGACTCTCAGGTCAACAATCGAGTCTCTACACCACTCGGCCATCCGTACCAATTTCACTGTCATACTGTTATTTTTTTTTTTGGTAGTTTTTTTTTGTTTTGTTTCAGGCAAAGACAAATGCCCTGAAAATTTCGTCTGGAATAAACACAAGTCAACTGGGTTGTGTATTTACGTCTCCAAGGATCATTCCGATTACTTCCAAGCCAGGGAAAACTGTAAACGTAAGGAACAAAACAAAACAACAGAAGTTTTTAAGGATAAGTAAACTAGCCGGTTGACTAGCGCCCCCAATGTTAACTTGAACCACCATTCCCCGCCCTTACCCAGTCTAAAGTTTAATTTTGTTTTAATATAAAATTTATATAGTAAATTTAACATTTGGGATCACTGGGGCCGCACTCGACTAATTCAAAAGACCAGAATTTGCAAGCAGAGACTTTGACATCGGTTTTGCCTAGAAAATCTCAAATGTAGCTCCCCATCTTCCCACAAATGCTTAGGGCTCAAAATATTAACTTGTTGTAATCTAATGAAAGAAAATGATATCGGCTAATTTAGCACCTCAACCAAAAGCTCGCTTTTTAAATTCGATCAAACATGAAATGTTGATATAGTAGATCTAAAAACCTCCAAGAAGATTTTCATTGTATGCTGATTTAATTCCCGACATTGCCATGGGTGCAAGGGCTATAACCAGGACTGTGAAGGCTGTTAATATTTGATGTGGGGGTCTGACTACAGTCGCAGTCAGAATGAATGTGGAGGCGCTGCTGTGGTAGCGTGTCGCTGATGGTACTCAAACAATTCTCAAAATAAACGTTCAAGTCAGTGTTGCTGATTCTTCATTTTATTAATAAACATAGACTTTAAAATATTGTGGTAAACTTTGGATAAAGTCACGTAATACAGGCATATCTTTAAAAGTCAAATAATACACAACTTGCTATATGAAAGCAAAATAGTAACTTCTTTTAAAGTTAGACAAAAATACGTCCTATACGTTCAGAATCTAAAAAGTAACTGCCTCTATCACCAAGGCTTGTTTCTAAGCAAAATCTTAAATGACGTCAAACTAGAAAAAACTACGTCACATAACAATATAAAAATTCATACTCTCTAGAGTCACTTAAAAAGTGTGATTAACACACATGCACAAACTAAATCAATTAATGTATATTTAAACCAACCTTAACTCCTCGACAAGGACCATTGTCATAGATATACGTAATATGGTTCCTAGAGGTTTCCTCTGCAAACACATTATAAGGGGCCCGATATTTGCATATGACCTTGACAGCTTATTATCCAGGACTTTTCAAATAATACATTTCCTTAGGTTGTCCGGATGTAATTTGCCTAGGGCCACCAAAAACTATAGCACTGCCTTGCACACCATAATATAAACACTTTCTATTTTTAGTCTCATGTCACGTATAGAAGTCATTATAGTTTTATCTATTTCCAGGTGAACTAAAATAGACTTATCATTACCCCTCCCTTTTTAGATTATCATTTTCTGGGTGTTAATACTGCTCATAAAAAAATAGTGCAGTGTTTTTGAAAATGACGTAAAAGTAAACAGGCCAACGGGAGATAATTTACACCCAAGACACGTCTTTTTATGTGGGATTGCAGTTCTTTGTAATAAAACTTGTTCGACAAAGCAAGTTCAGAGGTCATGCGTAAGTTCGTTAACATGATATTTCTTTTTGCAAAATATTCGTTAAGCGATGAATTTTTTTGCACTTTATGTAAAAATAAGAAAAGGGGAGATTACTGCAATTCTTTGTTGAATGGTCGAAACGTTTGAAAATCATTGTGATAAATAATAGGCACAAATTATCCAATCTTATTATTGACAGCTTTATCAACAGATGTGTAATACGAACTACATTCATTATCTGTTTTATAGGACGGGACGCTCTGCTGTTCAGTCCAAGAACCCCTGAGAAGTTTGAAATTATGAATAAAATTTTATCGGACGACGATGATCAATACTTTATTTGCTAAAAACTCTGTGTTCAGATGGGAAGAGGACGCATCGATACCTGATATTGAATTTCTGAAAACAGTTTTTATCACAGGTATACCGAATAGTGTTTTCATTTAAAACTGCTGCCAGTGAGTCAAATCTATTCCATTCAGGCTGTTTTATAATTACACGCGCCATTACTTTCAACTCGTTCACATTTTTTACCTTTACATTTCATCAATTCGGTTCCAAGGAAGGGGACTCTGTATTATTTTTTTCCGGGGTCCAACTATATATGCGCATGCGCTCTAGACGGACTGTGATGTGCGCATGCACGATAGCCGGACTTCGAATTTTTTTTCGGGGTCCGGCTATAGATATTGTCCTAATCCTAAGCCTAACCCTAACCCTATCCCTAACCCTAACCCTATCCCTAACCCTAACCCTATCCCTAACCCTTACACTAACCTCCTAACCCTAATCCTAACCAAATTCCTAACCGTAACACTAACCCTAGCCCCGCAATAAAAATTATGCATCTATAGCTGGACACAGAAAAAAAATAATATGGAGTTCCCGTTATTTGGAACCGTAGCCACTTCTTTTTAAAACTACAACACTACATCACTCTCCTCTTGTTCTGACCACTCTGTAAAATTTAACTAACCACTTGTGGTCCTCGTTTCGAAAAAAATTGCCCACCCTTGAAATGGGCGAGCAATGGAGTGAAATTTAATTGAGTAAAAAATTATGGATTTCAATAAGTACAGACTAAATAGAAACGTAAATTATTAAATCTATAAAAGTTATATTATGTAATGCTAAGTAAAAAAATTGCTGGGGGAGGAGGGGGGGGGTGGTGGACGAAACAAGTGGGTCAACAAGGGTGCATTTCAATAATGAGGCGGTTTAATCAGTGGTTTGTGCCGGGTGTCACTAACACTAGATACGTCACTTACAAAGGTTTACCAACGATCGAGAATATTTGATTGTTTGGCTTATAAAAAATGTTCATGTTTAACAGTAAATTATACAATGAAAGGAAAACTTTAAATACACTGTTTTATCACTAAAAGGTTCGCTACATTTTCCTGAGACTCCAGTTGCTTGCGGCTCGTTGAACACAGGACGTCGTCTAAAATTTACCTGGGCTGACTGTAGGAAAATGCTACGCTTCATCTGTGAGGCTTGACTTAGAATGTTTTTATCACTAAAGTAAAATGTCATCCAACAAGCGGTCACAAGTGTCGAATTTGTTTCTATCTGTCTATCTGCCTTTCTATCTGTCTATCAGCCTATCTATCTATCTATCTATCTATCTATCTATCTATCTATCTATCTATCTATCTATCTATCTATCTATCTATCTATCTATCTATCTATCTATCTATCTATCTATCTATCTATCTATCTATCTATCTATTTATCTATCTATCTATCTATCTATCTATCTATCTATCTGTCTGTCTGTCTGTCTGTCTGTCTGTCTGTCTGTCTGTCTGCTATCCGACGCACACAGAGAATATCGCATATCTGCTGCCTCATTGTTTTCCAATGTCAACGATTAACTGTCATACGTGCACAATTCATGTTCATCGAATATGTTCAGAGGTTCTCAAAGATTGAGTCGCCAGTCACATAAGTTTGAAAACAACTGGGCTAGGCCAGCTATGGGCAAACAAAAGACCATCGGGCCAAATCTAGAGAGCCTTTCATCTTACCACGTTTACATTCAATATGTATTAGTTCCAGCCCCGTAGCGTGAAAATTCTACAGCAGCGGCCAGGCATCCAACACCAGGAGCCAGGCTATAGCGGGGGGGGGGGCAGGAAAAAAATGTTACCAAGTAGAACATATAAGCAGAGGGGGCCAGACAAAACGCAGGAGAGGGGGCCGGCCCCCAACACCCCCCACCCTTCACACGCTACGGGCTTGATTAGTTCGCGTTATCACTACAACAAAGGTCTCTTGGTCCTGCATGACAATCAAATCTACGAACCCCACTCTGGCCAGCGACTCAAAATATTTTCACACGGCCCAAGGAAATTCACATGCTGAGGTGCCCACATGATAGGGTGAGGAGTGCCTTAATCACTGACTGAGAGAGTCTAATATGATAGGCACATGGACTTAGTTCGCTTACCGTGATTAAGTGATTAATATAGCCTCATAACGCAGGAACCGTCGGCCGGTGAGCGATTATATAGCTTCATAACGCAGGGACTCTCGGCCCGGTGAGCGATTATATAGCTTCATAACGCAGGGACTCTCGGCCCGGTGAGCGATTATATAGCTTCATAACGCAGGGACCCTCGACCCGGTGAGTGATTATATAGCTTCATAACGCAGGGACCCTCGAACCGGTGAGTGATTATATAGCATCATAACGCAGGGAGCCTCGACCCGGTGAGTGATTAATATAGCCTCATAACGCAGGGAGCCTCGGCCAGATGAGGTACTCGGGGCTGATGAACCTAGTTGTCACCATCTACAACTTTTCGTGGTGGTTGTGAGACATCGTGGGAGTGATTGTAAAACGTTAGTCATTACATCTGTCGTGTCGAGCTAACACACAACTCCTGATGGTCAAATTAACATTAAAATGTACGTATGTCAAGCCTTACCTCCCCCCCCCCATCTCAGACTTAAATTACTCATTGACAGTGCAGTGGGTAATCCTATTAGTCAAAATTAAAACTTCATCGATATCGTTCAGCCTGATAATCCGATGCATGACATCACTTTAAATAGATTCTATACACATATCTTGTGGTTAGTAGGTAAACAGACCTGGACGATATCAGTCACCTGGTGAGGACAATGCCAATGGCCATCTCTGCAGTTTGCGTGTTGGTTTGTTTTATCACGACAATCATTCGGGCAAACGGAATCCTTATTGGTATTTACAATTTATTCTTTTGGTAAAATACGGTATTTATCAACTGATGACATCTAATGTCCACATGTTAGAACTGCATACCATTATATATTTATCAAATAACATGAAATGTACACTTGTTAAGACTGCGTACCATTATATATTTATTAACTGACATCAAATGTACACATGTTAGATCTGCGTACCATTATATATTTATCAAATGACGACATCTAATGTGCACATGTTAGAACTGCGTACCATTATATATTTATCAAATGTACACACAATTCAATATTACGTTTATGCTTATGTATAACAAGTGAATACAAATTAACCACCCTGTTTTATCAAAGAGAAAAAATGGTATGATTTTTGTTGATTTATAAGTATCTTCTCAAAGGTAACAATTGCGTTAAGTGATTGATTTAAACTCAGGATCCCTTACACGTATTTAGGTCGCCTCCCCACCCCATCCCCCATGATTATAGAATGTCTGTTCTCTATGCTAGAACTGAACAATTGCTCTCTATGCTAGAACTGAACAATTGCTCTCTATGCTAGAACTGAACAATTGCACTCTATGCTAGAACTGAACAATAGCACTCTATGCTAGAACTGAAAAACTGCTATCTATGCTAGAACTGAACAACTGCTCTCTATGCTAGAACTGAACAACTGCTCTCTATGCTTGAACTGAACAACTGCTCTCTATGCTGGAACTGAACAACTGCTCTCTATGCTGGAACTGAACAACTGCTCTCTATGCTAGAACTAAACAACTGCCCTCAATGCTGGAACTGAACAACTGCTCTCTATGCTGGAACTGAACAACTGCTCTCTATGCTGGAACTGAACAATTGCTCTCTTTGCTAGAACTGAACAACTGCTCTCTATGCTGGAACTGAACAACTGCTCTCTATGCTAGAACTGAACAACTGCTCTCTATTCTGGAACTGAACAACTGCTCTCTATGTTAGAACTGAACAACTGCTCTCTATGCTAGAACTGAACAATACATATTAGTAAAAGAAAAATCTCCATTATATGCTGACCAGTTTACCTGGGACGCCTTCCTATATTCGCACTATCCAATATCCACCAAAAGCCTCTACCTGTGGTATTCAGCCTCAGACGTAGCCATCAATACATTATAAAACAGATGTTGTTTTTGGATGGCGAGGATAGACTCCAAACTCCCCCTCCCTTCCCTCCCCTATTTGTATTTCTTGTTTCCTGAAATGAAAGGTTGCTATCAGAACTTAAGTACTAACAAGTAAACAATGTTTTCACTGTCATAAAAAAAGTAAAGTCCCCTTAGCGCTACAGGGCCATCAGCGCAAAGGAAATGTAGAATTCATCTGCTTCTGTAACCTCAGTATATGAAGGGATTTTGTGGTTAGCACCACGCCCAGCCGACTTTACTTCACCAACTTTGGTCAGGTACCCATTTAAAGCAGGGTGGACTTGTGGGACGACTTTTCTCAAAATAACACTTGGATAAATTCCATGGTTCTTCCTAAGGATCGAACCCATGACTCTCAGGTCGACAATTGAGTCTCTACATCACTCGGCCATCCGTACGATTTTCACTGTCATACTGGTATTTTTTTTTTTTTGTAGTTTTTTCTTTTTGTTTTTTTTTAGGAGGCAAATGCCCTGAAAATTTCGTCTGGAATAAACACATGTCAACTGGGTTGTGTATTTACGTCTCCAAGAATCATTCCGACTACTACCAAGCCGGTGATAACTGTAGACGTAAGTAATAAAGCAAAACAAAACAACAGTCTTTTTTAAGGATAAGTAAACTAGCCGGTTGACTAGCGCCCCCAGTGTTATCTGGAGCCCCGCCTCCCCCCCCGCCTCGCCCCGCCGTTTTTGATTTTCATTTTCTGGGTGTTAATACTGCCGATAAATAAATAGTGCAGTGTTTCTGAACATGAAGTAAAAGTAAATAGGCCAACGGGAGATAACTTACACCCAAGACAAGTCTCTTTACGTGGGATCGCGGTTCTTTGTGATAAAACTCGTTTGACAAAGCAAGTTCAGAGGTCATGGCCGAATTCGTTAATTTGATATTTCTTCTTGTAAAAATATTCTTTAAGCGATGAAACATTGTGTACGTTATATATATATATATATATATATATATATATATATATACAGTGCTTTTTTTCTAGCGAAAAATGTTTGGGAACTCATTTCACATCTGTTTTTTAACTTATGTCAAAAAATACTATAATAGTCTATAAAAAAAAGGTATGGGAACTCAGCTCCCATGAGTTCCCACTGAAAAAAAGCACTGTATATATATATATATATATATATATATATATATATATATATATAGGGTTGCCATATTTTTTCACGGACCAACCGGGACAGTTCTGTCTTTTTTACTTTAGGTTTAACATGATATTTTTACAAAACAAAACAGTTTTCTTCTTGTTGTACCACTCGTATTTTTCACTTCTGTAAATTTGTATCACTGTGTTACTTACCAAAATGTTACTGATCACACAAGAGCAGATTAATCATTCTCTGATCTAATAATTTTGCTCAATTATTTCCAAGAAACTGTGCCCTGAATCTAAACCGGGACAATTTCAACAACCGGGCGGGACACCGGGACAACCCAGTATATCCGGGGTTGTCCCGGCCAAACCGGGACGTATGGCAAGCCTATATATATAAATAAGTGAGTAAAGGGGAGGTGACTGCAGTTCTTTGTTCAATGGTCGAAAATGTTTGAGAATCATTGGGATAAATCAAAGGCACAGTTGTAGAAACTTATTGACTTCTTTATACAAAAATGCGTAATACGAACTACATTCATTATCTGTTTTACAGGACATGGCGCTGTGCTGTTCAGTCCGACAACCCCTGAGAGTTTTGAAATTATAAACAAAATTTTGTCGGACGACAATGATCAATACTTTGTTTCACTTCATTCTGGACCCGTTTTCATCAGATATAGAAAGAAAACTGATGATGAATATCTGAAAACAATTTTTATCAGAGGTAAACTTAATATGTTTTCATTTGTTTCAGTAAGTTACGGATAGTGAGTTATGTCTACTCCCTTCAGGCTGTTTAACAATCACGCGCACTGTTCCTTTTAACTCGTTCACATTCGATACCTTTACATTTAATCAATATTATTTTAAAAAAAAAAAAAACAACACTACATCTGTCTTCTCTGGATCTGGCCACTCTGTTAAATTAAACTAACCACTAGTGGCCCCGGGTTCGAAAAAAATTGCCCACCCTTCAAATAGGCGGGTAATAGTGCCAAATTTGATTGAGTAAAAAAATTATGGATTTCAATAAGTACAGACTAAATAGAAACGTAAATTATTAATCTATAAAAGTTATATTATGTAATGCTAATTAAAAAAAAATTCGCTGGGGGGATGAAAGGGGGGGGGGGCGAGACTCAATCTAGCGGGTCAACAAGGGTGCATTTCAATAATGGGGCGGCATAATCAGTGGTTTGTCCCGGGTGCCACTGACACTGGCTACGTCACTAACAAAAAGGTTTACCAACGATCGAGAATATTTGATTGTTTGACTTAGAAAAAATGTTCAAGTTTAACAGTAAATTATACAATGAAAGGAAAACTTTAAATACATTGTTTTATCATTAAAAGGTTCGCTAGAATTTCCTGATAATACTAGAGATTTTTGCGCCTCGTTCCTTACCGGGCCACATCATAAATTGACATGGACTGACTGTGACAAAAAGCTAAGCTTCATCTGCGAGGTTTGACTTAGAATGTTTTTATCACCAAAATAAAATGTCACCCAACAAGCGGTCACAAGTGTCGATATTGTTTCTATGCGTTTGTCTGCCTGTTTGTCTGTCTGTCTGTCTGTCTGTCTTTCTGTCTGTCTGTCTGTCTGTCTGTCTGTCTGACTGTCTGTCTGTCTGTCTATCTATCTATCTGTCTATCTATCTATCTATCTATTTATCTATCTATCTATCTATCAATCTATCAATCTATCAATCTATCAATCTATCTATCTATCAATCTATCAATCTATCAATCTATCAATCTATCAATCTATCAATCTATCTATCTATCAATCTATCTATCTATCTATCTAACTTTCTATCTATCTATCTATCTATCTATCTATCTATCTATCTATCTATCTATCTATCTACCTATCTATCTATCCATCTATCTATCTATCTATCTATCTATCTATCTATCTATCTATCTATCTATCCATCTATCTATCTATCTATCTATCTATCTATCTATCTATCTATCTATTTATCTATCTATCTGTGTGTCAGTCTGTCTGTCTTCTCTGTCAATCTGTCTATCTTTCCATCCATCTATCTATCCGACGCACACAGAGAATCACGTATATCTGCTGCCCCATTGTTTTCAAATGTCAACGATTAACTGTCAAACTGGCCAACGTTGAGATTTGCAAGAATAAAACTTTTGTTTACGAATGAACATAAAAAAAAAACAACTTGTGAACTACTTTTCCAGTTGGAAGTTTTCATTTCTATTTAGAACAGACCATTTCCTGAAATATCCATTCCATTTATCACATTTTATTTTGTATTATCATTGGACATGCGTGTCTTTATGTCTTGCTATGATATTTTAAGAAACTCAAGATTACAATGGAGTTTTGCTGAAATACCTGTGTGAAAATATTTATTGTATACTCAATGTTTTACAGTTACCTCGTCTGTTCAAGTGGCTGTTGGTCCTACTGATATTGAATGAAAATTATTTTACTTTCCCTTGCCCCAATGGCCAAATTTGTATTCTTATTTATCTCGAGGAGTTGTTAGTGATACTATTTCTCATTGAAATGGCAGTTTATCAAACGTCCTATTTAAAACTGATGGCACATGTGCACAATTCATGTTCATAGAATATGTTCAGTGGTTCTCAAAGATTGAATCGCCAGCCACATAAGTTTGAAAACAACTGGGTTAGGTCAGCTATAGGCAAACTAAAGACCATCGGGCCAAATCTAGATAGCCTTTCATCTTACTACGTTTAATAATCACGCGCACTGTTCCTTTTATCTCGTTCACATTTGATACCTTTACATTTAATCAATACTATTTAAAAAAAAAACACTACATCTGTCTTCTCTGGGTCTGGCCACTCTGTAAAATTAAACTAACCACTAGTGGCCCCGGGCTAGAAAAAAATTGCCCACCCTTCAAATAGGCGGGTAATAGTGCCAAATTTGATTGAGTAAAAAATTATGAATTTCAATAAGTACAGACTAAATAGAAACGTAAATTATTGATCTATGAAAGTTATATTATGTAAAACTAATTAAAAAATTCGCTGGGGGAGGAGGGGGGGGACGAGACTCAATCTAGCGGGTCAACAAGGGTGCATTTCAATAATGGGGCGGCATAATCAGTGGTTTGTCCCAGTTGCCACTAACACTGGCTACGTCACTTACAAAGGTTTTACCAACGATCGAGAATATTTGATTGTTTGACTTAGAAAAAATGTTTAAGTTTAACAGTAAATTATACAATGAAATACACTGTATTATCACTAAAAGGTTCGCTAGAAGTTCCTGAGACTATTCCAAATGTTTGCGCCTCGTTCTGCACCGGGCCACATTATAAATTGACATGGACTGCCTGTAGGGAAAAGCTAAGCTTCATCTGCGAGGCTTGACTGAGAATGTTTTTATCACCAAAATAAAATGTCACCCAACAGGCGGTCACAAGTGTCGACTTTGTTTCTATCTGTTTGTCTTCCTGTTTGTCTGTCTGTCTATCTGTCTGTCAGTCTCTCTATCTATCTATCTATCTATCTATCTATCTATCTATCTATCTATCTATCTATCTATCTATCTATCTATCTATCTATCTATCTATCTATCTATCTGTCTGTCTGTCTATCTGTTTATGTGTCTGTCTGTCTGTCTGTCTGTCTGTCTATCTATCTATCAATCTATCAATCTATCTATGTATCTATCTATCTATCTATCTATCTATCTGTCTATCTATCTATCTATTTATCTAATCATTTAGGGGCCCTAGATCAAATATAGGGCCAAAGCTAAAGCTACATTTGGGGTAAGAGCCAGTTTACATTCAGAAAGCGGAGGGTGTTGACCCAATGCATTTTGGGAGCCCTATTGTAAGGTAATTTTGAGGCCCCCCCCCTAACCAAAGTAATTATTGAGGGCCATGGACATAAACACTGACCAGGTCAACGCTTTGCTAGGTTTGGGTTTTCATTGTTCTTTGAAATAAAGGCTCATATGAGCCCCCATCTTGTTTTTTACGTCATGCCAAGGTCTACCTTTGACGCTTTGTCACGAACAGCTTTCGCGTGGTTGAAAATAATACAGTACTGACTTCACTGTATGAAAGGACTTTTTGTGTACAAATAAATATGCTGTTTACAAAGGATTGCGACGGATGGCCAATCGGTGTAGATGATCGACCGTCTATTGTCCTGGGTTCGATCCTCAGTGAGAAACCAAGGGAATGTATCCAGGTCATAGTGAAAGTTTGTTAACGTCCCACAAGTCCACCCATCTTTACAATGGACACCTTACTTTAGTTGGGGAAGTAAAGGCGGCTGGGCGTTGTGCTGACCCAGAATCCCTGAAGTTATAAGCCTTTGAACCCTCACCCGGTGATGGATGGCGTCTGCATAAATGTATTTCTTTTATATTGGGACTGGAAAGGGGGGCATTTCAGGTTTTGCCACTAATGCTAGCAAATACTACCAACTGCATTCAGATTTCCTGGATATGCCAGCAAAGCAACTGCCTCCACTGTTTTAAAACATTACTCACACTATCTATGTCATTCCCTGTCTAATGTTATCAAAGAACTAAAAATAGCATTAATATGAATTATAAATCTTATAAAAAAAAATGATAAGTAATTTGCGAAAAAAAATAATTGTGATTAAAAAAGAAACCAGATGCAAATGATACTTTACAATTAAAAAAAAACATGTTTCTTTACAAATAAATCTCGTATGAATGAAGTCAGCAAGGCAAGATGTGTTGGCGCTACACGATAAATTGTCTCTTTATACACATGTGACACATGGCTCTATTCTGTGAGCCAGATGATACAGCTACTGACGTATTTGCATGCCGCAGGCGAGTTTGGTCTCGTGTGTCATCCCCACAGCCTTTGAATACTCCGCCATGGAGTTGTGGTGAATTAAAAAAAAAAAAAAGCAAAGCCCAGTTATTGGATAGTTTTTTTTTAAATTTATGACCGTATCAAGTTTAAAAAAATTATAGAGGCTGCGAAAAAAATGCAGAAAACTTGAAAAAGCGAACAAAGAATATTTTGATTTTTTTTTTTTTCATGTCATAGTAGAAACATGACATGGAGATTCCAACATCGACATAAAATATAACTTTATGTGTCGAGGTTTGAACATGAAATAAAGACAATAATGAAATTAACTGAATTAGAAATAGGTGAAGGAATAATAAATCAAAAACATGTAATTAAAAATGTTTGAAGACCGTTGTAGTGTAATTTCTTTTTTAATTTGTATATAAATTAAAAAAAAAAAATCTTTGCCCAAAAGTAAACTAGAAAGAAATAAACTTTGAAAATCTAGTCTTAAACTAGTGTATTATTAAAAGAAAATATGGGCTCGTCTGTTAATTACGACAAAAAACATGTAGTTAAACAGCTTGCACACATAACAAAACATAACTAAACACTTTACCCGTTGAAGGAGAATAGAGAAGCCAGTCTCGCGTGACAATTTCACCATTTGTTAACGTTTTAGCAAAATATTTTTGTATGCATATCAGATCTTGTCGCCAAATTGTCTACCCTTTAATGTAAAATATGACTCTATATTTTCTGAAGGAAGATATTAATCAAACTAATTTCTTAGATGTGCAGTTATCTCCCAATCAGCTGGATCACTTGAATAACTGTGTTCTTTATCATACAGCTATGCTTCAAACAGGCAAATACCTTTTCTTTGTAACACTTGTTTCGGTTATTTCACTTCTTTCAGCACAGTCCGGCAACATTATTTCAGGTATTGAGGGATTGTTGGTGTACATTTAGCCGAAGAAGTAAATGAAATGTCATTATAACTAGTATTACTAGTTTTACTAGTAATGCAATCAGTGTCTCTGCTCATATATAGCAGCAACGAACCCCGAATTTTTTTCACTCCTATTCTTTCTCCTCCTTTTTCTTCCGCTTGTCAAATTCACTCTCATGTTTCCTCTTGTATCCATCAGACAGGGTTATTTAAAAGTACTTTCGTTACTTTTGAAAAAATTTGTAAGAAAAATGAAGCACACGATTAACGTTAAACAACGTTTGTGAAGCGCATGATGTAACACCTTCATCACTGCATAGAGTCTGCATAGAATAATTAACATTGCGGAAAGCTTATTTAGATTTCAAATAACAAAGAAATGTGGGTGCATTCTTGAAAAATATTAAAAATGAAGTCGGTGAGAGCCTACGACTGAAAGTTCCTAGGTCCTACGATGATCTTAAAACGGCCCTGATCATAGCAGTAATGCTTATAAATATGCCCTTACTTTGCAGTGACTTTTTTAGACTAAATCAATCATTCACAACAATCTCACGAGCATCTCAACATAAATGAGAAATTAATGAAAGGAACTTAATAAGTACTATCGATAAAGATATCAATTATCACAACAAGGTGTTTTAAATGTAATTAAAAAAAATCACTGTAATGATCTGTCTAACAATAATGATGACAGTTTTAATTTGTCTAACAATAATAAGACAGTATACTAGGAAACTAGATATGAATAGGATGCCACACAATAAAGTACAAACGTGTCATAAAGTAAAATTAACATTGTACATTAATGCACAAATGTTAAAAATAGTAAATCGGTACGCACGCTTCTTTAGAACATCCGGAACTTTTGTAATTTCGGCTCAAATAAAAGGAAGACACCAGCTCAGATAAATTATTCATGCTTGTAGAGTTATTTAAAAGATGGCAAATTCAACAGTTATATTCAAACTTTCATTGAATATTAGTATGATTTCCCTCTTAATTACAATGTTACATTTTTCAGGTAGGTATAGACTATGCTTTAAACCAGTGGTCACCAAACTTGATTTTGAATTTTTCTGGTAAATGGAAAGTTTCACAATCACGAGATATATAAATAAAAAGGAAATACTTTAATGTTACTTGGGCGGCCCATTGACATAATTTAATGTTACATGGGCGGCCCAGTGACATTTATTCCACGGACCGGTACCGGTCCGCGGCCCGGGAGTTCGGAACCACTGCTTTAAAACTATTAAATTCACTTCGATCATAAATATTAAATATAGTGAAAAAGACAAACGAGACAGACAAAAGAGACAGACACTAGAAAAAATTGCACAAGACAGGCGTACCAGCAATTAATGTGATAGACATACATAAATATTGAACATCTAAAACAGACAAACGAGGCAGCCATACAAGTCAGTATGATTCGAAATAATAGACACAACAAACAGAATAAATGTACTGTAAAAAGGAAACAGTTTATTACAATTGCATCTTATCACCGATTCTCACTGCTATACATCTTATTTAAATATTGTTTTTTTTTTAATCAAGGGCAATGGAAAGGGGGTATAGTTTTGGAAGCATCTTGGTGGCGTCAAAAAGCCCAGTAGCTTGACATGGTGCATGCAGTTACATCGGCGTTCAACGCAAATAGTTCAATGACGCACTGACGTCACAGCAGATCAACAAAATGTTTGACGGGGGCCCCCTGAAATAATATTTCCCACTATTTGTGACCAAGGCATCGACTGACAGTGTTGATGCCAGATCAGTACATCTTAATTTAATTTCCTCTACAAAAATCAATAACTGACCTTAACTGTTAATAAGCAAATAGTGATGTAGATGATTTAGGAAGGTCTATTTTGTTACACGGGTGAAAACTCATTACGGCTGTGAGCGCGATCTGTTATCTTAGGCTATGAGCTCATATCGTATAGAAGAGATACACTTACCTTTGTCTCCGCCATAGGGTGGGGGGATGAAAGGAGGGCGTTACAGACACTTTTTTTTTTCCTGCAAATATTGATCAAGAGATAAAATTCGTATCCCTGTAGAGACTGTAAAATAATTGTAATTTTCATAATGGTGTACGTCTGTGAATGAACACTATACAATCCCGAATACTTAACCCTTTAGTTAAAGAGTATTTATCGGAAACATTCAATGGGTTTCAAGTCATTCTGTTTCTAAACCAGCCACCACGTTGAGCAACGTGGGCAGTGGCAGCTCGTATAATATAGGCTGTGCACTGTGGAACTGCAGCACAAGCTATTTCCACTTGTTATCGTTGATAATATTCATCGTAATTATTCATTTGCTCTTTAATTCTAATCTATGTACTAGTACTTTAGTAAGTCCTAAAGCTTAATTAAAAGTTTAAAAAAGCGAGCTATTTGGCAGCTATGCGTATTAAAAAAGAAAGCTTCAAGCGAGTCAAAAAGGGAAAGAAAGAGATTTGTCGATTTAGCAGCTATTACTGTAATAATGTAGATTATAATATATATATATATATATATATATATATATATATATATATATATATATATATATATATATACATTTATCAAGTATCTAGGTATTGTTTATGTTATTTATTCTAACCCTAATTCTGTTTACATAAAATTTCAAAACAAAGGCTAATTTATCTCTTGGGCATCACTTCCACTACGTTTAGCCACGACATTCCACCAGTGGTTGATGTATGTAGCTATATAGACACATAAATTGTTGCCCTTTCAGAAAATCTCTCACATGAGAAAAAAAGGCAGGTGAACGGTCCAAACGAAATAAGACAATGGTCGATGGTCAAGGTATGTATGTTTTCCAATGATGTTGTCTACATTAGAAGTAGATAATATCAAAGACTTAACATTTTCTTCATCTTAGCTTAATCAATATCATTTGATATGAGATCATACAGTATAGTTTAAAAAAAAACCAAGATATAATTAAAATATAATTTACAAAAAGAATATGAAGAAAATGAAATTGCTAAACAATGTTCTCGATGTAACAAAAAATAATGAAATATAAATGATTTTTTTTTAAACTTAAAAGATAACTTTGTATTTACAACAAAGGTATAATAAAAGCACTTTCATTTTCTTATCGTTGCATTTTTGGGATTTAAACCATTCATCTTTCTGATTGTAGGCTATTCTTTAATAATTCAAAGCCTATAACAAAATAAGTCAAAACTATTATAAAATAATGAACAGGCTATATAATTAAATCCAAAATAAGAAACACAAGCCTGAAGTAAACAAATGCAACCATTTTGTACACGGCAAGTCATTAAACTGAGCATAGTTTAAAAATAATTGTATTGTTCAAACATAAATAAATGACATAATGACTAGCGCAGCATTGTCATTCTCTGATGTTAACATATGCTGATTCTTATATATATATATATATATATATATATATATATATATATATATATATAATATAATTATGATCGTGCCATTAATTAGTACAACCCTTGTGAAGATATCAAGTCCCAGAAATCTAAGGCAGCTCCGCTGGTGATGTACACAAGTCAGGGGGAGAAGGGCTTTCTTTGCGACTCACTGACAGATGGTGGGAGGTGGATTGTCATCCAGGTAGGTTTGTCTGATGCCTTCACTGACAGATTGTGGGAGGTGGATTGTCATCCAGGTAGGTTTGTCTGGTGCCTTCACTGACAGATGGTGGGAGGTGGATTGTCATCCAGGTAGGTTTGTCTGGTGCCTTCACTGACAGATGGTGGGAGGTGGATTGTCATCCAGGTAGGTTTGTCTGGTGCCTTCACTGACAGATGGTGGAAGGTGGATAGTCATCCAGGTAGGTTTCTCTGAAAACTTCACTGACAGATGGTGTCAGATGGATTGTCATCCAGGTAGGTTTGTCTGATGCCTTCACTGACAGATGGTGGGAGGTGGATTGTCATCCAGGTAGGTTTCTTTGAAAACTTCACTGACAGATGGTGTGAGATGGATTGTCATCCAGGTAGGTTTGTCTGATACCTTCACTGATAGATGGTGGGAGGTGGATTGTCATCCAGGTAGGTTTGTCTGATACCTTTACTGACACATGGTGGGAGGTGGATTGTCATCCAGGTAGGTTTGTCTGATACCTTCACTGACAGATGGTGGGAGGTGGATTGTCATCCAGGTAGGTTTGTCTGATACCTTCACTGACAGATGGTGGGAGGTGGATTGTCATCCAGGTAGGTTTGTCTGATACCTTCACTGACAGATTGTGGTAGATGGATTGCAATTGTCATCCAGGTAGGTTTGTCTGATACCTTCACTGACCGATGGTGGTAATGGATTTTTCATGTATGTCATTTACCTGTCTTGAAACATAGTCAGTCAATGATGTAATGTCATTTATCATTCAGGTAGTTTAGTCAGTTACATTCTATATAAGTTAAATCGCAATAAATGCAAGAAAAACAAACCCCATTAGTTCTACGTAAACCTAACTGCAAAATTGTTACCGCATTTTATAGTCGTACATTTAAACAAATAAACCAAAATGGACGTTTTGTCTCCTTTTAGAAGCGACAATTGGGAGACACAGATTTCAACAGGACATGGGCAGACTACTCCAAAGGTTTCGGCGGGAGTGAAAATGATTTTTGGCTGGGCAATGAACTGATTCATCAACTGACATCTTGGGTTAGCTTTTACCTATTCATTACCTAATTAGTGTAAACACAATAAGAGACACGTACTATAGTGGTATACAGTGAAGTAATTTACGTCTTTAGGCCGTCGTGTGCCCTAAACAGTTTTAAATGAAAAAGGTGTAATCGGGGCAGGGCTCACAATATATAAACGTATACAGAGTGTTCTGTTGGCTGGATAAAACAGTTAATAGACAATGAGAAGTTGACTAAAGGAACTAACTTCATTTTATGTTTAATGGTCTGGACACTTCTGAATACCCCAATCTCTTATATATATATATATATATAAAGATGTGTGTGTGTGTGTGTATGCTTATGAATACACCAGTATTGAATCAAATTACTGTTTTTTTTATCGAAACATAAGTTCTCGTTCCGTGATTTTTTTTCTATCTATAAAATAAGAGCGTAATGGCACGTCCGTTTAAACATCTTTATGTGCCTCTATCCAGGGGTCAAGCATTGTATACAATAACCATTGAAATATATGAAAATATATAACTTTGAAAAGGTTTTTGCCCTGAAGGTGGCAATTATTCCTCTTGCCTCCGTTTCCTGAAAAAAGGCAAACATGGAAGCTGCATCAGCCCCCCCCCCCCGTCTAATTGGGCTCTTTATACATTAGTTCCTACTAAATAAAACTGACCTCTTTTAACTCTAATAACTAGAATATCTAATGGGTCAATTTGAGCACTAGTTCCTGTGAAATCATATGGTACAATAGTCTCAGCAAGTTTAACTACCTACAACATTCTAAAATATGTATGAAAGTATCGGCCCAATGCTGTTAAATACGGTGACCAGACACCTAATCATATGAGACATTTCATCATTGCAATGATTCATCATAATAGAAATTCAACATTTATAGGGTTAGTGTTAGGGAAATACTATAATGATGAATTGCTGTAATGTTCAAATGTGCAATGATGAATTTCTATAATGATGAAATTTTGCAATGATGAAATGTCTCGTATGATGAGATGTCTGGGAACCGTTAAATACATAATAACGGCTGCCCTCCCCACCCCCTTCCACTATTTACAGACTAATAATACAGTTTCAATTATTTTTTATTCATTACTTTTATTTGTTCAGGACGATTACGAGCTACTCATTGAGATGGTTTACGAAGGGAAACAGTATTCGTCCAAGTACGATTACTTCAGAATCGACAGCGAGTCCAGCGGCTACAGGCTTCACGTGGGCGCTCACGTCAGCGGCAACGCCCCGGACTCGTTCTCCAGCCACTGCAACTACAGCTTCAGCACCCCGGACAGGGACTTCGACGCCAGCGTGGAGTCCCACTGCGCCAGGGCCCGGTCCTCCGGCTGGTGGTTCCACGACTGCATGGACTCCAATTTAAACGGCAGGTTCGTGACAGGCAAATGGGGTCAAGGTTTATTCTGGAGGGACCTGACCGGAACGAGAGAGACGTTGAATTCGTCTGAGATGAAGATGAGATATAAGTCATACTAAGTCATATTAAGTCTCATTATGTCGTATTAAGTCATATCCAGAAATCCCACTCTCTTGTCATCCGGAGAGTATTAATTATTGCGTTGTATGTCGTTCTCAATTTTTAGACTGTATTCTACTGTAATTTGAATAGTTCCATCTTATTTGTTTTCCTTGTTTTATAAAACTGTTTTCTTGTTTAGTTGCAGAAATATCACTCTGACTATATATGGACAACATATCACACCCCTCGTCACAATACATTTGATTACTTTTTTGTGAAAACTGTTTTCTGAATATAATTTTCCAAAAATCCTTGTCTTTGATTACTTTCAATAAGCAGAGACAAGGCTGAATATCAAAGTAAACGTTTTATCGTGATGTATTATATAAGTTGACAGAAATAGTTCTAGTTTATTTAAAAAAAAAATATCTTTTCTCAATGATAGTTCTATTGGACTGCTGTTTTCGTAATACACTTTAGAGTGCTCTAACTCGGCTTTTGTTATGTTCATTTTAACTGTAGATTATATGAGTTATAGTTGTATTCTATATTTCCGTTTGAAATGTACTGTCTGATATAATAAATCCCATTTCACAATTAAAGTTGATATAATACAATAATGTATGTAATTGCCTTTGTATATATTTAAATGAATGTTGAAATAAAGAGTCTAGGACCTGTAGAACAGATTAATATCATCAGCAGTTTGCCAATGTCTTCATTAGTCTAAATAAAACTTGCATGTACAGTTTTGTACATAGTTACTTTCACATACATGTACAGTATTGTACATAGTTACTGGCACATGCATGTACAGTATTGTACATAGTTACTGGCACATACATGTACAGTATTGTACATAGTTACTGGCACATACATGTACAGTATTGCACATAGTTACTGGCACATACATGTACAGTATTATACATAGTTACTGGCACATACATGTACGGTAGTGCACAGAGTAACCAAAACATACATTACAGTATCGCACACAGGCCCACCCGACAGAAATTTCGAGCCACTGGGCAGGGCTGTTACGGGTCCCCGTGCTAATAATAATATTTTAAAAAGTTGATTAGCCAGCTCAGCCCGGGACCCTAAAACTCGCCGGGCCCCTGGCATTTGCCCCCAAGCCCCTCCCCGATTGCACATTGTAACCGATACATACATGTACAGTATTGTACAGAGTAACCGATACATACATGTACAGTATTGTACAGAGTAACCGATACATACATGTACAGTATTGTACAGAGTAACCGATACATACATGTACAGTATTGTACAGAGTAACCGATACATACATGTACAGTATTGTACAGAGTAACCGATACATACATGTACAGTATTGTACAGAGGAACCGATACATACATGTACAGTATTGTACAGAGGAACCGATACATACATGTACAGTATTTGTACAGAGTAACCGATACATACATGTACAGTAATTGTACAGAGTAACCGATACATACATGTACAGTATTGTACAGAGTAACCGATACATACATGTACAGTATTGTACAGAGTAACCGATACATACATGTACAGTATTGTACAGAGTAACCGATACATACATGTACAGTATTTGTACAGAATAACCGATACATACATGTGCAGTATTGCACAAAGTAACCGATACATACATTTACAATAAAGAGGTTGATATTCAAAAAAAGTTGTCTATATACTAATACTATTTCTCGTAGTTAGTTAAATAATAATATTGAAATATTGAACATATATATATATATATATAATTGTTATATATATATATATATATATATATATATATATATATATATATATCACTAAACAAAAGAGGAGAACACATTATAACTATCAACAATTATAACTGTATTTCACGAACATTAACAAGTTTTCAGTAAATACATCACTATTTTATTCTTACATTCATAGATTATATTCATTACAATTGATAAGTTAGATACATGTAGCTATTTATATAAGGTATTTTAACATGTTAAAATAGAATCATGATACATAATATAGAACATTGTCCTATAAGCTAATATTACATTCGTTGACCCATTTAAAATGTCCAGCAGAAATAGATGATGCATTTGTTTACAATAAAAAAAAAATCCTTAATTCTATGTACGACACATTTTGGTTATTAGTTCGACTGCGCAGTTATTTGCGCTTTATTTTCAACACTTTCTTTTTTGTCTTTCTTTGTAAGTTTTTTCTTAAGTTTGGCGAAAATACCCTTCTTCATTTTGGCTTCCAAATTCTTCCGTTGGGTTTCTTTTAACTCTAGCATTGCATCTTTAACAGCTTCTAACTTCTGGTGTTCCTGGGCCAACTCATCTCTGTGTTTTGTGTCCATCTCCTCCAGCTGTTTTTGCCACTTTTGTTGCTGCTCCTTCATTGACCTCATTTGTGCCTGTAGTACGACTGTACTTTGATTGTCATACAAATGACCATGCCGGCTCATGTCCTCTCTCTGTATACGTAAAATTTCGGCATACGATAGCGCCTCTTCCTCCATGACCTTCTTGCATCTCTCTCTTTCTTCTGATAATTTCATTGAAAGTGTGATCTCGATTCTAATGGAATTGAGTAAAGACTCTACGTGAGTCACCAAAATGTGTAAAACTCCGGTTTCTTTATCTTTTTCTTTGATTTCTGTGAGTAATTTATCAGCGGCTTTGGCTAACTCCTCTAATAGAAATACGTTTTCACCGGGCCCAGAGTTACTGATAATGTCGTGAAAATTCACCATTATCATATTGGCTTCTATCATAGTGTTTTCGGAAATGAACTCTTTTTCACATTCTACTGATAATATTTCCCTATCAAATTGCGCCGACATGAAATGTTCATCAGAATATCTGCAGTTCTCAAATTTCAGATTTTCTACAACCCTGAAAAGATCTTGTACCTGTTTATCCCGTATAGCCTTTTCCGTAGTTTTGTTATCAAACAAAACAATTCTGTTATCACACTCTTTAACTAATTCTACAAAACCTCCGCTTTTTTGTTCAGAGATCCATGTCTGAAAACTTGTCTTCTCATCACTTTCACTTTTAAACAAATCACCACAGGTCATAACTATGACACAAAACTTTTTGAAGAAATGTTCTCCGAATATCTTCTTCAGAAGCATTATCGTGTCTTTGTCTTCATTGGTGAAACGACCTCCGAATCTGACAACTAACAGAAAGGCATGATATCCTTTAGGATTGATACAGATAGCATTAGCAATAGCATTTAAAATATCAGTAGTGGCCTCTTCTTTGCTCATCCTGGTGTCCCCAACACCTGGTCCGTCAACGACTTTCACTCTGACGCCATGTATCAGACTCACGTCATAGGTCACTTGTTGCGTCACAGAGCCAAGGGAAGGTTTACTAACAAAGGCGTTTCTTCCAAGTATAGAGTTTCCCAGAGCACTTTTTCCATTGCCAGTCTTCCCTATAAGAAGTAAGTCTAGTTCGTGCATTGCTTTAGGCCTGTAGTTATTGATAGAAGAGCAGACAAATTGCATTAAATTAAAACTCAATAAACGTTTATTTTTGATAAGCTAATTCATGGAGTTTAAAAAACCGTTCAATAGAGCATTAGTATCCCTAATCCAAATTCATGTCGTTTACGTCAAGTTTTACTTACTCTGTTAATGCAGTGTCATGAGACTTTCTCACAAGGCTGGTGCAAACATCTTCATAGTCATTAGTCTCAATCGCAACACTTGGCTGCAAGAATATAACAAATTATAAATATTTATATCTAACTTAATATTCTTAACTGATTTAAAGCTTCACAGTCATCACATAGATTGCATAACATAGACATACAATAACCATTATGCAAAATGTAATACTTACACTAAGAGATTATACTTAAAAACCTTGTTTCACAATAAATGTCCTTACCCGGTTATATAAAATAAACCTCTCCAACGTGGATTAGCTTGATTTCTCAAATTTATTTGAATTTTTTTATCTTAATAGATTCAAACTAAATCAAGCAACTGCCCTCCTCTCTCTCACCCCTCTCCCCCACCAACTTCCATTCTCTTACATTAAAATATACGTGAATGTTTACACATTGAAGCCCATTGTATGTTTCTATTTGTATTAATACATCAACATATTTTAACTGCTGTCGCTCTTACTTGCAACTTAGAAACAGCTTTATTTTTTTTTCCTCTTCAAAAGTTATTACCTATATTAGTGTGTAGACTGAAGCTACGTTATAATTCATATATTACCGCTCTCTCTGATATACTGGAACTGAATTTCAGAATCTCTTCTTCCATTTTCAAAACCATTTCGTTCAGAGTTTTATTGGACGGCATAAATTCATACAGGTCGGACATGGCCATTTGATGAGCGCCACTCTGTAGCTGTGAGTCGCCCATGGACGACATCGTATTACGTGGTTGTCCATTTGGTTGTCCACTTGGCTGACCACTCGGCTGGACACGAGATGGCGGATCTAATCGACCAGGCTGTTGTGACATGATCATCGGTTGGACTGAATATGATTGATCTCGCCCAGTATAGAAGAATCATGAAACTATATACTATATTATAAATTCAATATTATAAAAAAAAAATTATAAAAGATGAAACCAAATAAAGTCCCCCTTTCTCCCGCCCCGCCCCCAACCCCCAAAATAAATTTAAAAAAAAATTCCAGTGTAAAATGAAGGAGCTTACTTACATTTAAAAAGACATTATGCTCCATCTGAATTAACTAAAGTCAGGTGCACCTGACATCTGTGTTCATTTAACATTCAAAGGTTTTAACCTAACGAAAACATTGATGCATATTTCTATTAAGGATATAGTGCAAAAATAAAAAAGACATTATCTGTTATTTCATAAGAACGTTACTTACATAAATCATTACAGCACATCTTGTAGCTTAGTTAAAATATATATCTAATAAATTCAATGACACACTCAAAAGCGGTTTTAAGAAGTGATTACATGCGTGTAGCTATTTAAACACATTAAAAAAATGAATATAAATAATAGATCACGTATTCAACGACACATGTGTCAACGATTATCAAACACATCCATCAACTCGAGCACAAAAGCAGTTAAAGATAAAGACTTACACGGTTGAGCCAGGAAATTGGACAATATACTTCAGTATTCTGAGAACAAGGTAACTGAGACAGGGAAGTAAAAAAAATGTTACTTGGCCAAACACAGACTGGCACATTACACAGCATTGATATCTACCTGTAAATCAAAGTCTAATAAAATGTAACAAAGATAAGGAATACGATCAGTAAGTTTAAAATGTTTATGTAAACATTTTCTTGGTATCTCGAGTTGTGAGTGCGAGGGACGTTACAGTAAAACTTCAGAAATGTATATATAAATATACACAGAGAGAGAGAGAGAGAGAGAGAGAGAGAGAGAGAGAGAGAGAGAGAGAGAGAGAGAGAGAGAGAGAGAGAGAGAGAGAGCGAGACAGAGAAGAGAGAAGGGGGAGATAGATATATATAGATAGATGTGTATGTTTGTATATATTTTTGAGAATGCTAGATGCACACTTTGATAATGGCCTACTTTTAAAAATAAAGCTGACATAGACGATTCTGAGAATTCCAAAAGCTAGATCCGCGGTTCTCGAGGGGTACGAGAAAGGTTTACCCAGAATTACGAAGCAACATAAAGTTTACGTTTGAAACATCCCAGAGTTTAATGTTCCGCTGCCTAACCCATCACCAAATCACGTGACCAAGTGTCGTATTAGAAGATTAAGCGTAATCCATTATGACGATAAAAACATTTATTTATTCGTGAACTTATGTGTGAAGGTTACCAGCGGACATACTTTTGTATCCTTTGGGGTACAGTCCCGAGAAAAGCTTGAGAACCACCTAGCTAGATGCACGCAATGTTAAGAGTGACCTACACTTTTAACTAGTCGTAGAAAAGACACATAGGCAAAACCTTTAATGGGTAGGGGAAGATCCAGTAGGTTATTCAAAATGATTTGCTTTATTTTTTTAACAATCTATATACATGATAGCGATGTGGGTTCTGCATTAAATCGAAAGTAAAGAATTAATATAACAGTACTCCAGTTTAAAAATACTATCAACCTAGCCTACCGATCAAGCGTAAGGGGATATAACTCTATGCCAAGTTTTAGCAGGGTACAACTAGTATGGAATAATGCAGAATGCAGTTATCCTTTTTTGTAAGTTTAGAGGTAAGTCGTAAAAGCTTTTAATGTCAAACTACTTTAGCCTAATACCCTTCGTGACAAGATTTATACAGTTTGTATCCCCGGGCAGAAAGAATGAAAAAACAGCAGAGGTCCAAAATCAATAAATAAGGCAATGTCCTTACTGAAGATCACGTATTGTTCTATTTCTCGGCTGGGGGGGGGGGGGTGAGGGGAGAGAAGGAGGCATGACTCTTGTAATCCGTATTATTCTTATTAAATTGATTACTTCTTATTCTCTCTCTCTCTCTCTCTCTCTCTCTCTCTCTCTCTCTCTCGTATCTATCTCTCTAGCTCTCCCACACTCACATCTTTAAATTAACTCGCATACATAAAACTATCAATACTTTCCTACATGCCTTGTAGTCAAAATGCCGTGAGCAAGCCGATTTGACTCTAAGTTAATTCATCAGGGTCTTTCTTTGAAATCTCCATAACGGGGATGTCGACAAAAGGCATACGTGGGGCCGTACATGGGGGCCCTGTAATATGGAAATCAAAGTAAAAATGAGTCATTATTTTTATATACTTATTTGAAATCATCAGTCGCCCAAAAGACGTGGTTATTTATATCGGATCCGCTCTTACTTTTTGTCTGTTGCGAAATGACTGGTCGTAAGATACGTCCTCAGCACTTGTGGGCCTCTTTGCTGAGACAAAGAGAAATTTGGGGTAGGGGGGGGGCTCAATGGTTAAAGACCTCGATATCATATGACGGTGGCCGACTCCGGGCTGTTGACTACTTTGCATTTCCATAAGAACAGCGCTGCTTGCGGGGATGGTCTAGCTCTTTATCTATCTATCTATCTATCTATCTATCTATCTATCTATCTATCTATCTATCTATCTATCTATCTATCTATCTATCTATCTATCTATCTATCTATCTATCTATCTATCTATCTATCTATCTAATCTATCTAATCTAATCTAATCTAATCTAATCTATCTATCTATCTATCTATCTATCTATCTATCTATCTATCTATCTATCTATCTATCTATCTATCTATCTATCTATCTATCTAATCTATCTATCTAATCTATCTAATCTAATCTAATCTATCTATCTAATCTATCTAATCTATCTAATCTATCTAATCTATCTAATATAATCTATTTAACTAATCTATCTAATCTATCTAACATCGATAAAACATATCTGACCTACGATGACAAACAAGCACTTTGGACTATTTGCAAAGTTAATTTACAAAACTCCTCAATCTATGTTTAAACCACACTGCCTTAGAATTAATCTATTTCTAAACATTCACTTCCACTAGTTAACAAATCTAACTTTCTAGCCATTTGTTTTTTTTTTCTTCTTAATGGCATAGATATAAGATTATCGTTACAGTGGTTATATGGTTAGGGCCACATTATTTATAACCCACGG
Source organism: Bulinus truncatus (assembly GCA_021962125.1). Lineage (NCBI taxonomy): Eukaryota > Metazoa > Mollusca > Gastropoda > Planorbidae > Bulinus > Bulinus truncatus. The sequence goes on along the minus strand of JAGDYQ010000004.1, from coordinate 14,441,420 downwards.
ATAACAGAATATAGGCCAAAGTGACATTGATATTTTACCTTTATACAACAACATTTTGTTCGTTATAATGTCTGTTTAGATCTATAAGTGTGTATACAACGAACGCTTATTATATGGATAGGCAAAGAAGGGCAGCCCCACCCTGTGCATACCGAAGATGCCCACATCCCGGTATTACTGTGTGTCGCAACCGAGTTACAAGTGTGTAATGTATTTATTTAGAGCTCCCAACTTGCTCCCCCCCCCTCACTTTTTTTCCACAGATAAGACAATAGTCCGGACGAGATCTACAAATGAAATTCAATTTTAGAATAGAATGTGGGGTGGGGGGGGAAGTATTGTTTCCTGGCTAATAAACAGGAACACAGAGCAAACGTTTCACCATTATTCTAGAGACGGTACAAATTTAAGCCTTCAGATGGCAGGTAATATTAAGATATTTAAAATGAGGTTTTCAATATCTACTTTATACACTGTACAAAATTGCAAGTTATTGTTAAGATATACTTTTTATTATTTTAATTTAATTATTTATTAAACTAAAATACGATTTTTATGAATATATAGTGGTTTTTAAATATTTATTATAGTTCTCGTAAACTCATTTTTTGTTAAATTTCTGCTATATACCATTTTTTTAAAAATAAATACGTTGAGTTTATTAGTAAGTAGATCAAAGGCCCGGTACCCGGACCGGCGAGTGACTCCTTATAATTGAGTTGTACTCCTTTGACCATCTTTTACAAATTATACACACGTACGCACGCGAACGTACGCCAGACTAGCCGATTAAGTATTAGAGATAGTGCATTGGCTAATCAATATAACGGTTCGCTTGCACTCTTTGTCAGGATGATGTCTGTACAAACATAAGAATAATATCAAATGGTCAGTGTATGTAGTATTTCAAAAAAAAAAACAACAACCTATTAATAGTTAATACAGGTCTCTTTTTTAAATCATTTTAGCACGTCACTGATCTGCGTAAACTAATTCGTTATGAATCTAACCACTAAGTCACCATCTTTCTATCCACCTCAAGGCGACGGTACGCTGTATTGCGGATGTGTGAAGTCCCTGAAGAAATCTCTTAGATCCTGTAACTCACTCACGGGCCTGTTTTTTTTTTTTTGGTGTCCATCTTTCATTCAGTCCAGCGCATTACCACACGACCACCCGCCCCCTTGTATTGAGGGTAGGCATAGGCGTACAAGGCGTATGACAGGCGGGGGCCAACCTTTGAAGTCAGATTGGATGAATTCGAGCTCAGATCAATGAGATGCTCTTTGATGAGTTAATCTTTGGCTTCCATTTGAGACAGTTCCGTTTATCATTTAACATTTTATGTTCACTATATTTCGGTAACTTGGCTTTAGCTTGGCTTTTCAAAGAGTTTTTTTTTGTAATATTTAATAACCAAAACGTGAGTCTATCCCTGGTTTATGATTCTGTGTGTCTGTATATCTGTCTCACTGTAGGTCTGTCTGTCTATCTGCATGCTTGCCTGCCTGTCCATCTGTATATTTCTTTCTTTCTCTCTCTCTCTCTCTATCTATATATATATATAGTACATGATGCAGCCCCGTAGCGTGAAAATAAATTCTACTGAAGGGTCCAGGCATTCTACAGCAGGGGCCCGGCAATAGCAGGGGGGGCAGGTAATACATTTTACTAAGTAGAGTAAATAAGCAGAGCCCCCCCCCCGCACGCTGCGGGCCTGGCGTGATGTAAACATGTGCTTGTATTTTTTTCAAACCTATTTATTCTTTTTATTCTGATGTTTGTTTAATGATGTCATATTGTCAACAGGCTCTGGAGAATCATACAACAGAGTTATGATGAAAGAGAAACATGTTGATTTGAAGAATCCACCCTTCATTACAAATGACAAACTTATCCACATTAAATATGACACATCTCAGGAAGATATTAGATGTAATCAAAGCGATGGACAAATGACTTTTGCTTTTCCTCACAATACCGTGACCATAATTTCTCTGGAATTTGAAAATTTTTCCGATCCAATTTATTTTAAAAATAATGGAACTAGAATCGAAGTAGTGTCCGGAATACCAGAGCACGATCCAACAGCGTCAACGTGTGGCCTACACTTAAACAAAGGAATTCATGTAATATTCGCTTTGGAAAAGGAACATAGTAACTCTTTGACAAACTTTGAAGATGAACGGAAGATGAAAGAAACGACAGAAAAAATTCCGAAACAAATGGATGGACAAATCAAATCTGTTGTAGAGTGTGGAAAACAGCCAAACGAGAAAATCGTTTTGAAGAAGAATAAAGATCGATACTTTATAGATGCCTTTCAAAATACCGAAAATGTTGATTGGGTAAATACGTAATACATCCGTATTAACATTAACATAATTTGACATTCATTATGGAATTAACTATTAATTATCAATTTGTTTATGTTTAGTTACTTTTTTCTAACTGAAAACACGTACAGTTGACAATTAAAATATACCAGCATACTTATTTAGCGCATAATGTCACTTCTTTTAACAGGAACATCAGTTCAGAGTGAACGTTCAGTTTCTATTAATAGGCCGCAGTGGCAATGGCAGAAGCGCTACTGGCAATTCAATAGTTCGGCGAAAGTGCTTTGAAACATCCAGCAATGTTGGTGGTAAATTCTCGCAGCCAGTAATTGCCTCTGTCGACAAATACAACTTAAAGATTAGCGTCATTGATGGGCCAGGGTTTGACTCTGATTTGACAACTGAAGAAGTTCTAAAATTCTCCAGTTTATTAGAACAATGCTTACAGATGAGCAAATACTCTATCTCTGGGATTATCATGACAATGAAATATGGATCACGTCTCACATGTCAACATACAATGCTGATTGATGTAAGGAAAAGTTTGTTTGGGAAGAATATCTTCCTAGATAACGGCATATGCATCTTTACTCATGGGGATAAGTTTCAGAATGATACACGTTTTGATAGTGTATCACGCCGTTTTGGTAGTGTATCATACAGTTCTGGTAGTGTATCAAACAGTTCTGGTAGTGTATCAAACAGTTCTGGTTGTGTATCAAACGGTTCTGGTAGTGTAGCAAACAGTTTTGACTGTGTATCAAAAAGTTTTGATGAATGGTGCAGACGGCAAAAAGGGGAAACAAAGAATTTGTTTCAGGAATTTAACCACAGAGTATTGTTATTTGATAATTCAACCAACGACGACAACATACTGGAAGCTCAAATCTTCAAACTTTTATCATTGATAAAACCACTCATACCCTTTTCAAAATTAGACTTTGACTCTTGTATTGAGGAAAGAAACAGATTCTTAGAGCAGCTGAAATTAAAAGACCAAGTATTATTGTCAGAGCAACGAATAAGTTCTATACGAGAGGAGTATCATTTCATAAAAGACGACCAAGTTCTCTTCAAGAAAGACCAGTTAGCACGACTGAAGGATTGTATAGACCAAATAGATCTTATTGAGCCACTTTCACCAAATTTAGAAAGTGAAATAGAAATTTTGAAAACTGAGATTAGTACAAGAATGAAATGCATTGAACTTGATCTGTATGAGTACGGTGAAGATTGTTAACATCTTTTAACAGGATCTTTATAAGTTAACTTACTAACTTATTAATATTTAATGAACGTAATCTCTATAAGTACGGTTAATCATGTTAACATTTAATGAACCGGATCTATATAAATCCGTTGATAATCTATAACATTTATTGAGTAGTATTTGTAAACATAATAAACCAGTAACTACAGTTGACATAAATGGAACTTTATTTTTACAAAAATTGTATGAAATATCTTTCTTCTCTTGAGCAGGAATATACATATACATGGGCGTATTCATGAAAAAAATGTCATATTAGTGGGGGGCATTTGCTCCTCCCCACCTTACATTAAAAAAAAATGTCATAAAGTTGTTATTAGCCCCCCCCCTGGAAAATTTTTGCCCCCCCCCCGGAAAAATTCCTAGCGACGCCCATGTACATATATATACATAATGTTATATTTTATTCATATCAAAAAGCACAGAGGGTATTAAGCTATTTGAACGTAATTGGACTAATGTATATACAAATAAAATTCGAATTTGTTTTTTCTTAGTTTATTTTTTCTGGACCTGTTGCTCGTTTGATTTATTGTTTTGTGATCAAGAGAAATAATAATGACTTAAATTAGCTTATCTGTACGATCCTGTTAAACAGATATGTATTCAGCATACAATGGTGAATAAGACATAAACAATTACTGTAAGAGAATTAAGGCAGAACTAATTAATAATATACTTCATTTTCTAAGCAATAAGAAAACAGAACATTTGGCTAAAATATAAATATCATTAGTTTTTAACACGCTCAAACATTTACTGAAACTCGTCTAAATATGATGCAGTCATTTGTAATGCAGTCTTTTGTAAAGCAGTCTTTTGTGATGCAGTATTTTGATGGAAGGAAACAAAATGTCTCTTGGTTAATGAACACTTTTTAATAGAAGATTGTTGAATGTGGGGGTTGGGGGTTATAAAGACATAAAGTTATATGGTAACACCTCAATACATTTTCTAAAAAAATTTTGTCTGTGTGTGTTAACTTATACTGATTAATGTGTGTCATGAGTATAATTTAGTTATTGTCCAAACTAAAACATTATAATCTGGTTATTACAATGTGTATCTATTGATGTATATTCAATAAAACTCTAGGATTCCGTCAAATATTCATTTAAAAAATCGCATATGTCCTAGAAGTTAAAACAAGTTTCCCATGAATAAGAATGATCAAATTTCGTCGAGCCCTGCACCGGTTTATGATATGCTGCCTACGACAAAGAACTATTTCTTTAAAGCCTACATTACGGCTACTTACGCCTAAGAACTATTTCTTATACATGACACTTTATCTGGAGGTGACGTTTTTGCCTCCAATGCTATTTTCACTTTAACACATTTTATCAAACCCAGTCTATCCATTTTCTTTTCTTTTTTATGATACAATGGTGTGTGAAGTCCCTGTAAGGATGAGATGAAATCTCTTAGAGCCTATAAGTTCTTTCATCCCCACCATAGCCAGATAGTGCAATGGCCATGGAGGCACCACGGGAGATATATTGGGAACTTGAGCCAAGACCTGAAAAATGTCCTTGGTCCTCACCGGAGTTCGAACCAAGTACCTTCAGGTCGACAGTCGAGCGCTTTACCATACGACCATACGTCCCCTATACAATGGTAGCAATATTCGTTTTAATAAAACGAATTCCATGTTCTTGGTTATCATTTACATTCAGCATCAATGTGGTATATAAACTTGTATGTCACTCTTTGCCTGAAAAGAGAATCTATGTCCCTTCATCGTATTGAGGAATTACAAAAAATGGTTTTACTGTTTGTTAACATTTTATTATCAGTCTGTAACTGATTACTATCAGTTTGTAGCTATTGGTTATCAATTTGTAATTTTAAGTGTAAAATAAAGAAAACGAGAAACATTCAAACATATTTAGATAAGATATACTACAACCTCCTAGACACTGTGTAGAATAGAGGCAATTATTATTGAATGACCTCTTGACGACATGAAAAGAGAACGTTCTACAAACTACAGAATTCGTATTTCTATGTTTAATAAATATATTTTTTAAAATATCCTTTTCAAATAAAAAAAAACTTTCAATAAATAATATTATCTTTTCCTCACAAGTTCGTGAAAGCATGACACGTTTATCTCTTACATACCATAAACCACTTATGGGACTGTAGTGCCTCTTTTTTTAGCCCCACCCTAGCCAATATGTCAATGGCCATGGAGGCACAACGGGAGACTTGGAGGATATCTATCTATCTATCTATCTATCTATCTATCTATCTATCTATCTATCTATCTATCTATCTATCTATCTATCTATCTATCTATCTATCTATCTATCTATCTATCTATCTATCTATCTATCTATCTATCTATCTGTCTGTCTGTCTGTCTGTCTTCTATTTATCTATTTATCTATCTGTCTGTCTGTTTGTCTGTCTGTCTTCTATCTATCTATCTATCTATCTATCTATCTATCTATCTATCTATCTATCTATCTATCTATCTATCTATCTATCTATCTATCTATCTATCTATCTATCTATCTATCTATCTATCTATCTGTTTGTCTGTCTGTCTGTCTGTCGTTCTGTCTGTTTGTATGTCTATCTATCTATCTATCTATCTATCTATCTATCTATCTATCTATCTATCTATCTATCTATCTATCTATCTATCTATCTATGTTTATCTATCTATCTATCTATCTATCTCTATCTATCTCTCTGTATCTATCTCTATCTATGTTTATCCATCTATCTATCTATCTATCTATCTATCTATCTATCTATCTATCTATCTATCTATCATCTGTCTGTCTGTCTGTTTGTTTCTATCCATCTATTTTTCAATATTTTTATCTATCTATCTATCTATCTGTCTGTCTACCTACCTGTCTGTCTGAGTGCATATATATATATATATATATATGTGCATATACGTGAATCTTGACCCCATTATTTTATAACTAATATCCCCCGTTGTGTTTCGTTTATTACTGTCATCAATGGGGAGGTGAACGGATGGTCGTGCAGTTAGGCGATTGACTGATGATATTACGGTCATCATCTCAGGTGAGAACAAAGTGAATTACTCAGGTCATGGTGTTTCGTCCACGTCTCACGTGGTGCCTCCATGGCTATTGCACAATTGGCTTTGATGAGTATGACGGAAGGGCGGTGCACACACTACACAAATTAGTCTCATAACGACTGCAGCCCTACAGAAACCTTAATAGGTCATCCCTATCACGTTTCCCCCCCCCTCCCCCCCCCCGCATTTATCAGCCTATAACTATATCCTTATGTCTTGGTTTTGAGTAAAACAATAAATAAATTGTATTTGTAACATATTTTGATTTTTTTTAAATATAGTGACTTTAGAATTAGTGGATACGAAAAAGGACTCTAATTTTTCCCATTGATCCAATAAAACCTAACGAGTGTCTGAGTGACGCTTTGGTACTGAGCCATATGTTCGTACCGTGGCTTGCGAGCTCAACCCCCGATTGTTCAGTCACCTACACATGGTGCTATCTACGGTGGGGTAAACTAAGGGCAACGTAATAACTGCAATACGATTGCTGTATATATCATCCAAAAGATCAGCATCTCATTCTTACAGGAACTTCACACAAAAATTGAAGATTAAAAAAAATCCATTTTGAGATAGGATTGTCGGAATTACTATTGGTCATCATTACAAGGAATTAAGTTAAAACTGTACCAATGAAAAATTTGTGTTAACGGTACAATGGATGATTTAATTTCACCGTAAAACTATCACGATGTTACCATTGGTCTGTAAAAACTTTCATAATATTATTTAAAATTTTACTTTTCATTTGGGGATTTAAAACAATTTTTTTTTTACAATTATTTAAGTGATTAAAGAATTTCCCCATTACACTCAGCTAGTAAAAAGAAATTACTAATTGTAATGTCAAATGGAATTTTCTTTATTCAAAAAATACTCAGAAGGTCTATTTCTTTAAGCAAAATACTTTCAACCAAAATCACCTTTTACAAAAAGTTAAAAACCAAAGTCTTTTGAAAAACGACGTTTATTTTCTGATAGATATTTCTCATAGAGTCATGGAATAATAAACACACATATTCATGCATTTAAAAAATTTTATTTTGAAAAACTTCAATGATAATATTTAAATTATGACATATATTTAGGTTTTTCTCTGGAATCGATATATTTGCACAATATAGCGAAACAAATAATACATAGAAGATGATAAATATATTGATTAGAGCTACACTAGAGTCCGCCAGTGAAGATCACATGAATAATTAATAAATGGGGGTTTGTTGGCATTGATCTTTACCTTTGAACTTCAAGGCCGAATGAAGGAACCAATCGCATGCATTCTTTCATCTCATGACTGATGTTAAAATATTTTATCAACTATGTATGATTAATTCTATCTACGCTTAAAATTTATTGTGCATAACTGACATTAATAACATACCAAGTGGTTTTAAAGTAGCTGAAGATCGAACTTATTCGATTTTATCAGTCATTGATTGAATGCTTTAAATGTTTGCAGATTTATTTATGTATTTAGCACATTAGTAACCTATCATGACAGAGTTTTGTTTTTCGTCTGACGAATTTATTCCCTAAAATGTTTTATAAAATGTTGCATATGCATCTTGTTTTCTTTTGTTTTCCTTCCAATTTACGTGTATTGATTCTATGTGTATGTGGAATGAGAGATCGTGTGTCATTCGCATTGCTTCCAGTGCTAGACACTGTTGCTCTTAACCTGTTCCTTTCAAAAAATATTACGTCATCATCAGCTTTTAACTCAAAAATTCTCTTTTTTAGCCTGTCTATTATATTTTTAGTGTGCGCATTCAAAGGAAAACTGCGCTGATTCTTTTCAATATTGTGTAGCTTTCGTTCAAAATCTAACCGCTTTTCTGAAGTGAAACCGTTCTCATCAAACATATGCTCTAGCATGTCTAGCATTAAGTTGTTGAGATGGAAGTCAATGTTTTTTAGCTCGCCAGTCAGTTGAGTAAACTGTTCTGGCTGCTTTTTAGCTGTCTTGTAGTGCTTATAAGTGTACTCGTCCGTTTTATTTGTGAGATACAGCAATTGATTAACTTGTGTGAGCCTTACACTGTCGTCTTCAGATTTATTATCAAACAAAACGCATCTGTTCTGACATTTATTGAGAAGCGTTTTTACTCCGTTTTCTTGTGCCTCACACCATTTTTCAAAACTTTTCGTTTCTGATGTCTTGTTTCTTTCTTCTTTGAATTGATCACCGAAGGAAAATGCGCAAATGACATGATTACACAGAACGTTATTTCCAAAAAGACGCTCCACAAATTTGACTGTCTCTTTTTCCTGCACGGTGAATCTGTTGCCATATTTTAATACTAAAATCAAGGCAGACAATCTATAGTCGAACTTTTTGAAGACTTTTCCTGTATCACTGTCAAACTTACTTAGAAGATTATCACTAGCGTTGTCCGTATCGATGCCAGGCATTTCAATCACGTTTATCTCAACATGTTCAAACTGTCTAGTATGTTTGCGAATAGGGTTCGGATCTGTGCTACACATTGACGAGGTGGGAAACACACACTGGCCGATAATTGTGTTTCCACATGCACTCTTTCCGTTACCTGCAGTTCCGATGAGTAGTAAATTAACTGTGGTACTCTGTTGAATAATCTGTGCAGCAATCTGTTTATAAAATATTTGAATTCTATTGTTGAAATATTGTTGATATTATATTATGTAATAAGTAGGTATTATTTACTAGTTAAAATTAATTTTGAAATTAAAATGTTTAAAAACATGATGAAAAGACAAAAATGTCTTTTCTTTTTTCTAATCAGGGGGGGTGTTGGTGCCCCTCCGTCCATCCTGGGCCACCCACGGAATTCCCCCAGAAGTTTTTTGAAAAGAAATCCCCCAAAACCCCCCCCAATAAATCCGCTCCCGCCTTAAAAGGGGCAAAATAAAGGGGGGGGGGCGAAAAAGCACCAACCCAACCCCCCAAATGTTGAGGATGGTGGGGTCATATACACTCCAACTCCCCCGCTGCCCCGATGGGGCGAAAGGGCCCTAATTAAGAACCGTGGAATTGACGGCCGAGTTGTGCAGCTGCTCGACGGTCGATCTGAGAGTCTCGGTCTCGATCCTCTGTGAGGACCTAGGGAATTTTTCTAGGTCATGGTGAAAGTTGGTTATAAAGCCCAACAAATTTACCCAGCTTCAAATGTGTACCTGACTTAAGTTGGTGAGAGTAAAGGCGGCTGGGCGTTATGCTAGCCACACAATCCTTCAATCCAGAGGTTACATAATCACATATATTCTACAGTGTAGAATCTACACTTTATCTTTCCCAATAGTCATTTACGTCTACGGGAATTTTTAATACGCCTGTATCATTTTAGCTTATTGTCTCTTCTTTAAATCTCAAATAATAAAACGGTTTATAATATAATAAAACAAATAAGAATGTATCAGACAGATGTAAATTTAAGCTAACAAGTATCACTAACATTACCTCTCTGCTATCATCAATGTCTTGTTTTATCTCATTCTCGACAAATACGAAGTCTAATGGTTTGCTGACATCTGTAATAAAACCGTATAATTTTTTTACTTGTTACAAATAAAAAAAAAGTTCTCTCTTCACTCATATTGACTACATATATATGCATGGGCGTATTCATGGGGGGGGGGCAAGGGGGGCATTTGCCCCCTACATTTTGAAAAAATGTCAGATAAGAGGGGTGCTCCCCCTCCACTTACATTAAAAAAAAATGTCATAAAGTTGTTATTTGCCCCCCCCCCTCGGAAAATTTTTGCCCCCCCCCCCTCCCCTGGAAAAATTCCTAGCGACGCCCATGTATATATTAAAGGATTACGCATCTGCACTGACCTCTTTCCTAAATGCAACTTTTTAAAATGTTCTAGATTTACTGTAATTGTTTTACGATGGTCTTGAAAAGTATTTTCATGTCTGATAACTTGTTGTATTATTTAATAACTAACTTACCTGATCGATTTCGTTGTCTCTTCACTGGATGTCTGATTTCTTCATATCTTTTAAATGTATCGCGTACTTTAGATTGTTTTGGATCTTTTCCCTCTGAATGTTTCAATTTGATTTTGGTTTCCAGTTCCAGCCTGAAGAATTCTACCAGCTTTGACGGAGTTAGAAAATTTTCGTCTTCTTTTTGTGAGTGTGTTGAGTCGTTATCGTTCTGATACTGGAGCAGCTTATTTAGCAAATCTTCCAGACCCTCAATCAGCCGCTTGTTATCTTTACTGTGATTTACCTCTAGCTGAAGCATTTGAGATTTCAAATCATCGATGTAGTTTGACGACTCATTTAGCAAACGTGGGGCTAAAATTTCTTGTTGTAGCTTTGACCTACTTTCATGTGCAGAACCATAAAGAGTATTGGTGTAACTGTTAACTTGCTTAGTGAGCTTTAACAGGTCTCTCACTTGAGGGTTTATTTTTGACTGATTTTTTGTTTTGTTATCAAAGAGAAGGCATCTATAAGCACACTCTTCAAATAGTATTTTAATAGCGCCTTCTTGTTCTTTGCACCATGCACTAAAATCTCCAGAGATCTCTTTCTCAAAGCAGTCTCCATGTGTCATTACACAGATTACGCAGTTTTTGATGACGTCATCTCCTAGTGTAGATTTCATCAGCCTAATTGTTTCCTTTTCTTGTTTCGTAAATCTGCTTCCGTATTTCAAGACTAGGACCAAGGCGGTAAAACCAGACTGACAATGTATTAACGCATCCTGCATGTCTTTTTGAAATGTTATAGCCGTTTCCTCGCTGCTTAAGTCAGGATCTATGCCTGGTAAATCGAGAACGTTGAGGCGGTAGTCGCCCACCTCTAGTGAATGAGTGGCAACAGAACAACGTTCGCTTGTGATGTCGGCTGAGCTTTCGAAAATTGTTCCTCCGACGATACTATTTCCACAAGAACTCTTGCCATTACCGGCTGTTCCCATCAATAGGATATTTACCTCTTGAGTCTCCATCATGTCCGCTCACATCTGTAAACTATCAAAGAAAAAAAAAAGGCAATAATTTAGTTGACGTACTCAAATGCAACAGGGATTAGTTTAGAAATTAATACCGTATGATGAAACATTAATAAAACGATGTAAATACACACACACACACACACACACACACACACACACACACACACATATATATATATATATATATATATATATAAATTATTTGTTAAAACAGCTTCTATCTCAATGAACTAAAAAGTAAAAAAAAAGACTCGTTATACTGGTTAATATTTAAATAATTATCTTAACTAAAAATGTAAGCATTGATTTATATACATTTGTAATGCTACTTATCAACACAGACGTAACTAGGGAAAGGGTCATAATTCAAAAGTCCTCCGGGCCCCAGCCTGAGATGGGGCCCCAATATTTTTTTACGTTAAACATTAATGTACATTATGTCATGGTGTCAAATGTCAAAATGCAGGGTCCCCCAAAGAGGTACAGCCCCTCCCCCCCGGGGCCCCCCAATCCCTAGGTTCGGCACTGCTGATCAAATAATGTAAAAACATATTTAGCTCCATAGATAATAATAATCACCCGAGCTTAGTATTAACTAATTTGAGAGAATTTTGCCTTCTAACTAAATATATCTATAAGTATGCTATGAAACATTCTACATAAATTACTATTTTTTTATCTATTTCTACATGTAAATGATATTTTATACGTTCGTATTTTCAGATAAAGCCCATTCATATTATAAGAGGCTCATAATATAAAAAAATACCTTAATAAATTATTGAATAAAATCAGTCCAATATACAATATAAGTTTTAATTCAATATAAGATATATTTAACTTACCTATTTTACTATTTCCTGTAATCTAGTGTTACACATTTTTTTTCGCTGTCGCTACCCAGACCTGTCTATAGATGACGTAATTTCAAAGACTTTGACGATTCAGCAGTTTTAACCAGCATTTAAGGTTGTTTTTTTTAATTTTTATTTTTATCTAAAGTTTCTGTTAAAATGCGGTATATTATCTGACTCTGCAGTATTAGATAGTGGAAATAATTTTGATGTTTTATGACTGCCCTTTGCCCTTTTGACAATGACACCTTGATACATTTACAACAGGCTCGATAACAAGTTTTTGAACTACTTTTCATTTCTTTTTGTTTCGCAATTTACATGTTCGCTGCGAGGTGATCTCTATTACTGTTTACATAATGTGATGCCTATAAATTGTGTCGATGCTGTCAGATTTATAACACTATCTGTTGGACAAGGAAGTTCATTCGTGGGAATCTATAGTTGGAGGGCAGCCTGATGTATGGTCTTTCTATTTCAGTACCCATCGTAAACATAAAGATAGAGAGTTTGGATGAGGAATATATCGTACATTGATCTATTTGGCCATTTATATATTAAAAGTTCATGCATCTTACGTACATGTGCATCTCCATCATCTATCTGTTATGTATCTCTTTCATATATCTGTTATGTATCGGTATCAATCTGTTATGTATCTCTTTCATATATCTGGCATGCATATCTATCATCTATATGTTATGTATCTCTTTCATATATCTGTTATGTATCTGTATCAATCTGTTATGTATCTCTTTCATATATCTGGCATGCATATCTATCATCTATCTGTTATGCATATCTATCATCTATCTGTTATGTATCTCTTTCATATATCGGTTATGTATCTGTATCAATCTGTTATGTATCTCTTTCATATATCTGGCTTGCATATCTATCATCTATCTATTATGCATATCTATCATCTATCTGTTATGTATCTCTTTCATATATCTGTTATGTATCTGTATCAACTATCTGATATGTATATGTTATGCATATTTGCTCAATGTGTCATAATTCATCAAAATCTTTTTTGCTATTAAACTCTTGATCTTTTATACATTTTTGTGTCTACTTAGTAATCTATATCAGGGCTTCTTAAACTATGGGTCGCGACCCCATTTGGGGTCGCGTAGCAAAATTCTGGGGTCGCGAGAGATAAAAATACAATTTAACAGAAAATGTTTTTTAACTTGTAAAATATTAATGTATTTTTCTTTTATATTTGTATGGGGTCGTCAAGAAACTCGCAATCATAAATGGGGTCGTGAATTACAAAAGTTTAAGAAGCCCTGATCTATATTGATGATATTCAAATGTATGTCCGTGTACCCAGTTATATAGAGACTATCAGTCTATTAATATGTTTATGTAGATTTCTATCAATCAGTAAAAAAAAAAAAAACTCCGTCATCACTATCCTCATGATAGCAAATGATACGAATATAAGATTTCATAAAGTCAGAGATTAACTTAAATCCTAAAGTATCAAACTTTCAGTTCGCCTTCAAACTATTTTAGTTACAAACGCACATGTTATTCAATTTTTCTTTGTACATTGTGATTTTTTTTTTATTTTAGACTAAAATTACATACACCGATATATTGCTTTTAACTTTGTTCATAGTTTGTCAGATGTATTGTTAAGTATACTATTATAACAAATGTCTATACGTCAAACATACTCGCATTGTATGTTATCACATTTAGACAAAATCAATGGTTCTAATGTAAGTCATAAATTAGACCAATGTAAGTCATAGTTTCTTAAATAGTTATATCGAATACATCTCTCTTAACAAGTCGCGCACTCATTTTATAACCACTATCTGTCCTACATTTTTCACAATTTATATTTCTGAAGAGATTAGATCAGGAAGTGTGTAAAATTCTTCACATGGACTGCTGGAATTAACCCTTTTTTATGACTGTCATTTTGTTTTACAAAACTTAAATAGTTTTACTTATTGCTGAATTATAATTTTTTTATTGTATATTATATATATTTAAAATATAATTATAAATTTTACTAGCAGTATTAATAGAAAGTGTATGGAAGTTAGTTTATGTCATTTTTAAAAATGTGTAAATCTTGACTTGAAGATATGCCTTCAGTTAGACGGTGACATTATGCATTTTGGCCTAAAACTGGTAAGAATCTTTAACTATTAATTAATAGTAAAATTAAGCAATCTTGTATTAATGTAAACTATTAAATTATAAACGACTAGTTCAAGTCGGATTTTTTTTTTCAATATGCCATTAGGTATTATGTTGTACTAGCTGTACTCTGCAAAACGTTTGCATAGAGTTATATCCCCTTAGGCTTGATTGGTAGGCTAGGTGTTTTTTTTTCTTTTCGGGCAGATCCGATTTTTTTCATGATGGTATTTTAAACTGGAATACTGTTGTATACATTCTTTACTTTCGATTTAACGCAGAACCCACACCGCTATTATTTATATAGAATTCACGTAGTATTTTTGTGTGCATCTTTTCATATCCACGTTGAAGTCATCATCAACACACAATGGAGTCTACACCCATAAGACCAGTTCCAAAACCACGTACAAGAACATCAGGTGTGACACCTGATTTGTCTGCTATGGACATTAAGAATGAACCACCAGATGCTAGTAGAAAGTCCGTCAGACAAATGGTCATCAAGATGGAGGAAGAGCTACTTAAATGTGGTGCAAGTGTCAATCCTGCAAAGGTGTTGTGTAATACTGAACATAAATCTTCCTACAAAATTCACCATTTTAAACTAAGTCTTAAAAAGTTTAGAAAAAAAAATCTTAATGGATTAAAAAGTAAACATCGATAAATGAAAACAAGTCATTTAATTTTATTTTTAGAATATATCTTGATGGTTTGCAAATAAATAAATAGGCCAATATATTGACGATACACATTTCATGTAGACTGCTCTTCTATTATAGGCAAATAAATAAACAGATCTATATACTGTCAATAGACTTTTCATGTAGACTGCTATTCTATTATTCTGTCACTAATTTAATTTTTAATTCAATAGTATAACTAGATAATAACTGGCTTGATGTTTTACGTTTGTTTCTAGATAGACATACAAAGTAAACATTCTGATGCCAGCACTCAAACGTAAGCTACCAACTGACGTTTTACACTTGTTCTCTTTTACTTAGCTGAGTATCTCTTCTACACAATTATCAATCAGCTTTGAACTTTTAAAATAGAAATAAAACAACTCGATTTACGAATGTATTCCTTTTGCAGGCTTACAGAAACTAAAACCATTCAGGAAGTAGATATACTATTAATAGGGAAAACAGGCACTGGCAAAAGTGCTTTGGGAAACTCAATTTTGAGACGAAAAGCATTCGAAAGCGCGTCTTCACTTTCATCTGTGACTGATAAAATTACGTTTGACGCCTGCGAATTTAATGAATTCAAGATCAAGGTCATAGATGGCCCTGGCGTTGGTGATACAGAAAAAGGGAAAGAGCAAGCTACTAAAGATACTCTAAATTCCATTTCTGAGGCCATCTCTATCAATCCACATGGATACCACACTTTTTTGCTGGTTTTAAAATATGGAGATCGCCTAACAGCTGAGGACAAAGATACGATAGAGTTTCTAAAGAAAATATTTGGCGAGCATTTCTTTAAGAAATATTGCATCATAGTCATGACATGTGGGGATAAGTTCTATGATGAAAGCGAAATGACTTTTGAATCGTGGGTGGCAAAGCAGACCAGAAGTGTGTTCATTGACCTTTTGAAAGAATGCAACGACAGGATTGTTTTATTTGATAATCAAACCAAAGACGAACTGAGGAAAGATTCCCAGATGACGGCTCTTCTGCAGCTCGTTGAAAAACTCAAGACTGAAAACTGTCGCTATTCCGCGGAGCATTTTCAGTCCGCTCAGTTTTCTAGAGACACATTGTCCCTTGAGGCTGAAAAGGATCGAATCGAATCTGAAGCTGTGACGGAAACTAAATTGATTTGTCACAGTTTTCAAGTTTTATTAGAAAATTGCCGGAGTGAAAAAGTAACTGTACTTCTATCTGATCTCCAGGAAAGAGCGCAAGCTTTATATGACAAAATTAAGAAACGAGATAAATCAACCGGCGTTTTACACAAAGCTTTGACTATCATTTCCTCCCTCATATCTACCATATCTGATGAAATTAAGTTCTGTAAGAAAATCGCAGAAGAAAGGGAAAAAGCAATGTTAATTATCCAAGAGAAAAACGTTGAGTTTACTAGAAATCTCCAACAACAGAGGGAAGAGTTTGAAAAGCATTATGCAGAAGGAAAGATTAAAGAAGAGGAAAGGAATAAAATGTTTGAAGATCACTTAAGGAGCATGACAGAGCAGCAAGACAGATGTCGGAAGGAAATAAAGGAACTTGAAGATAGTC
Source organism: Bulinus truncatus (assembly GCA_021962125.1). Lineage (NCBI taxonomy): Eukaryota > Metazoa > Mollusca > Gastropoda > Planorbidae > Bulinus > Bulinus truncatus. The sequence continues at coordinate 14,424,523 of JAGDYQ010000004.1, read as the reverse complement.
ATAGGAATGAATTGAAGAGTCAAAGAGATCTGCATTGTTTAAAAGACAACATAAAAGAATTGAGGGACGCATTCGTGCAGAAAATGGAAAAAAAGAGGAAGAAGGGAATTCTGAAGAGGATGTTTCACTTGAGCTCAAAAAAAGAAAAATAGTTTTGAAAATGAACGTTAGTTAAAAAAGAAAAAAAAAAACTTTTACATTTTTTAAATCGTAAGAGTGAATTATATATTTTTGTTTGTTTATTATTTTGTTGTAAATAAACTGTAAATTGAAAAGAGAAAAACTTAGATTGTTTGTCAAATCGTTATAAAATTATATAAATTATGTTTATTTCATTAATTGTTTTTATTTTTTATCCTATTTATTTTTTTTTTGACGAGGGACACGTGGGTTTTTCAAATATTCCAAAGGGAGGGGAGGGGGGGGGGTAACACCGATGTCAAAAATTTGGTTAACACTAGCCAAATATATAAAGCGTCTGATTCATTATTTGCCTTTGCGTGATCCATAACGAATTTCACATAACCGGTTAGCGAAAATACTCAATAGACCATAAGACATTAAAAAAAATACAGACCAATGATTAGAATGGTGCAAACAATACAATGAGCACGTACCATGCAGACATAAGTCATTGAAAAAAAAAAGAGAAAAGGTTTATTATATGAAGTGTTTCAAGCAAGACCGGCCATTCGAATTTGTAAAGGTTAGGCACAGTGTCGTAGCGGGTGGGTGGGTGGGGGCAGAATGAGCATCATGCCACGGCGATACTCACAAAAGGGGTGCAAAATGGTTTATTTTACATTTAATATTAAATGGTTTTCGAATGGAGGGGTGGGGGGAAAGGCGCTAAAAGGTATTGTGCCCCGGGTGCCAGTTAAAAATCTCTACGCCACTGGTTAGGCTAATATGTCTTAAAACATTTTTGTATAAATATTATGTTTGGTTGTTCTTCTATCCCCCCCCCCCAAACACTCCGATGAAATAGAAACGACAAAGTTAAAAAAAAAAAACAAAGAGCCTGGATTGAATATCACATACTTCATAATTTAGAGGCAGATGATTTCGATATAGAGCAATAAAGGTAGTGTTATCTATAAAAAAAAAAATTTAATTTGAAATATAATACATGGATTAACATAAATAAATATAATTTAAAAAAAAAATGTTTTATTTTTAATTTTTATTTTGCTATTAGACGAAACATAGAAAAATAATCAATATATTTTGAATAAAATATTGATTACACAGATGTATCGAATGTCTCAATATTGCCAGTAAAATGAAATGAAGCAAATAAACCTTTCAAAAGTTGTTTTTTTCTAATTTTCAAACACAAAAGATTAATAAATAAAAAAGGCGATAGATTATTATTTGCAGGGAATAAAAATTTTAACTATTTGCCATTAGCATCGTAGTAGTAAGTCAGATATGACATATATTGCAGACGTCAAAGTCATGTTTCCTTATGTCCTATGTTTAAAAAGTAATAAACTTATGACCACAATCTATCTATCTATCTATCTATCTATCTATCTATCTATCTATCTATCTATCTATCTATCTATCTATCTATCTATCTATCTATCTATCTATATATCTATCTTATCTGTCTTTCTGTCTGTGTCCTATCTATCTATCTATCTATCTATCTATCTATCTGCCTATCTATCTGTCTGTATTTCTACCTGTCTGTCTGAGTGCATATAAATATTGATGTGCATATACTTGAATCTTGCTCCTATTTTATAACTAATAACGCCCGTTGTGTTTCGTTTATTACTGTCATCAAGGGAAACGGATGGTCGTGCAGATATCTACGTATCTGTATATTTATAGTCTTTCTTATCTATCTACCCATCACAATCTATCTATGAATCTCTCTCTCTCTCTTTCTCTCTCTCCCTCTCTCTCTCTCTCTCTCTCTCTCTTTCTCTCTCTCTCTCTCTCTCTCTCTCTTTATATATATATATATATATATATATATATATATATATATATATCAAGGTATAAACATAAAAAAGCCCATAAATGTAAAAGTATGTATCACATATTTTAAATATAAATTGGTTAAAAACACAACAAAAGAACTTATCTCCCAGGTTATGTAAATAAAACGAAAACGACAATAACTACAACAGTATCCTCATCTTCATGTCAGTCGAGTTCAGTGTACATCGTAATCCCCTGTCAGTCCCCACCAGAACACACCGAGGTTATCACGACGTCTAACGAATCTGTTATTCAGATTAACAACCTGGCAATCGTGAAACCACCAGCAAGAGTTCCGCTCCACACCGCAATGTCGAGATGCGTTGTCGTCGTCCCTGTCTGGTGTCGAGAAGAAACTGTAGCCGTTGTGGTCGCTGAGTCGATCGGACACACTCCCAGCCAGGAACGTGCAGACCGACAGATTGTACTTATTGGTCTCGTTGTCAACGCGGAAATTCTGGTACCTGGCGTAATGCGGAACTCCCTCATACGTCATGCCAATCCTCAGCTCATAGTTATCCGGTAACGGAAAAAACAAAGACATGTGTTTAGCAAATTTAGAACCAGCGTTAAAGAGGGGGGGGGGCGGCATTGGTACATTTTCGGGACATATTCAGAGCATAAATATGGATGGTGGATACCCTTAAACTTTGCCAAGACCCAGCGACATACCTATGGGTGGGGGGATGGGTGGGGGGGGGGTCAAAAATTTGAATGTCCTCCTGGCCCCAGCTTGAAGAGGCCCTGATATTTTTTGTAGATTAAAAATTAAGTGCATTATCTCATGCCATGGTGTCGAATGTCAAAAATGTAGGGGGCCTCCAAAGAGCCCTAAGCTTTCGGGGATCCCAAATCCCTAGGTTCGGCACTTCCAGGCCACAGCTTGCTAATTTCAGGCATTTGCCCCCCTTACTGTGTTTGACAGTTCGGATCAATATGACTTCCAATATTTAATTCACATCTGCTGGGAACCCGTAAAATTTCACAGTTGCTCTATCGTGCGTGACTTTTACTAATTAAGATCTGTCAAAACTCGCTTCTATGTTTTTTTTTAAAGAACTATATTTGAGCAGCATAATTGTTGACAAAAATACATTTGAATAATAACAGCAGACTAATTATGAAATATTTAGAGAAATGGGAAAATTACGTTTGGATTAGGGCTTTCTTATCAATGGACCTGAAAAGACTGTGTCTCAAAGACAAAAGTTTACAAAAAAGCTCAAATTAGCAGAGAAAGCTATAAATCAAACTCAGAAGCAATAAATTCATAGTTTATATAAACTAGATACAAATTTGCAATTATTGTAAACACAGATTTGTTTATACTATAACGAAACACAGCTCCATAGCGATGTATTCTCTTTTTGTAGAATTCTAAGTAAGAAAAAGGAAAATAAATTACCCACGAAGTCAGTTGATGAATTAGCTCGTTGCCCAGCCAAAAGTCTGTATCAACTGTCCCGAATCCTTGTGAGTAGTCTGTTCAGTTTCTGTTGAAGTATGTTTCCCCTTTTGATCGTTTCTTTTTAATCAAGATAAAAATATTTCAATCGCAAACTAAAATACATTTGAATAGTGGCAACTATTGTAAAACCTAGTCCTTCTAATTAGCAGCTGATTGCTCTATCAATTTGCCTTTCCATCCTCGTATGTACGAGCAATACCTGAGTAGTTTTTAGTCTGGCTTGGACAGTAAAATAGTCTTACCTTCCGCCGTCTGTAAGGGTGTCACAGAGCAGCTTCATCGGAACTTGACTTGTGTAGAAATTTAGAGGAATAGCTTTTGACCTATGCACTTTGACCTCTTCACATGGGTTATACCGACGAGTCAAGGGAGACGAATATAGATATTTTGTTAACAGCAATCTAGGAAATGCTATTATATCAACTTATAGTTTTTTCGTTTTTTTCTTATGTTATTTTAACACAAAAACTCTTATAAAAAGATCGTATGTGTAATATTAACTATTAACTTTATTAAAATAAAAGAGGGCTTAAACATTAAAATACAACATAGCGTGATATAATATTTTAAGCACTTCAAAATTACAAAAAAAAGTTAAAAAAATATGTAAATGTCGCTTTTACTGATTTTTAATCAGAGTAAGTGAATTTCTTTTACCTTTAACATTTTGTTCGATCCTCTATCTGTTTTTGCTGTATCAGACTGAACATTGCCTGTAATAAAATGGCCGTTTAAATCGAACTGGTGGTAAAAGTGTTCGATTCTCATTGAAATCTACGGAACATTTTCCAGGTCCAGATAAAAACTGCTTAAAGCCACCTATGGCTAAAGCGGTAAAATAAATACCGGTTGGGTATTTTGCTAACCAAACAATATTTTGATAAGACGTGACTTAAAAAAAATAATAGATGAATTACACATTTCATTTCTCCCGTAGGTACATAAAGGCTAAGGGGTCAAATATTAAGTTATACATTTTATAACTCACTACGATAAGCGTTACTTGGGGGAGTCAGTTCTCGAAGTTTATAATTTTGCATTTCCATTTTCTAACCATATCCACCTAGGCTGCAACTCGGACGACATGTTTTTTTTTTAATTGCAGTTCATAATGAACTGTTAAATTTAACAGAAGGGTGTGACAGTTAGAAGATGTTCGAAGAGAGGATATAAAACAGGATGAATGAAATGTAGGCCTATACGTCATTGCTTGACCAAGGTCAAATTACAGTTTTAATTTTACGCTCTCTTAATTTCATTTTTGTATCTTATAATGAAAGTCTACCTTAGTGAAAAGGGTGGTCATGTGGTAAAGCACTCGTCTGTCGACCAGAGGACCAAGGATTTTTTCAGGTCATTATTTGTCCCCGCTTTATCTCCCGTGGTGCCTCCATGGCGATTGCACCATTGACTATTGTTGGGATGAAAGAAGGGCATTTAAAACATCTCCCATCAGTGGTTTATAGGATCTACTAGATATTAAGCCCGGCGTTGCCCGGGAAATCTAGGTGTAATGTGAACCCCCTTCCTAATCAATTTAATTAATTTAATTGGGTAAATTTGGTTGCTTATTTATGCCACCGTTCTAATGTGGAGCAGTTCAACAGGAAAATTATTCATCACCTCATCGTCATCTGTTAAAATACAATCATCACTTAAGTAGGTCACGTATTCTCCCTTCAGCACGTCCATAATTTCTCCATTCAACTTCTCGACGTCATCAATTTTGGGACACAAAAGTGGTTGAATCTAGGCACGCGGCCCAAAAAGGTTCGCCACCACTGGGACGGATGGCCGAGTGGTGTAGATACTCGACTGTCAACCTGAGAGTCCGGGGTTCGATCCTCGGTGAGGCCCATGGAATTTTTCCAGGTGAGATTTGGTGCAAACTCGTCCCACAAGTCCACCCAGCTTTAAATGGGTACCTGACATACGTAAGGGGGAAGTAAAGGCGGCTAAGCGTTGTGCTAACCTCACAACCCCCACACAACCCCTTCAAATGCCGAGTTTATAGAAACAGATGAATTCTACACTTCATATGACCCCGATGGCCCGATAGGGCTAAGGGAAATTTTTTTTTTACTACTGGATCAATTTTGATACTGGTATAAAGCTAGTGTAATCTAGAAAAAAAAAAGGAATTAGATTTAATACATAAATAGCAAATAAATTATAATTTATGTGTACGTTTTATTTTACTATAAGACAAAACACAACAAAAATAATACATTATTTTGAATATAAATAGAACAGATAAACTGATTACATAGATGTATCAATTGTATCAATATTGCAAGTAAAATTAAATGTAGCAAAAGATTATGAAAAAAAATATAAAAGAAATATAAATAGGCGATTGATTATTGTATGCAGTGAAGAAAATTTGAAGTAATTGCCATTTGTATCTCAATAGAAAGTCCAGCATCAGAAATATTACAAACCTCAAAGTCAATGTTTCCTAATGTTCCTTATCTAACTATCTACCTATCTAACTATCTATCTATCTAACTATCTACCTATCTAACTATCTACCTATCTAACTATCTATCTATATATCTATCTTATATATATATATATATATATATATTTATCTTTATTATCTACCTACTTACCTACATAACTATATCTATCTTTATATCTGTATATCTATCATATATTTGTCTGTCTATCTATCTATCTCTCTTTCTAACTATCGATCTATCTATCTCTCTCTTCTCTTCTCTCACTCTCTCTCTCTCTCTCTCTCTCTCTCTCTCTCTCTCTATATATATATATATATATATATATATATATATAATCAGGGTATAAATATAAACGGGTCTGTAACGTCACAATCTGTAAGTTGAGGGAAAAAGGCTCGCCAAATATGTTGCGGTAGAATTGACTTGTTAAATACGTAAAGGAATTTACGTTATCTATGTATCTATGTTGCTGCTGTATTTCAATACGTTACCTTATCGCTTTACAACAGCTACAGTCCACCATATATATATATATATATATTTATAGATATCAACTCTAACACTTGGTGTACAACATAAAACTTTAATAGAGTCAACAGCATGGATGAATAGGTATAAGTTATAAGTTCTTTATCTAATGATGTCTTTACGTCTACTTATAGGCTACAAATGTCATTAACTAGCGACTACAACTAACTCTCAAGACTATCGACACCGAACTAACTACGTCTAACTCGTATGACTGTCAGCACCGTACTAAAGTACTAACAAAAAAAGGTCCAAGGTAAAAAAAAAAAACTAGCATCAGGTCAAAACATTAAGTCAAGCTATGGGCGGGGGGCGGGGCAGGGGGGCACCTAAAACAATTTTTCAAAAAATATTTTAACTGCTGGAACCTCGACCCAGTGGTGAATGATCAGTTATGCTGGGTCATTAGTATGGGAGGGGGGGTGTGAGTGAAAGTGTCACCTGGGGAAGATAAATGGGGGTGATGGCGGAGGGCAAAAATTCCACACGCCGCAGGGCCCATAAATGTAAAAGTATATATATCACATGTTTTGAAAATGAAGGTATTACAAACCTTTTGCTGTGTAAATAAAAATGACTTGATGAAACATAACATAAGAAAAGAAAATTAATCCCAGTTTTTGTGTAAATAAAACGAAAACAACAACAAAAGCTACTGCAGTATCCTCATCTTCATTTCAGTTGAGTTCATAGTTTCATACGCCCCTGTCAATCCTTCCCAGAACACGCCCTTTCTTTCACGCCCTTGAACAAATCTATTGTTCAGATTCACCGCCAGACAGTCGTGAAACCACCAGCCTGAGCTCCGCTGCAAACCGCAATGGGAAGGCGAGTCGTCGTTGTCTCTGTCTGGGGTCGAGAAGCTGTAGCCGTTGTGGTCTCTGAGTTTATCGGGCACACTCCCGTGAATGAAATCGCGGACCGTAAGCCTGAAGTTGTTGGTCTCTTTGTCAACTTTGAAATGCCGGTACCTGGCGTAATACGGAACCCCGTTATGTGTCATGTCGATTCTCAGCTCATAGTTATCCTGAATCGGAAAAAAAACTAGGTTTATTTAGAAAATTTAGAACTAGAGCTTAATAGGAACATAGCCAATGGTCCGAGGCGTACCTATGGTGAGGGGACGGGGGTGCAAATTCAAAAGTCCCCCAGGGCCCCAGCTTGAGAGGAGGCCCAATTTTTTTTACATTAAATATTAAGTACATTATCTTATAACATGATGTCGAATGTCGAAATCCAGGGGCCCCCAAAGAGGTTAAGCCCCCGTGCCCCCAAATCTCTAGGTTCGGCACTGCCAATGGCACATTTCTGGGACATGTTCAAAGCATATTCCGGTAGGCTGGAGGGAGACAAGTCAGAACGCCACCGAGATCACTGCTTAACAATTATCAGCTGTTTTCTCCCCTTGCTACCTTTGACCTTTAGGGCCAATTTGACTTCCAATAACTAATACACTTTGGAGCCCATATAATTTCACACCTCGTACTTTTCTCTATCGTGCTTAACTCTTACCTATCGTGATAGACTCTTACTTACCGTGCTTGACTCTTACCAGTGTAGGTTCTGCCAGAATTTTAAACTACCCCATAGGTTTTTTTTTTAAGATCTAGTGACACCGTTTTAGCTGCATGACAGTTGACGAAAATTCATTCGAATGATAATACTAACAGACAGAATATGAAATATTTAGAAAGATAAGAAAAAAAAAATTTGGACGTCATTAATGTAGGTCGAAGGTAGCCACTAAAGTATGTTTCTCAAAGATTGTCAGAGATTTCTATATTATCATTGAAAGCTATATTATCAGTGGTAGCTATATCATCTGAGGTAGCTATATCACCTGAGGTAGCTATATTATCAGAGGTAGCTATATTATCAGAGGTAGCTGTATATTATAAGAATAGATATATATTATCATAGGTTGCTATATTATCAGAGGTAGCTATAATTATCAGAGAAAGCTATATATCATTCTGAGAAGCACTAAATTCATAGTTTATAGGATGAAGATAAAAATGTGCAATTATTGTAAACAAAGATATTTTAATATTATAATCAAACATATGTCCTTAGCGATGCATTCTCTTTTTGTAGAATTCTTTTTAAGTAAGAAAAAGGAAAATAAATTACCCACGATGTAAGTTGATGAATTAGCTCGTTGCCCAGCCAAAAGTCTGTATCAACTGTCCCGAATCCTTGTGAGTAGTCTGTCCAGTTTCTGTTGAAGTCTGTGTCCCCTGTTGTTCTTTTCTTTGAATTCAAGATGAAACTAATTTGAATCGCAAATTTTAAGTATATGCTATTCATTAAGGAATAACATTAGAATGCTATTTTTATCTAAATATAACATTTCTTTTTCCGCATTAAAACTAAAACATTTATATTTTAAAATCTCTTTCTGGATTCACAAATTGACACATATTAATTTGCCTTTCCTTCTTCCGTATGCACTAACAATATCTGGGTTGTTCAATATGGTTTGAACAGTGAAATATTCTTACCTGAATATAAATCCACCTTCCGCCGTCTGTTATGGTGTCACAGAGTAGCTCGATTTGACCTTGACTTGTGTAGAAATCTAAAGCAATAGCCTTTGACCTCTGCGCTTTGACCTCTTCACATGGGTTATACTGAACGATTCAAGAAAGACGCATATTATATTGTTAAGTTTACAGCGATCAGGACATGCTTTAACTTCGACTAATTAGTTTTCTGTCATGTTATTTCAACACAATAACTCTAATGTAGAGTGTCGTATGTCTTTTTTATAAAAATAGGTGAACCATGAAGGTTTAGGCCAGACAATAGAAGAATGCCCGACAAATAATTTTAAGGTTATATATATACTAGCTATACCCTGCAAAACCTTTGCATAGAGTTATATCCCCTTATGCTCGATCGGTAGGCTAGGTTATTTTTTGGTTTCGGGCAGATCCGATTTGTTCATGATTGTATTTTAAACTGGAATACTGTTGTATTCATTCTTTACTTTCGATTTAACGTACACTGAAAATGAGTATTATTATATATGATACTAGCTGTACCCTGCAAAACATTTGCATAGAGTTATATCCCCTTAGGCTTGATTGGCAGGCGAGGTTATTTTTGGTTTCAGGCAGATCCGATTTTTTTTTCATGATTGTATACTGTTGTATTAATTCTTTACTTTCGATTTAACGCAGCGCCCATTATTATTATATTATATACATATATATATATATATATATATATATATATACATATATAGCTTTTACTTATATTTAATCACAATAAGTCAATTTCTTTTACCTTTAACATTTTATTCTGTCCTCTCTCAGTTTTCCCGTCATATGACAGTAGATTGTCTGAAATTAAATGGTTATTTTTTTAAATATTCAATGTTAAATCTCGACTTTCGACCTGGTGGTAAAGGGTTCGATTCTCAATGAAAACAAAATGACATTTTCCAGGTATAAATGAAAGCTGCTTAAAGCCTCTCCCTATGGCTTTAGCTGGGGAAATAAATAGCGGTTGAGAGCTAGAGGATCCTTTGAGATGTCGTGGTCAAAAAAATAGATACAATTGTTCACTTAATTTGACCTGTAGGTACTTAAGGCTAAAGGGTTCCTTATTAAAATATGAATTTTATAACTCATTACGATATGAGCTACCATGAGGGGGTAGTTCTCGTAGTTTATCATTTTACATGTCCGTTACCCAACCATAGAGGACATTAGTGACCAGGGTTAGGGGCGCAAACTATTTTTAACCAGAGGCCATAATAGGTTGATCAAATTTAACGGAAGGACATGACCATTAGAAGGAGGATAGAGAGAGGGTATAAAACAGGATGAATAAAATGTACTCGTCATTAAAGTGATCGAGTAGAGAGGAACGGTGCGTGGCGTGTATCAACTAGCTGGACGGACCGTATCAACTAGCTGGACGGACCGTATCAACTAGCTGGACGGGCCGTATCAACTAGCTGGACGGGCCGTATCAACTAGCGGGACGGACCGTATCAACTAGCTGGACGGACCGTATCAACTAGCTGGACGGGCCGTATCAACTAGCTGGACGGGCCGTATCAACTAGCTGGACGGGCCGTATAAACTAGCTGGTCGGGCCGTATCAACTAGCTGGACGGACCGTATCAACTAGCTGGACGGACCGTATCAACTAGCTGGACGGGCCGTATCAACTAGCTGGTCGGGCCGTATCAACTAGCTGGACGGACCGTATCAACTAGCTGGACGGGACGTATCAACTAGCTGGACGGGCCGTATCAACTAGCTGGACGGACCGTATCAACTAGCTGGACGGGCCGTATCAACTAGCTGGACGGGCCGAATCAACTAGCTGGATAACCCTATCAGCTAGCTGGACGGGCCGTACTAAGCCCGCGGGCAGGGGTTTACCCAGGTCTAATCAATGTGTCTGGAGTGTGAATCCATAATCGTCACCACGCCAACGGGACTAACTACAATCCAAGCACCACATAGTCACATAGTCAATATGATTGCATTCGCTTTTTGTTTTCTTTTCCTTGAATATATTAATGTATCGACGGACATAGTAGTAACTTTTAAAGTTTTGATAAAATGATGATGAAAGTCAAACAATAAAAAATAGTTTTTTACCAGTTCGTTGAAGTAAACATAGAAGGTAAGCAAACAAATACTTTGGACTATGACATACATCACATATTAACATTTTTTTTTAAATTATCAGCTAAGAGTGTTATAAGTTTCCGATTTACTACGTTGTGTTCATTTTATCAAATAATGTTTTATGAACATGTGCAGAATGGTGCAACTAAACAAAAAAATGTATAAATAATCGAATAGTAATTTAGCTGCACTGACCTGTATTTACCAATAGAAGTGATTCGGATTTAATTATCAGTTTTATAATAATATTTCTCATTTTTACGAAACCAATGAAGAAATAAGTACATCGTAATTTCTTTAAAGAAATAGTTGAAATGGGGGGGGGGAGGGAGAGAGAGAGATAGATTGATAGATAGATAGATAGAGAGATAGAGAGAGAGAGAGAGAGAGAGAGAAATATTTATATATATATATATATATATATATATATATATATATATATATATAACACGTTAGTAGCTACATCATGCCCTGGTATTGATGCGGATAACGATGTAGCAAGTCATCTTTACGTTGCTAATATAACAGATAACAATAGCTGTTAGTAGCTACAGCATACCCTGGTATTGATGCAGATAACGATATATTAATCAATCCTTATATTGCTACACACATGTACTTTACTATACACCTTGACTGACTTACATACATGATTGATTGTACGATTCCATATTTTTTAATCGATGTCGATTTAATTACGATTCTGTCTTAAAAATCTAGATTGTTGTGTATTAGTTTGTGAGCTGCGCAGCAGAATATCTGTTGTCAGAATATTATATGTGGGTGTGAGATTTCCTACGTTGTTAATTTAATAAAAAAAATTGTAACAGAAAAGAGAATAATTAATAATAATTTCTTCTTGTCATTAATTATCAATAAGAAGTGCAATAACCATCTTACTTATAAGTATTTGGCTGTAGATAAAGATTCCTCTCCAAAGAACCTATCTTGACCACAAATATTGACGTTCGTCGAGAAAACTATCATAATACACCCCCCCACACACACACAAACACATACAAACAAACACACATACACACAGACATACGCACACTCTCACACAAACAATCAATGATTAATTCAAGACATACATACTTACTCACACATACTATTTCAAGTCAATGAATTAAAATCTTGTAGAATTAGGAAACTAATACCTATTTAGAAATGTTTATAATTGGGGACAAAATCAAACAAAATATATTTAAAATAAACTTAAAAACCTTAATAATAATGCATACAACTAACATCTTATATAGAGGAAGTGCCGCTTGGATGGCTAAGATGACATTGCGGTCAATTATAAAGGTAGCCAAACTGTTGCAAGAGACGCTCTTGACTTGGTCATTCTCTATGGTTCCCAAAGATCTATATATTTATTTGACCAGGGTCTACACAAACCGTTCAGACTGATCTAAATTTCTTTTACTTCGATCTATAATATCGAATTACCAAATGGAATGAGGAAGAAAAGTCTTAACAGTAAAAAAGACACTTTGGAGAATTTTAACAAAATGATGTTATAAATAGGACAAATTTTACTAAAATAATTTATGGTTTTACATGAGTGCTCAACTGTAATAAAAATATTAGGCTGTAATAATTATATTTGATCTAGAAATTTAGTTAGCATATTTAAAAGGCCAATTAAGGAAGTTGGTTTGGCAGACGATAATAACACAGACGACGACATATATTCTTAGGGAAAGGACGTAATTCGTCTCACATCATTTTATTGTGTATGTATTTCTTATTCAACAATAAATAAATAATTAAATATATATATATATATATATATGAAAGTTTCAGCTCAGTGATTTATAACTGTTGATTATATGTGTTTCGTCTCACACATATCTGTGGACATTAAATTTTGATATACAAGAGATAAATATACAAGGATAAAATATAATTAGGATAGCATATTTACAAATAGCGTAAACAAATTTATTGCAGTGATATTTTTCGACAAATGATTTTAATGTTTTTGAGCAGTAACCTAAAGACATTATATCAAACAATTAATAAAGTTGTGACTGAACTTTATCCATGTTCCGCTTCGTCTTAAATTTCAGTGTTAACTTTTTCAGTTGTGTAATTAATAAAGTATCCAACAAAAGGATTATGATATTTCTAAATGTTAGCAATAAGGAAAGAATAGTTTAGAATAAATACTTTGGAAATGTTTACATGTAGTAGCGAGCATCTAAAAAAATGAGTCTCAGATATGAAAGCCCAATTTGAAGTAGCTACGTAAAAAAATAATATGTACATTAGAACACATTGGTACAATGTCGTCTTCACCATTATTTCTGATGGACAGCCTACATGCTTGATATATGTGGATACTAATTCTAAAATGTTAATTCACATGTTAGCACCACATCTCCCAGATATATTGACTTTAGCCCAGTGCCGTAGCGAACTTAACTCGCGCCCGGGGCACAATACCTTTTTAATACCTTTTTAGCGCCACCCCCATTAGAAAACCATATAATATTTAATAAACGTTTTCCATTTGGCGCCCCTTTGTGAGTAGCGCCCGGGGCATGATGCTCCCTTGCCCACCCCTCGCTACGCCTCTGCTTTAGTCAAATGACTCATAACCACCAACGTCATGAGAAAGTATAATAGGTTACATAACAGATCGGCCATCTTTGGAACAGTTACCAGCGAGGGAGCATCTAGGCTTGCTGGACAACAGTACAGGAAGTCTGAAAGAGATCGATTCCCTTGCTCACTCGTGCGTTGCAGACCTGTTACTTTCAGCTCCACTGACGTAAGTCTAATTAATAACAAAATGAAATTGACTCAAGACAGTAATGCCGATGAAATTTATATTTTTATTGTGACCCTCCATTGCTTCTGTCTGTAACATACTTTATTTAGATAGACATAAAAGAAAGCAAAAATATAATAAAATAGAAAAAAAAAGTATGCAATCAGTATATGGAGTTAAACATTATGATACAACAGAAACAGTACTACCATATTTCTGTTTTTAAAAATGTTATTATTTAATAGCAATTTATTTTAAATACAGTCGATTCCGCTTAATTGGGACACATCGGGACCGAGGCTTTTTGTCCCAATTAAGCGGCGGTCCCAATTAAACATACAAATTTACTATTGGCTTCTTGGCTTGGTTTCTTGTGAGATTTGTCCCAAATTAAGCGGCTGTCCCAACTAAGCGGTGTCCCAATTAAGCGGAATCCACTGTAATGCGATAGTTTATATCTGTTGGTGAATTTTCCCTGGAGAAGTTTAAATTTAAAAAAAAAGTTACTAATTAATAAAAAGAAACACGGGTTTTAAAAAAAAAATTACTATAATCTGATCCGCATTTTCATTTCTGTTGAGGTCAGGGTGCCATGCTCGCTGGTCAGCCCGTGCCAGTAAGCGCCCTTACCCCAATCTTTTACAAATTTAGAATTCAGATTGACAGACTGGCAGTCGTGGTACCACCATCCAGAGTTTCGGCTCCGGCTACAGTGGCCGTGGCTGTCGTCATTGTCCCTGTCCGGGGTCGAGAAACTGTAGCCGTCCAGGAAAGCGTGGACGTACAGCTTGTACTGGTTGGCTTCGTCGCCGATGCGGAACTTTTTGTATTTGGCGAAATACCAATTGTCTTCGTAAGCCATTTCAATCATCAGCTCATAGTCATCCTGAAATGGAAAATAGTTATATAATTAGACAATCTGAAATGGAAACCACATAATATAGTTATCCTGAAATGGAAAATGGTTATATAATTAGACAATCTGAAATGGAAACCACATAATATAGTCATCCTGAAATGGAAAATAGTTATATAATTAGACAATCTGAAATTGGAAACATAATATAGTCATCCTGAAATGGAAAATAGTTATATAATTAGACAATCTGAAATGGAAACCACATAATATAGTTATCCTGAAATGAAAAATAGTTATATGTTTTGGAAATCTGAAATGGAAAAAAATATATTACCATAAAATTGTCAGCCTAAAACAGAAATATATCGGTAATATTTTCATCCTGTAAACATATATATCATATAGTCAACCTAAAAATCGGGGAAACATCTATAAATGCTCGTTCTAAAACCTAAAACAGAACAATGATACAGTCATCCTGAAATGGAAAATAGATGTATAATTATTTATTCTTAAATGGAAAACTTCTCTACTACAGTCATCTTTAAAAATTGAAACAGATCTATAACATAAAACCGAAAACTATTATTGAACATATAGGAAAAACATATCTAAAATCTATTTAAAACTAACTATATTACAACCTATTCAAAAGTTCAACAGTTTCCAGTCAGTATGAAATTGATTTATAACAAAGGGACATAATTTAATATTGCCA
The DNA here is from genome assembly GCA_021962125.1 of Bulinus truncatus. Taxonomy (NCBI): domain Eukaryota; kingdom Metazoa; phylum Mollusca; class Gastropoda; family Planorbidae; genus Bulinus; species Bulinus truncatus. Next base: position 14,409,068 of record JAGDYQ010000004.1, on the reverse strand, counting down.
ACAATCTAAACATAGAGCCATACCCAGGAAGTCAGTTGATGAACCAAATCGTTTCCCAGCCAAAAGTCCGCACTAATATCGCCAACAATCTAAACATAGAGCCATACCCAGGAAGTCAGTTGATGAACCAGATCGTTTCCCAGCCAAAAGTCCGCACTAATATCGCCAACAACCTAAACATAGAGCCATACCCAGGAAGTCAGTTGATGAACCAAATCGTTTCCCAGCCCAAAGTCCGCACTAATATTGCCAACAACCTAAACATAGAGCCATACCCAGGAAGTCAGTTGATGAACCAAATCGTTTCCCAGCCAAAAGTCCGCACTAATATCGCCAACAACCTAAACATAGAGCCATACCCAGGAAGTCAGTTGATGAACCAGCCAAAAGTCCGCACTGATATTGCCGAACCCTTGCGCGTATTCTGCCCAGCTCTTGTTGAAGTCCGTGTCCCCATTCGTATGTTTCTGTGGTAAAAAATCAAGTACAATTTAAAACAATATTTATCAACATATAATACAAATGAAATAAGTGTTGCTACTGTAGAATAACCGGTGATGACCAATGGACATTTCAGGTCATGGCTGAAGTCCCACGCTATATCTTCCGTGGTGTGCCTTCCATGGCCATTGCATTATAACGGCTATGGTGGGGAATGAAAGAAGGTCACCATAAAAAAAAAACTGTCCCATTAGAGGTTTACATGATCTAAGAGATTTCATCTCATCTTTACATGAACTTGACACACACACACACACACACACACACACACACACACATACACACACACATACACTGTTGAATAATAAACTAGACCCGACACGTATTTCAGAGCCGCGGCAATGAGAGGGGTTAAACCGAACTCGTTGTCAAGACGCAGACACTTGGGCCGGGGGATGTGGGGATCAGTCATTATTATTCATGATGTAAATTGTTTAGGCCTAAGAGGGTCAAGCTGTCATCGAGGGTCAAAGCTACCAGACAAAGTCATCCTGAACAATCAGTTGGCAAAGTTGCTAATAACTGACTCTTAAATCTGAAAGAAGGGCAGAACAATGCAAGGATTAGTGGAGAGATTATAACAGCCATTATAACTGAAATGTAAAAGTGCCGGATGTAAACAAGTCAAATGATAAGAGCCTTAACGGACCGTACTAGCTCTTCCCTTCCCCCCACACACCGCGTCAGTCTTCCCATGTCTGCCCATATGTGCCCATGTCTGCTCATGTCTGCCCATATGTGCCCATGTCTGCCCATATCTGCCAAGCGTGCCCCTGTGTATCCATGAGTGCCCATGTGTATCCATGAGTGCCAATGTGTATCCATGAGTGCCCATGTGTATCCATGAGTGCCCATGTGAATCCATGAGTTCCCATGTGAATCCATGTCTGCCCAAGTGTGCCCATGTCTGCCCAAGTGTGCCCATGTCTGCCCAAGTGTGCCCATGCCTGCCAAGCGTGCCCATGTGTATCCGTGAGTGCCCATGTGTATTCATGAGTGCCCATGTGAATCAATGTCTGCCCCTGTGTACCCATATGTGCCCATGTCTGCCCATGTCTGCCCATATCTGCCAAGCGTGCCCATGTGTATCCATGAATGCCCAAGTGAATCCATGAGTGCCCATGTCTCCCCATGTCTGCCCATGTCTGCCAAACGTGCCCATGTGTATCCATGAGTGCCCATGTGTATCCATGAGTGCCCATGTGAATCCATGAGTGCCCATGTGAATCCATGTCTGCCCATGTGTGCCCATGTCTGCCAAGCGTGCCCATGTGTATCCATGAGTGACAATGTGAATCAATGTCTGCCCATGTGTGCCCATATGTGCCCATGTTTGCCCATGTCTGCCCATATCTGTCAAGCGTGCCCATGTGTATCCATGAATGCCCATGTCTCCCCATGTCTGCCAAGCGTGCCCATGTGTATCCATGAGTGCCCATGTGTATCCATGAGTGCCCATGTGTGCCCTTATGTGCCCATGTCTGCCCATGTCTGCCCGTATCTTCCAAGCGTGCCCATGTGTATCCATGAATTCCCATGTGTATCCATGAGTGCCCATGTGAATCAATGTCTGCCCATGTGTGCCCATATGTGCCCATGTCTGCCCATGTCTGCCCATATCTTCCAAGCGTGCCCATGTGTATCCATGAATGCCCATGTGTATCCATGAGTGCCCATGTCTCCCCATGTCTGCCCATGTCTGCCAAACGTGCCCATGTGTATCCATGAGTGTCCATGTGAATCCATGAGTGCCCATCTGTGCCCATGCGTGCCCATGTCTCCGCATGTCTGCCCTATATCATTATGACATGATAATAAAACTTGCCTGAATGTATAACCACCTTCCACCATCTGTTTCAGTGTCACACAGCAGTTCCTTGTGACCTTGACTTGTGTAAATAGTTACGGGAGCTTCCTCAGTAAACGTTCTCTTGACCTCTTCACATGGGTTATACTATAAACATGGTGGACGTCCGAAAGTAAAACAATCTATTCACGTTATCCATCAGTATGACATAACTTATTATACGATAATTTTTTTTTACCTGAACATTGAAATTTTCAAAGAATTGCCTCGTGTATACAATTTGTTGATCTTATTTATTTATTTAAAAAAACTGAATGGACTAAAACAGAAAGTCATTTAAACGAAATAATTATAATAATATCCTCAGAATAAACGTTTTCCTTATTTTCATTTCTGTTGAAGTCAAAACTTCACAAATTTCTTGTCAATTTACGTCTAAACGCGATCTTTTTTGCAAGGCACCATCAATGCAATTTCAAACTCTCTGTCAGACAGTATAAGGGATTAAAAAAAAGAGCGCCCCCAGTCGGGACTTTAATTTTGCCTAATATAAAGGAACGGCTTTCTTAGACCTTGTTCAGTGGTACCGGGTTAGGTCTATTTAGGGGTTTAAAAAAAACAAGATAAAGTGTTTGTACACATTGCGTGATATTTAAGTGCATGATAATAAGTAAACTAATTTCTACAAGTGACATTGTTACAGCCGTTATTTAATTTAACGTTTCGAACCTTTAGCGCGGAGAAAGTTGGTGTCCTGGAGCTGTTTTCTCTTCCTTCCTTAGAGGTCAGAACGTTTGCTTAAAATAAAGAAAAAAAAAGAAAATGCTATGTCAGTCGCAAATCTCTTTTTTTTGCTATTTTTAATGCAGTGATAAATAGTAGCTCACCTTGTGTTGACTATTTCATAACCACTATAATGCGGTGTAAGTATATTTATACGAAATACATTATATGTCATTAGAAATATTTTTTTTTTCTCAGAGGCGAACCTGATGATGCTCTCTACTACCGAGCGCTTCGGGCTCCATCAACTGAAAGGTCAAAGAAAATCTAACCTCAAACATGTTTGCTTATTTTTTTCTGTCTCCTTCCCACTCTTTATTTTTAATTAGCCCTCCCCCCTCCCCCAAGCTTTATCAGAGACGGTCCTCAGCCTGCCTTACCCCGGCTCTGGTCATCAGCCTGCCTTACCCCAACTCTGGTCATCAGCCTGCCTTACTCCGGCTCTGGTCACCAGCCTGCCTTACCCCGACTCTGTCTGTTTAGCGTTTCAGAAAGTACTGTAGCTCATCGACACATTAAAAAACATTTACCCTATCTAATAAATACATCTATTTAGCACTAACTTTTAAGAAAATCGATATAGTAAATAGTAATACACAAAGTAACTTATTAAGCTAGTAACATGCATTGAAGATGTAAATATTTACTCTTTGATATATGCGCCAGGATTACAGATACATAGATATAATATGGAATCGACTGAAAAATACAGAGACATATTGACATACTGATGCAGTATTGACATGTAGATATGTAGGAAAACAATACAAAATGTATGTACCTGAATGTTGAAGTAATACAAGAAAAAAGACATACACAAAATTCTTCCTGTGACATAAAAAACAACCATACATTTTTTAATCGGTCATTTTTTTTTTTAGAAACGCATTGTTTCGTTTATGTTTTTATTTTTACTTTCCGAAAAAGATGGTCTGTGTAATCGGGTACACAAAGGTGCATTGCACACTATTTGCACTTACTTATACTAGACCAATCAATATAGTCCATGACTCGGTTTTCAGTGAAGTTACTAGACAAAGACAGTATTTTAAATTAGCCAATCATATACTCTATATAAATAACATAGACTTGGGTATAGCTGCAAAACACTAGATAGTCTTGGTTGTTTGCTCTACAGATCATATACATTATGATGCAAGTGATACATATTGTATGTAGCTACATACTTTATAGAGATTGTCGGGTGGTAAAGCGCTCGACTGTCGACCTGAAGACCTCTGGTTCGATCTCCTGTGAAGAACAAATATTTCATGTCTTTGCTAAAGTCCCCGTTATATCTACCACGGTGCCTCCAAAGCAATTGCACTATGACGTTGGTGGGGATGAAAGAAGGGCACCATAAAAACTGTCCCATTAGTGGTTTTCTAGGATATAAGAGATTTCATCTCATCCTTACAAGGGACTAGGAAATGCGTGCTATTCACGGTTGATTGAGTTGTATAGTTTATACTTTGTATTACACAGACTTTGTTATATGAACGATTGAACTGGTGTCTCTTTAGCTGTGATTCTGATCTGTAGCTCTAGCCACCAAGCTTGAATCCAAGATCTCCCGTAGTGCCTACACACCTTCGTACTCACGGCTTAGGGGTAATTATGAACGCAGGGCACAACATAGACCACCAAATTGATGGTCAATAGCATCAAGTGATAAATATTTCATCCTTATAGGGACTTGAAGGGACATATCGCCCGATAGCGCATTTTGTTTTATATATCCCTAAATTCTATGGTCACTCATTCCCTTATAGTACAAAAAAATACCACATCTCGATGACCAATGTCCGCCAAACAGTCTTCTGGACTCTGCTCCCCAGCCTCGTTTACAATCTTCACTGTACATCTTATTACCGACCAATAAAACACAAAAGGACAAAAAACAGACAATTCCATCACAGAATATTATTCGCACATTTTACAAAACTAAACTTAAAATATGTAGCATTGCTGAAAATAACTAACAAAGATAAATGAAACACATGTTTTTAATGGATTGGCTTATTCTTTGATAAAATGTCAATTCGTTTATTTAAAACCAATCATTAATTACTTATACACCGAATGGATGTATCAATACAATTAATGGAATACTTGAAAGTAATCAATGGGTCGGATTAAAAATGATCAGAAAATTATCAACACCGACAATGAATGAATAAATCAATACCATTATTATATCATAAAAATACAATCTTTCGGTCTGTTCTTTACTTCAAGCTATAAAAGTACAGACACTCACAGACGCATAAAGTTTAATATTTTTCATTCTTATGCTTAAGAAATCATCTTAGAAATAAATAAATAAAAGCTTTTCTTAAGCTGTGTTATTCTTTAACTGAACTAACCAAAATGACTATATTTTATTTTATTTATGTCATAAGAAAATCAACAATAGCCGGAAACTAATTATTTTGTCCATTAATTTATCAGCTTAGAGTTCAGAATATCGCAATTTTTCTTCTTTTTAATCAACCCAAAAAAAAAAAAAACAAGAACTAATGAACTAACAACTTAAACTTTTTTTCTTATTCTCATTTTCATCCACGTTGCCGTCGCGCCACCATTCAACCCTTCCCAGAATGCACCAAGTCGGTAAAAATTCGCGCCAAATACCCCGTTCAGGTTGACCACCCCGCAGTCGTGGAACCACCACCCGGAATTGGTGGTCCTGGCGCAGTGGACCCTGCCGGTCTCGTCGTTGTCCCTGTCCGGGGTGCTGAACGAGTCGCCGTTGTGGTCGGACAGTTTGTCCTCCAAGTTCCCTTCGGAGAAATCTTCAACCACCAGCCTGTAGTTGTTGTCCGCGTCGTGAACTTTGAACTCTCTGTATTTGGCGTAATAGATTTGGCCTTGGTTGATCACTTCGACCCTAAGCTCATAGCTGCCCTAATAGGAAAAAAAGGAAAATCTTACACGTGATCTAATTTACATAAAATACAAGGGAAATGCATAATTATAACCGATTGATTTATTTTATCGATGATTAAAAGTAAAATTAATAAAAAACGTAAATCTAAATCGGATCAGTTCAATATTAAAGATATAAAGTTTTAAATATATAATAAGAATATTACTGAGAAAAAAAGTCCTCAGACTGGAATATATTTTTTGATTGGTAATGAAAAAAAAAAGAAGTTTTATCCTTTAAAAATGATCAATAATTTTTTACAGTTCTATCTATCTATCTATCTATCTATCTATCTATCTATCTATCTATCTATCTATCTATCTATCTATCTATCTATTTATCTATCAATCCATCTATCTATCTATCTATCTATCTATCTATCTACCTATCTATATGTCTGTCTGTCTATATATCTATCTATATATATATAGTCTCACCAGAACCAGAGAATATATATATACTTATAAATATCTACATAGATACTTTACTAATTGACAGACTTAAAGATGAACTGATAAGATTATGCGTAAGACGAATATTGAAATATAAATATATTGAGAGACGGATAGACACACACACACACACACACACACACATATATATATATATATATATATATATATATATATATATATATATATATTATTCACTCGCCCAAGATGTAAGTTGATGAAGTAACTCATTTCCAAGCCAGAATTCTGTATATGGTGATCCAAATCCTCCAGCATACTCAAACCAGTTCATTGAGAAGTTAGTCTGGCCAGAACCTCGTTTCTGTAAATTATAAAAAAAAAAAAGAAAACTGCCACAAAAAGAAGTAAAGAGATGTAGCCTTAGTTCCCGGCTCTCAACCGGTGGGACACGTACCCCCAAGGGGCCACGGGGGAGGTTTAGTCAGGGTACGCAGCGACATATGATTTTCGTTGGGAAAAAAGTTCGCCAGTTTGCTGCGTGACTCACCACCAAATCCCACGCCCGAGTATCGCATTAGAAAGATACGCACATTCCGTTATAAAAATAAATAATTTATTCTCCAAACTTAAGTGTCAGGGGTTACACAAGGACATACTTTCTCACCCTTTGGGGTTACAGCCGCAAAAAATGGTTGGGATTCGCCGGAGTAAGTTATCATTTTGTGAACCCACCGTCGCACGAAACGGTGTCACCACAGAGATATATACGCACCTGGAAAATAACCCATCCACCGTTGTCTGTCTCGGTGTCACCACAGAAATATATACGCACCTGGAAAATAACCCATTCACCGTTGTCTGTCTCGGTGTCACCACAGAAATATACGCACCTGAAAAATAACCCATCCACCGTTGTCTGTCTCGGTGTCACCACAGAAATATACGCACCTGGAAAATAACCCATCCACCGTTGTCTGTCACGGTGTCGCATAGAAAAACAATCGGACCAAGACTCGTGTAGACAGTCAGAGGTGTTTCCTTAGATTTCATCAGCTTGACTTCCTCACACGGGTTGTACTAGACGAATACAGACAAATGTTTACTGCTATCAGGGCTCGGGGTGGAAAGAGAGAATGGTCTAGGCACCAATTAAAGGACAAATTTTAAAAAAATAACTTTCAAAAGAAGGGGGGCCTCCAAAAAAATGTTGCCAAATCGCTGGGGGGCTCATATACCACTCATTGCTGATAAATGATATACATAGACGGATTTTTAGGTGGGGGCGGGGGCAGGGGCCGTTGAAAGGGCCCACCTCTTCTAAAAGGCCTCGCAAAAATACCAGCTTTTAAAATTATATGTCTCTCTCTCAATAAATGTCCCAAATTTTCACATACGTCAGCGGCGTCAACTGAATTCATTTTGCATCTGTTGGACAAGACAATACATAATTCTTTATTGTATGATGTATTGTCTGATGTATTGTCTGATGTATTGTCTGATGTATTGTCCGATGTAATGTATGATGTATTGTCTGATGTATTGTCTGGTGTATTGTCTGATATATTGTCTGATGTATTGTCCGATGTATTGTCTGATTCGTAACGTCTGATGTATTGTCTGATGTATTGTCCGATGTATTGTCTGATGTATTGTCTGATGTATTGTCTGATGTATTGTCTGATGTATCTTCCACTAGTAATAGTAATCAAACCATTGAAACATTTGTTTAAAAAAACGGAATTAAACCATAACTTATAAATAAAATAAACCGAAATTCATTTCTTTTTTTTTTTGGTCGGCATAATCAGAAATGTGCAATGGTTGCATAAGTAGAATGGTCGGTCACATATTAAACTCAAAAAAGCAGAATCACTTGATGAATAACTGAATATCTTTAATTGTCTTAAATGCACCAAACTTCTAATTTATATGTAGATTGCCCAATTATTTAGTGTCACACTTAATAGACCGTGCATGTATTGAAATGGCTAGAAATTAAAACAGCAAGTACCAGCTGAAGAATTTTAAACCAGGTTATAATCCATCGATACCTTAAGCATGGGATATTTCTTCACAGTGTAGTGATTGTGCGTACTTTCGTTAGAGAATGGTTCATCAGAGATGGTGGTATCTGAAAATAAATTACTTGAAATGAGTCTATTCAGATGATATAATACATATATATATATATATAGCCATATTTATTCCTATATAGATATATTGTTAATAGACTGAGTTTAAGATAAACTGAGATAGTAAAAAGCATTAGAATAAAGACAACTATTGATAGATAGATAACTTTAGCCTAATGATATTGATAGATGTAAAGAAGGTCGGAAATACACATAGACAGACAAATGAATATTCGTACTTTCGATAGAGTATGGTTCATCAGAGATGGCGGTATCTGAAAATAAATTACTTGAAATGAGTTTATTGAGACGAGCCTGATATATATATATATATAGCCATATTTATTCCTATATATATATATTGCTAATAGACACATTTTAAGTTAAACTGAGAGAATAAAGACAACTATTGATAGATAGATATCTTTAGCCTAATGATATTGATAGATAGATGTAAAGAAGGTCGGAAAGACATATAGACAGACAAATGAATAGTTAGACAAATGTTCATCTTTGATATATCAGGTTAGATAGCTAGCTGTGTTTTATAAATATGCGTAGACAAATGTATAAATAGATAGATAGACTAATAGAAACATAGATAGACACACACGTATATGTATATACAGCTATAAGTAGATAGACAGGTAGAGATAGATTAATTGGTAGATAAATAGACGTGTTTATATATATATATATATATATATATATATAGAAAGAAAGAAATAAAGAAAGAGAGAGAGAGAGAGAGAGAGAGAGAGAGAGAGAGAGAGAGAGAGAGATGAATAGATAGATAGCCTAGATATTGATAAATAAATAAACATATAGATAGATGAAAGATTAAGACGGATCAATTTAAATGTCAATCTAACTATACATAAAGTAAACCTACCTAAAAGACCAAATATTACGAGTAAGAATGTAAACAGTACAGTATCCCCTTCACACAAACAGCCTTTCTCCATTTATGTTGTGCTGCCCTGTTTACATCAATGAATTGTTTTCAATTTATTTGGCCTATTTCGATTCGCATTTCTTTTGAATTTTCTTTCAATAACAGACAAGCTACGATACTTCAGTCAAAGGCATTGAATGCAACAAAAGTAATTCTGTTCAAAAACGGTGTGCACTAAAAGTGCGAAAGTTTTTTTGGTAGGCCTCTTTGAGATATTGCATCGCAGTGGTCGTCCATAATAAAATTCAGCGCACCAATAACACTGATAAACAAGTTTTGGATTTCTTATATGTCATTAACGTTTTCGGAATCAGTTTTTGATGCTGATTTTGAATCTGTAAATCATTTTGCTCTATCAGCTCAAATTATTAAGATATTGCCGAACAAAGTTTTGTATGCGCCCAAACAGGAATAGACTGCTGACAGCATAATTTTATGCACACAAACCCACGCACCTGCGCGTACACACATGTTCACAAACACACATACCTCGTTATTATATACGTATATTGGCAATGTTCTTTTTTTTCTGATGATGTCAGATTTTTGTAGGGTGAGTGTTGATTTGCAGTTGTGTTATGAATTGCGCATTGTCTTAGAATTTGATTACATTGCAGTTTCAGACTTCATAAAAGGAGCAGTGAATGTGGCGATTGCAAGTTGTTTAAAATATGGTGACCAGAGGATGCGTAAATTCACCGGATCTGTTTTTCTATGTGTGCGGCTTTTTCACAGACAAGTCTCATCAGAAGACTTTCACGCCGTTACTGAAGAAAGCTTATCAACTTTATTTTGACTCAAAGGTGGATTGTGGTAAGTCGTGGACACCACAGTTCATCTGTTCGACATGTTCATGCAACTTGCATAGTTGGATGAGGAAGGCAAAGAAAAACAACCACATGACATTCGGAGTTCCTATGATATGGCGTGAGCAAAGCAATGACTCCACAGATTGTTATTTTTGTTTGGCAAACATCAATGGAATTTGTTATAAAACTCGTACAACTGTCAATTACCCAAACTTTCCATCAGTTTCAAAACCAATTCCACACGATCCTGTCATTTGTCCAGTACCACAATCGCCTGTAGAATACACAATAGACGAAGAGAAGGATGAAGAAAGTGATGTTCCATCTTGTGCCGATGACTCAGACCCTGACTACAAAGCTGCCGGAGAAGGAATTCATTTGATGAATTATGCTGAACTTTGCGACCTTGTGCAAGATCTGGCGCTAACAAAAGGCCAAGCTGAACTTCTTGGTTCAGGGTTAAATGAATTTAATTTGCTTGAACCAGGTACAGCTACAGCAAACTTTCGTCACAGGCATAAACAGCTTGTTCAATACTTTGATGTGACTGGCAGTATTTGCCACTGCACAGATGTTAACGGCCTTATGAGAAGTCTTGGTGTCGAACACATTGTTGAAGATTGGCGACTGTTCATTGACTCGTCAAAGACTAGCTTAAAAGCAGTATTGTTGCACAATGGAAACAAATATGCTTCAGTACCAGTTGGATATTCTGCCCACATGAAAGAGACATATGAAAACATGTTGGAACTGTTGGAAATAATACGTTATCGCGTGTACAACTGGAATATCTGCGGCGATCTAAAAATAATAACTATTTTGATGGGAATGCAGACAGGGTACACGAAGTACATGTGCTTCATATGCGAATGGGACAGCCGAGATAAGAAGCACCACTATACAAAAAAGAATTGGTCGATCAGAGACAGAATGCAACCAGAAAACAAAAACGTTCTTCATCAACCGTTGGTTGATCGTGACAAAATTCTCATGCCACCGCTTCATATAAAATTAGGACTGATGAAGAACTTTGTCAAGGCATTAGACAGCATATCGGATGCATTTATATACCTATGCAACAAGTTTCCAGAGCTCAGTTATGCTAAAGTCAAGGAAGGTATTTTCATAGGTCCACAAATAAGAAAAATCATGGCCGATGAAGACTTTCAAAACACTTTAAGTCATCCTGAAAAAGATGCGTGGGTGGCATTCAAGTAAGTCGTAACCAATTTTCTTGGAAATAAGAAGTCTGTCGACTATGAAACAGTTGTAAAGAAATGCATTAGTGCCTACAAACACCTGGGATGCAATATGTCTCTGAAATTTCATTTACTCGATTCACATCTAGACTTCTTCCCAGAAAACCTAGGCGCAGTAAGCGATGAAAATGGCGAACGCTTCCACCAGGACATTTCTGTGATGGAGTCACGCTACCAGGGCCGGTGGAGTGCAGCGATGTTAGCTGACTACTGTTGGACTCTACAACGCGACTTGCCAAGTACTCAGTACAAGCGGAAGTCCACAGTCAAGAAATTCAAACCATGAACATTTTAAACATTTTACACATGCATTTGACTTTAAATGGAATATATTTTTTACATATAATTTTTTAGTTAGAACTGATTTCATGCTTGTGTTTAATATTTTTTTACATTAACTGCAAAAGAGAATATATGGTTTAAAAATTTCATTTTTATACATATTGGAGTATTATAACTATAATAAAAAAATTAAGATTGCGGATTTCTTAAAATTGGAGGCTGATAGAGACAAATGGTTTGCATATTCGAAATCAGCGCGTGTAAATTGAGTATGATTAGATGATGGGTACCAAGAAATCCACGATAAATTATTTTTTGTTTTCCAGTGTAACTGGATATGTTTTATACTTCAATGTATTTTTTTTGTGTACAAAAACAGGCCAGCCATTTTACACCGTGCAGTTGTTTCAATGAGGGGAAGTACCTAGTATAGTAAACAGGAGTTGGGACGACTGACCGTCTGCATTTAGGTCATGTACTACCAGGTGACTTTTTGTAAGCAAACCTCAGTCCAGCAGTTTCAATAAGGGGTCGATTGACCGTCTGTATTTAGGTCATGAACTACCAGGTAACTTTTTTGTAAATAAAGCTTGACCAACCAATTCAAACAGGGGAAGTACCTAGTATAGTAAACAGGACTTGGTCCAGCAGTTTTAACAAGGGGAAGTACCTAGTATAGTAAACAAACCTTAGTCCAGCAGTTTTAATAAGGGGAAGTACCTAGTATAGTAAACAAGATTTGGGTCATGTACTACCAGGTGACTTTTTGTAAACATACCTTAGTCCAACAGTTTCAATAAGGGGAAGTACCTAGTATAGTAAACAGGACTTGGGTCGACTGACCGTATGCATGTATCACCAGGTCACGATTCGTAAACAAACCTTAGTCCAGCACTTTCAATAAGCGTAAGTACCTAGTATAGTAAACAAGATTTGGGTCATGTACTACCAGGTGACTTTTTGTAAACAAACCTTAGTCCAGCAGTTTCAGTAAGAGGAAGTACCTAGTATAGTATAGTCTCCATTTAGGCCATGTACTACTAGGTGACTTTTTGTAAATAAAGCTTCGACGTTAACCTCAAACATTGGTGGATGATATGACACTGAGATTTGAACCAATAACCTCTATCATGCGGATCAAGTTTACAACACAAACCCAAAATAACCTTTAGTGCCAAATATAACAGAGTTAAAGAAATCCGGTTAAAGTAATCTGAGGAGTAGTTAACTGTTTATCCGGTCCGTGGTCGTCATTCTTAAATTATCCGATCCACGGTTGTTGACCCCCTGTTATAAGTAATATTTGTTGATAGCAGGGATAACACAAAGAAAAAGTTCAGTTCAAATGAAATATGTATAATAAAAGAACACCTTTGTATTCATTATTTTTTTTTTAAATAATACATCCGTCTTGGCTTGATTTCTTAGAAATGTTTTTGACTTGTGCAACGTTAACATGACCTTGACCTGTGTGTCCTACCTGTGTGTCCTACCTGTGTGTCCTACCTATGTGTCCTACCTAAGTGTCCTACCTATGTGTCCTACCTATGTGTCCTACCTATGTTTCCTACATATGTGTCCTACCTAAGTGTCATACCTGTGTGTCCTACCTATGTGCCCTACCTGTGTGTCCTACCTATGTGTCCTAGCTAAATGTCCTACCTATGTGTCCCACCTAAGGGTCCTACCTAAGTGTCCTACCTATGTGTCCTATCTAAGTGTCATACTTAAGTGTCCTACCTAAGTGTCCTACCTATGTGTCCTACCTATGTGTCCTACCTGTGTGTCCTACCTGTGTGTCCTACCACGTTTCGCTCTCTGTTTACGTTCAACAAAGTTGTTTTTTTTTAAAGTAAGCAATACATGTGGAATCATTTCGGAGACAAAACTTTGGGGGCAAACCATCATTTTAATTTATTTTTTTTAAATAAAATATAAGATGATGAAGCCAGCGAATTATGGGACACTATTCTGTCTATGTGCTTCCTCCCCCCACCCCCCCCCCCAAGTCTTCTTTTTTCATACATCAACCAGGTGCAAGTCCTAATTATTAGACACGATTTATCCCCCCCCCCTCTCCCGACCCTTCCCTCATAAATGGATTACACAAAAAATGAACGGTCACAGTATAATTAAAATTATATTGATTGCAAACATCAAACGGAATCATATATATATATATATATATATATATATATATATATATATAAATATATATATATATATAAATATATCATATATACATATATACATGTATTATCGTATTAAACGATATTTATAAACCCGCCCACCGTAATATATTTAAGGGTTTTACATTCAGGATATGTATGGCTAACGCACTTGACCTTATGGCCTATATAAACAGGTCTAACAACCAAAACAGACCAGGGAGGATTGTCATGAAAGAGTATAAATAAACCTTGCTACTTTATTTTTTGTTCTGTATGTTTTCACCAGGTTTCTTTTTCAGGATGGCAGGATTCATCCTGTTGTTTATGTTCTCTTTGTTCGTGACCTGCTTCTCTTTGTAAGTAGGAAAACATTAAAATTTAGTTGTTTATAAAAAAAAAAAAACAACTATATCGTAGCAATATGTATATGTAAATGTTTGGCAAAAGTGAATGGACAGATGCAGCTCTTATAGCTGTTTTTGGCTATTGAGAGAGAGAGAGATAAATTAATATATAAATAGATTGGCAGTTAATAAAATACTAAAAGTGATTTTTAGAAAGATATAAATTCTTATATATATATATATATATATATATATATATATATATATATATATATATATATATATATTGATCGATTAACAGACCAGAAATCTCGTGCGTTGATGATGAAACCAATTTGAAACATTTTATGTCAATATTTAGAACAGAAGAACAGCAAAGAGCATTTGAAGAATTGGTAAATACATTTCGACCAAACTTGCATTCTTGACACTCATAATATGTCACATCCTTCGTACAAAAATTTGTAGCCTACTTGTTAATTACTTATATTATTATTATTTACCGCTTTCTTTCTGTAAAGCCTTGGCATGTCATTACGGACATACAGCCTTTGCATTTAATCATTACAAATTAAGCCTCATATGAATTGAATTATGTTTGTAATTGACTAATTGTATTTTTTAATGTCGTTCCGTCTTTCACTTTTTGTTTACACAAGTTTTTCAAAATGAGAGACCAGGTTCTTCCACCACAAAGTAAACCGGAAGAGAATCAAACAGTCGCAAATCATACGTGAGTGGTTTATAAGCCGTTGGGCTCGCTTTACAAATTTTTGTTTTAAAAATTTATTTTAATATTTAAATCAGAACTTTAATTTTTGAGCTTTTATTTGTAAAGGTTGTTGAGGACAATATGGGGGTGTGGGTGGGGGGCGTCTAGTGAAGTCTCTTTCACATATTGCTGTAGAGGCTCGTTTATAGGCTAGTGCAGTGGTTGGCAAAGTGCGGCTCCAGAGCCGCTTGAGGCTCTTTGCCTCCTTAAGTGCGGCTATGGCAATTAGTGTTATAAAGTGTACTACTTAATTAGATTTGGCTTCCAATTTTTAGAGCATTTTCGAAAAAAAAATGCTCTATTGTCCCCGTTTTGTCTGTCCGTCCGTCATCACCCTAGATCTCAACAACCATAAGTCCTAGACCCATGATGTATATATCATTTTGTAGGTCTTGGCCTGCCAAGAAATAGCTTTTTTCCATTTCGCGATCTGACCTCTCAGGGCCGTAAAAGGGGCCTTAGTACCGTTTTTTACTATATAAGCTATATTAATAAAGGAACGCTATATCTCAGCAACTATAAGTCCTAGACCCATGATGTATATATAATTTTGTAGGTCTTGGCCTGCCATGTGTACATCAAAAGTTCATTTCGCGATAGGGCCTCTAAGGGCCGGGCTTCAGGGCTCCTAAGGGGCTTATATATTATATATACACCTTGTACGTTCAATAACCCGTTCATTTGGTGCGAAATACTGCAGCACGTAGTTTCACCAAGATTTATTAAGAAACTCATCAAATGAAAAAGTAAGCTTGTGTTCTGAGTTTAATTGAAAGTATCAGAGCTATGCAACAATTGACGGAGTTTTCGGACGATTAAATGACTATAATTTAGAATGTTTTCAATTATGAGTCCTATTTCAGTAACCACAAACCACTTGTAGTTAGATTTAAGAGACAATAATTTTTTTTCAAATATAAAGAAACGTCTTTATAATTTTTTTTTACAAATATATGCATTACACAATTGAATTTATAAACATTTATAAAATTTCCAAATATTTACTGAAAGCTAACAAACGTACTGATACTAACACGAAAATGCGCTAACACGTCCTGTGTGTAGAATGGAACAGGCTTAATTGCTTGTTTTTTTTAATTGTTGTAATGTTCATATTTGGCTCTTTGGTTGATAAGTTTGCCGACCACTGGGCTAGTGGGACTAGTCCGGTGCTAAAATATTTGTTACCATGGAGTGCTAGAGATCTGATTGACAAGTGTCGTAAAATAAAGTCAAAAGACATTTGACCTGCAAGTTTCTGGCACGCGCATTTCGGCAGTTTAAACCTTTGGGAACAACAGATGGCGGGAAAGGGTCGCGTGCTAATTAATATTCAGCATAACAGTGAGAGACTGGACGTCTCACGAGAGTTGTCTGTCCAATAAAAGGATAATTTATCATGTAGTGAGATGCGCGAAAGACTGGTTCGCTATGAGACGTGATGTTCATTGAATGAAAAGTGTTGTTGTGAGACGATGGTTTGAGTCCAGCTAGTAATATAACAGTGTCAGTTTTACATTGGATACAACCATGGGCGTATTCATGGGGGGGGGGGCATTTGAAAAAATGTCATATAAGAGGGGGGCATTTGCTCCCCCCCCCCTTACATTTAAAAAAAAATGTCATAGTTGTTATTTGCCCCCCCCCCCCTGGAAAATTTTTGCCCCCTTCCCCTGGAAAAATTCCTAGCGACGCAAATGGATACAACAGACGGATTTCTCCTTAGTTGCCTATCCTGCGCGGCTGTCTTTAGGTCTTTCATTGGTAGCCCTGTCTACTCTTTTACATTGTCAAACCAACATTTCCGTTGGTGCCCTCCGCGACGGCCTCCTTGTACAGTCCCTTGGAGAATGGTTTTTAGGCAGGCTGTCATGTCTCGACACATGTCCGAATCATGCTATCTTAAGTCGCTTGATAGTTGGCATAATCGTATCCTGAAGGCTGGTAGTTCCGAATTCCTTATTTAATCCGACAAGAATTAGTTGGAATTCTCGGTTAAATTGGAATTACCGATCTAAACGCGAGGATTTTTAGTATCTGTAGGAGAAAAGCCGAAACGATAACCCATCAGTTCAAGGTCCAGTTTTGATGTTCAGCCTGACTGAGTCTATGGAAACGATAACGAACTTCGCTAAACTTTTGTGAACGTGATGGTGTAATACAGGCGCGTATGTTTGTTGATTATTGAGCCACGTTGAAAGTTTTCTGTTTATATAAAAACAGTCCCCCAAAAATAATTATGTATATTTCTAGACTAAAGGCCGAGCTACGATACACATAAGTTCTTATGTATCCTATCTCGCAACAGCCGCTTTTACTTTCCCTAATAATTGTCAGTTTTTCACTTATTGAATTCAGACCCGAGACATTCGCCGGCATTCCACAGGACTCGAACCTAAATCCTTCAAGTTGACAGTCAAGCGTTAAATCATGTACCAAATACGATAAATGAAAAAAATAAAATTCTGCAAGAAAAATGCTAGCATGAATAATCTCTTCGTCATCTTACATTCACACAACTTTGTGTTACATACAGTAGAATAGGGTACCGGCTGTGTGGCCGCACAAAGCGCCAAACTATATGTAGGGGCGCCGAACTATAGGTAGGGACGTCGAACTATAGGTAGCGGTCCCGAACTATGGGTACGGGTTCCGAAACATAGGTAGAGGTGCCGAACTATGGATGGGGCGCCGAACTATAGGTAGGGGCGTCGAACTATAGGTAGGGGCGCCGAACTATAGGTAGGGGCGTCGAACTATAGGTAGGGGCGTCGAACTATAGGTAGGGGCGTCGAACTATAGGTAGGGGCGTCGAACTATAGGTAGGGGCGCTGAACTATAGGTAGTGGCGTCGAACTATAGGTAGGGGCGTCGAACTATAGGTAGAGCGTTGTTAAGTAACTTTTTTGCACTTAATAGATTTAGAGGCAGGGAGGGTACACAAATGTAACTCACACAGTAGAAAAATATTATTTCATGACTCATCAACAATCAGCTTTATTATTAGAAATATTTTGTTTGTCTCTGTTTGTCAACAGGTGCACCAGTGAACAAAACTGTGATACAGACAAATCAGTGAACACTGTGAGTAACAGGGACTCAGTGAGGAATACTTCAAAGTCCATTGTGTACGACGCCTGCTGTATAACGTAAGATGTAGTTTGAATTGATGGCATTTAGATTTAATGAGATATTTATCATATATATATATATATATACAGAGTGGGCCAAAAAAAAAGTGAGAACATTACGTAGAAAGTAATATAATTATATCAAAGTTTGTTTAGCTGTATGCATAAATCTTAAAATTGTAACTCATTTACTTGCCCGTTTAGATAACTGAAGTCATTAGTACGACAATTTCCGAGCGCTATTTTGGATTTTCATATGACAATTTTTTTTTTATTTTGAAATAATTTGAATATTATATAAATAAGATGCTCTCACTTTTTTTGGTCCCACCATATATATATATGTATAACATTACATACATATAGGCCTATTCTAGTATAACTCTTTTAAGAGACTATTTAGAAAACTCAATAAACTTAAAATATTTCTGAATCAGGTTGTAAGATTTTTTTAATCAAAATAAAATGCACAATTTCGAAAACAACGTTTTACCTCCTTTTTTTTACCTTCCTATATACACAACTGTTGTTATGCTATGCTTCACGCCAATTTCGACATCATTTTAAAACTAAACCTTTTTTTTAACATATATATATGTATACAGTGGATTCCGATTAATTGGGACACATCGGGACCGAGGCTTTTTGTCCCAATTAAGCGGCTGTCCCAATTAAGCGGCTGTCCCAATTAAACATACACATTTACTAGTGGCTTCTTGGTTTGGTTCCTTTGAAATTTGTCCCAAATAAGCGGCTGTCCCAATTAAACGGTGTCCCAATTAAGCGGGATCCACTGTATATATTTCTTTTAAGTTTGCAATACATTTTTATCTTATATTTAAGTTAGTTCGTGTGTACCTACCTCCCAATAAATCTGTATTAAAGTTTAAAACGGGCAGTTTTGTTTACATATTTCAAGACCAAGACCATTAAAGAGACACACAATGTAGCACACCTGTCCACTGCTTTGACCTACCTGTTAGCAGTAATCACGTCCTAGGATAAATCTCTGAAAGATGTAGTATTTTTAATGAAAGGGAAGTAACCCATTTACTAGATTTTTCATTATAACTAATTACGGTTTTAACCCTTTTGTAAGAGCATTTTGTTTTTTACTCTTATTTGTAAAAAAAAAAGAATTGAATTAATTTTACAAAATCAATTATTGAATCATGAAGGAAGAACATCTATGCCAAATTGCACAAGTGCCTCTAAAATCAGATATAAAATGTTCCCGAAAGTACATAAAACAAGAAATAAATAAATAAACCGAAGTTTAGAATGAAGAAAATTAGAAGAGAAATTATCAGAAAACACACAAAAAACAGACAACGACAATTATGAAAAGTAGAAAGCGGCCAACAGTGTATATTATTATATTTATGTGTGTGTTTAAAAAATATACATTTATATATAAAAAGAAATATATTTATAAAGAAAGAAATATTCATTTTTTTTTACTATAAGGTCACATTTTGGTTAGCCTTCATTGACTGATTTACTGTATACGACGTTAAGCAGTGTAACAAGTTGATATTGTATGTCACTGTTATATTTGAACTCAATGTAAGATGTTGATATTGTATGTCCCTGTTATATTTGAACTCCATGTAAGATGTTGATATTGTATCTCACTGATATGTCTGAATTCAGTAAATCTTCCTTCAAGATCCTGACATCTGCTACTGATGGCAGCAACAATATTGTCACCATTGTACAGAGACCGAATCTGAGTCAATATTTCTATACAGAAGACAGCACGTAAGTTGGAATGTTAAACCTTAAGAGTTTAACTAGCTAGAGCCGCTCTTGTACATTTTAATGTTAAACTTGGGGGACTGTCTGAGGACCCCCCCGTCCCCCATTGCCCATGTGCATCAAGTGTATTTCCCTACCAAGTCTGATGATGTAAGAGGTCATTACAGGATTTTTTTTCCTCCCCCCCTCCCCCGAGACTCTGCTTATTGCTCTAAAAACTTATGTACAACAATATCATTGAATATATTTTTACAGTATTCCAAACTTGGACAAATTCTATTCAATCTATCCGAATATTGTTTTTAGCTGAACGTTAGATAGTGGAATTAGTTATAGTCTACTTGTTAAAGAGCACATTTGAAGTAACCGAGATACGAACCGTGATACGAGCGGGAAAAGATCCGGATTATAATTGACCGAAGGCTTAGCGAATAAAAAAAAACAAGTATTATTTAGCGGGGCCTTTGTCAAACATTTTGCGTGATGGCCCAAAAGCTTTTAGCGACGCCACTGCACCATGGAGGTCCTACACAGTTCAACCCAATCGTCTGCATAATACTGGGTTGTCAACATAAGGTGTTTATAATGTCGACTTTTTAGTAGAAAACTTGTGGCAGATTATGTTATCATATGCTGTTATCAGATGCTGTTATCAGATGCTGTTATCAGATTATTTTATCATATTCTGTTATCACATGATGTTATCAGATTCTATTATTAGATTCGGTTATCAGATTCTTTTATCAGATGCTGTTATCAGAAACTGTTATTAGATGCTGTTATCAGATGCTGTTATCAGACGCTGTTATCAGATGCTGTTATTAGATGCTGTTATCAGATGCCGTTATCAGATGCTGTTATTCACATATTGTTAGAACTCTCTCCCTGTATTCGGTGGTGCGTTATGAATAGGGAATTCCCGTAGACTAATGCACTGTTTAATTTACGTATTGAAAGCATTCACCTTGTGACGTAAGTGCAGAAGAGTAGTAATGATGAAGCCGCAATGTAAATCGGCGGCCATTGTAGTTGTTGATTGTAAATAGATTATTAAATAATGTGTTTTCCTGAACCCACGTATGTGCGTTTGTGAATTCCTTACAGCATTTAACAAAATATATATGCATAATCTTATTTTTAATTTTTTTTCCCCACAAAATACCTATATAACAATTTCAATTTTAACAAATATATACCAA
Organism: Bulinus truncatus; assembly: GCA_021962125.1. NCBI lineage: Eukaryota > Metazoa > Mollusca > Gastropoda > Planorbidae > Bulinus > Bulinus truncatus. The sequence continues at coordinate 14,387,823 of JAGDYQ010000004.1, read as the reverse complement.
ATGTCTATAAAACACGAAATTTGTCTTTTTTTTTTTGTCAGTGTGTATGATTTCAAAAAAATAGGTCAATTATTCACTAATGACTAGTTCTGAAGATCTCATTAACATAATGAAAGAGCCTGGCAGATCTATATAACATACACGTTGTTATGTTGTTTGTTTTTATCTCAACAGAAAAACATTATCCAACTGTGCCTGCAACTGTCAGTGTATTTGTTTAGCTACAACAGCTACTGCACTGGTCACACACATTGATGCCAAAACTTGTTCAGAGAAGTACAGAATGGACACCATCATAATACCGAATGGAAACTGCAAGTGTGTGAATGGAGCAATAAGTGTCAACACCAACTAGATGCTGTAAATCTGATAATCCACCATGATCTACATTTATTTTTAATACAAGTAGCAGTATCGTATTCGCTTTGTTTTCTTTACATAATCGTCCAGATTTATAAATAAACGATATGTGGAATTTTATGTCTTTGAATAGAATCAAAACTTATTTCGGACTTAACTTATGATCTGACTAATAAAGTTATTGATTGATGGCTTTCTTACTTTACAATTTCTTTTTATGTTGACATTTTTAAAACATGTTTTTCAAAATACAAAATCATCGCGTAAAATAATAATTATCCATTATAACATACGTTAAATTACTTCTAGATTTCTTGAAGATTTCATTATACATGTGTCACTTCGCAAGCTTTTTACTTCGAGGGACATCAAGGACACTATCGTGGAAAAAAGTATCTTCCTTCTTTTCTTTGTCAAGTGAATTTGAGTAAAGTCATAACCTTCTGACCTGTTGTTTTGGGCTGGATAAATTTAATTGTGGAGATGCCAGTTATGTTACTGCCTGCCTCTTCTTTCCTTCTTGTTACTTATTCTTTACACACAAAATGGAAGAACCAATCGATTAAGATGCGTTGTTAACACAACTATTTATTTACATCAATATGCTTAAAAATGCAGTAAGTCCATACATGAAGAAATCACTTGGCCTCTACTATGACTAACCCAATATTATTATTTCCCTCGCTGTGTTTTTTTTTTCTCAACTCTTTTAACTTAACTCTCCACTACTTTCTCTGTCAAACCCATCCGTATTACTCTACTAACGTCTGCACCTTAATCATTGTCATTGTTTAACTGTCTTAGACTGCCCATGGTCTACTTCTAGAGTCCTCACATCTTTGACTATTTTACTTGCCTATTGTTTTCTCCCCACCTGGTCTTAATTCGTCTGTCCCTATTTTTACCATTATCAATAGTTAATCAAAAGTCAATGTGTATACCTTATAAATTAGTTCACCTCTGCTCTCATTAGTTCTTTCAATGCATTATGAGACAAAAGAAATTTTAATGGAACATTAAAGATACATTTGTGTTTAATTTTTTTAAATTTGTTTGCTAGCTTTTAACCCTTAAGACAATTCTTAGCTTTTTTTTTTTTTGAAAACTAACAGAGTAATTGAAATATCATACAAATCCAAATTTGTATCAAATATTGCTTATAAATAGAATTCTTTTTGTTTTGAAGAACTCAAATATTTTTTTTTCGATTTAATACAAAATAAAATCAAAAGACCCTTTTTTTACTATAGGTTAAGCTTTATTAAGAATTGACCAAAGAGGCCCAAAGAGTGCCATACCTACTGGCCGCAATGTACCTCATATTCGAGTTAGGGCGACCACCAGACTGAACACACATACACACACACACACACACACACATATATATATATATATATATATACTTATATATATTAAAAAGAGTATAGTGTCCCCACTGTCCAACAAGTATATGATCATTGAAGTACTTGAAGCCAGTATATGATAATTGAAGTACTTGAAGCCAGTATATGACCACTGAAGTACTTGAAGCCAGTATATGACCATTGAAGTATTTGAAGCCAGTATATGACCACTGAAGTATTTGAAGCCAGTATATGACCACTTAAGTACTTGAAGCCAGTATATGACCATTGAAGTACTTGAAGCCAGTATATGACCACTGAAGTACTTGAAGCCAGTATATGACCACTGAAGTACTTGAAGCCAGTATATGACCACTGAAGTACTTGAAGCCAGTATATGACCACTGAAGTACTTGAAGCCAGTATATGACCATTGAAGTACTTGAAGCCAGTATATGACCATTGAAGTACTTGAAGCCAGTATATGACCACTGAAGTACTTGAAGCCAGTATATGACCACTGAAGTACTTGAAGCCAGTATATGACCATTGCAATACTTCAAGCCGCCCGTCACATTTATAGATGACTAAAGTAAAAAATGAAGAAAGTCATGTTATTGTGTATTAACTAATGTAGGTAACCTCATAGTAAAGTTCTTTGATTTTGTATGTATACATGCAATGAATTATTGATAGATCAACAAACAATTGTTGTTTTTTCCAAGAAAAACAATGAAACGTAATAAATGATATATTACTGAACAAGATGAGTTGGTGACAATCTTTTTGTAGCCTCTGTAGCCTGGGATAAAAATAACAAACTAAAAATAGGAATTATACTTCTAATACTCAAAGTCAAATACATTGATTAATTTTGGGGGAAATCATTTTACTCATTACATACTTTATAATAAATAAATAGTAATAGATAATATTCACTTTCTGTATACAAAAATAAACCTTGTACGGTTTTACATGGAAATGAACATATTGATTGAGCCGATCTTAAAGTGGCCTTGATTAATACCATTTAAAAATAAGCTTTAAAAATCGTGATAAAACGGAAGTTGATCCTTTAATTTAGGTGATTCGGCTCTTAGTTGAAAGTGTAATTTTCTCCTACTATCTATAAAGATAGAAAATCTTTAATTTAAAATATACATAATCAAAGTTCATTTGAGGAGGATAGCTACAATTCCACTGCAATTTCTCAATGAATTGGAATATAAAAAGACACAGTAAAATAGGTTACAAATGTTGCATCAATAATTATTGTACAATGTTAAAAAGATGTACATTTTTTTCACAGAAAAGGACAAAATAATATATTAGACATAAGAATTAAGCACTACTGGTACCATAGATGGTTTATAAAAATGGAGAGAGATGACGGTATATATCGGAGAAAATTATGAACAAAGGGAATTTGTAAACTATAATTATTATTCCCCTTTGTTATTTTATCAATTTTTTTTTTACACTTCCGTAGTAATTGTTTCATATAATTGTGTTTTAAACATATAAAAACTTTGCATTTGTAAAAATGATAAACACCATTCAAGTAACTAATTATTCATAGTTAAACGCCTTACGAAAACCTTATGTTGCCATTTTAGCTCCAAATTACTTTATATACCACATCTTTTTAAAAAAAAAACCATGTATCTTTAGATTCTTAACACCAAATTTTAATTGTCAAAGAAATTGATGAAATTTTTAGTAAAGCCAGTCAGGTTCATTCTTGTCTCCGGCTTGAATTAGGTATTTATTTTTTCTAAAATGTTTTAGCGACCTTGCGTTTTATAGCCGTAAACAGATCCGTGTCCATTTTCATTAAAGTTTTGTTCTCCGCTTCCAATAATTGCCTTCTGACAAAGATTTTCTTTAATTCCTCAAGATGCATTTTTCTTTCTTCAGTCCGCTGAGATCGCATGTCATGTTCGAACTTTGCTCCTTTATTATGTTCAACAAGTCTTTTACTCTGAGCTAAAAATATACTATTCTTATGTTTAAGCTCTTCGTTTTCCAGTCTCATGCGTTGTTGTAATTCTGCCACTTTCTGAATTACTCTAATTTCATCGCTAATAGAATTTCTGATTGAATGAATGTGCAATAGAAGAGCTCTAATATCTCCAGATTTTTCATCTTTTTTTACTACATCGTCATATAATTTATTCGCTCTCTGTAATGGTTCTTCTAGATGGGATGTATCTTTGTCCTTTTTCAATTTCTCTTGACCTCGTTTGACAAGTTGAAGAATTATATTACATTCAATCATAGCTTCTTCTTTAATACGCGGTTTTTTGGAATTTAGAATAAAAACATCTCGCTCGGATCTTGCAATTTCAAATTGTTCGTTTGTGTAACGACAGTTTTCAAGCATCAATGCATCCACCATCTCAATTAAGTCATTTAACTGTTTGCTTTTCTTTGCTTCATCGGCTGTTCTATTGTCAATCAGTATTGTTCTGTGACTACACTCTTGAACTAGTTCAGCTAAAACACCTTTTTGCGCATTCAGCCATTGCTGAAAATCACCTTTCCCTTGATCTTCGAACTGATCTCCACAAGTCATAACTAAAATACAATATCTCTTGACAAAGTCTTTACCAAAGATTTTCTTAAGATACTCAATTGTCCCACTATCTTCTTTGGTAAATCTTCCACCAAACTTAACAACCAATAGAAAAGCGTGATATCCTCGCGGATTGATGGCTATAGCATCGGCCAGTTTATCTGCAACAAACTCTGTTGTGCTATCATCGGACCAATCTGTGCCGCCAATACCCGGTGCGTCTACTACTTTGATCTTTCTACCTTGGTACTCGGTCACTTCATAGGTCACTTCTTTTGTAACAGACTGACCACTGGAAAAGGCTTTGTACCCGAGTATAGTATTCCCAAGAGCACTTTTGCCGTTGCCTGTTTTTCCAATCAATAGAATATCAATATATGGACGTGATTTTTCATGCACTGGCCTGTATAATTAAAAAAAGTAAAAATAGACAATTTAGAGAACCGTTGCGAAGATGTATAACTGTTTACTTATGATATTATTTGGGAATGAGAAGGAAGAGGCAAGACGATATATGTAACCGCATGAGATTGAAAATCACAAAAACAAAAATTGTCAAGTTGGATTTCGTTTGGATACAGTTGCTTTCAATTTCTGATTGATTAGTTCAGGTGAAAGTTAAACATAAAACAAATGAGTATATTGTTCACATTTCACATATGATATTAATTAATTAAATTATCATATTTGCTAAATGTAAATTTAAACACACAAATGATCCATGAGGAGTGATCATTGCGTTATCCTATGTCGGATTTACAAGTTATATTTACTAAGAAAACTAAAACAGATATTAAATTAAATGTATTTGTGATTCTTTGAACATAGATTTGGACCACTATACGTGCCGATCGTTATAATTTGTTATCTTTTTTTTTTTTTTCTTTTTTGGGGTTTTCTTTTGCAAATCTACTGTCGGCCTTAACCCTCAAATGGCAGCTGCTTCGAAAAAAATTAGTTTGAAAGAAGTGCTTTGGATATTTCTACTTTATTTATTTTGTTGAGTGATAATCCACATTTACACTAATTCTCATCCGTGCCCTATAAATGTAGAAATTTATTTGTTTGTAGCTTTGAAATTGAATTTCACTTTTAATAAAGTTTTTGAAATAAACTATTTTCATGTTTATATACTAAAAAAAAGTTCATGTTAGTTTCTTTTTTTTAGTATATAAATGCTGCTAAGTACTACTTTTTTTTTTTTAAATTACCTACATTGAAACTTGGGACTCTTGATGAACTACATTTGTTGAACTCTGAGTTGTATCACTCTGAAAGAAAATTTATAAAGTCATCAAAAAAACAGGAATTTTTTTTTTGTTTTGTTTTTGCAAAGAATAAAAATTTATACTTGGAACTTAACAAAGAATGTATTTATTACAAATGATTACCTTGCACTTGGCGCCACCTGTATGAAGTAAAGTTACATTGTCCTTGATAGATGATTTCTGTGGTTCGGGCAGGTGGTCAGATTCGTTTGGACGTTGACCTTTTGTATTTGTGTTTGGCTGTGGGTCATTTTTTTTTCGGGTTGCCATTTTCACGATTGGTGTTTTGGCGGCTTCTGTTAATTGTCGGCTGGATGCAGGTAGCTTTAAATCTCTGATTAATTAGTTAAAGCGGAATTTGAATATTACATGAAAAAATAAGTTGAAAATTGTTTACATTTCTTATATAATATTAGTTAATAAATTTATCTTATTTGTTCAATGTAAATTTAAACACACAAAGGATCCATGATGAATGCTCATTGCGTCATCCTATTTCGGATTTACACGTAATATTTGCCAGGAAAACCAACCTTAAAAATTTATCAGTGTTTTTATGAAAAAGGGATTGCGTGCGGTAAAGTACATGACTGTCAACCTGAAGGTATCTGGTTCGATCTCCGTTGAGGACATTGGACATTTATCACATTATGGCTTAAGTCCACGCTATATCCCCCGTGGTGCCTCCATGGCCGTTACACTATCAGCTATGATGGGGATGAAAGCAGGGCACAATAAAAACCGTTCCATTTGAGGTTTATAGGATCTAAGAGATTTCATCTCATAATGACAGGGACTCACACACAATAGGAACCGAGCATTGCAAACTTTCAACTAGGTGGTTGGACTAAAAACCAAAGAATGTGCCTAAATTATACTTAACATCTGGCATGGAGTGTCAGTTACGGTTAGTTCCCGAAACAATCATTACATTACTACCGAAAATCAATGAAGGTAACATAACCAACTTTGAAATGTTGAATTTTTTTTTAGCGTCATGTTGAAAACTGTACTGAACATCACTCTGTAAAGAAAGTTGAAGCAAACAAAATAGTTATTAATGTTTTTTGTTATGTGTAAAATATTGCAATCTTCTAAAACCGCCAAAAAATCAACAGATCGACAGACAATTATATTTCAATTTAAAATAGTACAATATCATTTATATGAGTTAAGCTGCAAACATAGCTAAAAAGGTATTTCAATTGCAAGATTTATTGATAATTATAAAGTGTTTAAGTAAACAAAAAAAAAATTATAAAGTGTATAAAATTTTGTGTATTTGATATAGAAATTGATAAATTATGAGTTTTTATACGTGATAGAGAAAGTAGGCCTATATATATATATATATATATATATATATATATATATATATATATATATATATATATATATATATATATCATGAGTTTAACAGAGCCTTACAGGTGATAAAAGGATGACACCAATACGTTATTCTCAAATTCTGTCTTCTTGTGTTGCTATGTCGTCTGCGATTGGTTTACTCAGGTGAGATAATTCGTTCCCCTCCCCCCCCCCCCTTCGACCCAGCCACCTACCCAGAAATTTGGATATAAAATAGGCCTACTTTTTTGTGGAAGAAGAAATTTGGAATAATAATAAAAACAAGCAATTAAGCCTGTTCCATTCTGGACACAGGACGTGTTAGCGCATTTTCGTGTTATGTATCAGTACGTTTGTTAGCTTTCAGTAAATATTTGTAAATTTTGTAAATGTTTATAAATTCAATTGTGTAATGCATATATCTGTAAAAAAAAATTATAAAGACGTTTCTTTATATTTGGAAAAAAATCATTGTCTCTTAAATCTAACTACAAGTGGTTTGTGGTTACTGAAATAGGACTCATATTTGAAAACATTCGAAATTATAGTCATTTAATCGTCCGAAAACTCCGTCAATTGTTGCATAGCTCTGATACTTTCAATTAAACTCAGAAAACAAGCTTACTATTTCATTTGATGAGTTTCCTAATAAATCTTGGTGAAACTACGTGCTGCAGTATTTCTCACCAAATGAATGGGTTACTGAACGTACAAGGTGTATATATATAATATATAAGCCCCTTAGGAGCCCTGAAGCCCGGCCCTCAGAGGTCCTATCGCGAAATGAACTTTTGATGTACACATGGCAGGCCAAGACCTACAAAATGATATATACATCATGGGTCTGGGACTTATAGTTGCTGAGATATAGGCGCTCTTTTATTAATATAGCTTATATAGTAAACAACGGTACTAAGCCCCTTTTACGACCCTCAGAGGTCCTATCGCGAAATGAACTTTTGATGTACACATGGCAGGCCAAGACCTACAAAATGATATATACATCATGGGTCTAGGACTTATGGTTGTTGAGATCTAGGGTGATGACAGACAGACAGACAGACAGACAAAACGGGGACAATAGAGCATTTTTTTTCGAAAATGCTCTAAAAATCACGTGCATAGAAAATACATTTCTTCTGCCATGAAAATTTCAACCTGTAAGCCTTCATCTTAAAACCGTGTATGACCAATGAAAACAAAGCTACATGTTATTCCTGATTCAGATGACGTACTGTTGAGCAATGTTGAATGTTTCGTTTTTTTTTTAATCCTTTAAATTTAATCTGTTGTGGTTTTGATTTTTTTTAAATTGTCTTGTTTTTTCCTTTTAGCCTATTACAAATTCTGCATTGCATGAATATAAATAAAAGACAAACTAAAGGAATTTATATTACTATTCATTACACATTTTTACAATAGCAATTCACTTGTCTTTTACCGTTAAATAAGTGAATTTAGATACTATGCATGACAAAATTAAATTATTTATTATCCTTATTATTTAAAAAAATAATATTACCTGAGTTAAACTTGTTTTTGATATGAAGTTGAAAGTTCCTGTCAAGACTACAATAATAAAGAGTTTTGTTTTCAAGTACAGTAAAACTCAGAACAAATGTTATATTTTATATATATTAAATTATAATTTTACTTAACTAGCTTTATTCGTCATATTTTTATTGTTAATAATTGCGAAGTTGGTATATCGAGTTTTTTTTTTTTTTAAACAAAATTTTTTCTTGAAAATTTATTCAAGTAATATGTCAATAAATAGCTCTTGTTTTTACATTTTTGCTACTGGTTAACTATTGCTTTAACATGAAGAGACATTAATGCATTATAAGTTATAAAAAAAAACAAGTGTAGATATATACTTTTTTTTTTAAATATGCAATCGTGAATTGTTTTTTTTTATATCCAGAACTTTTACCTGACGCTAATGATCCAATTAAGTCTTTAGGTTGCTGTGCTGCTGTTGTGACGATGTTTAGATCTTGCTTATTTTGGTCGTGAAACACATCAGTTTTACGACTTTCCCTTACAGATAAATCTTTTTTTAAACGTTGTATGCCATCTTTATTTAGCAACACTTGTTTGTGACACTGGTCAATGATTTGAGCAATCTCGTCAAGTGATGCTTTATTTATTTCTTGGGCTGATCTTTTGTCAGCCTGACTTGTTGTATAAGACATGCCGATCAAATTAGCATAATTGATGCCTTTTTGTTTGATATGTGAGGTATTTTCAGAAGATGACGTAAACTCCATGACCCAAACTATTATTAGTTGATTATTTTGAATGAATTTGTGGACAGTTTCAACTAGGATACTGAGTTTTTCTGTAGATAACTTCTGAGTATCCTTTATTTTGGAAACTGAGTGTCCGATCTCTAGATATAAATCATTGACAGTATTGTAAACTGATGCTGACCATTTAAGTGTGATGCCTGATTGGTTAGCAGATGAAGAAAGAAAATCCAAGTAAAAATACAGTTTGCTCTCTGTTTGGCTCACTTCTACTATTCCTTTCAACGAGTAATCAGCAATGTTACCAGTGATGTTTAGGGGTATACTGGAAGTAAAGTGTTTTGACGATAAAATTTCATTCAATTGTGGACATACATGGAAGACTTTCAAGTCATTGTCATCGAATAAACTTTCACTTTTTTTTAAATATGTTTCAGAATTATCCAGTGGCTTAATTGAATCCTTTGGGTAATTAAAAAAAAAAATTATGATTTATTTATAAACAAAATAAAAATGTATACAAGTAATCTTATATATGTGTATTTAATTAAATTGTTGTTTATTTCTTGAATTAAGAAAGAACAATAGCAATTAGTCATAAAGGGCCATTTCACTTTTTTTACACCCTTACAGAAACTATCCCGCCTAACCAAACCATCCCCCTCCCATGTTTATTACCAGCATGACACATCACTGGATTTCTTTCTACACTTTGGTATTACCTCCTGCACTATTACACTGCTTTGTCTACACTTCAACTGAACCTCCTCCACTAAAACTCATTTTTATTTTACTGACGCCTATATAATCATCTCACTCTACAACTGGTCAGTCTAAACATGACTAGCGAAACATTTAGTGACAAAAATTAACTCTAAACACACATTAGCACAACTTTGCTAAAACCACATGGGTATAAGTGGCTAACCCTAGAATCACCCCTTACTATTGATATTCCCTTTATTTGATTTCTACAAAGGACATTCGCGATATACCGTATTTTTCGCCGTATAAGACGCTCCGGCATATAAGACGCACCCAATTTTAAAGGAGGAAAATCTAGAAAAAAAAGATTCTGAACCAAATACTTGCAGCATGAAAAAAAAAACAACAACAATATTTTTTTTTCCCCGTCCCTATCCCTTTCTTCACCGTCCGTTCACTTGGTGCGCGATTTTTATTTATAGTGAAGGCGATCCCATACCGTGAATACTTTAATATAGTAAAATACTAAAATAATTAATTACAATTAAACTACGCATTGAGATTGTATTAATAATGTTAATAATGTCACAGAAACATTTTAACTAACGTATTTCGGTTTATTAAAGTGCACCTTTAATTTTAATCTTCCGAATACATAAAACGATAGGTAAATAGATATGACTATTGATTTCATCATGTTTACAATTGGAGTTTCCGGGAGTTACCCCTCTTTTAAAAGTGTATGATAGCATGTAAAATGTGTATTTGCCGTATAAGACGCACCAACTTTTCCCCCCCAGTTTTGGGGAAGAAAAAGTGCGTCTTATACGGCGAAAAATACGGTACGTTTATTTTTTTTTTCACATGTATATTTACTTTTTGTAGTTTGAATATTGGTGATGGATCAACAGCCTTGATTCTGGGAATCGCTCCTGAAAGATATGGGTTCATTTCAGTGCCGCTTTTCACACTCCCTGAAATTGAGTTTCCACTCTCTGGTTGTTTTTTGTAGAATTTTATTTCATCGTTGTCGTAAAATTCACTTTTCGAGAGAAAAAATGAAAGGTAATATTGTGTTACATACGTTAATCTAACCAATGCGATCTACATTTAAATATATTTTTGTACTTTAAAAAATTAAAAATGTGAAAAAATATAAATATATATATATAACCGAAATGCTGTAATTATAAATAGCTTAATATGGAATCGAACCCTTTATAATTTAGACTCATGTCTTGATCAGTATAAGACGCTTTTGAGAGTTTCTTCAATTCAAAAGCATTCGGAAATGAACGTCTTGTTGGTGGCAGTTTATATGGAAGAGTAACTCAGTGAAATTATTTTTATGGTTTCAGTTACATACATGTTGAGTAACGGATCTAAAGAAATGATAAAAAATGTAATTAATTGAAACTAATTTTTACTAGATCTTTAATTTCCATGCAATAAATTATTCTATCAACTATAAATAAATAAGAAATTTCACGTGTTTTATCGCATCTTTTTAGGTTAACAAACAATAAGTTATTCGTTTCTAAAAAAAAAAAAATATCTATATATTGTATACTGGTTGCCATGGCAATGTTTTTGGCGTGGCGTAACTTAGGGTTCTTTTTTGTAATTTAATTAATTCATTAAGTTGATAGTTTGCCGAAATAATGAAAACTGCTCGTTACGGGCTTTGGGCTCCTTTTCCCAACTAAAACTAATTTCTTAAATCTAGCTCTGGTGCGGCTTGATCCGAGGAACTTAATCGGTGATAGGCGTGCCCCCCCCCCCCGGGGTACGGAAAAACATAAGCAGTGGTACGCAGAGAAATATAATATTCGTTTAAAACAATCAGGAGTTTGTAGAAGGTCGCCAGTGTGCTGCTCAACTCATCCCCCCAAATAGCGTACCCAAGTATCGCATCAGAAAAGTAAGCACATTCTATAATGAAAGTAAGCACATTCCACAATGAAAGTAAGCACATTCCATAATGAAAGTAAGCACATTCCATAATGAAAGTAAGCACATTCCATAATGAAAGTAAGCACATTCCATAATGAGAGTAAGCACATTCCATAATGAAAGTAAGCACATTCCATAATGAAAGTAAGTACATTCCATAATGAAAGTAAGTACATTCCATAATGAAAGTAAGCACATTCCATAATGAAAGTAAGCACATTCCATAATGAAAGTAAGCACATTCCATAATGAAAGTAAGCACATTCCATAATGAGAGTAAGCACATTCCATAATGAAAGTAAGCACATTCCATAATGAAAGTAAGTACATTCCATAATGAAAGTAAGCACATTCCATAATGAAAGTAAGCACATTCCATAATGAAAGTAAGCACATTCCATAATGAAAGTAAGCACATTCCATAATGAAAGTAAGCACATTCCATAATGAAAGTAAGCACATTCCATAATGAAAGTAAGTACATTCCATAATGAAAGTAAGCACATTCCATAATGAAAGTAAGCACATTCCATAATGAAAGTAAGTACATTCCATAATGAAAGTAAGTACATTCCATAATGAAAGTAAGCACATTCTATAATGAAAGTAAGCACATGCCATAATGAAAGTAAGCACATTCCATAATAAAAGTAAGCACATTCCATAATAAAAGTAAGCACATTCCATAATGAAAGTAAGCACATTCCATAATGAAAGTAAGCCAAGTCATTAAAAGACATGTATTCTAAAAAGTTGATTTAAGTATTAGAGAGTGTATAAAGAGGGAGTCCGAGACCATGTTAAGTTTGGCCATTGTTAGGCCACTTAATAAGACCGCTGCCGGGTATAAATAAATCAAAGAACACCCTTTATGTGAACTGTAAATAGAAAGTTGTGTATAAATTAAAAAAAAAAATTACAAAAGGAAAAACGTAACTTCGAAAAAAATGTAAAATTTAACACCTAATACTACACAGTAAAATGTTAGAAATGCATAAGGATATTAACTACTTATATAGCTGGGTTTTTAGGCTATATGTTTATGCTAAATAGTATATTGAAAAATATTTCAGCAGATAAGTTTTTATTTTCCTAATGACTATAAATTTAGTCATAGGTTTCACATACTATATCTATAGGAAGAAGAATAATACTTTCATTTTTTTTTCTTTGTGTGTAGGCCAAACAAAGTGTTAAGACATGATACTTAAATAGAGACAGAATAAATAGTGAATGCTTCATAGGACATCACAAAGACAAGATGATTTTTTAGTGTTTCTTAAAAATCTATAATGCTATTATTTTTTTTATCGAAATAATAGATATGTCTACATAAATATTATGCATAAAACAGTGAGAATAACAAATAATTTTAGCGGAACGAAAAACAAGTTGTACTTTTCTTTTATACAAATTAGTAACATAATGTTAAAATGTTTAGAAAGTGTTGATTTTAATTATTTGTATAAATACGTCATATAAGAAAACAGGTATATGAAAATAATATGTGAATAATAAATTTGGGGCGTAGAAGATTCTATGGAGGGTGGGGGGTGTCTTTAAATTATGAGAGACATTAAGCTGGGCTTACCAAGCCCCTCAAGTTGAGGGAACCTGGGGCGTGCCGTGTATTCTCCCTAACCCTTACCATACGCCACAGTATGAAGATTTAAATTCAATGTATTCAATATTCATTCACGTGCATTGGAGTATATGGGGGGAAGGGACAGGGGGCGGGGGGGGGAGGGTCAACCAGCCCCACGGGCAGCATCCGCCATACGCAAGTATACTTTTTTCATAGACATATTTTAAAAAAAAACAACAACTACATTTCATCTGTAAGGATGTGTAATGTTTAGTGAAGTTAAGCTTTTGCTGATTTTGAATCATCGGAGATTAAAACGAGTTTGTACTAGTATGGGAGCTCTTGACCTAGATTTGTCTTTGCTTAAACAATACATAAGCCTGTGCCTTATCTGACTAACTTAAATTATCTGTTTCATATAAAACATAGTAATGCTATGCACACAAAAGGCATTTATAAGTTAGTATTTCGTTCTTTCAAATAGTCATAATCTTAGTTTAAAATCCGTCATGCATGCGTATTAATATTAGTCATTTTGTCCATTTTTTTATGTCCAAAGCACACCAATTTTCCAGGGTATAGGCCAGCACATAAACATTTCATGTGATTGGTAAATAAAGACCAACCAGGAGCAAATATAAAAAAATGTATCCAAAACGTAGCCGAAAAGTTTTGTAAAGTAAGATGTAAACAAGTTGGTACTAATAAAATGGCGGAGTACAGCAATCGTTAAAAAAAAAAAAAACATTCGTAGCAGACTGTACAAACATATAATATTATCAATACATACATTAATTGATCTTTTTTTTTATAACTCTTAATTCTAAAATAAAGCAATGTCTTTGTAAGAAAAATATATACTTAAACGCTGGGATAGTGTTCTGTATAATTTTACTATAAAATCATTTGTCTACAAAAATTACCTTCTACAGCTAATTAAAAAAAAATGGACGCTAAATTTTTTTTTTAAATAGTTTGCTATTCTTCTTCACCAAAACCTTTTTTTCAAAAATTCAAAATTTACTATTCAGGCCAACAATAATGGATCTATTAATAACAATATGGAACTTACATTTGTGTCGTAGATATGGATATAAAACATTAATTACCTAACCCACTGGATAACTGTTATACGTTGTCGCTTCCTTTGTAGTCAAACAAGAAATTACAAAAACAAAAATTCTATGGTCCAAAAATGTTAGATTATGCGCTCGACCCACATTCGAGTTGTACCACACGTTTATCTAAATTAATTCTAACAGTGACTGCCATTTTAAATTATCGTAAGTTCATATATTTTTAACATAAGTTTATCTTTTGGATGTTACATTTTTGTTAATTAAAATATCTAAATGTTTTATGACATTTTTTTTTACATATCAGTCATTCTTCATTTAAATAAAAAACATATTTTTTGTAAAGTCTAGAAGCCATTTTTTTAAGCCATTGTTTGCTAGTCGCCCGACATTTTTTCCACTACTTTCAAACAAGGCCGATAACGTCATAGATCCTACAAAAAATAACAACAACTTTACATTCATCGTTATACATATTTACCAATCGTATTCTTTGTAGGGGCTCACAATTATAACTTGCACTCGAGGCTTAAACTGTTTTTCAATCCGCTTTTGTTTATAAAATATGTTGTTTTTTTTTTAAAAAAAAAAAAGCTTTCTATTACAGGAGAGTCTAACTTTTGGTTCCTGGAATGCCGCACCGCGACGCCAATTTTTAGAAAGTATTGAAACTTATTGTTATCTAAACCTAAAAATTCTAACACATTCATAAAATGTCTAACTTCCTAGATTGTATCGCATTGCAACACTTTAAATCATCAACAAATGAGTGTAACGTTTTACTTAGTATTTCAAATTAAGTTCAGTAATATCAACTTTGATCTTTTTTTTTAATCTTGCTTTTAGAATTCTTTATCTTCAAAACGTAACTACTTCTTGTCTCAACTATTGAAAAGTCCATACTTTTGTGACATGATAACCGAATTAGTGTCGAATGTAAAATAAGATATCCAGCTATCCATATATATCCAGCAATTGGAAATTAACTTAACTTTAGATTTGAGAGCATATCATATATAATAATACTCATTTCAAATGTGCGTTAAATCGAAAGTAAAGAATTAATACAACAGTATACCAGTTTAAAATACAATCATGAAAAAATCGGATCTGCCCGAAACCAAAAATAACCTAGCCTACCGATCAAGCATCAGGGGATATAACTCTATGCAAAGGTTTTGCACGGTACAGCTAGTATACATATAAAAGCGATGTGGGCGCTGCATTAAATCGAAAGTAAAGAATTAATACAACAGTATTCCAGTTTAAAATACAATCATGAACGAATCGGATCTGCCCGAAACCAAAAATAACCTAGCCCACCGATCAAGCCTAAGGGGATATAACTCTATGCAAAGGTTTTGCAGGGTACAGCTGACAACCAAATTAGCAAATAATAAAAAGTGTCAAATAGGACAAAGTGAAATGTGAAGTTGCATAAAAAAAAATATTTGTGTGGGGTCAAGAGATAACATTTCCTCCGAGCTCAGGGAAATAGGTGAAAACATTGGGTTTTCATCGCTGGATATAACAATAACAGCAATATAGACCAATTCTAATATACTAGGTGATCATTTATAATTTAAATGGTAATTATTCTTCATTAAATGATTTAGTACCATTTGATTTATTTTTTTCAGTAAAACTACATATATGATAAATTTTCAATATCTGAACAGAAAAAACTGTCAACAAAACTAATCGCACACATCAAGCTTTTAGTAGCGAAATTCAAACTAGTAAAGCAATGACATCAAGGACCATGACTCATCCACATAAAGTGTACAATGTGAGGCAAATATTTTCCAAGTACAGTGAACAAACGACACCAAAGCCAGCACTATCGAGAACCAACGAGTATAATTGTGTAGGAAGACTAAAATTTTACCCAGATGGCATGCTGTACATGTATTTGGAACTTTCCACCAATCCTCAAGCCCTCAACTTGTTCTGGCCAGCTCGAGCTATATGGAAAGTGGAAATAATTGATGAGGATAATACAGAGCGTAAACTTTTATTAGGAGAACATTCATTTATTTTTAATAAACCTAAACAAGGTTTCGCTTCTCATCCAGGTGACTGGATTGCAGTTAGTCTTAATCAACTAGTCCGCTCAAGTTTGATTGGTATAGATGAATCAATGGTTATTCTATGGTCGGTGTTAGTAGAACCAGCCATAGATTATGTTCAGCAAAATGGTCAATTAAATGATGTCATCGAAGAAATGAAACAAATAAGTAATGTATGTCAAAGTAATACAGTTCAACTTAGTGAGATAAGGAAGATAGTCGAACGCAACAATTTGTATTGGGATAATTACGTTTTAGAGTTGAACAACAAAATAGTAAAAAACACAGACCGTATTTCATCTATAGAGAGATTCATGCAGACAGTAAACAACAATAACTCTACTCATTGAGAATGACGCATTTTAATATGTGAGTTATAGAAATGTATGTTTCGATACTTTATATCGAATACTTCATACTTTTTTCAAGCTTGAATAAACAGCAATTGTAGATTTGATTACACGTGACTTTTCCACATTATGTGTATAAAAAAAAAGCAATATGTATTATTAATTTTTTATTTCATATTTCGTTTAGGAGTTTCTTTTATCCTTACATATAACTTTTTCTAATCGTTTTCTTAACTCAAAACTTGTGTTTATTTATGTATTTAATACGAACTTTTTGGGAAATCGATCTTAGTGTCACTGTTTGGTGTTAGATTTTCTAGAAATTTTACACTTGATTACAATGTATGATTCAATAATTAACTTTGCTATTAATTATTATTTTTTTAATTCTGTTTTAACTAAAATGAGTCATAACTAATCAAGGGATATAACTGTGTTAAGGTTTGACAAACTGCAGTAATATATAGGCTATTTTCCTTGCGTTTGTCACACTACATTTATCAGCTCGAGATTTATGCTAGCACGTGATTACCGCGAGCTGGTTAGTCAAATCAGCGGTACCTACACGTGCAATGCATAATTTAAATAGGCCTATATATGTATTTTAGAATACGGTTAGTTTTAGAAACTCTGTTTTTATTATTTCTTACTTGTAATCTATTTATATTAATATATGAACAACTAATTGTATTTGTAGAGGGATCTTTAGTTATCTTTTATTCTTGTTAAAATATTTCACTATGGTACAGAAGACTAAATCAATTTGTTGCAACGTAAATACCATACTTAGTTTTCACCACATTTCAGTAAAAGTGCAGGTTTTATTATGTCATTTTATTTTCAAAGTTAAAGCTAAAAATTAAAATGTATTCAAAAGAGTATAACAGGCAGATAGTATCGGGCCCCCTAGATTTGGCTGTCTTGGCCCCTAAGAAAATGCCTGAAGAGGCGCATGCCTTAAGTCACACTAAATTGATTGATGTCGAAAAACATATTTAAAATATACTTTTAACAAAATAAATCAATGTAACACATACAAACATAAACACTGCTTGAATCAATCCCTTACACAGTGCATTTTTTCACAATCAACTGTCGCGATATAATGTTAATCAAAACTAAATTTGGATATCTTAGAATTTAGTTCAACTCTGCACTAATTTTATCTTTAAATTCATCTTGAGGTAAATCCATGTTTACAATAAATATCAAAAATATATATTTGTTTGTTGGCTAGCTTTTGATCAATGAGACAACTCTTCGTTTTTATTTTTAAATTTGACACTTAATAGAAATATCATTCAAATAAAGATTTTAATCGCATATCATTTATAAGTTTTAAAAGACCTTTGTTTAAAAAAAAAATAGATTTTCAATATTAAGTGATTTTTTTTTTAGATCTGAGATGTAAAAGCTTTTCATCCCTGTCGGCTACATTGGAACCTCTATTCTCTCTTGAGGGTGGCCGCAAAACTGAATCCATTAATCGACATAAATAAATTTATAAAAAAAAGTTTTTATTGTACTGTCAACACTCACCGCCAGTGGTCGTAATTTGTGTAGCCCTGATTGACACACAGTAGCTGTATTCAATGTTTGGTATGTTAGATATTGATAGTGTGCATGACTGTTATATTTGACTCAATGTACGACATTGGTATTGTATGTCACTGTTATATTTGATTCAATGTACGACATTGGTATTGTATGTCACTGTTATATATGTTACTAGTTGCAAGTACCCGGCTTTGCCCGGGTTTAAAATAAGTTTTTTGTTTACCTTTTGTTTTCTCCCTAACCCCCCTCTCTCCCTTCCTCTCTCTCTCCCTTCCTACCCCCTCTCTCCCTTTCTCTTTCCCTCCCTCCCTTTATCCCTCCCTCCCTCCCTCCCTCTACTTCCCTCCCTAACTCTCCCATCTCACTCTCTCTCCATATCTCCCTCCCTCCTTCTCTCACCACCGTCCCCCCTCTCTCCACCTTCATCCATTCCTCCTCCCCCTCTCTCCCTCCCTGCCCCCTCTATCTCTTTATCTCTCACTCCCTCCCATTTCTTCCATCCTCTCTCCCTCTCTCCTTCCCTCCCCTTTCTCTCCCTCCCTACCCCCTCTCTCCCTCCCTCCTTTCTCTCTCCCTCTCCCTCTCCCTCTCTCCCCCTCTTCCTCTCTCTCCCTCCCCCTCCCTCATTTCCTCTCTCTCCCTCCCTTCCCCCTCTCTCTTTATCTCTCTCTCCCTCCCTCTTTCTTTATCTCTCTCCCTACCTCCCCTCTATCTCCCTCCCTACTCCCCCCTTCCTTTATCTTTCCTTCCCTCCCTTTCTCCCCCCTCTCTCCAACCCTCCCTCTCCCTCCCTCCCCATTTATCTCCCTCCCTACCACCTCTCCCTCCCTCCCTCTCTCCTCCCTCCTTCTCTCCCCCTCTCTGCCCCCTCCTTCCCTCTCCCTCCCTGCCCCCCTCTCTCTTTATCTCGCTCCCCCCTCCCTCTCTCTGTACAATTAAACGTCTAATTACGCTTCTTAAATAAACAGAAAACCTTATTTTAATCCCGGCCAAAGTCGGGTACTTGCAACATGAAAAAAAAAACAACAACAATTTTTTTTTTCCGTCCCTAACCCTTTCTTTTCCGTCCGTTCAATTACACATTCACTTGGTGCGCGAATACAGGGAATTCCCTGTGCATTGAATAGTAAAATACTAAAAATATTAATTACAATTAAATTACCCATTGAGATTGTATTAATAATGTTAATAATGTCACAGAAACATTTTAATTAACGTATTTCGGTTTATTAAAGTGCACCTTTAATTTTAATCTTCTGAATACATAAAACGATAGGTAAGTAGATATGACTATTGATTTCACCATGTTTACAATTGGAGTTTCCGGAAGTTACCCCTCTTTTACAAATGTATCATGTGGAAATGACGTCACAGAGGAATTTTATTTATGGCGCCGTCGAGATTACTTTAATATAGTAAAATACTAAAATAAAAATAATTAATTACAATTAAACTACCCATCGAGATAAAACGAAACATGTCCTATAACTTTCCCCATGTAATTATGTGTATGTGTAACAAATTTCACGTTATTTGGTTTTCTGGATCTTGAGTTATAAGGGAACAGACAGACAGACAGACAACAAATGAGTCTTATAAGTATAGAGATATTTGAGCTCAATGTAAGATTTTAATATTGTATGTCACTGTTATAGTTGAATTTAGTGTATGATTTTGATATTGTATGTCACTGTACCTTTCTTCAAGAGCATGTCAACTGCTGTTGGGGTCCATAACCATACTGTGTTTGTCAACATTGTGACCAACACTGCGTCAATATTTCTATACAGTTAAATGCACGTAAGTGGGAATGTTAAACCTTATAGTATAACCATTTAGAGATCTCTCTCTCTCTCACCCATATATATATATATATATATATATATATATATATATGTGTGAGTATGTGTGTGTATGTGTATAAAGAGATAGAGAGAGCGATGCAGTCTAGTGAACTTTCTATGGTCCACACTGTCCAACAAGTATATGATCACTGCAGTACATGTTCCTAACAGGTCTGATGATGGTAGGGGCTCCTTACAGGTACTTTTGCCGAGGTTTCCTGTCAATGATTTTACTATGACTACCCAAAACATAACTACGGCCATCTTACTAAATTTAATATTACACAATAGCAAACATTGATAAACGTCATTAAATCTTAACATATTAACAAATATTGTTTAAGCTAAAAAATTAGCAAATGGTAATATTTTTAGTTTGTCCTTTCAAATGCATTTGAAGTGACGACGAAAAAGAGCCCACCCTCCAAATGAGAACGAGCCCGATCACAACTAGTCCTAAATAGAAAAAAAAATATCAGGCAGTTATTGATTTCGCTGCTGCAATGAAAATGTCAGAGTTAACTAATCGGCCACATCAACGGAATATGTTTTAGAAGGCTACTATAGTACATAGGTTGTGCGTGACAATTGGATGTAATGTATTTATTCATCGATGGCCAACGTAAACAAAACAAATAAAATCATAATATTGTGTTTGAACTCATTTAGATGATCTAACGGTAGAGCAGTTTGATGTTGTATAATTAATTTCATTGAATTATTGATAGATCAACAATAGTTGTTGTTGTTTTCCAAGAAAAAGAATTGAACATAAATACTGAAATATTACTGAACACGATGAGTTGGTGCTCAAACTTTATATATGTTGCCTTTGTTGCATTTTATAAAAACAAGCAATTAAGCCTGTTCCATTCTGGACACAGGACGTGTTAACGCATTTCCGTGTAAATATTAATAATTGAAAACATTCGAAATTATAGTCATTTAATCGTCCGAAAACTCCGTCAATTGTTGCATAGCTCTGATACTTTCAATTAAACTCAGAACACAAGCTTACTATTTCATTTGACGAGTTTCTTAATAAATCTTGGTGAAACTACGTGCTGCAGTATTTCGCACCAAATGAACGGGTTATTGAACGTAGAAGGTGTATATATAATATATAAGCCCCTTAGAAGCCCTGAAGCCCGGCCCTCAGAGGTCCTATCGCGAAATGAACTTTTGATGTACACATGGCAGGCCAAGACCTACAAAATGATATATACATCATGGGTCTAGGACTTATAGTTGCTGAGATATAGCGCTCCTTTATTAATATAGCTTATATAGTAAAAAACGGTACTAAGGCCCCTTTTACGGCCCTGAGAGGTCAGATCGCGAAATGAAAAAAGTCATTTCTTGGCAGGCCAAGACCTACGAAATGGTATATACATCATGGGTCTAGGACTTATGGTTGTTGAGATCTAGGGTGATGACAGACGGACGGACAGACAAAACGGGGACAATAGAGCATTTTTTTTTCGAAAATGCTCTAAAAACCATCTAAACTGATAAAAGTAATTATACTTCTTAAACTAAAAGTCAAATACATTGATTAATTTTTGGAAAATCATTTAGCCTTATATTTTATTCGTGACAAACTTTATAATAAATAAATCATATATCATATTATTCATTTCCAGTGTGCGTTAAATCGAAAGCGGAAAACAAGAATTCAAAATGGCGTCATTGTCGTGACACTCTGGAGTGAAGGGACAGTATAAAAATATAAGAGTTGTTCCCCGTGTGAAAGGGAGATAAAAAAAGGACAGAAGGAGAGATATTCAAGATGGCAAGATGGCGGAAGTAATGAAGGCTATGGACAGGCTGATACAGAATAAAAGATATTGAAGATATTGTATTGAGTATTAACAGACATACATATTTGATGGTTGATGAACCAGTATTTGTTTCTTATACATGAGTTTATTCAATGTATATAAGTGTTAATAAACTATTTTCTGTTACCATCCCAATTGGTTATTGTGATATATGCCTGTGTTGTTGTTACTCTACATACACGCTATCCATAACATAAATAGAGTCACGACAGTCATCCCCTGTGTCTCGATTCAAGTTTTCTTTTTGATATTATCTACAGTTTTCAATAGTTTCTGTGCTTTTAATTATGAAATGTAAAAGTCCCCAATATCAAAAATTGATAATTAGCATATAATATCATTCAAATCATTGTAGTTTTTATTACAACAGAGCATTTTAACATCGTCAGACGTAAACAATAGTAATAATCGAAAATCTCCGACGTCGGCGACGATAAGACTATTGACCGCGTTTTCGTATCTAATTTCGTAAATAAAGTCAATATAATATTTTAAAAAAGAAATTCTGCAAATTTCTATACTAATTAAGTTCTCAGCTTTTATACTATTTGTTTTTTTAAATAAATACGGCTTTGAATTATTTCTTAATTACAAAATAACAATATAGGCCTAAAGAACTAGGTCAAAAGGCTATGAAAACATAACCGAGCAATATTTTTCTTATAGTACATTAAAATTGCATCTAATTGTGGCAGGATGGTTATGCAGCTTGGATAATGTTCTCTTTTATGCAGACTCTCCGGGTTCGATTTATCCCCAGGGACATTTATTTTTATTGTTTTTTTTGTTTCAGAATGTATCCTTTTAGTTGTTTTCATGAAAGGTAACTAATTAGATCTCTTTGACATTTTTTTAAAAATTGAAATAATTTATCTTTTAGGATGTTGTAAGAAAAAGAATCAACAACTAATTAGATTTTTAATTATTTCATAACTTAAAAAAAAATTAACACAGAGGCGTAACTAGGGTTTGGGGGGGGGATCCGAAATCGAAAGTCCCACCGGGCTCCTGCTTTAGGGGAGTCCCCAAAATTATTTTTTACATTAAATATTAAGTACATAATCTAATGTCATGGTATCAAATGTCAAAATGCAGGGCCCCAAAATCCTAGGTTCGGCAATGGCTTAACAAGTCTATCTTCCTGCAAAGGCTTTGCGGGGTACAGCTAGTATTAATATATTATTTACAATTTCTGAATTCAAAAAGACCTTAAAAGTTTTTTCATGCAGATCAACATATTGATATATTGACCCTAATTAATAGCGTTTTAATATAACCATTAAACATGTGTTGTTAATGATGGTATAGGGGGATGGTACTTATATTTAGATGGTACTTATATTTAGATGGTACTTATATTTAGATGGTACTTATATTTAGATGGTACTTATATTTAGACGGTACTTATATATAGATGGTACTTATATTTAGATGGTACTTATATATAGACGGTACTTATATTTAGATGGTACTTATATATAGACGGTACTTATATTTGGATGGTACTTATATATAGATGGTACTTATATTTAGATGGTACTTATATATAGACGGTACTTATATTTAGATGGTACTTATATATAGACGGTACTTATATTTAGATGGTACTTATGTATAGACGGTACTTATATTTAGATGGTACTTATATATAGACGGTACTTATATTTAGATGGTACTTATATATAGACGGTACTTATATTTAGATGGTACTTATATATATAGACGGTACTTATATTTAGATGGTACTTATATATAGATGGTACTTATATTTAGATTGTTCTTATATATAGATGGTAATTATATTTAGATTGTACTTGTCTCAATATACGTATAGATTAATTCCAACACAATAAGATCGATTATTAAAATTTAATGTATTCTTTCATTTTACTACCACAACAGTCTCTAAAATCCCACCTTCTCTTTCTTCCGTTCAACATAACCATTCATTTAGTGCACTGTCATAGGGAATACCCTGTGACATACCCTCCACCTTGATAGAAACAATGCTAATTGTTTATTTTTTAAACGATACCCCTACTTATAAAAAAAAGGATAACCAAATACAATCAATAACATCATCAATAACAAAATAACCCCAGGTACCCAATCCTGATGTGGCCGTGAAACCCAACAAACCACCATCACAACAGTAACACACAGTGAAAACATTAATCTCCCATACACAATGTTAACAACCAAAATGTATTACATTGAGTGTAAGTATTAATAAAATGCCAAATAATCAAAATAATAGTTCTGGGACATCTTCCCCTTCAATAAACAAATAACTTAAAATGTATCCTATCCAACCGAATGTCCTAATTAGTAATATTCATTACTAACAAAATGACCAAATAATGGCAATTATGGTAACATGACATCGAATACATATATTATAACAAAAAACTTACAATAAATTCAAATAACATAACAATAGTTATGTCTACTCAATCACTAGTAAGTGTCTTTAGGGCTGCCGTCGTCTGCCTTCCAAACACATGTGTCCTTGATGCCGGTTCTGTCATCTCTCGGTTGTTTAGATAACGTTTCCACCACCTGGTCCCAGGTAGCACCTCCACAATAACTGTGAAGTCTGGTGGTAGCAACACCAATCGGTTACTCTAGCGTTGAATATCCCACACGTCTCGTAATACATAAGTCCTGAATCATTTGCACTGTCAGCCCTGAGTACCTGCACGGAAGTCTGACCTGCTGCCTCAACGTTCTGCCTAGTCTTAACGTCCAACGTTGTCTCAACGTTCTCCTGCGTTTTGTAGTCAACGAAATGTTTCTTGATCTTCACTGTGTCGTCATGACAACAATCTTTATCATCCTTCACCTTCTGTATTTTCTCCACCTTCTGTTGTACTGCCTTACTCTGTCGTATAATCCGTTTGACAGGTCGCCTCAACATTCCCGGACGAGCCCCCAGATGTCACAATATACTTATAGATTAATTCCAACACAATAAGAGAGATTCTTAAAAATTTAATGTATTCTTTCATTTTACTACCACAACAGTCTCTAAATCGCACCTCCTCTTTCTTCCGTTCAACATAACCCTTCATTTAGTGCACTGTCATAGGAAATACCCTGTGACAGTACTTATATATAGATGGTACTTATATTTAGATGGTACTTATATATAGACGGTACTTATTTTTAGATGGTACTTATATTTAGATGGTTCTTATATATAGATGGTACTTATATTTAGATGGTACTTATATTTAGATGGTACTTATATTTAGATGGTACTTATATTTAGATGGTATGTATATTTAGACGATTCAACACCCAATTAAACAAAAGTCTTATTATCGCAACCCTTCAGTAAAGAAATACAAAGGGGCAAAATATAGACCCTCTGTCATTTAATGTGTACATAATTGAAGCTCATTTGAAGATAGTCGCCAAAATATGTATAGTTAACCGAAAATATATACCATACAGTTGAGCTTTTCGTTTTTCTCATATTGTAACATGCAGATCGTAATAAAAAAAAATAAACAACGTATTTCTGACTGGGTTGCGATTCACAAATATTTTAGAACCCCCCCCCCCCCATATTGTGCGCGCAAAGTGGGCGTCTCCTGAATTCAGCAGTAATTAATATATACAAAAGATTATTAACAGGTTTACA
Organism: Bulinus truncatus; assembly: GCA_021962125.1. Lineage (NCBI taxonomy): Eukaryota > Metazoa > Mollusca > Gastropoda > Planorbidae > Bulinus > Bulinus truncatus. The sequence continues at coordinate 14,362,055 of JAGDYQ010000004.1, read as the reverse complement.
ATAAAACCAAAATATATATGTTATACAATCAAAATATCATTATTTACATGTAGATACAAGCTGGGCAAAGATTTTTTGAATAAAATAGAGATACTCAAGATACATTAGAATTCTACTAAAACAATTAAATTACAAAATAAAATGCTGGGTACAAGTTATTAGCGAAGGCACAAGACATTTTATGAAAGTTTTTGTTATATCGTCCACAGCTTCGCTCGGCACATTTTTGTTACATTTTTAATCATATAGAGAACATGCTAAAATATATATTAAATCTTTCCGTGTACACATAAATGTTCTCAGGGACCCCCAAGGACCGCTGGTCTAAGGACATCAACTAAAATAATGAAATATATACAAAGGTCAATTTTGTGATGAGGTTAGATGAAGTAAAAAGTAATAAACGGTAATAATAATACATGATGTCTTAATATGTTGACTTCCTTTCCACTCACATTTTATAATGAATTGGACATTTTTTGCTACATTAAATGAAACATTCAAGATTTTTTTTTTAAATGTTATAAATGTTACTTCAAAAAGTATTGTACAATATTAAAATCTTGGACACTCTTTGACAAAAAAATACATCATAAAAATACATTAAACATATTCATAATGGGTGTGAAAATTACAATTAACAATTAGGGCCTTAGCTCGTGGTTGGCGTATGAAACGGCTACTGGAGCTGGCTTATTACGTGCCTGTCCGTTGTAGACAACGGAATGGTATAGCTCGGAGGTTTGAGAGACCCATATACCCGTCAAATGGGAGCATGTAACAAAGATAAGTGTTTGGTCCTGCGATAGTACACCAGAAACCACTATGCGGAATTAACGTCAAAGTGAAGAGCCGACGGAATCAGCAAACCCCTCATAGCTCAGTTTTGTACTAGCTCTGTACGGCCGGTAAGTATCTAGCGATTTTCCGTGAAACGAATGATCCCCGGTGCCACTCCTGCGTTGAGGCCGAGTTAACGGTGAGCCATGTTTTGTTTGACTGTCCATGCTTGCAGGAGTTCAGTCAGGACCCACTGGGAAAGGGGGGGGGGGCACAAGGGTCTGTAAGAGACTGAGTGTCGGGCTCAGAATGACGTGGTGCTAAAGATAGGTAAATAAAAAATATATGAACAGATGGGAGTTATATAGTACATAATACATCTGATATAATTGTATCGACTTTTTTGTATGTACAATTCCGTAGAATAAAAAATATAAAAAACAATGTGTTTTTAAAATATTGTAAACAAAAAAACAAAATGGCTGCCGTTGCATGGCAATTTTTAGTACATTTTTTTACATATTTAACCAAAAAGTTTTGATGGGTATGTTTATGTGAAATATCATTACAATTACATTGAGGGTGATATCAGTTAAAAAAACACCATTCAAATACATCGCCTTAATAAAATAGTTCTACGCCTTAAGTAAACTTTTTATCAAATTCTGAATAATACAAGTGTTGTTCATTCTATATTTTATTTACAGTTGAAATTTTTTCTTTCCTTTTAAACGTTATAACAACCTTGCGTTTTATAGCAGCAAAAATATCGTTGCCCTTTTTCCTTAAAGTTTTGTTCTCCTCTTCCAGATTTTGCGTTCTGACCAAGATTCTCTCTAATTCCTCATGATACATTTTTCTTTCTTCAGTCCACTGAGATTGCAATTCACGTTCAAACTTGGCTGCTTTATGTTCATTAAGTCTTATATTTTGAGCTAACAATATACTATTCTGACGTCTAATCTCTTCTTTAAGCTCTTCATTGTCCTGTCTTATGCGTTCCTCAACTTCTGACATTTTTTTACGTACTCTGATTTCATCGCTTATAGAATTTCTGACCGATTGAACGTGCAATACTACATCTCTAAGAACTCCAGAATTTTTATCTTTCGTAGCAAGATCGTCATATAATGTATTCGCTCTCTGTAATAGTTCTTCTAGATAGAATGTATCATTGTCATTGTTTAATTTCTTCTGACCTTGTTTCATAAGTTGTAGAATTATATTACATTCAGTCATGGCTTCTTCTGTAATACGCGGTTTTTTGGAATTTAGAATAAAAACATCTCGCTCGGATCTTGCAATTTCAAATTGTTCGTTTGTGTAACGGCAGTTTTCGAGCATCAATGCATCCACCATCTTAATTAAGTCATTTAACTGTTTGCTTTTCTTTGATTCATCAGTTGTTCTATTGTCAATCAATATTGTTCTGTGGTTACACTCTTGAACTAGATCAGATAAAACACCTTTTTGCGCATTCAGCCATTGCTGAAAATCACCTTTCACTTGATCTTCGAAAAAATCTCCACAAGTCATAACTAAAATACAATATCTCTTGACAAAGTCTTTACCAAAGATTTTCTTAAGATACTCAACCGTCCCACTATCTTCTTTGGTTAATCTTCCACCAAACTTAACAACCAATAGAAAAGCATGATATCCTCGCGGATTGATAGCTATAGTATCGGCCAGTTTATCTGCAACAAACTCTGTTGTACCATCATCGGACCAATCAGTGTCGCCAACACCCGGTGTATCTACTACCTTGATCTTTCTACCTTGGTACTCGGTAACGTCATAGGTCACTTCTCTTGTAACAGATGTAAGTGACGGATTACATTTAAATGCTTTGCACCGGAGTATAGTATTCCCAAGAGCACTTTTGCCGTTGCCTGTTTTTCCAATCATAAGGAGATCAATATCTGAGCCTGTTTTTTCATGCACTGACCTGGATGATTCAAAAGTAAAAAAAGAAATATAGCAAGTTAAAAGTTAAAAAAATTAACACTTACGTAGGGATATTTTAATATCGTAATTTTGTGTCTGACTTTCCTTAGGGCAATACATACATCAATTCTGCTAGTGCAAAAAATATATCGTTAAGTTTCATACCAGAGCGGTTATAGGACCATTAAATATTTAAGTCCATTCGATGAGTCTCAAAGGAGCCATGAACATATTTACTTGATTAAGGGTTTTATTGCAAAACATTACTACTAAGCAGGAAGCGCCAAGACCGTACGAGATCAAATATCACGAAAAATAAATTGTCAAAGTATCAATTAATCATTAAACTATTATTAAAATCACGAACTGAATAGTTTTATCAAAAGTTTTTTTCTCTTAAATAATAAAAAATGATTGTATGTCTGTAGGTCTTTAGATACTAGGGCAATAAATACTTAGGAAGGGGTCTTGGTACCCAGTTCCAGTTTCAGCCAGTCTGGGACATAAAAGGCCCTCATTATTTTGCCAGATAGGTGGTTTGGCGGTTTCCGTTAATTTTAGGCTGTATACATGTTGCTTTTATTTCCTGATTAATAAGTTATGTGAAAGGTAAACATTATATAAAAAATGAATTTAATATTGTATATATTTTACATATAATACTAGTTGACAACTTTATCTTTTTTGTTAAATGTAAATTTAAACGCATAAACGATTCACGAGGAATGCTCATTGTGTCATCCTACTTAGGGTTTAAAAGTTATATTGAGTAGGAAAACCAATTTTAAAAAGATGTTCAAACTAATGTATTTTATGAAATGGAATTTTCTCTTATAGGAAATGAACATTGCACACGTTCAACAAGGTGGACTAATAACCAAAGAATCTGCCTAAATTATACTTAAAATCTAGCATGGAGTGTTGGTTACGGTTAGTTCAATCATTACATTACTAGAGAAGATCAATGAAGGAAACATAACATACTTTGAAGTATTGAATTCTTTTTTAGCGTCATGTTGAGAACTGTAATGAACACCACTCTGTAAAGAAAATGAAAGCAAAATAAAATATTTAGAAAAAAACTTGAATGGAAACGTTTTTAATACCATATGCACATCTTATTTAGCTATCCAAAAGTAGAAGTGAAATTTTTTTCTAAGCGAAGGAAAAGATTTACTATATTGTTTCATGTATTTTCCCATGTGTTTTGGGCATTAACAAGCCAGCTGTAGCCGTTAACAGGAAAATAAGAGGCATACACAAATTCTAACCGTTTGAAAAAGAAAATAAAAACTCTTCTAGCCAAAACAATGGGTCGCTTCAACCCTTCAACGATTATAATAAGCCAATGTAAAATTGAGTTTAAAATCTTATGATCCGCGAAATATACTATCATCATGTGAAATGTAAAATACTAACTGCACCTTGTTATGCATATTTAGTAGGGAGCGACAAATAATCGGATCGGTATCAGTATCGGACCGATATTAGCACTATCGGTTAATATCGGATCGGCCAATTTTTGTAGGGAGCGATCGATAATCAAACCGATATTGGCACTATTGTTTAACTATCGGACCGGCCGTTTTTTGGCTGCCGATACATTATTTTTTTCCCACAAATCTAGTAACTCTAAACTGGTTTTGGTTTACTGAGTTAAAGTTTACTTACAGACTTCCAGTTAACTGTTCACCTGAGTGAAGTGATTTACTGATATAATTAAGTGTTTTTAATTTTTTCAAACTTTTTTAAAAATCTGCTACAAGTTAAAATCAGTAAAAATTACAAAGATTAACGAAGAAAATTATTTTAATTTCATCACAACTTTCACAAGCTATTGAAGTTACAATTAACAATTAATACATTTTTACTTTTTTTAGTTTGACATTAATTATTTACAACTTTATCTCACTTTTCTGTTTGTGTACAAGTAACATGTAAAAACAACAAATTGTTTGTAATAAGTTTAATTTTAAACGATAAACATGCAGATTTCTGAGATTATGCAGGCATGGTTTGTGTTTCTGACTTCGGTCTTCCGGTCTGTCTTTTCAAATCTTTTGTTCTTTTAATCTTCTTCATCTGCAAGACACCCTTTCATTAATAGCAAAATATCGGTATCGGCGAAAATTCTGGGGGAAAATATCGGTACGGACAATCGGTAAAAAGGCATTAGGGTCGGTCCCTAATATTTAGTTATAGAAAAATCAATTAATTAGTTAAAATATCACATAAATATAATCGGCAAATCTAATTAATAACGGAATCGTACTTATATACATTACATGTTCTAAAAAGGATGTATAATAATAATTTATTTTTTTAAAAAAACTTCCTGAAAACATGTAAATAATTATTTTAAACAAAAATGTAACATAATGCAAATGTTTAAAATAAGTGCACTATGTGAGAATTGAGCCCCTATTAATCTATTGTAAATCAGGTGCACTACCAACAGAAATGGGACGGAAGGTCGTGTGGTAAAGCGCTCGATTGTCGACCAGATGGTCCCAGGTTCGATCTCCACTGAGAAAAAGGGTATTTTTCAGGAGAGCAAGGGCACTATGAAACAAAAAAGACGAACGGATAGGGGTCGAATGTTGACCTGAGAGTCCATGCCTCCATCTCCGGCGAGAACCAATGGATATTTCAGGTCATGGATATGTCCCTGCTGTAGCTTCCAGGGGGGGGGGGGCTCCATGCCTATTGCACTATCGGCTAGGGAGGGGATAAAATAAAAACAGTCACAATAGTGATTGAAAGGATTTAAGAAATGTCATCTCATCTTTACAGGGATTGCACTCAAACACCAATATTTCAAAAGCACGTAAATTAATATAAATGTAAGTCGTTATTTGAATAACAGACGGAAGAGTTTTAAATTAATAAAAAATAAATGGGCCAGTATCTATAATAATAATAAAATGTAGATGCATCCATAAAAATTTCAACCTGCATATCTTCATCTTAAAAACCGTGTATGACCAATGGAAACTGTGGAGAAATAGTAAAGCCTAAGCTTGATGACGCAATTCGGTAGGCTCCGCCCACCGCAGTAGCTATGGCGTCATTCCGCCATCTTGTGTTGTAGTTTATTGTAGATTTTAGTGTATTCGTCATTTGGTACAAATGACGTTAAATTTAACCGACAGTTTGGAGCACATGCTTTGTTTATAGGCAGTCGAGCTCTGTGCATCATAGGATGCGGATGCATGTTCTAGTAGAGTCTAGCTTTGGGCATCGATGTAGATGGATGCATGGTCACAGTTTGCTATGGTACTCCTCCTGAGTTTACCTTTATGTCAGATTATGTTCAAGAATGAAATGATTGTTGATGTTACTTCACGAGAGTTAACTTCATGATTTGAGTTGTCTGAATTAGTACACCTTCTACAAGTATTATCATTAAAAGGACCCGTAACATGTTATTCCTGATGGAGATTACGTACTGTATAATGAAAAGCTAAATGTTTCTTTTCTTTTATCCTTTATTTTAATCTGTTCTGATTTTGATTTGTTTACATTCTGTTATTGTTTCATTTCAGCACATTACAAATTCTGTCTTTACATCAATTTGAGAAAAGACAAACTAAAGGAATTCAGAAAATTGTTAAGTACAGATTTTTACACCAGTACTTTGCTTGGCTTTTACTGTGTATTGAGTAAATTAAGAATCAAATTATGACAAAATTAAATTATTTTCTATTCTTATAATTAATTTAAAAAAAAGAGAATACCTTATTAAAACCTGTTTCAGATTTGATGGTGAAACTTTCTGTCAAGCCTACAATGATGAAGATTTTGTTATACAGTACAGTACAACTGTTTCAAAAAAATTTCTATTTTACATTTTTTTACTAAGCTAATTCATTTGTTTGTATTTTTTTTTCTTGACTATTTATTCAAATAATAATTATAATTGAATAAATAACTCTTGTTTTTAACATTATTAGTTACTGGAGAACTGTTGTTTTAGTTGGACGAAACATTAAATAATACATTATAAGTAGGGCTGCTGATTAAACTGCATTAACGCGAGATTAACTCGTCAAGAAAATTTGCGATTAACATTTTATCACGGTAATTTGACAAAAATGCTGATAGTTAAGATTAGCGCCAAATCGATAAAAAAACCGAAATACACTCTAAATTGTGAAGATCCGTTCATTTACTACGTAGCTATCCCCCCCCCCCAGTCTAATTTAGAACACTAACACCCAGCCAACCTGTTGTAATATATAATGAAGATGTTTTGTTTTTATATAGTCCTTCGAAAAGTAAACCTACTGCTATTTAACCAGTCGATGTAATAAGAGAAAATTTTCATTCACTAGTATACAATATCTACTGTAGTGAATTGGTAGAGGTAAAAGAACAAATGTTTATTAGTTATTTTAATTAGGTCACAATTACGAGATGCTAGAATGTTGTTTCATCCTTTTTATTCGCATTTGAAAATACAGCATCTTGCTGGTCAAGTCTAATAGTTTCATATACATGACACCTGTCAATCAGTGTCTAGACTCGGCTTATGTAAAAGAATCTGGACTTGATAATGACGATAAACAAACATCAGAACAACCACAAAAGAAAGCGCCAATGCAGGAACTATCATCCGATTCTAAAGATGAGCCACTGATGCCTCACTCCAACCACCTCCCCCCCCCCCGACAGTTACAGAATGGAGCCACTAATTGAAACTGCCTTGGATCCATTAAAGTTGTGGAAGTTACATGAGGACAAATAGCTAGTTTTTTTAAACTAAGTTAACGAAACAAATATGTATTACATCTGTCACTTGTGAACGTTTCTCTACTGTTCCTGGCTGTGGTGTTTACAAGGAGGGAGTATCACTCATATTTTAAACCAACAAATATGAACAAACTGGTCTGTTTAAGAAATGGGCGGAATAAATAAGACTGGTTTAGTTAAGTAAACTGTTCTATCAATTAAATTAGGGTATGGATGGTCGTAAGGTAAAGCGTTCGACTGTCGACCTCAAGATACCTGCTTCGATATATGGTGGGGATGAAAGAAGGACACTGTAAAAACCGTCCCGTCAGTGGCTTGTAGTTCCTTACTGGAACATCACACATTAATCAAATTAACTATTTTAAGATGTTATATTGATAGAATAAGGAAATGTTACAAATAATAAATAAAGAATTATTTTATATGCACTAATTTTGCGATAAATGTTTAATTATGCGTTAATCTAGATTTATTTTTTTAATCGACCAGCAGCTCTAATTATAAGTAAAAAAAATTATATACTCATTCTTTTATAAATATCTATAAAATAAATACATCAAGAGTTTCATTCTATTTTTAGATATGTAATTCTTACCTGATGCTAGAGATCCACCTAAGTCCTCATGTTGGAGTGCTGCTGTTTTGCTGAAGTTTAAATCTTGCTTGTTTTCGTCATGAAACACATTAGTTTTACGACTTTCCATTAGAGATAAATCTTTTTTTAAAAGTTCTATGCCGGCTTTGTTTAGCAATACTTGTTTTTGGCACTGGTCAATGATTTCAGCAATCTCGTCAAGTGATGCTTTATTTATTTCTTGAATTGATTGTTTGTCGGAATGTTTTGTATTAGACATGATGATCAAATCCCCTTCTTTTACTTTGTATAAAGAACTATCACCAACAGTGATGCTTTTTTGTTTCGAATAAGGCGTATATTCAGAAGATGGCGTTAACTCTATGATCCAAACTATTGTTAATTGGTTATTTCGAATGAATTTGTGGACAGTTTCAGCTAGGATACTGAGTCTTTCTGTAGTTAACTTCTGAATATCTTTTATATTGGAAACTGACTTTCCGATCTCTAGATATAAATCATTGACAGTATCGTAAACAAATGCTGACCAATTAACTGTGGTTTCTGATTGGTTTGAAGTAGAAGAAAGAAATTCCAAATAAAAATACAATTTTCTCTCTGCTTGACTCATTTCCACTATTCCTTTCAACGAGAAATCAGCAATGTTTCCAGAGATCTTTAGAGGAATACTGGATTTAAAGTTTTTTGTAGATAAAATTTCATTTAATTCTGGACAGACATGGAAGACTTTTAAGTTATTGTCATCAAATAAAGTTTCACTATTATTTGTATCTGGCTCATAATCTTCTAGTGATTTGAATGGCATCTTTGAATCCTGTGGGTAATCATGGTTAGAAACACATTTTCAAAATTAATTATTAAAAAAAAAAGAAAAAAAAAAAGCAACAATTTTTACATCTACTCTTACATAGTTTTATATAATTAATTTGTTATTTAGTCAATGAATTATTATATAAAAAAAGGTTAGATGGTCTAAAGGGACCGTTCATTAATTACAAAACGGTTTTACTCTCTCCCTTAAAAAACTCTGTCCCGCCTGGCATAATTAATTCTCTACCCCCTCCCCTGCCCACAACTGTACATTTTTTTTAAAAAGTTAAATGAATTATACACTTATATACAATTACATATATATATATATATATATATATATATATATATACATATATTTAATAAATTGCAAAATAACAATTTTAGGCGATCCTCTTTAAAATCACCTGCAATTTTCACATCAAATGTTTTCCGCCGCACAAGAAATTGGTTTTCCCTTCTACACAGTAGCTTCCACTTTTACAATGTGACATTCCCTCCTACACTGTGGCTTTCCCTCCTACACTGTGGCTTTCCCTCTTACACTGTGGCTTTCCCTCTTACATTGTGACATTCCCTCCTACACTGTGGCTTTCCCTCCTACATTGTGGCTTTCCCTCCGACACTGTGGCTTTCCCTCTTACACTGTGGCTTTCCCTCTTACACTGTGGCTTTCCCTCCTACATTGTGGCTTTCCTCCGACACTGTGGCTTTCCCTCCTACACTGTGGCTTTCCTTATTACACAGTGCCTTTCCCTATTACACTGTGGCATTCCCTCCTACACTGTGGCTTTCCCTCTTACACTGTGGCTTTCCCTCCTACACTGTGGCTTTCCCTCCTGCACTGTGGCTTTTCCAATTACACTGTGGCTTTCCCTATTACACTCTGGCTTTCCCTCTTACACTGTGGCTTTCCCTCTTACACTATGGCTTTCCCTCTTACACTGTAACTTTCCCTCTTACACTGGCTTTCCCTCTTACAATGTGGCTTTTCCTCTTCATTGTGGCTTTCCCTCCGACACTGTGGCTTTCCCTCTTACACTGTGGCTTTCCCTCTTACACTGTGGCTTTCCCTCCTACATTGTGGCTTTCCCTCCGACACTGTGGCTTTCCCTCTTACACTGTGGCTTTCCGTCTTACAATGTGGCTTTTCTTCTTCATTGTGGCTTTCCGTCCGACACTTTGGCTTTCCCTCTTACAATGTGGCTTTCCCTATTACACAGTGGCATTCCCACCTACACTGTGGCTTTCCCTCTTACACTATGGCTTTCCCTCTTACAATGTGGCTTTTCCTCTTCATTGTGGCATTCCCACCTACACTGTGGCTTTCCCTCCTACACTGTGGCTTTCCCTATTACACTGTGGCTTTCCCTCCTACACTGTGGCTTTCCCTCTTACACTATGGCTGTCACTCTTACACTGTGGCTTTCCTTCTTACACTGTGGCTTTCCCTCTTACAATGTGGCTTTTCCTCTTCATTGTGGCTTTCCGTCCGACACTTTGGCTTTCCCTCTTACAATGTGCCTTTCCCTATTACACAGTGGCTTTCCCTCTTACACTGTGGCTTTCCCTCTTACGCTATGGCTTTCCCTCTTACAATGTGGCTTTTCCTCTTCATTGTGGCATTCCCACCTACACTGTGGCTTTCCCTCCTACACTGTGGCTTTCCCTATTACACTGTGGCTTTCCCTCCTACACTGTGGCTTTCCCTCTTACACTATGGCTTTCACTCTTACACTGTGGCTTTCCTTCTTACACTGTGGCTTTCCCTCTTACAATGTGGCTTTCCCTCATACACTGTAGCTTTCTTACAATGTCGTTTTCCCTGCTATAAAAATGTGCCTATCCAGCGGCTAACCTTTCTCCACTAATACTATTTTGCGACAATTAACGGTTATTTAATACCACTCATGCTAAGCACTTGTATGACTGTTCAGTAGGGTTAGTACTTTTTACATTTTTTTTTCAGAATCTTATTTTACATGGCATTTTTTAATGTACAATTGTGAACAAAATATGAAAATAATATTGATTTATTTTTCACTCAAAAAAACTTTCCCACCAACGCCATCTTGTGTTTACAAATAAGAAGCGTTTTTCAATAAAATTACTTCTTTGACGGATTTCGCAATAACAAATATTTAATTACATTAATTACATCCAGGAACATTATAGGGTATATTTTACCTTTATGTCCGATACAAAATAAATAAAAAAGGTAATTTTAAATTTAAAGTGCACTGTTTTAATGTAATATGCGTCTACTGCAACTTTGACAAAAATGGTCAAATCTTATGGTACCGTTGTTTGGTAATTGTCATACGTAGTCTGCTTGGAATTTGGAAAGTCTGCTTGGTTGATTTGGGCATATTGTATTCTTTCATGTCAAGTTCATTCAATTGTGATCGTCTGTTTGTAATTAATTTTGTATTTTGTGTTCTGTTACAGAAGAATTTTAACGAAAGAAGAATAGTGCAGTATGGTCAAGAAATCTTCAGTCATTTTAAAAGTCTACAAGGAAACGTGGAGAGTTTACAGTAGTAGAAGAATCTTTATCTAACCGCTGCAAGTTGCCAAAAGAGTCTGACATTATCGGTAGATTTTTGTTTCTATCAAAACAGTGCAAGTCAAAAGCAGATAGATGCAAGACAATAAGATCTGAAGTTATTGATCTTTGACTTACAATGTATGGAAAAAAATATCAGTTCTACGAAAGATCTTAAAGAAATGGTGTGGTACGCAAGCTGCAAAATTACTGTCAACAGAACAGTGGACAAATCCCTCGGTACATAGGCTGCCAGCTTCATGTTTTAGACCTAGTACACAAGCGTGCTATGGATTCTGTTTTAGGCAGGGAATCGTCTAGTCCAAACATTTATTATCCATTTGTTGCTGAAATTAGCGCAAATTATGAGTCACTTAAAGAGAAATTTGGTTCTCAAGATAATAGTCAAGAACTCATGGGAGGAAACAAAGGATGGAGAGATGACTTTAAGTTTTTACATCACTTGACGCAAGTATTTTGCTATTACGAATTAAATAAAACCTTTCCAGTTATTCACTTCCAGAGACTGCCGGCTTTAAGTAATGCTCGTTGGAATTCACGTGCAATACAAGCCTTCTGGCATTCATTCTGATTCCAGAAACTAGAAACTAGAAATTTGAAAATGTTTAAGCTTTGTGATTGGTCTCACGTTTGTAGTTCGTTTACGTTAGCTGATCATGATCTGAAGGCTCAAGAGCGACTGACGATAATGAGAGATGCGGTAATTGCACATGCCAACTCTAGTAAACAAACTGAATTCTTGCGAGACGACTACCACGAATTCCTTTAGCTGTCCCTTGTTTACCTGAATGCTACAAATAAGGAGGTTAACTTTAAAAGACCAGGTGCCCTGCACAAAGCACGATGGATGGCAAAGCTGATATATTGCCTCAAGATTGCACTGTGTGAGAAACAAATTCAATTATTGCCTCCATGTACTATTACCACACGTGATCAAGTGCCAAAGATTCGTGCATTTGCTACATTTGTAACACATGTTTATGTCGTGTGGTGGCTCACTTGCAAAAAGAGTGTAGATGCACCATGGAATGATCTACAGCTCTACAAGCGACTTTTGGATTACAACGATGTCAACAGAGACATATCCAAGTCAGCAATCCGTGCCCTGAATAGGCATCTGTGAAACCTCACTGCTGAAATGATCCCACTTGCTCTGTTCAGCAATGAATTACCTGTGTTGGAAAAGCGAGCTCTAGCAGATGCTCTGCTAAGGCTTCGACCAGTGGTTGCCCTCCAAACTCCACAGAATCGTGTTGATGATTGGTGCCAAACAGCTTCTTACATTGCCAGTGCAGAAAATGTTGCTGCTATTAACGTTGTTAACGATTGTGCCGAGAGAGGAGTGAAACTGGCATCTGACTTTGTTGAAGCAGCGCGAATGGATGAACATTTTCAAAACATTCTTCAATTGGTAGAAATGGACCGCAAAAACATCTTAAATGTGCGTAAACCTTACAAAAGTGCAACAGTGACACTGAATTAAATGCAACAGTAATAAATAAATAAATACTTTAATGTAATTTTTATATAGACTACAATAAACTTTTTTTTTCTTTACATGTTTTGTGATTTCTTTGGCCGGGGGGGGAAGGGGCGACCTCTAAATCAACTCTGATTTGAAAAATATTTTACACAAGTTATTATTAATGACATTAGAACAAATTAGAAATATAGACAGCTCAAAAACAAACAATTAATTTTTTCCTCTATTGTGGTGATGCACCCTAATATATATATATATATATATATATATATATATATATATATATATATATATATATATATCTATACCTATAAGAGGCATTTGCTGTCTGTCTGTCTGTCTGTCTGTCTGTTCCCTTATAACTCAAGATACAGACAAACAAATAACGTGAAATTTGTTACACATACACATAATTACATGGGGAAGGCTATAGGACAGGTTTCGTTTCATCTCGATGGGTAGTTTAATTGTAATGAATTTTTAGAGCATTTTCGAAAAAAAAATGCTCTATTGTCCCCGTTTTGTCTGTCCGTCCGTCCGTCTGTCATCACCCTAGATCTCAACAACCATAAGTCCTAGACCCATGATGTATATATCATTTTGTAGGTCTTGGCCTGCCAAGAAATGACTTTTTTTATTTCGCGATCTGACCTCTCAGGGCCGTAAAAGGGGCCTTAGTACCGTTTTTTACTATATAAGCTATATTAATAAAGGAGCGCTATATCTCAGCAACTATAAGTCCTAGACACATGATGTATATATCATTTTGTAGGTCTTGGCCTGCCATGTGTACATCAAAAGTTCATTTCGCGATAGGACCTCTGAGGGCCGGGCTTCAGGGCTCCTAAAGGGCTTATATATTATATATACACCTTGTACGTTCAATAACCCGTTCATTTGGTGCGAAATTCTGCAGCACGTAGTTTCACCAAGATTTATTAAGAAACTCATAAAATGAAATAGTAAGCTTGTGTTCTGAGTTTAATTGAAAGTATCAGAGCTATGCAACAATTGACGGAGTTTTCGGACAATTAAATGACTATAATTTCGAATGTTTTCAATTATGAGTCCTATTTCAGTAACCACAAACCACTTGTAGTTAGATTTAAGAGACAATAATTTTTTTTCAAATATAAAGAAACGTCTTTATAATTTATTTTTGACAGATATATGCATTACACAATTGAATTTATAAACATTTCCAAAATTTACAAATATTTACTGAAAGATAGCATACGTACTGATGCATAACATGAAAATGCGCTAACACGTCCTGTGTCCAGAATGGAACAGGCTTAATTGCTTGTTTATTTATTTTAGTATTTTACTACATTAAAGTAATCTCGACGGCGCCATAAATAAAATTCCTCTGTGACGTCATTTCCATATGATCGAATAGAACTTGCGCGCTGGTGCTGTATTGTGCCTTTGTGATGCAAAGTATTGTTGTTTTTTCATGCTCTCTGATTTGTACAGTTTGAGGAAGGTAAAGGAATGAAGAAGGGTTTTAGAAGAAGTGTGAAGCCATAATAATAAGTATATATCTCTATACCTATAAGAGGCTTTTGCTGTCTGTCTGTCTGTCTGTCTGTCTGTCTGTCTGTCTGTTCCCTTATAACTCAAGATACAGACAAACAAATAACGTGAAATTTGTTACACATACACATAATTACATGGGGAAGGTTATAGGACAGGTTTCGTTTCATCTCGATGGGTAGTTTAATTGTAATTAATTTTTTATCTATTTTAGTATTTTACTACATTAAAGTAATCTCGACGGCGCCATAAATAAAATTCCTCTGTGACGTTATTTCCATATGATCGAATAGAACTTGCGCGCTGGTGCTGTATTGTACCTTTGTGATGCAAAGTATTGTTGTTTTTTCATGCTCTCTGATTTGTACAGTTTGAGGAAGGTAAAGGAATGAAGAAGGGTTTTAGAAGAAGTGTGAAGCCATAATAATAAGTATATATCTCATACCTATATAAGAGGCATTTGCCGTCTGTCTGTTCGTCTGTCTGTCTGTCTGTTCCCTTATAACTCAAGATACAGACAAACAAATAACGTGAAATTTGTTACACATACACATAATTACATGGGGAAGGTTATAGGAAAGGTTTCGTTTCATCTCCATGGGTAGTTTAATTGTAATTAATTTTTTATTTATTTTAGCCATAATAATAAGTATATATATATATATATATATATATATATATATATAGAGAGAGAGAGAGAGAGAGAGAGAGAGAGAGAGAGAGAGAAGGAGAGATAAAGAGAGAGAGATAAAGAGAGAGAGAGAGGGGGCAGGGGGAGAGAGAGGGAAAGTAGGGAAGGAGGGAGGGAGGAGGGAGAGAGGGAGGGAGGGGAGATGGACAGGGGGAGAAAAGGACGGGGAAGAGGGAGATGGGAGAGGGAGCAGGGGGAGAGGGAGCAGGGGAGAGGGAGAGAGAAAGGAAAGGAGGAGAGAGAGGGGGTAGGGAGGGGGTAGGGAGGGAGAGAGAGGGAGGGAGAGAGAGAGAGGGTGGAGAGAGGGAGAGAGAGAGAGATGAAGAGAGTGAGGGGGCAGGGAGGGAGAGAGAGAGGGAATGAGGGAGGGAGGAAGGGGGAGAGAGGGGGAGGGAGGGAGAGAGAGGGAAAGGGGAGGGAGGGAGAAAGGAGGGAGAGAGGGGGTTAGGGAGGAAGAGAGAGGGGAGGGAAGGAGAAAGGAAGAAGATGGGAGAAATGGGAGGAAGAGATAAAGAGAAAGAGGGGGCAGGGAAGGAGAGAGAGGGAAGGAGGAGGGAGGAGGATGGACGGGGGGAGAGAAGGAGGGGGAGAGGGGAGAGAGGGAGATGGGAGAGGGACGGAAAGAGATGGGAGAGAGGGAGGGAGGGAGAAAGGGAGGGAGGGAAATGGAGAGAGGGGGAGGGAGGGAGAGAGAGAGAGGAAGGGAGAGAGGGGGTAGGGAGAAAACAGAAGGTAAACAGAAAACCTTATTTTAAACCCGGGCAAAGCCGGGTACTTGCAACTAGTATACTTATAAGACGCATTTTTTGTCTGTCTGTCTGTCTGTCTGTTCCCTTATAACTCAAGATCCAGAAAAACAGATAACGTGAAATTTGTTACACATACACATAATTACATGGGGAAGGTTATAGGACAGGTTTCGTTTCATCTCGATGGGTAGTTTAATTGTAATTAATTTTTTTTTTATTTTAGTATTTTACTATATTAAATTAATCTCGACGGCGCCATAAATAAAATTCCTCTGTGACGTCATTTCCTTATGATCGAATAGAACTTGCGCGCTGGTGCTGTATTGTGCCTTTGTGATGCAAAGAATTGTTGATGTTTTTTCATGCTCTCTGATTTGTACAGTTTGAGGAAGGTAAAGGAATGAAGAAGAATTTTAAAAGAAGTGTGAAGCAATAATAATAAGTATATATATATATATATATATATATATATATATATATATATATATAAGAGAGAGAGAGAGAGAGAGAGAGAGAGAGAGGGAGGGAGGGAGGGAGGGAGAGATAAAGAGAGAGAGAGAGAGGGGGCAGGGGGGAGAGAGAGGGAAAGGAGGGTAAGTGTGAGGGAGGGAGGGGAGAGAGAGGGAGGGAGGGGGATAAACAGGGGGAGAGAAGGAGGGGAGAGGGGGGAGATGGTAGAGGGAGGGAGAGAGAAAGGGAGAGAGATGGGAGAGGGAGAGAGAAAGGGAGGGAAGGAAAGAGAAAGGAAGGGAGGGAGAGAGGGGGTAGGGAGGGAGAGAGGGGTAGGGAGGGAGAGAGGGAGGGAGGGGAGAGAGAGGGTAGGGGGAGAGGGAGAGAGAGGAGAGGGTGTGAGAGAGGGAGGGAGAGAGATACAGAAGAGGGAGGGGGGCAGGGAAGGAGAGAGGGAATGAGGGAGGTAGGAAGTTGTAGAGAGGTGTAGAGAGGGGAGGGAGGGAAAAAGAAGAGAGGGGAAGAGGGGTTAGGGAGGGAGAGAGAGAGGGAGGGAAGGAGAGAGGGAGAGAGAGGATGGGAGAAATGGGAGGAAGAGATAAAGAGAGGGGGGGCAGGGAGGGAGAGAGGGAAGGAGGGAGGGGGATGGACAGGGGGAGAAGAAGGAGGGGGGAGAGGGGAGATGGCAGAGGGAGGATGGGAGGGGAGAGAAATGGGAGAGAGAGGGAGGGAGAGAGAGGGAGGGAGAGGGAGGGAGAAGGAGGGAGGGAGAAAGGGAGGGAGGGAGAAGGAGGGAGGGAGAGAGAGAGAGGAAGGGAGAGAGGGGGTAGGGAGAAAACAGAAGGTAAACAGAAAACCTTATTTTAAACCCGGGCAAAGCCGGGTACTTGCAACTAGTATATATATATATATATATATATATATATATATATATATATATATATATATATATATATATATATAAACCGAAATGGGTATAACTATTATTAAATAGATTAACGAACACATCAAATTTACCTCTTCTGTAGAATCTGACTCTTCATAATTATATTGTAGACTCATATCTTGATTGTGTAAGATTTTATTCAATTCAAAAACATTCTAAAGTTGTGGAAGTGTAACTGTTAGAGTAACTCACTGAAATTATTATTATGGTTTCTTTATGGTTTCTTAATATATAAACGAAGGTTCTAAAGTAACGATAAAAATGTAGTTAAATCAAAATATTATTAAATGATCTTTAATTATCAATGCAATATATTGAAATATAATTTTATTTACGTATTTTATCGCGTCGTTTCGGATTAAGGAATAATAAGTCATTCATTTCTAAATATAAATAATTCAAGCTCAATATTGTATACTCTGTGCTAAGACAAATGTTTTGGGCGAGGCGTGACGTTGGAATTCTTTTGATAATTTGATTAATTCATTTAGGTGATAGTTTAACGAAATAATGGGCATAGGAACCAATCACGAAATATAAATGACAGTCGATATGATATGATGAGCGTAAGTCTTACTAATTTCCCTCCATGAGCTCCTTTCTCCACCCAAAAACAAAGATGTTATCTCTAGCCTTACATTGGTGCCGCTAGATCCGATGATATCGTCGGTGGTACGCGTACAAGAAGGAAAGGTTAGGCAGAGGTACGCAGCGAAATATAATATTATTTTAATACAGTTGTGGCAAATCTTTTTGGAGGCCGCGTGCCCAAAATTCAACAAAAAAAAACACTTATTTATATTAAAGTGCCAAGAACCCATTTGAAATTAAAAGAAGTGATATTTTAGTCGCGTGCCGACCGTGGCATGCGTGCTATAGGTTCGGCGCCATTGGTTTAAAATAACAAAGAGATTGAAGAAGATCGCCAGGTGTGCTGCTTGAATCATCTCAAAAATAGATCTTAAAGTATCGCATTAGAAAAGTAAGCACATTCCATAATGAAAATAAGTACATTTACTTGCAAACATACGCATGATGTGTACCCAAGGACATAGCCATGTCAGCTAAAGACATTTATCTTTTAATAAGTCGATTTATGTATTACAGAGTCTGTAAAAAGGACGCCTTTAGCTATATTTAGACCATTTAGTAAGGCCGATTTCGGGTTTATATCAAAGAACACCCTTTTCTTTTATGTGAATTGTAAATAGAATGTTGAGTGTATGTCGAGGAGTTAAGGTTGATTTAAATATACATTAATTGATTTAGTTTGTGCATGTGTGTTAATCACACTTTTTAAGTGACTAGAGAGTATGAATTTTCATATTGTTATGTGACGTAGTTTTTCTAGTTTGACGTCATTTAAGATTTTGCTTAGAAACAAGCCTTGAAGATAGAGGCAGTTACTTTTTAGATCCTGAACGTATAGGACGTATTTTTGTCTAACTTTAAAAGAAGTTACTATTTTGCTTTCATATAGCAAGTTGTGTATTACTTAACTTTTTAAAGATGTGCCTGTATTACGTGACTTTATTCAAAGTTTACCACAATATTTTAAAGTCTATGTTTATTAATAAAATGAAGAATCAGCAACACTGACTTGAACGTTTATTTTGAGAATTGTTTGAGTACCATCAGCGACACGCTACCACAGTCAGACCCCCAACATTCATTCTGACTGCAACTGCAAACAGACCCCCAACATCAATAATTTTACACCTTCACAGTGTATATACACACAATTACACAAGGCTTAGCTTCAATAAATATGTAAAATTTAATTCCTGATACTACACAGTGAAATGTTACAAATTTAGAAATGGCATAAGGATATTAATTACCTATTTAACTGGCCTTCTAACTCTTTGTGCCGACGACACAGCGAAAAATGTTTCAGCAGCTACACAGCTATAAGTTTTAAATGTCGTTATTACTATAATTTTAGTCATGGGCTTCACATGTTATATCTTCATGTAGCATAATACTTTCAAATTCTTTTTTTTTTTAAGTTAAGAGAAGATATTTAAACAGAGACATAATAAACAGTCCTTGCTTCATGAGACTTACAAATGAGAACATAGTTGTCTTTATATAGATATATATATATAAATAACTGAAAAACATTCATATGACTGAAATGTTTCATTCTTGCTACTGTTAACTAAAGAAACTATCTAGAGCGTGACTCACAATGTAAAGGTTGATACAAACAGACTGGCAGATTAAAGCAATCGTTGAAAAACATGTTTCATGGACTGTAAAAAAAAATTAATGTCATTTATTAATCTTTCCATAGCTCTATATTCTTAAATAGAGCTGTGTCTTTGTTAGAAAAATACATACTTAAACTCTGGGATTTTTTTCTGTATGATTTTACTATCAAATAATTTGTCTAAAAATTACCTTCTACAGCCATTTCTGAAGAAATAAAAAAAAAAAACTTAATAGGTAATCACAATAGTTTGTAATATTTTACTTTACCAAAAAAATGTCAATATTTACCAATCAGGTTCAAAAATCATCAATCTATTAATAACAATCGAACTTACTTAAATGTCGTTACGAATGGAAAACATTACCAAGCAAATTGCATGGCTGTCTTTCGTTGTTATTTGCCTCTATGTCTGCCCAGTTCCTAGAATAGTTCTTTGGTCTCGTTTAAATGGTATGTCTTTCTTTGTACGACACACACACCGAGATGTGTTACATGTCTAAATTTAGTCTTACAGTAAACGACATTGTAAACTATCGTAAGTTGATCTTTTATCAATATAAATATAAGTTGATCTTTTTGATGCTACAATATATTGAATTAAAATATATACATGTTTTATAACCTTTATTCTACATATTATTGATGCTTCATTCATAAAATATTTTAAAAGTCTAGAAGTCATTTTATTTTTAAGCCATTACTTTACACTTTACTAGTCGCCAGAAATTTTTTCCCTTTACTTTCGACCGACACCGATAACGTCATAGACACTACAAAATAAAAATTTTATACTCATTGATACCAGTTGCGTACCTGGGGGGAGGGGGTGCGGTGGGTCCGGTGTGTCCGGTCCGCAACGGGCGGCTCTTTTTATTACTTTTTAGGGTGGGGGCGGCAAAAATGTATAGATTAAATTGAAATACCTAAATGAGAGGGCGGCAGAATCGTCTTACCCACGCTACGCCGCTGATTGATACACTTACTAATAAATCTTATTCCTTCTATGGGCTTACTGTTATAATATTCGCTCTAGGCCTAAACTGTTATTCATCCACTTTTGTTTATAAAATATGTTTTTAAATAGATATCCTGGAGGAACTAAACTTACAAAAATCTATGACTTCCTAAAGCTTATTGCAATGCCTTACTTGAAATCATAAACAAACTAGTGCATTTTTATTCATAGTAATTTTAAATTAAGTTCAGTCTTCTGACCAGCTTTTGATGGAACATCAGAAATCTAGCTATGCATATATTCCAGCAAACTGGCTAGATTGGACGGAAGTGGGCAAAGTGAAATTCCATGGTGCATAAAAAATATTTTGGGAGGTAGAGAGTTATTACTTTCTTTAAGTTCCGGGAATCAGGTTAATTTTTTAGAGCATTTTCGAAAAAAAAATGCTCTATTGTCCCCGTTTTGTCTGTCTGTCATCACCCTAGATCTCAACAACCATAAGTCCTAGACCCATGATGTATATATCATTTTGTAGGTCTTGGCCTGCCAAGAAATGGCTTTTTTCCATTTCGCGATCTCACCTCTGAGGGCCGTAAAAGGGGGCTTAGTACCGTTTTTTACTATATAAGCTATATTAATAAAGGAGCGCCCATTCTCAGCAACTATAAGTCCTAGACCCATGATGTATATATCATTTTGTAGGTCTTGGCCTGCCATGTGTACATCAAAAGTTCATTTTGCGATAGGACCTCTGAGGGCCGGGCTTCAGGGCTTCTAAGGGGCTTATATATTATATATACACCTTGTACGTTCAATAACCCGTTCATTTGGTGCGAAATACTGCAGCACGTAGTTTCACCAAGATTTATTAAGAAACTCATCAAATGAAATAGTAAGCTTGTGTTCTGAGTTTAATTTTAAGTATCAGAGCTATGCAACAATTGACGGAGTTTTCGGACGATTAAATGACTATAATTTAGAATGTTTTCAATTATGAGTCCTATTTCAGTAACCACAAACCACTTGTAGTTAGATTTAAGAGACAATAATTTTGTTTTCAAATATAAGAAAACGTCTTTTTAATATCTTTTTTCAGATATATGCATTACACAATTGGATTTATAAACATTTACAAAATTTACAAATATTTACTGAAAGATAGCATACGTACTGATACATAATACGAAAATGCTCTAACACGTCCTGTGTCCAGAATGGAACAGGCTTAATTGCTTGTTTCTATTTCCATCGATTGATCATTACAATTATAGCAATATTTTATATGAAGTTAAATGGTAATTATCCGCCATTATATAATTTAGTATTATTTGATTTTTTGTGCAGCAAAACAAGTTGATAAAAACATTTTCAATATCTTAACAGAAAAACCCGTCAACAATACTAATCGTACACATCAAGCTGTTAGTAGCGAAATTCAAACTAGTAAAACAATGACATCAAAGACCATGACTCATCAACATAAAGTGTATAATGTGAGGCAAATATTTTCCAAGTACAGTGAACAAACGACACCAAGACCGGCACTATCTAGAACCAACGAGTATGTATGTGTAGGAAGACTCAAGTTTTACCCAGATGGAATGTTGTACATGTATTTGGAACTTTCCATCAATCCTAAAGCCCCCAACTTGTTCTGGCCAGCTCGAGCTGTATGGAAAGTGGAATTGATTGATGATAATGATACAGCTCGAAAAGTCTTATTAGGAGAACATTCTTTTATTTTTAATAAACCTAAACAAGGTTTCGCTTCTCATCCTGGTGACTGGATTGCAGTTAGTCTTGATCAATTAGTCAGCTCACAGCTGATTGGTATAGATGGATCCATGATTATTCAATGGTCGGTGTTAGTAGAACCAGCCGTAGAATATGTTCAGCAAAATATAAACGATGATCAATTAAATCATGTCATCGAAAAAGTGAAACAAATTAGTGATGTATGTAAAAGTAATACAGTTCAACTTACTGAGATAAGGGAGATAGTCGAACGCAACAATGTCTATTGGGATAATTACGTTTCAGAGTTGAACCATAAAATAATAAACAACACAGACCGTATTTCATCCATTGAGACATTCATGCAGAAAGTAAACAACAACAACTCTACTCATTGAGAATTATGCATTTTAAAATGTGAGTTATAGAAGTGTATGTTTCGATACTTTATATCGAATACTTCATACTTTTTTCAAGCTTGAATAAACAGCAATTGTTGATTTGATTACAAGTACCTTTCCCACATTATTTGTTAAAAAAAAAAAAAGCAATAAGTATCTTTTATTTTTTTTTTCATATTCCGTTTAGGAGTTTCATTTATCCTTACATGTAACTTTTTCTCACCGTTTTCTTAACTCAAAACATGTGTTTATTTATGTATTTAATCATTTCATTAGCTACTCACTTCTTTGGGAAATTAATTTTAGTGTCACTGTTTGGTGTTAGATTTTCTAGAAACTTTACACTTGATTACAATGTATGATTCAATAATTAACTTTGATATTAATTAGTTATTTTTAATTTGCTTTTAACAAATATGAGTCATAACTAAACAAGGGATATAACCGTGTTAAGGTATAACAAACGTCAGGAATATATAGGCTACTTCCCTTGAGTTTATTACAGTGAGCGCCGCATGCTTGCACGTGATTACCGCGAGCTGGTAGGTCAAAGCAGCGGTACCTACGCGTGGTTTGCAACATTTAAATAGACCTATATATATGTATTTAGACAACGGTTAGTTTTATCGTGTCTTATTTGTAATCTATGTATATTAATATATGAGAAACTAATTGTTGACTACAGCAGAGCAAGTTCTAGAATATTTTTAACTAAAAAAATTGAATTAGTCTCACTGCAAGAGTTAAACGCAGATGGCATAGAAAGGAAAAATGGACTTTAAAATAATGTTGTCCAATTAACTGTGGTACATAGGACCAACACCGTAGCACTACAAAAACTATACTAGTATATTGATTTGAAAACTGGGAAAAAGTTTCATCGAGGTGGAACAGTCGAACAACAACTTTAGCCTGACATTTGGCCTAATGTTTGCATTTGATATTTGAAATTCACAACATTCAAAATTATTAAGAGAAGTATAAAAAGAACAATGTATTTTCCAACATTGGAGAGGAAGGCTACAACGCAAGATGTAGTTATTGTATTAATTTTTTTTTAATGTGTTTATGTGCACATACATTTTATTTATAGCATACGTTAACACATAGAACCGCTTTACTTTTTTTAGTATTAACCATTGTACATAAAAATAGTAAATAAAAAGTTTTTAAACTTAAAAGAATCACATGTGTTTTTGAAAACTGCTGTCTACATCATATTGCAGTTTGATAAGTGAACATATGTACCGTGAACATCAGAGCGCATGTAAGGCCATATCTCTGTATCCTCTGCTTTTTCAGCCCGAACATCGAGATACCATTAAAATAACAGGTAACTTAATATAATTAATGATGCTAGAAATAGATTCCTACGTCATGCCAGTCGGGCTAAAAATCAGACATTTAGCAAGCCATCGGTTACTTTCTTTAGATAATAATTTCACATCATGCAAAAACTTCACACCATTATGAACTACTGCATTTTCTTTGTCAGACATATGTATGTCCTCACAATTTACATAAATGAGGTGTACATTATCCATGCAAACCAAGACCTGTTAACGTAATGCTACTTTATTGAAATATGTTTTGTTCTTAAAGATATTGTTAACATAAACAGATACAACATTTTAATGGTTTCTTCTATAAAACTTTCATAAAATGTCGGCCTATACTTTACTAATGGGAACACCTGTTTTGGTTTTTATTTCGCCAATCAGAAGGAAGTGTAATCAGATCACGTGCCAGACAACCTCAAGGTTAACTAATTTAGGTGTCAGAGAGGACTCACGTTTTTTTTTTTATATTTGAAAGCAGGTGTTTTACGTGAACAGTGTACCTTTGTCAGGTGCCTTAAATGTACCTTTGTTGAGAGGCACCAAATTAGTTTCCAGAGAAGGGCCCATCATTAAGCTGATCATTAAGCCCATCATTAAGCCCATCATTAAGCTGATCATTAAGCCCATCATTAAGCCCATCATTAAGCCCATCATTAAGCAAGCCCATCATTAAGCCCATCATTAAGCCCATCATTAAGCCCATCATTAAGCAAGCCCATCGTTAAGCCCATCATTAAGCCCATCATTAAGCAAGCCCATCGTTAAGCCCATCATTAAGCCCATCATTAAGCAAGTACATCGTTAAGCCCATCATTAAGCCCATCATTAAGCAAGTCCATCGTTAAGCCCATCATTAAGCCCATCATTAAGCAAGTCCATCGTTAAGCCCATCATTAAGCCCATCATTAAGCTGATCATTAAGCCCATCATTAAGCAAGCCCATCGTTAAGCCCATCATTAAGCCCATCATTAAGCCCATCATTAAGCCCATCATTAAGCCCATCATTAAGCCCATCATTAAGCCCATCATTAAGCAAGCCCATCCTTAAGCCCATCATTAAGCCCATCATTAAGCAAGCCCATCGTTAAGCCCATCATTAAGCCCATCATTAAGCCCATCATTAAGCCCATCATTAAGCCCATCATTAAGCAAGCCCATCCTTAAGCCCATCATTAAGCCCATCATTAAGCAAGCCCATCGTTAAGCCCATCATTAAGCCCATCATTAAGCAAGTCCATCGTTAAGCCCATCATTAAGCCCATCATTAAGCCCATCATTAAGCCCATCATTAAGCCCATCATTAAGCCCATCATTAAGCCCATCGTTAAGCCCATCGTTAAGCACGATATAGTCTTATAAAAACGTTTTGCTATTTTTTTGGCATGCTCTAGCGAAACACTTATATCACAGTTTTCGTAAAGGGATCTTTAATTCTTGATACCGTTATGTATAAAATATTTCACTATGGTACAGGCAGGATGGACAACTCATCAATTTGTTACAAAGTAAATACAGTACTTAGTTTTCACCACGTTTCAGCAAAAGTGCAGTTTTTGTCATGTCTCTATATTTTCAAAGTCAAAGCTAAAATTAAATTGTTTTCAAACTATAGCGATTTTCATTTCCAATCAAAAGAGTATAACAGGCAGTTAGTTTCGAGCCCTTTAAATTTCGGTGTCGGGGTCCCTAAGAAAATGCATGAAGAGGCGCATGCCTTAAGTCGATTGATGTCGAAAAACATTTAAAATATATACTTTTAACCAAACAAATCAATATAACACATACAAACATAAACACTGATTGAATCAATCCCTTACACAGTACATTATTTTTCACCATAAATATCAATAATATATTTCTTTGTTAGCTAGCTTTTGATCAACAAGACAACTCTTCGAATTTTTTTTTTAAAACGTGACATTTAATAGAAAAATTAATCAAGAACAGATTTAAATCACATATCATTTATAAGGTTTAAAAGACCTTTGATTTGAAAAAAAAAATATATTTTTCATATGAAGTGAATTTTTTTTAGATCTAAGATTTAAAAGCTTTTCCTCCCTGTCGGCCGCATTGTACCCTCCATACTCTTATGGGTGGCCGCAAAACTGAATCTATTAATTAACATAAATAAAAAAAAAAAGAAACAAAGTTTTTATTGTACTGTCAACACTTAACGCAAGCGGTCGTAGTTTGTGTAAACCCTGATTGATATTGACAGTGTAGAAGAATGTAGACTCTTGAACTCAATGTAAGATGTTGATGATGTATGTCACTGTTATATTTGACTGAATGTAAAATGTTGATATTGTATGTCCCTGTTATATTTGAACTCAATGTAAGATGTTGATGATGTATGTCACTGTTATATTTGACTGAATGTAAAATGTTGATATTGTATGTCCCTGTTATATTTGAACTCAATGTAAGATGTTGATGATGTATGTCACTGTTATATTTGACTGAATGTAAAATGTTGATATTGTATGTCCCTGTTATATTTGAACTCAATGTAAGATGTTGATGATGTATGTCACTGTTATATTTGACTGAATGTAAAATGTTGATATTGTATGTCCCTGTTATATTTGAACTCAATGTAAGATGTTGATGATGTATGTCACTGTTATATTTGACTGAATGTAAAATGTTGATATTGTATGTCCCTGTTATATTTGAACTCAATGTAAGATGTTGATGATGTATGTCACTGTTATATTTGACTGAATGTAAAATGTTGATATTGTATGTCCCTGTTATATTTGAACTCAATGTAAGATGTTGATGATGTATGTCACTGTTATATTTGACTGAATGTAAAATGTTGATATTGTATGTCCCTGTTATATTTGAACTCAATGTAAGATGTTGATGATGTATGTCACTGTTATATTTGACTGAATGTAAAATGTTGATATTGTATGTCCCTGTTATATTTGAACTCAATGTAAGATGTTGATGATGTATGTCACTGTTATATTTGACTGAATGTAAAATGTTGATATTGTATGTCCCTGTTATATTTGAACTCAATGTAAGATGTTGATGATGTATGTCACTGTTATATTTGACTGAATGTAAAATGTTGATATTGTATGTCCCTGTTATATTTGAACTCAATGTAAGATGTTGATGATGTATGTCACTGTTATATTTGACTGAATGTAAAATGTTGATATTGTATGTCCCTGTTATATTTGAACTCAATGTAAGATGTTGATGATGTATGTCACTGTTATATTTGACTGAATGTAAAATGTTGATATTGTATGTCCCTGTTATATTTGAACTCAATGCAAGATGTTGATATTGTATGTCAATGTTATAGTTGAACTCAGTGTATGATTTTGATATTGTATTTCACTGTTACATTTGAATTCAATGTAAGAGGTAGATAATGTATGTCACTGTTATATTTGACTCAGTGTATGATTTTGATATTGTATTTCACTGTAACTTTCTTCAAGAGCATGTCAACTGCTTTTGGTGCCCTATTACGATATTGTGTTTGTCAGCCTTGTTTAGAGACCAACACTGTGTCCTAATTCCTAATTGTACGCAAGTGGGAATGTTTAACCTTACAGTATAACCATTTAGAGCTCACTCCACATATTTACCTAATCATCTCTCTCTCTCTCTCTATATATATATATATATATATATATACATATATATATATATATATATATATATATATATGTGTGTGTGTGTGTGTGTGTGTGTGTAGAGAGAGAGAGAGAGACAGCGTTGTAGACAAGTGGACATTCTATGGTCCCCACTGTCCAACAAGTATATGATCACTGCAGTACATTTTCCTAACAGGTCTGGTGAAGGTAGGGGGTCCTTACATGTACTTTTTCCTAGGTTCCCTGTCAATGATTATACTATGACCCCTCCCCCCTACCCCCCCCCCTAAAAAAAAAAAAAAACCTAACTACGGCATTCCTACTAAATTTAATATTACGCAATAGCAAACTTTCATATACGTCCTTCAATCTTAACATATTAACAAATATTGTTGAAGCTAAAAAAAATAGCAAAATGTGATATTTTTAGTTTGTCCTTTCAAATGCACTTGAAGTGACGTCGAAAAAAAGAGCCCACCCAGCAAATGAGAACAAGCCTGAACATAACTGACCCTAAATAGAAAAAAATATCAGGCAGTTAGCGGTATCACTGCACCAATGAAAATGTCACACTAATCGCCCACATCAACGGAATATGTTTTAGAAGGCTACTATAGAACATAGGTTGTGCGTGACAATTGGTTGTAATGTATTCATCGATAGCCAACGTAAAAAAAATATATAAAATCATATTATTGTGTTTCAACTCATTTAGATGGTCTCACTGTAGAGCAGTTTGATGTTGTATGATTAAATTCATTGAATATTTGATAGATCAACAATTGTTGTTGTTGTTGTTGTTTTCCAAGAAAAAGAATTGAATATAAATACTGAAATATTACTGAACACGATGAGTTGGTGCTCAAACTTTATATATGTTGCCTTTGTTGCATATTATAAAAAAAACAACTAAACTGATAAAAGGAATTATATTTCGTATACTCAAATTCAAATACTTTGATTAATTTTTGGAAAATCATTTAGCCTTATTTTATTCGTAACAAACTTTATAATAAATAAATATTAATATATTAAATACAATTTCTGAATTCAAAAAGACCTTACACGTTTTTTCATGCAGATTAACATATTGATAAATTGACCCTGATTAATAGCGTTTAAATATAACCATTAAACATGTGTTGTTAATAATGATATAGGGATATGGTACTTATATTTAGATGGTACTTATATTTAAACGATTTAACACCCACTTAAACAAAAGTCTTATTATCGCAACCCAACTGTAAAGAAATACAAAGGGGCGAAATATAGAAAATCTATTAGTTAATGTGTACAATATCGAAGCTCATTTGAAGATAGTCGCCAAAATGTGTATAGTTAACCAAAAATATTTATCATAATGTTGAGCTTTTCGTTTTTCTCATATCGTAACATGGAGATCGTAATAAAAAAATAAACAACGTATTTCTGACAAGGTTGTGATTCACAAATATTTTAGAACCCCCCCCCCCCATATTGTGTGCGCAAAGTGGGCGTCTCCTGAATTCAGCAGTAATGAATATACAAAGGAATATGAACAGGTTTACAATAAAACCAAAATCTGTATATTATACAATCGAAAAATCATAATTTACATGTAGATACAAGCTGGGAAAAGATTCTTTGATTAAAATAGAGATACTCAAGATACATTAGAATTCTACTAAAACAACGAAATTACATAATCAAATGCTGGGTACAAGTTATTAGAGAAGGCACAAGACATTTTATTAAAGTTTTTGTTATATCATCCACAGCTTCGCTCGGCACATTTTTGTTACATTTGTAATCATATAGAGAACCTGCTAAAATATATATGAAATATTTCCGTGTACACATAAAATTTTATCACGGACCCCACCAGAACCGCTGGTCTAAGGACATCAGCAAGCCCTTATGGCTCAGTTTTTCTACTGGCACTGCGGGGTCGGTTTAGTATCTAGCGAGTTTCCTCGACACGAATGAACACCGGTGCCACCGCTGCGGTGAGGCCGAGTTAACGGTGAAACAAGTTTTGTTTGTCTATCCCGGGAGTTCAGTCAGGACCCACTGGGAAAGGGGGGGGGGCACAAGGGTCTGTAAGAGACTGAGTGTCGTGCTCAGAATGACGTAGTGCTAAAGATAGGTAAAGAAAAGATGTATGAACAGATGATAGTTATATAGTACATAATACATCTGATATAACTGTATCGACTTTTTTGTATGTACAATTACGTAGAATAAAAAATATAAAAAACAATGTGTTTTTTTTAAATATTGCAAACAAAAAACAAGATGGCTGCCGTTGCATGGCAATTTTTAGTACATTTTTTTGCATATCATATTTAACCAAAAAGTTCTGATGGGTATGTTTATGTGAAATATCATTACAATTACATTGAGGGTGATATCAGTTAAAAAAAACACCATTCAAATACATCTCCTTGATAAAATAGTTCTACGCCTTAAGTAAACCTTTTATCAAATTCTGAATAATACAAGTGTTGTTCATTCTATATTTTATTTACAGTTGAAATTTTTTCTTTCCTTTTAAACGTTACAACGACCTTGCGTTTTATGGCAGCAAAAAGATCGTTGCCCTTTTTCCTTAAAGTTTTGTTCTCTTCTTCCAGATTTTGCGTTCTGACCAAGATTCTCTTAAATTCCTCACGATACATTTTTCTTTCTTCAGTCCACTGAGATTGCAATTCACGTTCAAACTTTGCTGCTTTATGTTCATTGAGTCTTATACTTTGAGCTAACAATATACTATTCTGACGTCTAATCTCTTCTTTAAGCTCTTCATTTTCCTGTCTTATGCGTTCCTCTACTTCTGCCATTTTTTTACGTACTCTGATCTCATCGCTAATAGAATTTCTGACCGAATGAACGTGCAATACCACATCATTAAGAACTCCAGATTTTTTATCTTTCGTAGCAAGATCGTCATATAATTTATTCGCTCTGTATAATAGTTCTTCTAGATAAAATGTATCATTGTCATTTTTTGATTTCTCCTGACATTGTTTCATAAGTTGTAGAATTATATTACTTTCAGTCATGGCTTCTTCTGCAATACGCGGTTTTTTGGAATTTAGAATAAAAACATCTCGCTCGGATCTTGCTATCTCAAATTGTTCGTTTGTGTAACGGCAGTTTTCGAGCATCAATGCATCCACCATCTCAATTAAATCATTTAACTGTTTGCTTTTCTTTGATTTATCAGCTGTTCTATTGTCAATCAGTATTGTTCTGTGATTACACTCTTGAACTAGTTCAGCTAAAACACCTTTTTGCGCATTCAGCCATTGCTGAAAATTACCCTTCCGTTGATCTTCGAACTGATCTCCACAAGTCATAACTAAAATACAATATCTCTTGACAAAGTCTTTACCAAAGATTTTCTTAAGATACTCAACCGTCCCACTATCTTCTTTGGTAAATCTTCCACCAAACTTAACAACCAATAGAAACGCGTGATATCCTCGCGGATTGATGGCTATAGCATCGGCCAGTTTATCCGCGACAAACTCTGTTGTGCTCTCATCGGACCAGTCAGTGTCGCCAATACCCGGTGCGTCTACTACTTTGATCTTTCTACCTTGGTACTCGGTCACTTCATAGATCACTTCTTTTGTAACAGATGTTGCTGACGCATCACTGACGAAAGCTGTGTACCGGAGAACAGTGTTTCCAAGAGCACTTTTGCCGTTGCCTGTTTTCCCAATCATTAGAAGATCAATATCTGGACCTGATTTTTTATTCACTGACCTGGATAATTGAATAGTAAAAAAAACCACATTTAAAGAAATATATTAATAACTGTTAAAATCTGTTGATAACTGGGAAAAGTATTTTTTATTTCTTGCAAAGAAATATATCGTTAAGTTTCAAACTAGCGCGTTCATAGAGCCATTCAATATTTAAGTTCATTCGAAGAGCCCTGAATGCAGCCATGAAAGTATTTACTGGATTACGGGTTTTGTTGCAAAACATTACTTCTAAGCAGGAAGAGGCAAGACGATATCAGTAACCGCAAAAAATAAATCGTAAAAAAAGAATTGCCAAGATGGATTTCTTTTGTATACCGGTTGCTGTCAATTTCTGATTATAATTATTTCGGGTGAAAGTTAAACATTATATAACAAATGACTTGAATATTGTTTACATTTCACATATAATATTAGTAAATAACTTTATCTTTTTCGTTAAATGTAAATTATGCGCACAAAAGATCCACGGTGAGTGCTTATTGCATCTATGTAGGATTTACAAGTTATATTTACTAGGGAAACAAACCCAAAAAGGATATCAAAATAGATTTGTATGTGTTTCTATGAAAATAGACTTGACCAGTAAAGGAACCGGGCGGTATAATTTGTTATCTTTTTGCATTGTTTAAATCAAATTTACTGATGGCATTCCCCCGAATAGCTGCTACTTCGAACAAAATTGGTTTAAAAAAAGTTTGTTTGGATGTCTTTCTACTTTATTTACTTTTACTCAGTGGTACTCCACAATTTTAATACATCTTTCCCGTGTACTTTTTTTTTTTAAATGTAGACATTGGTTTTGTAGCTTTGAAAATGAATTTCAATGATAAGTACACACATTCTTAATCAAGTGCTTTGGATCAAACTATATTTATGTTAATATACTAAAAAAAGTTGATGTTATTATTTTTAATCGAAATCAATACTGGCAGCGGCGTAGTGTGGGTATCGGCCGCCCAGGGCGGAAGACAATTTTACCGCCCTCTCATTTAGGTATTTCAATTTAATCTATACATTTTTGCCGCCCCCCTAAAAAGTAATAAAAAGTGCCGCCCGGTGCGGACCGCACCCACAGCCCCCCCCCCCTCTAGGTACGCCACTGAATACTGGTTAGTACTTTTAGTTGTTTTGTTTTTGTTAATCACCTACTTTGAAACTTGGGACTTTTGATTAACTACATTTGTTGAACGTTGAGTTGTATCACTCTGAAAGAAAATGTATAAAGTCATCAAAAAACCTGACGGAAATATTTTGCAAAGAATAAAAATATGTACTTGGATATTAACTAAGAATTTTCTTATTATGAATGATTACCTTGCATTTGGCATCACCTGTATGAAGTAAAGTTGCATTGTCTTCAATAGATGATATCTGTGATTCGGGTAAGTGGTCAGATTCGTTTGGACGTTGAGCTGTTGCATCTGTCTCCTTAATACACGACAGGGCCTTCACTGTTTTTGTTACATTTAATGACGGAGTCACAGCAAGTGTGGGATTTATTGAACCAATGCTAGGGTTAAGTACAGGGGCGCTTTTTCTGTAGTTGTTTGGGGATGTGCTAAGTGTTTTTCTGTAGTTGTTTGGGGGTGTGCTAAGTGTTTTTCTGAGTGCCATTTTAACGATTGATGGCAAACTATCAGAATCTGTTCTAGACTTTTTTTCCATGTTTTTCAATCTTTCTGAGAAGGATAGATTGCTGGGATCTTTGTCCATTTTTCCTAAATTGAAATAAATATAGTCCTTTAAAAGATAACAAGATATTAATTTATACATAATGTAATATTTACCAAAAGCTATAACTCTCTCCTTGCACACGTCAGTGAGCGATGATTAGGAAATTCCCGTATAATAATTAACATATTGAAAGCAGTGACTTTGTGACGTAAGAGCAGCAGTAAAAAAGATGGTGGCCACAGTAGTTGTTGATTGTAAATAAATAATTAAATGTTGTGTCTTTTTTAAAACCTCTGCTTAAGTGAGTTCCAGAGAGCATCTTTAACACTACTAAAAATATATTAATTAGAATCACTTATTGAACATTTCCATTCGTACGTAATACGATTGAAAGTAAGGTTATTTACATAAGAGACTTTTACAAAGAGTGTTTACCAATAATAGACATTACACGTAATTTCTTCATGTTCCAGAAATACCGTGTTTTTTGTTTAAGTAGCAGGAATATACATGATGCTAAGTATATTTTTGAGCCACAGAAATAAATAAAAAATTTTAACAAGAATCCGATCTTTTAAAACTGTTTGACCGTCTATGTATTGTAATTGTTACATCGTTAAAAATTAAACTATAACATTATAAATGTACTTTGGCTATTATAATAATTGAATTGGTAGGTTGGATAGATGTGAGTAGTGTGGCGTGTTTGGAGATTAATATAATATATAATACATAGATAATACATAGATTAGATAGATAGATAGATAGATAGATAGATTATGACTATTCAGTTACTACGAATTCACACCTGTGATCTTGTACTTTTAAGCGCCCCATACTATTTTCCTTTCAATATAATCGAACATTTTATAGACACAATATATATATATATATATATATATATATATATATATATATATATATATATTTATATATATATATATATATATATATATATATATATATATATTTCTTACTTATTAGTAATTATTATCATTTAGTATTATAAAATTATAACTTAAAAAAAGAACTAAAAAACATGTACCTACACTTTTTATAGAATAAGGTGTATAAATATAATCAAATTGTTGTTTTTTTATTATCTTACTTGATTTTTCTACCGATGGCGAAAACACTTCCTTCTAGAAGGAAATAAAAATGCATTATGTGTATATAGCTTACGTAAAAAAATAGTTGATAAAAGACAACTCATGCGTTACGTACGTGATGACAAGTTCAAAAATAGCACCATTGTACCACAATAAGTATCCTACATTATTATGTATTAGAATTTAAAAAACAGATATATAGGCTGGAATTTTTTTTAAATACATTGTAGGGAAAAGATTAAGAAAAAGATTAAGGAAAAGATTAAGGAAAAGATTAAGGAATAGATTTAACGTAAAAATGCAAGCAAATGTTTAACGAGAAAATTATGTAAAATAATAAGGAAGAGATTAAGGAAAAGATTACAGAAAAGATTAAGGAAAAGATTAAGGAATAGATTAAGAAAAGATTTAAAAAAAGATTAAGGAAAAGATGTAAGGAAAAGATTAAGGAAAAGATTAAGGAAAAGATTAAGGAAAAGATTTAAGAAAAAGATGTATGGAAAAGATTTGAGGTAAAAATGCAAGAAAATGATTAAGGAAAAAATATGGAAAAGATTAAGTAAAAGATTAAGGAAAAGGTTTAAAGTAATAAGGCAAAGAAAAAATGTTTTCTCTTGGATAATACAATTAGGTAATAGTACGTTTATTGTAGAGTCCTTCTTTATACCAGATAACAATGACTAAAGCAGGTCCTGGGAGGAGACATGTAGGTTGTTGTACACACGGGGCAGGGAGATGCAGTGTTAGCATACAGCATGAAGACACAAACATTGTTTGATAATTTCATATATAAGAAGCATTGTTTTAAAAATAGGAAAAACAGTAACTGTATTAACATCTTATCCTTAATACGTTACTAGCATTGACTTTACTAACACCTTATCCTTAATAGGTTACTAGCATTGACTTTACTAACACCTTATCCTTAATACGTTACTAGCATTGACTTTACTAACACCTTATCCTTAATACGTTACTAGCATTGACTTTACTAACACCTTATCCTTAATAGGTTACTAGCATTGACTTTACTAACAGCGTATCCTGAATACGTTACTACCATTGAAGGATAAAATAATGTCTATGACGGCTGACAAGGAAATTGCTCCCACACATTTCAGGTACCGTGAACTAGCAGCCATTTCACTAACGAGCCCCATCACTACTATAGTACCGGGTGTAAGCATTAAACTAAAACCAGTGGCGAATTTAGGCCTAGGCGCACTAGGCGCGCGCCTAGGGCCCCAGATAATTTAGGGGCCCCAAAAACCTGGTTTTATAAAAGAAAAAATAAACCCCGCTTGCAGTGAGGGTTTTGGGAATTCCACAAATCTATAAATAGTCTTTCTGAACATGAGAATTCGTATGGCCACGTTCAAGCAATGTGCACTCTCGCTAAACGCTTGAACGCAAAAGGGAGTATAGACGAACAGATGGCCAAACAGTTAAATGATGAAAGGCAATACTGGAGAGAAGTTCTACGAAGGATTGTAGCAACTGTACAGTTTCTTTCCTCTGATGGCTTGGCCTTTCGTAGTCATGCCAACAATGACGGTAATTTTACCAGTTGCTTCAATTAGGCTACTTGTCAAAATTTGACCCTTTCTTAGCAAATCATATTGCACGTTACGGTAACAAGGGAAGTGGTTCTGTCATTTACTTGTTACTAATTTATTAAAATAATGGGCAATGCTGTCAGAGTTCAGTTTATATCAGAAGTAAAGAAATCGATATATTTCTTTTTGATTGTTGATTCAACACCTGATGTTAGCCACGTGGACCAGCTAACTGTGATACTCAGATATGTTCTCATTGATGGTGAAATTAAAGAACGGGCATCTATGCTCATAACGCTCAAAATCTGGAGCAAGCGATACTAGACGTTTTGAAGAACTGGGGATTAGATATCACAAAATGCAGGGGACAGAGCTCCGACAATGCTTCTAACATGTCTGGCAGATACTCGGGCTTGCTGGATCGAATCAAGGCACACTGTCCCAATGCAGTTTACATTCCCTGCTCCAGCCATAGTTTGAATCTAGTTGGTAATGCGGCTGCAAAATCGTCGCTTTCAGCAGTATCATACTTTGACTTTATTCAACATTTTATGTTTGATTCTCAGCATCCACCACACAGGTGGGACATCCTTAAAAGTCATCTGCAAAATTCAAATTTATATCTCGATGCTAGTGTAAATCTTCTAGAATCACTGAAGCTATGTATTAACAACGAAGTCCGTAACGATTTCACTCGTATTGACAAGCGAGCAAAGACTGTAAATTTCAAGATGAAGTGAGCTGCAAGAAGAAGCGAAAACCGTTTTCTGATGAAAGCAATGAACCGGAAGTTATTTTAACTGGTCGTGATAATTTTATTGTTAACACAGTAAATGCCATTTGTGATAAATTGATCACGAAACTAGGTCACAGAATCGAGGCATACAAAGGTATACATGATTTGTTCAGTCTATTTTTCAAGGCCAAGGTAGATGACTTGAACACAAAGATGTCGGCCTTGATCGAATAATACAAAGACGATGTTAATTCTGATACCACTGCCGATGAAATCAAACAGTTTTTACATTTCGCTAAAGAAGAAGGTCCTAGATCTGCGGTAGAGATGTACCAGCTTATAGCAGTGGGTGGACTACAATGTACATTTCCCAATGTGGAAACCCTTCTAAGAATCTATCTCACCATTCCTATATCAAACGCAACTGGAGAACGGTCATTTTCTGTGTTGAAAAGGATCAAGAATTACTTGCTGAATTCCATCAGCCAATATAGGCTGGGAGATTTGTCTATTTTATGCACTGAATCAAAGGAGACATACGCTTTCAATGCGTACTTGGACACGTTCGCGAAATTGAAGAGCAGGAAAAAAGTTCTGTAATAAACTGAAAATTGTACGTTCTAGCTAGTATACATAACTATGTAGAATGCATGTTAAATAATACATGAGCGTTCTGACTATTGTTGTATTCTGATCATTTTTAAATGCCTTATAGGCGAGGGGGCCCCAAATTGGTCATGCGCCTAGGGCCACAGTTTTGGTAAATACGCCTCTGACTAAAACTTAGTTTTGTGCCCGTGTTCAATAATTCTTTAATAGTCAGCTTTGTGCACGACAAGTTTAGAAATAAATGTAGGTCAGCAGATATAAACAAGGAAGTAACCTATAAAGGTAAGAATGTGTTTCTCAGAGAAACAGGTTCTGGGAATTTGAATACCTATAATTACTTTTCCTAGGTAAAATGTGTGGTAAGCAATCAAACACATATAAACACACACACATTCAAACGTATAGTAAACAATCAAACAACATTCTACTTACATATAAACAAACACACATTCTACATACATATAAACAAACACACATTCAGACGTATAGTAAACAATCAAACAACATTATACTTACATATAAACAAACACACATTCTACATACATATAAACAAACACACATTCTACATACATATAAACAAACACACATTCTACTTACATATAAACAAACACACATTCTACATACATATAAGCAAACACACATTCTACATACATATAAACAAACACACATTCTAATTTCATATAAACAAACACACATTCTACTTACATATAAACAAACACACATTCTACATACATATACGCAAACACACATTCTACATACATATCAACAAACACACATTCTACATACAGTCCATTCAGGATCTATGCGACCTCTTTTAGCGCTGTCGATGAATGAAACATTGATATTTTGTGAACTTATATTTTGTTTAGGGATGACATTAAATGTTTGTAAATTTTAAACGTAAGTACTGAATGTGTGTTTGTTTATATGTATGTAGAATGTGTGTTTGTTTATATGTAAGTAGAATGTGTGTTTGTTTATATGAAATTAGAATGTGTGTTTGTTTATACTGATGTCATTTTAATTGTCTTGCAACTATGGATATCAGTAGCTGTGTATTACAGCTGAAGTTTTTGTAACGGCTTAGACGTTTAACTTTTGAGAACCGTACTTTCAACGGCATTTTTTTTGGAGAGACGTTTCATCCACTTAACTAATGCTATGGGGCCACTAAACTAGACATAAGTAGGTCACTGGATCCTCTATGACACCTAGTCTAAGGTATTGAAGTCTGGCCTACATCAAGCAGGTTGAGTTTACAACCAAGGTTCATAAATTCAAAGTATTTATTGTCAATGAAACTTTATTTAATACAGCAAAATGTGAAATATAAAAGGTTTTAATAAAAATTCATATTCTTCTGATATTCTACAGTGTGACATACTAAAACAAGCATTCTCCTGACTTTCTTTTTCTTCCATTCAGTTGACTGTTCAAATCTGTCAGATAGAAACCGTTGAAATATTATCTCACTAAATTAGGGTCAAAAATATTTCCTAAAACTTCCTTAATACAACACGAAATAACATAATTCATGACCCCCCCCCCCACCGGTCCCTTGAATTTTAAAAACAAGTTCAACCCCCAAATTGTTGAACAGCATCGCAAAGAGTATCCAGATGCAAAGAAAATCAACTGTGCTGAAGAGATCGCAAATTCAAGACCTACTGGGCCATCCGGGCAGATGAAGTGTAGAATTTCATCTGCTTTTTTATAACCTCGGCATATGAAGGGATTGTGTGGTTAGCACAACGCCCAGCCGCCTTTACTTCCTCAACTAAAGTCAGGTACTCATGTAAAAAGCTGCGTAGTCTTGTGGGACGACTTTGAAACGAATTTCACCTGGAAAAATTTCATGGTTCTAACCGAGGATCGAACCCATGACTCTCAGGTCGACATTCGAGTATCTACACCACTCGGCCATCCGTCCGAAAGCACTGACTAAAAACTTTTAAAGTGTATCTTTGAATGACGGACTTAAAACTACTCTGCAATACAGTCAGGTTAATGTGACATGTAACTAGTATTATTTTACTGTTTAACTCCTACTGTGTTATATAACTGTTCTTTGTATCTACTAAACAGAATTTTAAATCTTGCAAACTTTTCATTTAATGCAACTGCCGAATACCATAAAACACCAGATAGCAAGTGCACTGAGGCAGTATTTATAGGACCACAAATGGTGTGAAATTCGGTACATACATATTTTAAATCCCAGTGAACCAGTTCACTAAAATGCTCATGATAAAAAATCAATTTATATTTTTCCATTATAAAGTGAGCCACCCTAATATATATATATATATATATATATATATATATATATATATATATATAATGTTCTAAACTAATCCCATGCATCAC
This sequence comes from Bulinus truncatus, assembly GCA_021962125.1. Lineage (NCBI taxonomy): Eukaryota > Metazoa > Mollusca > Gastropoda > Planorbidae > Bulinus > Bulinus truncatus. The sequence continues at coordinate 14,322,672 of JAGDYQ010000004.1, read as the reverse complement.
TGTTTGGTTTCACTAATCCCATGCATCACTGTTTGGTTTCACTAATCCCATGCATCACTGTTTGGTTTCACTTTATGTCTATGTTTAAAAGTTCTCACAGTTTTCTCTTTAAAAACATCGAAAAAGAAATTTTCCCAAACCTCAGACACGTGCCAATCTCTCTCCCTCTCTCTCTTTCTCTCTCTCTCTCTCTCTCTCTCTCTCTCTCTCTCTCTCTCTATTTCTCTCAGTTCTTCATCTCTAATTTTTTTTTTCATTTACCCTTTCTCTCTCTCACACTATCTCTCTCTTTCTCTCTCTCACACTATCTCTCTCTTTCTCTCTAAAGTGTGATTTGGCAACACGGGTTTCAGGTAACAGCATGTCCACCATAATAGCATTATTACCTAAGCCTTGTGAATCCCTATATTTGAGTGCCAATGACAATTCAAAGCTGCACAGATAGCTAGATAGATATACAGACCGACAAACAGATAGTTAGACAGACAGAAGATAGATAGATAGATAAATAGATAGATAGACAGAAGATAGATAGACAGATAGACAGACAGACAGATAGATAGATAGATAGATAAATAGATAGATAGATAGATAGATAGATAGACAGATAGATAGATAGACAGACAGACAGACAGACAGATAGATAGATAGATAGATAGATAGATAGATAGATAGATAGATAGATAGATAGATAGATTTTTTTTCCAAATCATTTTTTATATAAAATTATAAAATGGATGTCTCCTTCTTGGACCCACACAAATTTAATCACATATTCTCTTCTTTAATGTAGAAATGTAAAATATTTGAAGCAAAATAACAATAAGAGAAACAAAAAAAAACGATATGATAGGAAGGGGTAGGTGAGTAGAAAAGGTGAAAGAGAGAGAGAGAGAGAGAGAGAGAGAGAGAGAGAGAGACGAGGAGAAAGAAGAAAAGAGAGAGAGAGAGAGTAAGGTCGATAGGGATTGGCGAGATAGTCATGAAGAAATTTTTAATTACTCACCTCACCAGATTACCTACAACACGTGTCATAATTAAATGACACGTCCATCAAGCGCTCGAAGGCATGACTGTACATGGGAGTAATATTTACTATCGGCACCTATGACTTCACAGGTGAGTGACAGTTTTTATTATTTTCTTCTCAGTTATGCACATATATATATATATATATATATATATCTGTTCTGTGTTACCTTGATTAGTTTCAGAACAACAGCGCCTTCATCAATTCTAACCGTGCAATCATGAATTTCACATTCATCAGCCTTGCCATCTTGATCTCATTCATTAGTTTAACACAACACGCGGTAAGTTTATATATAATATATATGACTGATCAATTTAAATTATTGACTGACTGAAACTCACATACAAATGTGTGCGTGTGAAGCTGAATATGTTTGAATAAAAATTGGGTTTTTTTTTTGTATTTTTTTCTTTTTATGCCATAAAAAAAGTTTCAGAATAACAAAGCTATGCATATTGAATATTTTCAGTATGGTAATCCGTTGCTTGGCAACCGAAGAGAATCTGTTGTTGATGACGATAATTCTGATGGAAGCCTTCGATTGATCAACGAAGCTGACGAGGAAGCAAAGACAACTGGTAAATATGTTTGTATTATATCTAAACAAGACAACTGGTAAATATGTTTGTATTATATCTAAACAAGACAACTGGTAAATGTGTTTGTATTATATCTAAACAAGACAACTGGTAAATGTGTTTGTATTATATCTAAACAAGACAACTGGTAAATGTGTTTGTATTATATCTAAACAAGACAACTGGTAAATGTGTTTGTATTATATCTAAAGAAGACAACTGGTAAATATGTTTGTATTATATCTAACCAAGACAACTGGTAAATATGTTTGTATTATATCTAAACAAGACAACTGGTAAATGTGTTGGTATTGTCTAAACATGACAACTGGTAAATGTGTTGGTATTGTCTAAACAAGACAACTGGTAAATGTGTTGGTATTGTCTAAACAAGACAACTGGTAAATGTGTTGGTATTGTCTAAACAAGACACTTGGTAAATGTGTTGGTATTGTCTAAACAAGACACCTGGTTAATGTGTTGGTATTGTCTAAACAAGACAACTGGTAAATGTGTTTGTATTGTCTAAACGAGACACCTGGTAAATGTATTGGCATTATCTCTAAACAAGACATAAGCGAAATACGGGCCCGCGGGCCGATTGCGGCCCGTCAGGCTGTTTGACCCGGCCCGCTGCTCAATCCCACCAATGACGTTTGCATGTCATTTACGTCATTGTACATAAAAAAAAATTCCATCCGTTAAGGCCAGCCTTTCTGTCAATTCTATCAATTCATTAAGGCAGCGGTCCCCCGAACCCCGGGCCGTGGACCGGTACCGGTCCGTGGATCGATTGGTACAGGGCCGCACAAGAAACATTAAATTATTTGCTTTTTTATTCACTGTGGAGTATTTCTCTTGGGGGGGGGGGAAGGGAGGGGGGATCGACCGACCTTCCATGGGGCGAGAAATAATCAACGTTCTCCTGCTCCTTTCCGGGGGAGGGGGGGCGGCGCTGTGAAATCATCAAACGGTGACCGGGCCGTGGCGGGAAATGGATTGGGGACCGCTGGTCTAAGGTAACAAATCATTGTAAAAAAAAAAAAAGGTGTGTGTTGTTTTAAAAGTCGTTATTTTGTATGTTAAAAAAAAATAACTGTAATATCATAAAAAAAAAGTATTGTGTGATGTCATTAACAGGACAACAAATATTGAGAAATAAGTCAAATTTAAAAACATTCTACAAAGAAATCTCATTGGACTATAAAGTTTGAAACTTTGCACTGGTTTATTATTTTTTTTTTTTAAGTAAATGTTATAGATTTTTATCCGCACACTAATATAACTAAGTCTAAAAAGTGTGACGGGAAAAATAGCGAAACAAAATAAATCAAAAAGGTTTGTTATAAACATATAATTATAAAAATGTTTTTTCTAGGGCTAATGTAGCCTGAAAGTTTGAATATGAAGTTAAATACAAAATGTGGGAGGCGGCATGAAGTACTGTTACTTTATTTTAATAGGCTGGTCAAATTAATATAATTCTACTTCATTTTTAACATTTTTATGAAATATAAAAACACTGTACAAACGATTAAATGAATTTCATCTATTCAAAGACTATAGACTTTCTAAAACTATCATAGCAATAAATGTACTGTATGTAACTTCTATGATTGTCAACACTGTAATATCTATACCTAACCTCTATGAATGTCAACACTGCGATAGCTATATCTAACTTCTATGATTGTCAACACTGCGATATCTATATCTAATTTCTATGATTGTCAACACTGCGATATCTATATCTAACTTCTAAGATTGTCAACACTGTTATATCTATACCTATATCTATGAATGTCAACACTGCGATATCTTTATCTAACTTCTATGATTGTAAACACTGCGATATCTATATCTAACTTCTATGATTGTCAACACTGCGATATCTATATCTTACTTCTATGAATGTTAACACTGCGATATCTATATCTTACTTCTATGATTGTCAACACTGCGATATCTATATCTAACTTCTATGATTGTCAACACTGCGATAGCTATACCTAACCATTAAGGTCTTAACTTCTCTCTACACTAATTCTGAACACGATAAACAATGTATCCAAGTCACCGTAATTTTTTCATCTCATTGGAAGACCAATCATTACAGCGTACGTATTAATTTGGATTAATCTATTTGTATGATTCACGGGTTCTTCCAGTGAGAGAAACAAGATAATAAAATATGTGCATTACTGTAAATTCTACAAACTACAGGTACGAACACTGGTTGGTATGAAGCAAACCAACTTGTCCTTTGACCTCAGTCAGTGGCGTAATGAGGGGGTAACAAGGTAGTCATAATGTCCCAGGGCGTCACTCACAACTGGGCGCCAAATGGTATATTTTACATATAATATTATATGTTTTTTTTTAATGGGAAAAGGGGGCACTAAAAAGGTATTGTGCCCCGGGCGCGAGATATGTTCGATACGCCACTGTCCTCAGTCAAGGATTTAGTGCAAATCAATGAGTTTCAAACCATCAAGGGGTGTGGGGGGGGGGTGGAGATATTCCAGGAAAAAAAAATTTCTCAGTGATACAAGGAATCTCAAACTTTCTTCTTTTTTTTCGTCTGCTGCCCTCTCCCCCTCCCTAGTCGATAAAAACCAATTACTCACACCCCCTCCCCCCCGGGGTCAGATGAACAATTTCATGTATTCACTATTCAATTGAGTATCATGCCGTATCCACTATTCAGTTGAGTGTCATATGTAGCATTGGACGCTACTCCTGTTAGAACAGGGGTGGGTGATTTTTTTTTTTGAGTCGCGGGCCACATTGGGTTCGTAAATTTGACCGTTGTGCCATACCAAGAAGAGTACTTGAGGCGGAGTGTTGACTGGCCTGAACCAGTATGAATTCAATGTAGTCTACATGTTATATCATAATAGGCTAGTGCTGTGTGATTTACTCTGAAACGAGTGGGGTACCATGGGTGTGTGATGTCCATGTAAGGTTGGTATGAAATCTCTTAGATCCTATAAACCACTAATGGGACGGTTTTTACAGTGCCCTTCTTTCATCCCCACCGTAGCCGATAGTGCAATGACCATGAAGACACCACGGGAAATATAGCGGGGACTTAATCCAAGACCTGAAAATATCATTTGGATCGAACCTGTGACCTTCAGGTTTTACCGCACGACCATCCGTCCCCTACCGCCATGGATAAGAATTATTAAACAGTACTGCTTGGAGGTATTGGCAAAAATATTTTTTTTTATAAGCTTCTACGGGTTGTGTCAGTTAATATTAGTTAATCTAACTATGTAATTGTTTATTTCACCTTTCAATTCAAAATGTTTTTTTTCAATCTTTGAATTATTTAGAACATGTGCAATTATTATATTTTAATTAATACAGGAAATGATGGTTTTGAATTGCAAGCCAATGGAGACAACCTGGTATCTGAAGGTAACAGTCTCATTCAAACTATCTTTTCTGAATTTCGAGCTGTGTCTAAATTTGCATACTACACTGATTTGGCTTCTTGTTCTCAATATATAAAAGAAACCTACATTTGGATTCGGCTTTAATTTATCAAATATAAATTACACCTAAATTCATAAGATCAATATTTAAACTAAATCTGAAATCACATTTAGCTTTCTTTTTTCATTAGTATATTAATTTTCATTCTCTCTTGTGTCGAGTATGACGATGTTTTGTATGATTCATCTGGGGATCCCAGTATGACTCATCTTGAGATCCTAGTATGACTCATCTAGGGATCCTAGTATGACTCATCTGGGGGCCCTAGTATGACTCATCTAGGGATCCCAGTATGACTCATCTTGAGACCCCAGTATGACTCATCTAGGGATCCTAGTATTACTCATCTAGGGATCCCAGTATGACTCATCTTGAGATACTAGTATGACTCATCTAGGGATCCTAGTATGACTCATCTAACTAATTTCTGTGTAATGAAGGTTAAACATACGGAAAATAAACAAAATGTCTGTGACTTTTATAAGATGAAATATTTGGCATTCTTATATTTTCTATTTTAAAGATTCCGATACTGCTCAAAGTGAAACGGACATTCAGGTAAGAGAAAAAGATATATGTGTATTTAAGAAATGATTATTTTTTAAATTTGAACTTCATTTAAAAAAAATAAAAACAACAGTGTGCCAATTTACGTAAATGTTTTTTTTTTCGACAGCAACAAATTGTCAATCCAGGAACAAAAAGTGAGTTCAATTGATGTCGTAATTATGTAAACCTTTTATAAACATTAATAAAAATATATCCGTACACATTTAAGGCTATTTAACATAACATTAAAATCCTATTCTTCACTGACCGGAAATTATTATAATTGTGTTTTCCATGTAGAATTTAAATCTGGGGCTAATTCTAAAAAAAAAATTAGAAAATGTCCGAAATTGTATTTTAAGATCTGAGACCCACACTCTGACAGCTCCACTCCCCGACCCCCCCACACACACACACACAAACAGAAAATAAAACTAGTTCAGATTATAAGAATGATTTATGCTGTAATATTTTTAATGCGATTTTACAGGGTGTATAATTTTTATCTGTGGTTAAGATATCAATGTTTGTCAAGTGAACCCTTTGCTGCCCTGCAGTTATTTAAGGTAATCAGGTAGATAAATAAACTGAAATAAAAATGAAGCAAAAGTGTTGTATTTTTAACCTTTTTTTTTTTGTTTGTTTGTTTATTTTTTTGTTTCTCATTACAGTGTAATTTTTCTTTTGCTATGTTAGAGATAATAATAAAGTAGATCTATAAAAAAAAATGTATTTCAAAAGTATTTAATACCAATGAAAAAAAAGGCTACAAAAATTGATTGCTGATAAATAAACCTTCCACCTCAACCCAATTTGGCAAGAGTTATCTAACCATATATATATATATATATATATATATATATATATATATATACATATATATATATATATAGCGGTCTCACGTCTGCGTAATATGAATGATTACATTGCACTAGGCACCACTTGTATGAAATAATATTGCATTTCTTCGAGAGATGGTAAAAATGGAAGGAAAAGACTAAGAAAAAGACTAGTGAAAAGATGGAAGGAAAATGTTTTCCCTTAGATAATATTATAAGCTAATGGTACGTTTATTGTTTTCTTCTTTATACCAGAATACAATGACAAAAGCAGGTCTTCGGAGGAGACAAGTAGCTTGCTGTACACACGGGGAACAAAGATGCAGCTTTACCTTACACCATGCAACCATAAAAATTGTTTTATAATTTCATATACAAGAAGAATTGTTTTAAAAATAAGAAAAAAAACAGTGACTTTACTAACAGCTTATCCTTAATACGTTACTAGCATTGACTTTACTACCAGCTTATCCTTAATACGTCACTAGCGTTGACGGATAAAAAAATGTCTATGACGGCTGAGAAGGAAATTATTTCCACACATTTCAGGTAGCGTGAACTAGCAGTCATTTTACTAAGAAGCTACACAACTCCATTAGTACCGAGTAAAACAGATAAACTAAAACTTAGTCTTGTGCCTGTGTTATATAATTATTGTTTAATAATGCGACAAATGTATAAGTAAATGTAGGTCAGCCGAGATAAACAAGGAAGTAGCATAAAAAAGGTGTGTATATGTTTCTCAGAGAAACAGGTTCTTGGAATTTAAAAACATATAAATACTTTTCTTCTGTAAAACGTATGATGGGAAATAAAACAGCATGCTGCATAAACACACATTCAAACGTTTAGTAAGCAATCAAAGAAATCCCATGCGTCACTGTTTGGTTTCACTAATCCCATGCGTCACTGTTTGGTTTCATTAATCCCATGCATCACTGTTTGGTTTCACTAAGCCTATGCGTCACTGTTTGGTTTCATTAATCCCATGCATCACTGTTTGGTTTCACTAATCCCATGCATTGCTGTTTGTTTTCAATAATCCCAGGCGTCACTGTTTGGTTTCACTAATCCCATGCATCGCTGTTTGGTTTCACTAATCCCATGCATCACTGTTTGGTTTCACTAATCCCATGCAGCACTGTTTGGTTTCACTAATCCCATGCGTCACTGTTTGGTTTCACTAATCCCATGCGTCACTGTTTGGTTTGGTTCACTAATCCCATGCATCAGTGTTTGGTTTCACTAATCCCATGCATCACTGTTTGGTTTCACTAATCCCATGCATCACTGTTTGGTTTCACTAATCCCATGCATCACTGTTTGGTTTCACTAATCCCATGCGTCACTGTTTGGTTTCACTAATCCTATGCGTCACTGTTTTGGTTTCACTAATCCCATGCATCACTGTTGGGTTTCACTAATCCTAAGCGTCACTGTTTTGGTTTCACTAATCCCATGCATCACTGTTCGGTCTCACTAATCCCATGCATCACTGTTGGGTTTCACTAATCCTATGCGTCACTGTTTTGGTTTCACTAATCCCATGCATCACTGTTCGGTCTTACTAATCCCATGTTTCACTGTTTGGTTTCACTTTATTTCTATGTTTAAACGTTCTCACAACTTTCTCTTTAATTGACGTAAAATCAACTCTGCCTTTTGATTTCAAACTTTTGTTCCGCTTCTCTAGCTCATTGGTTTTTTCAAAAAAATTCTTAAATTCTGCCTTGAAGCTCTGGATTTATAAAGTTTTCTCTGTTCAGCAATGGCATTTTCTAATATATCACTTCTACGTTTCAATTCTTCATTTAGTCGCTTTTCGTTTTCACGTCGTAAGTTTTCCTTAAATTCTGCAATGCGATGGCATAACTTAATTTCATCGCTTATAGAACTCTGAATGGATCGAACGTGAGCGATCAGTTCATGTAGAACGTCTGTGCCATCATCTTTACTAACTAAACCTTCACATAAAATGTTAGCCCTGGCTAGAAGTTCCTCTAGCAATGTCGTATCATTGTCATTTTGAATTGTAGCTTGGACATGTTTAAAATGTTGTATTATTATATTACACTCGTCAATGTTTCCTCTGTGATGATTGGCTTACTTGAATTTAAAATGAATAAATGCCTTTCAGATTTCGCCAACTCAAATTGTTCATTGGAATAACGGGAGTTGTCGTGAATCAATTAATCAATCTTCTGAATTAAATCATTCAGCTGTTTTTGTGATTTGGAGTTATCCGTCGGTTTGTTGTCAAACAGCATAACCCTGTGCTCGCATTCTTTTTTCAAAGTTTAGGTAGCACACCCCCTTCTCTATTGATCCATTTATCGAAACTTAATTTCTTTACCTCTTGTTCAAACAGATCGCCACAGGTCATGACTAAAATACAGAATCTCTTTACGAAATGGGCACCGAACATTCTCTTTAAATAGTCAATGGTCCCGCTATCTTCCTTAGTAAATCTCCCGCCAAATTTAACAACCAATAGAAAAGCATGATACCCTTGTGGGTTTATGGTTATGGCTTCGGCCAGCGCATTGGCTACAAAGTTTTCTGTTGCATCGTCTGCCCAGTCAGTGTCCCCTACACCAGGGCAGTCCACTACTTTGATCTTTCTTCCGTTACGCTCCTTGACCTCATACGTCACTTCCTTAGTTACAGAAGTGGTTGATGGTTTACTTTTAAATGCTTTCTGTTGCGGTAAAGAATTGCCCAAAGCACTTTTTCCGTTCCCAGATTTCCCAATCATTAGAAGATCGATATCTGGACCTGGCTTCCTATAAATAGACAGTTTTGAAACATTTAATTAATAGTTAGCATATTACATTGACTATTTAGTAATGTTACATTGATAATTTAGTAATATTACATTGACTATTTAGTAATATTACATTGATAGTTTAGTAATATTACATTGACTATTTAGTAATGTTACATTGATAGTTTAGTAATATTACATTGATAGTTTAGTAGTATTACATTGTTAGTTTAGTAATATTACATTGACAGTTTAGTAATATTACATTGACTATTTAGTAATGTTACATTGATAGTTTAGTAATATTACATTGATAGTTTAGTATTATTACATTGATAGTTTAGTAATATTACATTGACAGTTTAGTAATATTACATTGATAGTGTAAAGTTCAAATGTGTCAGAACGTCATTCTGTAACCATATGCAGCATTGCTCTGTATTCTTATGTACCGCTGTTATGACTGATGTGTGCTATTATGTCCACAGCCAATACGTCATAACATGAGAAACTGAATGCGTGCTCCATGGTTCACAATTAGTTTATTCACATAACAGTAAAACGAAATAACAAAATAAATCCAAAGTAAAATGAATTGTCACTAATTACAATATCACTTAAAAAATCCTCTATCACTCTCTCTCTCTCCTCACTTAACTCTCGTTAGATAAACTCCTCAGCGATCAGTCAAATTTGTGGTTGTATCAAGGAAGTTTTTGGATATTTAGGCGAGCATCCCTGGCTCATATACTTGTGACAGAAAAGAAAGAGAGAAGGGGGGGGTGAGAAAAAGTATAAGAAAAATATAGAAAATTAAAAATTGAAATCATGATAAATTTCACAAACTTTATGTCAATCGTACTACTGAATAGCATATGGCCCCTAATGAATATCTCACGTACTAATGAATTTTTCATGTACTAATGAATAAACCAATTGATAAACGTCTATAGCATTGCTTGATTTGTAATGAGATAATGAATATCATTTACAGATGTAATGAAGATTGTCTAATGTGTACTGTCTAATGCTTACTATATACTTACTAATACCCAATAGCTATGTTGACTTTATCTCTGTAGCTAAAGCTTTAAAGATTATACAGAACGTATACAATACGGGATCAAAGAAAGATATCAAGTAGACTGTAGTAGCGTATCATTTAGATGGAGACGATGACACATCAAGCACGGTATGACTTTATTATATGGCTTATGTTTATATCACGCTGACATGATGGGATTGTGATGTAGGATTTATATCACACTGACAGGATGGGACTGTGATGTAGGATTTATATCACACTGACAGGATGGGACTGTGATGTAGGATTTATATCACGCTGACAGGATGGGACTGTGATGTAGGATTTATATCACGCTGACAGGATGGGACTGTGATGTAGGATTTATATCACGCTGACAGGATGGGACTGTGATGTAGGATTTATATCACGCTGACAGGATGGGACTGTGATGTAGGATTTATATCACGCTGACAGGATGGGACTGTGATGTAGGATTTATATCACGCTGACAGGATTGGACTGTGATGTAGGATTTATATCACGCTGACAGGATGGGACTGTGATGTAGGATTTATATCACGCTGACAGGATGGGATTGTGATGTAGGATTTATATCACGCTGACAGGATGGGATTGTGATGTAGGATTTATATCACACTGATAGGATGGGACTGTGATGTAGGATTTATATCATGCTGACAGGATGGGATTGTAATGTAGGATTTATATCACACTGATAGGATGGGACTGTGATGCATGATTTATATCACGCTGACAGGATGGGACTGTGATGTAGGATTTATATCACACTGATAGGATGGGACTGTGATGTAGGATTTATATCACGCTGACAGGATGGGACTGTGATGCAGGATTTATATCACACTGAGACGATATTATTGACCATTACAGTGATTGTCTTTTGCCTTTTTTCAGTTGAAAACCAGAAGGTGATCCTTTGAGAAAAGAAGTTTTGATCTTTGCCTAGCCTTGAGCTGGTAATATAACCGTTTGGTCTCCAGCAACCGCCCAGGTCCTTTGAAACTGTCCAAACCTGATTTTCGGGCAAGACATACAGTTTATTAAAATGAGATTCAATTGTTTTCTATTTTCTTTCCTACGTCTGTTAGTTGATGACGAATGTCTGTTAGTTGATGGCGTGTGTCTGTTAGTTGATGACATGTGTCTGTTAGTTGATGACGTGTGTCTGTTAGTTGATGACGTGTGTCCGTTTGTTGATGACGTATGTCTGTTAACTAATGACGTATGTTTATTAGTTACAGTTTAAATAATATTTCCATTCGCTGCACCTTGCAAAACATTTGTAACATCTTCATTTCACAAACAATATAGACTTACCTCATTTTTATATTCTACGTCCCGCTATTTGAAAACATTGAAAAATAAATTTTCCCAAACCTCAGATACGAAGTGTGTATTATAATTTCAATCTCTCTCTCTCTCTCTCTCTCTCTCTCTCTCTCTCTCTCTCTCTCTCTCTCTCTCTCTGCCCCCCCTCTCTCTCTCTCTCTCTCTCTTTTCTCTAAAGTGTGATTTGGCAACAAGGTAACAACATGTCAACCACAATGGCAATATCACGTAAACATAATGAATCCCCTATCCCTAAGTACAAATGCCAATTCACAGCTGGAAAATACGTAGAAAACAGAAAGTACATTTTTCATGTTTCTCTGCACAGATAACTAGCTAGATAGATAGATAGATAGATAGACATATATATATATAGACAGAACGACAGACAGATAGATAGAAAGATTAACTGATAGATAGATAGATAGATAGATAGATAGATAGATTGATTGATAGATAGATAGATAGATAGATAGATAGATAGATAGATAGATAGATAGATAGATAGATAGATAGATTAGATAGATATATCATTTTTTTCTATAAAATTTTAAAATGGATACCTCCTTCCTAGACCCACACAAATTTGATTTTCAAAAAAAAAAATTTGTTTAATCAAATACTCTCTTCTTTAATATAGAAATGTGGAATATTTGAAGCAAAATAACAATAAGAGAAATAAAAACAAGCAATTAAACCTGTTCCATTCTGGACACAGGACGTGTTAGAGCATTTTCGTATTATGTATCAGTACGTATGCTATCTTTCAGTAAATATTTGTAAATTTTGTAAATGTTTATAAATTCAATTGTGTAATGCATATATCTGAAAAAAGATATTAAAAAGACGTTTTCTTATATTTGAAAACAAAATTAATTTCTCTTAAATCTAACTACAAGTGGTTTGTGGTTACTGAAATAGGACTCATAATTGAAAACATTCGAAATTATAGTCATTTAATCGTCCGAAAACTCCGTCAATTGTTGCATAGCTCTGATACTTTCAATTAAACTCATAACACAAGCTTACTATTTCATTTGATGAGTTTCTTAATAATATATATAATATATAAGCCCCTTAGGAGCCCTGAAGCCCGGCCCTCAGAGGTCCTGTCGCAAAATGAACTTTTGATGTACACATGGCAGGCCAAGACCTACACAATGATATATACATCATGGGTCTAGCACTTATAGTTGCTGAGAATAAGCGCTCCTTTATTAATATAGCTTATATAGTAAAAAAACGGTACTAAGCCCCCTTTTACGGCCCTCAGAGGTCAGATAGCGAAATGGAAAAAAGTCATTTCTTGGCAGGCAAAGACCTACAAAATGATATATACATCATGGGTCTAGGACTTATGGTTGTTGAGATCTAGGGTGATGACAGACAGACAGACAAAACGGGGACAATAGAACATTTTTTTTCGGCCCAACGAAAGTCACATGCAGAGGTGCCCACACGATAGGGTGAGGAGTGCCTTAAGCACTGAGCGAGTCTCATATGAAGGGCCCAGGGACTTAGTTCGCTTGCAGCCAGGGCCGCCGAGAGGGGGGGCAGGGGGGTCATTGCAAGGGGGGCCGCATCTGTAAGGGGCATAAAGTGGGCCCAGCAGCCCCGACCATGTCAATTTTTTCACGACTTATTGTTTATTAAGGGGCCCGCAATGATGTCCTGCACTGGAGCCCGCGTTGGCTCTCGGTGCCACTGCTTGCAGTTAAGTGATTATATAGTCTCATAACGCTGGAACCCTCGCAAGGGGAAGGACTTGGGGGCGGGGGGAGGGGGTGAATAAGCTAGTGGGTGTGAGAATCGTCGAAGTGATTATAAACCTTTAGTCATTACATCTGTCGTGTCGAGCTAAAACACAACTCACGATGGTCCCAGCTGAGATTAAAATGTACGTATGTCAAGCCTTACCCCATGCTGCCTTCTCCTCCCGCATCTCAGACTTAAACTACTCATTGACAGTGCAGTGGGCAATCCTATTAGTCAATATTAAAACTTCATCGATATCGTGTTAAGCCTGATAATCCGAGGCATGACATCATACTAAATTGAGTCTATACACACATCTTGTGGTCAGTAGGTAAACAGGCCTAGACGATATCAGTCACCTGGTGAGGACAATGGTAATGGCCGTATCTTCAATTTGCGTGTTGGTTTTTTTACTCACGGCAATCATTCAGGCAAACGGAATCCTTTTTGGTATTTACAATTTATTCTTTTGGTGAAATACGGGTTTAGCAAACCACATTTCTATTCAGAAAGATAAAATGAAAGCCTATAATATATAAGCAAGTGCAATATATTTAATTTCTCAGTATTCCTTAACAATTTATTTATATATAGGCCTATACATTTACTAGGTTTGCAATCATACTAAACCAATCAGTTAAGTGTTTTTTTTTTGCTTCAACTTACACCACCCTCAACATTAGTCTACACCAGTGGTTCCCAAACTTTTTTTGACCGATGGACCCCTTTTTATAATCAAAACTTGCCCACGGACCCCCCAAGCGAAAAAGCTACAAAATGCATAGGATAATTGTTTTTCTTTAATTAAATGTATTGTGTCGCAAATCATTGTCTTTGCTTTCCATGAATATCAACACTGAATCAAAGAGCGCATCCAATTTGATTTAAACATACACCATTAGATAACCAACGGTACATCTGTGTAAAGTAGTAAACGGTTATAGTCTTCTTCATTTTTCAAACAAAGTTGAGAAAATAATATCTCATTTAAGGCATTCCTTCTGATTTTATTAATGCTTGAATGACTTAATCCAGTGATCCATGCAAAGGTTCACTAAGATTTTTTTACGACCAAATGATGTCAATGAATGACACAATGTACTAAAAATAGATTCCATGCAACTTGTTTTAAGTATGCCAGACAACCTCGGTGTCTTCCTACCATTGTTGGAGCACTATCAGCAGCAACAGAAATGTCATTAGTCTTAAGCGAAACGCTTTTATATTGAACAATCTTTTTAATTCAGTAAATAACGTTTCACGTTTTGTACCGGTTTCCGAACATTTAGCAAAATTTTTCTTCTTTACAAATCTTACATAAGCTAAAAAGTAAGGCTTCGGTTCCTAGTAAAGTGAACCAGTGCCGTAGCAAGCTCAACTCATGCCCGGGGCACAATACCTTTTTAATACCTTTTTAGCGACCCCCCCAATTCGAAAACCATATAACATTAGGCCTATATGTAAAATATACCATTTGGCTCCCTTTGTGAGTTGCCCCCTTGCCCACCCTTCGCTACGCCTCTGAAGTGAACTTGTCAAGCTGTATAGACAATTCAGATGTTTTTAAGTAATCACATCAAGAATTTTCTACGGACTGAGCCATTTCGTCAATCTTTCTTTGTACTGTATTATTACTCAGTGTAATTCTTTTTATAATGTCGAAATGTGGTTTGTGCAAAACTGTGTGTATTACACAACTGTTAAAATAAGTTCTTCATCAATAATATACAGCTTTCTGGACTTTGCAATCGATAAGAAGCATGCAGTCAGCATAGTCTTGCTTAGATGTTGTCCTAATGAATTGTTGCAGTGACGTTTCTCGGCCTTTTGGCTAATATCAAAAATGTATTATCTGCACTATAATGGATCTTAGCCATTTGGCTAACCTAGTCTAGTAGACATACCAAAGTCTGTGGGTAAAAGATCATTAGGGTTCTCCTGGCCAGGAAAAAAAAAAACTTTTAGCGACGGTGGTGGGACTGAGGTCAATGACGACAATCCGAGACAATTTTCCGAGTGGTAGGAAAAAAAACCTTGCATTGCCATTGTGGGCGATCAGCAGTACACACACCGTGCTGGTCTGGTCAGACTAGGCGTGTCTTAATAACCGTTTTCTATGCCGTGCCGATAGATTGTGGGGAAGTATAATAGTCAGATTTTGATGACGCCATTTCCGCATACTACGATTTCCAAAGCTAGACTGTAGTAAGTGTACTCTTCCTGAGATCACCATTATATGAAAGTTCTCAAGGATTCTCAAACTTTATTTTTTTTATCGTCTGCTGCCCCCCCTCTCCCCCTCCCTCCCCTAGTCGATGAAAACCAATTACCCACATCCCACTTCCCCCCGCGGGGGTCAGATGGTCAAGTGCCTGTATCCACTATTCGGTTGAGTGTTATATGCAGCAGTGGACGCTACTCCTGTTGAATGAACATTTGGGCTAGAACAAGGGGTGGGCGATTTTTTTTTGTTTTATTTGAGTCGCGGGCCACATTGGGTTCGTAAATTTGACGACCGTCGTGCCGAACCAAGGGTGAGTTGAGGTGGAATGTTGACTGGCATGGACCAGTATGAAGTCAATGTACATGTCATATCATACGAGGCTAGTGCTGTGTGCGTCACTCTGTAACAAGTGGGAGGCCATGGGTAGAATTAAACAGTACAGCTGGGAGGTATTGGCAAATATCTTTTGTTATTAGCTTCTATGGCGTATGTCAGTTGATATGAGTTAATCCAACTATACAATTGTTTTTTATTCACCTTTCAATGCAATATGATTTTTTTAAAATGTTTTAAATGTTTAGAACTTGCGTAATTATTATATTTCGCTTTATACAGGAAATGATGGTTTTGAATTGCAAACCAATGCAGACAACCTGGCATCTGAAGGTAAAAGTTTCATTAAAACTATTCTGAATTTCGAACAATGTCTAAATTCACATACTACACTGATTTGGCTTCTTTTTCTCGAGATGTACATGAATACTACAATGGGATTTGTCTATTACTTTCTCGATCTATAAATTACACCTAAATTCTACATTCAGAATTGGTGGCTATCTTAATATTTAAACTAAATCTGAAATTACAATCAGCTTTTTTTTTTCACTGGTATATTAATTTTCTCTCTTGAGTCGAGTCTGACGATGTTTTCTGTGACTCATCTATGGGTCCTAGTATGGCTCATCTAGGGGTCCTAGTATGGCTCATCTAGGGGTCCTAGTATGGTTCATCTAGGGGTCCTAGTATGGCTCATCTGGGGGTCCTAGTATGGCTCATCTGGGGGTCCTAGTATGGCTCATCTAGGGGTCCTAGTATGGTTCATCTAGGGGTCCTAGTATAGCTCATCTAGGGGTCCTAATATGGCTCATCTGGGGGTCCTAGTATGGCTCATCTGGGGGTCCTAGTATGGTTCATCTAGGGGTCCTAGTATAGCTCATCTAGGGGTCCTAATATAGCTCATCTGGGGGTCCCAGTATGGCTCATCTAGGGGTCCTAGTATAGCTCATCTAGGGGTCCTAATATGGCTCATCTAGGGGTCCTAGTATGGCTCATCTAGGGGTCCTAGTATGGCTCATCTGGGGGTCCTAGTATGGCTCATCTAGGGGTCCTAGTATGACTAGAGACAATAAAGAAAGCAGCGCATAGACGACCACAGTGTGGGCAGCGCATGCTGGGAGTCGAGTCAGGTCATAGTTTCCTGGTTTCTTCTTGATCTTACAGCTTCGAGACGGTGACGTTGGTTTATTTCCAGCTGGGCGTTGTGGACAGGAACATCATTTGACTCTCTTAGCAGCGGTAGTCTCTAACAGTATTGGCTTCTTGCTAATGTTGATGCTTAAACCAAAAAAAAAATTGTCTTGCTCACGAGAGGTTATCAGTGATAATATTGTTGCGAAGTTGCAAATCCCTCTAGGTAGGCACTAAGGACACGTGGCTTCGTTAGTTGAACAATAAGGTTTATTTACAGCATACAATGTACAGGCGATATATCCAAGCGAAATATACAAAGGAGAATAGTCTATTGTCCGTACCACTGCACTAATCGACGATCAGTCTCCTCTCCGTGTGTCCAGTTTCGTCTGTGTTGTCGTCGGACATGAATTTTGGTCCGCTCCTCGCAGATCTACAGTGTCCGTCTTCACACTTGTTATCCTCTCTCTCTCTCTCTCTCTCTCTCTCTCATGTGTCCCTGATTGCTGAATCGCTGTTCCTTTTATTGCAGTCGCACCCACGCTCTCTGGTTTTCCCGCGACAAAAACGGAAGGTGAAGGTCATTGGATTGCAGGTGGAAAATCACACCCTTTCACCACTTGTACCGAGTCAAAGGGGGGGGAGGGGCGTGAACGGGGGGAAGAGGAGGGGGTTGAAGCAGAGTTATAACTAGGGTTCGAAGTCGCGTAACGTTACGCGTAAGTTACCGTAAAATACGCGTAATTTACGGTAACGTAATTTTGAAAATTACGCGTAAATTACGGTAATTTAAAAATGCATATTTGACGGCCATTTTTAATTGTTTCTGTCGCAATTCGTTGTGTTAACAGTGGTGATTAATTAATTACAGTGATTAGGAGTACCTTCTACATCCGGCCACAAGCCTAAACCGGAAGTATTCGTTTGGTAAAACAGCGTAAAGCGCAAAGTATATTGTTTGTTTTTAATCGTTTCAGTAAACATAATAAAATATTTTCAATAAGGAAGCCAAAGTCTGGTTAAAAATAAGACAAAATCATAAAAATTTTCGATTAAGTACACAATGCCGCCATGAGCTGTATGGCAAGCGGCCGCAAGCCAAACGGGGAGGTTATAAAATAAAAAAAATCCAAAAAAAAAAAAGTTTTTTTTTTAAACATTATCTACAGTACCGTACCCAGAATTTTTTTTTTTTTGGGGGGGGGGGGCTGTTCCAAGTTTTTAAAGGCAAATATTTGACAATTTTTTATGAGTTACTATCAGCAATAACATTTGGGGGGGGGGGCTGCAGCCTCCCAGCCCCCCCCCTACACCACCCTGGGTACGGCCTTGATTATCTATATATGTTCCAAATGTCATGAAACGTATAGAAAACATTTTACTGTGTATAGTGCTTCCGTCGATCGCGTCAGCCGTATTACGCTGCGTATTGCACCCACGTCGTCTGTATTTCGTTGCGGATTGCACCAGCGTTGATCGCGTGTGTCGTCTTTTGCTGAGTTCGGCACCCGCGGCGGCCGTATTTCGCGGCGCATTGCACCCGCCCCGCGTTGACCGTATTAGACGGTATTACTCAGCCAAAGATGGCCGCCGCTGATGCAGTCAGTACACGACGAAATACATGGACGACGGGCAAATTAGTATGACCGGTAAATTACAAGTAAAAACCTTTGAAAACATTATTAAAAATACACCTACTAGCAATCAGTGAGCGTGAGCAACAAAAGGAACATAAATTTTCAAGAAATTGGGCATTAATGGTACGCGTAATTTTGGCGTAACTTACGCGTAAATTACGCGTAATTTACGCGTAAATTACGCGCGCCAATCTTACGCGTAATTTTCGAACCCTAGTTATAACAATATGAATGTTTTTTGTCTTGATGTACCATCAGCACACGGCATAGAGGACTGAATATACTGAATAAAGATATATAAAAAAATTACAGGCATGATTGTAACTATACAATTCTTTTCAAGAATTCGTATTTTTTGTCAGTAATTAAAAAAACAAAATTCTTGTATATATGGACTTCATCATTACATGTCAATTCTCTATAATTTAAAGTAAGGATGTGACGAAGTTCGTTTTCAGATCAAACACGGCCGTAGAAAACGTAACTAAAATTAAAAAACCTAGAGACTTTCGAAAACCCGTAATAAAGAAAAAAGATAAAACTAAATTCCTGGACCCTTACTCAGCTATCCATAAATAAGACGTCGTATTTGGTCACGAACGTATTTTAGATACACCCCTCTCGCCAAACATTGTTTTCATCCGAGCTTTCTAAACCTCGGAATGGATATGCGGATTTGAAAGGCGAAGTGGATGTGTGGATTGGTATGACGAAAAGCTGGTTATCAATGGGAATGAGTTGCAATGACATTTGGAATAATTTGGAATGTGTAGGAGGAATGACTTTTGGAATGAGTTAAAATGACATTTGGAATGACCTTGGAATGACTTGGAATGACGTTTTAAATGATTTTAAACGAGTTGGAATGACGTTTGAAATGATATGAAAGATTTGGAATTATATATAGATTTAGGTATATTATACATGTGCTGAAAATCCTCGTTGTCATGGGGGGGGGCACGGGACTGACACCTTGGTATACCCCCTTTTAGCCAAGTGTTGACCAAATCCGCATCCGCATTCGAATCCGACTGATTTATATTTGCCGAATCCGAATCCGTAGGATGCGGATTTTCATCAGCTCCGTCACATCCCTAATTATAAGGTTTCCGATAACTTTACAATAAGAAGCATTGCATTGGAAGAACAAGCTCTTAAAAAAAAAGAAGATTTATTCGCCCAAAAGTTAATTTACCATTAAACTAATTGCTGCATAATGAAGGTATAACATTAAGAAAATAAAGAAACAAATTGTCTGTCACTTTTATAAGATGAAATATTTGGCATTCTTTTATTTTCTATTTTAAAGCTTCCGACGTTGTTCAAAGTGAAACTGACAATCAGGTAAGAGAAAAAGATTTATGTGTAATTAAGAAATGATTATTTTAAATCTGCACTTCAATTAATATATAATAAAAATAAGACTATACTACTTTACGCACCATGTTCTTTTCGACAGCTAACAACTGACAGTCGGAGAAAAAGTGAGTTTAATTGATGTCGCATTATGTAAACTCTTTTAAAAGTTTAATTGATGTCGTAATTATGTAAACCCTTTTAAAAGTTTAATTTATGTCGTAATTATGTAAACTCTTTTAAAAGTTTAATTGATGTCGTAATTATGTAAACCCTTTTAAAAGTTCAATTGTTGTCGTAATTATGTAAACCATTTTTAAACATTGATAAAAGTGTATCAGTATACAATTAAGGTTATTTAACATAACATTAAATCATATTATTCACTGACCGGAAATTGTTATAATTATGTTTTCCATGTAGAATATAAATATGGGACTAATTCTCAACGAAATTAGAAAATGTCCGAAATTTTATTTTAAGATCTGAGCGACAAACCCTGATACTCCCACCCCCCCCACACACACACAAACACAAACAGAAAATTAAAATAATAAAGATTTAAAAAAAAATGATTTATGTTGTAATAGTTTTTATATACCATTTTACAGGGATTTGTCTTATTTTTATCTGGTGTTGAGATATCATTGTCAAGTGAATCCTGTGCTCTGCCCTGCAGTTATTTGACGTAATCAGGTAGATAAATGAACTGAAATAAAAATGATTCAAAAGCGTTGTATTGTTAATCTTTGTTTTTCTTTCCCATTACAGTGTGTAATTTTTTTCCCATTACAGTGTGTAATTTTGTTCCCATTACAGTGTGTAAATTGTTTCCATTACAGTGTGTAATTTGTTTCCCATTACAGTGTGTAATTTTTCCCATTACAGTGTGTAATTTTTTCCCATTACAGTGTGTAATTTGTTTCCCATTACAGTGTGTAATTTGTTTCCCATTACAGTGTGTAATTTGTTTCCCATTACAGTGTGTAATGTGTTTCCCATTACAGTGTGTAATTTGTTTTCCATTACAGTGTGTAATTTGTTTCCCATTACAGTGTGTGCTTTGTTTCCCATTACAGTGTATAATTTGTTTCCCATTATAGTGTGTAATTTGTTTCCCATTACAGTGTGTGCTTTGTTTTGGTATGTTAGCGGTAATAGTAAAGTAGATTTATTTTAAAAAAATGTAATTCAATTTTATTTAATACCAATGGAAAAAAAAACATACAATAATTGATCGCTGATAAATAAACCTTTCACCTTAAACACACCTTGGTAAGAGTTATCTAGCCATATCTTAATAAATAATAACGGTCTTAAGTCTGTGTTATATCGAAAGTAGAAATCATGTATTCAAACTGACGTCCCGATAGCGTTTCCTTTCGATACATGTAATCCACTATTACAAAAAGTATCATCCGTGTCCTATAAATGTAGACATTAGATTGTAGCTGTAAAAATGAATATCACTTTTAGTAAAGTCTATAAAACAAAACTATTTTCATGCTTTTTTATAATTTTTTTTAAATTCATGTTTTTTTCTTTTTATTTATCGAAATTAATTCTGCTGAGTACTATTAGTTTCTTTTTTTTTTATTAATCACCTATATTGAAACTTGTGGCTCTAGATTAACTACATCAAACAATCAAACAACATTCTACTACATACAAACACACATTCAAACGTGTGGTAAGCAATCAAACAACATTCTACTACATACAAACACACATTCAAACGTGTGGTAAGCAATCAAACAACATTCTACTACATACAAACACACGTTCAAACGTGTGGTAAGCAATCAAACAACATTCTACTACATACAAACACACATTCAAACGTGTGGTAAGCAATCAAACAACATTCTACTACATACAAACGCACATTCAAACGTGTGGTAAGCAATCAAACAACATTCTACTACATACAAACACACATTCAAACGTGTGGTAAGCAATCAAACAACATTCTACTACATACAAACGCACATTCAAACGTCTGGTAAGCAATCAAACAACATTCTACTACATACAAACACACATTCAAACGTGTGGTAAGCAATCAAACAACATTCTACTACATACAAACACACATTCAAACGTGTGGTAAGCAATCAAACAACATTCTACTACATACAAACGCACATTCAAACGTGTGGTAAGCAATCAAACAACATTCTACTACATACAAACGCACATTCAAACGTCTGGTAAGCAATCAAACAACATTCTACTACATACAAACGCACATTCAAACGTGTGGTAAGCAATCAAACAACATTCTACTACATACAAACACACATTCAAACGTGTGGTAAGCAATCAAACAACATTCTACTACATACAAACGCACATTCAAACGTCTGGTAAGCAATCAAACAACATTCTACTACATACAAACACACATTCAAACGTGTGGTAAGCAATCAAACAACATTCTACTACATACAAACGCACATTCAAACGTGTGGTAAGCAATCAAACAACATTCTACTACATACAAACACACATTCAAACGTGTGGTAAGCAATCAAACAACATTCTACATACACATAAACAAAAGTACATCCTGTACTTACGTTTCAAAATTGGAAACAGTGATTGTAATCTCTAAACAAATTCTAAATTCACAAAATATCAATGTTTCATTCACTAGCTGCGCTAAAAAAAGGTCACTTGAATCAATCAATAATGGGCTGATACTGTTTAATCGTCTTACAACTATTTTTAATCGGTAGCTGTGTATTACACTTGACTTTTTTGTAACTTTTAAGAACCCTACTTTTAACGGCATTTTTAGAGAGACGTTTAATACTTCCTCCACTAGACAACTGATATGGAGGCACCGACCTAGACATTAGTAGGTCTCTGAATCCTCTTGGACACTTAGCCTAAGGTATTGCAGTCTTGCTACATCAGGTTGAGTTTACAACACAGGCGCCACCTACTCAACGTATTCATCATCGCCAATGATAATTTATTTAATAAAAGGAAAAAGTCCGATATACAAGGTTTTAATAAAATAAATATTCTCCTGATATTCAACAGAGTGACATACTACAAGAAACATTCTTCTGATATTCTACAGTGAGACATACTCAAACAAACATTCTGAAATTCTACAGTGTGACATAAAGAAACAACATTTTTCTGACATTCTATTTCTTCTATTCAATTGAGTGTTTAAATAAAACAAAATAGTTTTTCTATTGAAAAAGTTTTATTTTGTTATCATAGCTAAGTAAATTTATAAATATATATGTGTGTATATTACGATTGCATGCAAAATGTGACATTAACACCATTTTATTATTCATTTCTATTTTGACTCATGTACATTTATTGAGGGGACGAGTGGTCGAGTGGTATAGAGCGCTCGACTGTCGACCGGAGGATCTCGGGTTCGAATCTGATTGGGAACCTTGGGACATTTTCAGGTCTTGGTGAATGTCCCCAAGTTCACTCAGCTTTAAATGGATACTTAACTTAAGTTGGGGAAGTAAAGGCGGCTGGGCGTTTCGCTAACCACACAATCCCTTCATATGCCAAGGTCATAAAAAGAGATGAATTCTACACTGCTCGATGAGCCCTTTGATGCTTAAGGGAACTTTACTTTTATATATTAATTAGTAAATAATCCTAAAGTTTAGCTGTGTTTAGCCCTTATTTTATGCTAAGGTAGTCAATGTACACATACTGTTCATTTATCAGAACATAAATTGAATGCGCATCATCAATTTAAATTAATTTTTCCGATAACTTCCTTGTTTGTGTATTATTCATTTGTTTGCATAAATTAAGTTCCTACATGGTGAAAAAAAATCACAAAAATATCGGCATGTTTTAGTCTTATAGTCAATGTGTATAATTTATATTTTGTGATTCACACTATCTAAACAATTCTGTCATTGTTGTGAATATAACAACAACAAAACCAGAAAACAACAATGTACTTGATTACAAATATATATAATATGCTCAACTAATCCCATGCATCACGTTTGGCTTAACTAATCCCATACATCACTGTTTGGTTTCCCTAATAGCATGCATCACTGTTTGGTTTGACTAATCCCATGTGCCACTGTTTTTTGACTAATCCCATGTGCCACTGTTTGGTTTCACTAATGCCATGCATCACTGTTCCCATGCATCACTGTTTGGTTTCACTAATCCCATGCATCACTGTTTGGTTTCAATAATCCCATGCTTCGCTGTTTGGTTTCAATAATCGATGTACCACTGTTTGGTTTCACTAATCCCATGCATCACTGTTTGGTTTTACTAATCCCATGCTTCGCTGTTTGGTTTCACTAATGCCATGCATTACTGTTTGGTTTCACTAATCCCATGCATCACTGTTTGGTTTTACTAATCTCATGCTTCGTTATTTGGTTTCAATAATCCCATGCATCACTGTTTGGTTTCACTAATCCCATGCATCACTGTTTGGTTTCACTAATCCCATGCATCACTGTTTGGTTTCACTAATCCCATGCATCACTGTTTGGTTTCACTAATCCCATGCATCACTGTTTGGTTTCACTAATCCCATGCATCACTGTTTGGTTTCAATAATCCCATGCTTCGCTGTTTGGTTTCAATAATCGATGTACTACTGTTTGGTTTCACTAATCCCATGCATCACTGTTTGGTTTTACTAATCCCATGCTTCGCTGTTTGGTTTCAATAATCCCATGCATCACTGTTTGGTTTCACTAATCCCATGCGTCACTTTTTGGTTTCACTAATCCCATGCTTCACTGTTTGGTTTCACTTTATTTCTATGTTTAAACGTTCTCACAACTTTCTCTTTAATTGACGTAAAATCAACTCTGCCTTTTGATTTCAAACTTTTGTTCCGCTTTTCTAGCTCATTAGTTTTTTCAAAAAAAAATTTAAATTCTGCCTTGCAGCTCTGGATTTCAGATTCATAAAGTTTTCTCTGTTCAGCGATGACGTTATCTAATATGTCACTGCTACGTTTCAATTCTTCATTCAGTCGTTTTTCGTTTTCTCGTCGTAAGTGTTCTTTGAACTCTGCAATGCGATGGCATAACTTAATTTCATCGCTTATAGAATTCTGAATGGATCGAACGTGAGCGATCAGTTCATTTAGAACGCCTGTGCCATTATCTTTACTAACTAAACCTTCATATAAAATGTTAGCCCTGGCTAGAAGTTCCTCTAGCAATGTTGTATCATTGTCATTTTGAATAGTGGCTTGGACATGTTTAAAATGTTGTATTATTATATTACACTCGGCCATTGTTTCATCTGTGATGATTGGCTTACGTGAATTTAAAATAAAAGAATGTCGTTCAGATTTTGCCAACTCAAATTGTTCATTGGTATAACGGGAGTTGTTGTGTATCAAAGATTCAATCATCTGAATTAAATCATTAAGCTGTTTTTGTGATTTGGAGTTATCCGTCGTTTTGTTGTCAAACAGCATAACCCTCTGCTCGCACTCGTTGACAAGTTTAGGTAACACACCCCCTTCTTTATTGATCCATTCATTGAAACTTAATTTCTTGACCTCTTGTTCGAACTGATCGCCACAGGTCATGACTAAAATACAGAATCTCTTTACGAAATCCGCACCGAACATTCTCTTTAAATAGTCAATGGTCCCGCTATCTTCCTTAGTAAATCTCCCGCCAAATTTAACAACCAATAGAAAAGCGTGATACCCTTGTGGGTTTATGGTTATGGCTTCGGCCAGCGCATTGGCTACAAAGTTTTCTGTTGCATCGTCTGCCCAGTCCGTGTCCCCTACACCAGGACAGTCCACTACTTTGATCTTTCTTCCGTTACGTTCTGTGACCTCATACGTCACTTCTTTAGTTACAGAAGTGGTTGATGGTTTACTTTTAAATGCTTTCTGTTGCAGTAAGGAATTGCCCAAGGCACTTTTTCCGTTCCCAGTTTTCCCAATCATTAGAAGATCGATATCTGGACCTGGCTTCCTAAAATAGACATAGCCAGTTTAGTAATATTACATTGATAGTTTAGTAATATTACATTGATAGTTTAGTAATATTACATTGATAGTTTAGTAATATTACATTGATAGTTTAGTAATATTACATTGATAGTTTAGTAATATTACATTGATAGTTTAGTAATATTACATTGAAAGTTTAGTAATATGACATTGATAGTTTAGTAATATTACATTGACAGTTTAGTAATATTACATTGATAGTTTAGTAATATTACATTGATAGTTTAGTAATATGACATTGATAGTTTAGTAATATGACATTGATAGTTTAGTAATATTACATTGATAGTTTAGTAATATTACATTGATAGTTTAGTAATATTACATAGATAGTTTAGTAATATGACATTGATAGTTTAGTAATATTACATTGATAGTTTAGTAATATAACATTGATAGTTTAGTAATATTACATTGATAGTTTAGTAATATTACATAGATAGTTTAGTAATATTACATTGATAGTTTAGTAATATTACATTGATAGTTTAGTAATATTAAATGAAAACAAGTTAATGCATAGCCACAACTATATTATTTTACACAATATATCTTGGTCAAACCAACTATTTTTTTTTTCAAATATGAAAGTGTTTGTATTAGGAAGACTTGAACTTAAATATAAGAATTTTACTTTATATCAATCTAATTAGCGCAAAAAAATGATAGTCGTGTGGTGTTGGTTTCAACTATCGAACTGAAAGTCCCTAGCTCTATCACCGATGAGAACCAATGGGTATTTCAGGTCACAATTTAGGTACCACGTTATATGTCCCGAGGTGACTCCCAGGCCATTGCACTAATGCATTGATGGGTAGGAAAGGTGATCATAATATAGGAGTCCGATAAGTGGTTCATAAGATGTAAGAGATTTCATCTCATCCTTACAGGGACTTCTAACACTTTACACATAATCATCCTCCTTATTGAACTGTTTCATTAATAACTATCGGGAAAAATGTAATTATCAGCCTAAAGCGGTTTAGATCTGTGGTACACTCTGAGACACACATTGACAACATAGCTACAAACGTTTAGTTTTGTCAGATAGGCCTATAGACTTGTAATAATGCATTTATAGATTTTCGATCTGTTGATTAAAATTCAAACATTGTCGAGATCTATACTTTTTGAAACATTCCTATTCATTAAATTCAAACATTGTCGAGATCTATACTTTTTGAAACATTCCTATTCATAAAATTCAAACATTGTCGAGATCTATACTTTTTGAAACATTCCTATTCATAAAATTCAGACATTGTCGAGATCTATACTTTTAGAAACATTCCCATTCATAAAATTAAAACATTTCATTTGTATATCTGGTTCAATAAATTAAAAACTCTTTTCGAATCCGCACACAGTATTAGGGCTACTTTTTTTTTTAATTCTTGTTTGCACATTGACAATTATGGGAGCTATAAATATAGCAAAGACTTACATTGCAACACATGTTTCCTTTTTGTCTGTTGTTTGAAAACTTTCCAATGCATAATTCTGTAATAAAATAATAAGGAATGTGTTAAGATTTTTTTTTTAAAATCAACATTTAAATGTATCAATGATTAACATTGAATACACACACGTGTTTTATCTAGCATTATTAGGCCTAAGTAGCCATATATCTAAAGAAAGGCGGATTGATTTACTGGTTCCTTATGCACTAACTACTAAAGTAAGGTAAAAAGAAGAAAAATTAAATATTTTTTTGTTAAATAAGCTTGTTTTCTTATTTTTTTCTTTCAATACTTAACCTTGTGTTCAAAGTCATCCGTAACAGATTGGGGCATAGCAGTCAATCTCTTTGGCTCCTTAACACGAAGTTCTACAGTGTCTCCTCCATCAATGGCAGGGGCCATAACACTCACAGACTCTGATACATTGGCTGGTGGTGACTGATTCAATTGTACATTCACGTAGTTAGTGCCGGTGAGGGGAACTGGTCCACTAATTCTTTTCAACCCGACGGGTGGGGCTGGAGGCCTGGAAACTCTTTCTACCCCAGTTGGAGTTGGCAGCACTTCTGATGGACATGGTAGCAATCTTCCTTCTATTGATGGACATGGTAGCACTCTTTCTACTTCTAATGAACTTGGTACCACGCTTCCTTTTATTGATGGACATGGTAGCACTCTTTTTACCTTTGATGGACCTGGTAGCACTTTTCCTTCTTCTGATGGGCATGGTAGTGCAGAAACCTTTTCCACATCAGATGGGGTCATTGATACAGAAACAGTTTTGACCGTAGGCGGGGCTAGTGGTACAGGGGGTGTTAAAACCGGTACAGGACCACTCTCTATAGCTGATAGAGTTGGCAGCATAGAATGTCTTCTTACCACAGGCTTTTTAAACAGCAAATCCTTACTAAATGACTCATTTGTGGACAATAGTTCCATGTTCCTTAATTTTTCCCTGAATGTCAAATGTTCAGGCTCAATCTCCATAGCTGTCAATGTGTTCTTTATAATCTTTTAGGAAAAAAAATAACATAAAATTTACATTGAATCTAACGTTTCTTTGGATTTATGCTTGATAATTTTAAAATTCATTGATCTCTCCATTTTTTTAAACACACATGATTTTATGTGTATTGTCAATTAGCTTATATGATAAAAGTTAGAAAATAATCGATCTTATAGACGTATTAGCAAATGACTTTTAAAGTTACATTTGTCAATAGCTCGTAAATAATAAAAGATTTGAAAAATGGTTATTGTTAAATCGGCAAATATAATTCACGTAAAACGAAGAATTGATATTGTGTTTTGGGAAATCCCCAAACACGGTAAATCCCGTTCATGTTGATGGCCTAAATCGTCCTAAATGATAATTATAAATAGAGCTGACTTCCTAGTCAGATATTGATTATTTCTGTCAGGTTTTATATTGCATGCATAG
Source organism: Bulinus truncatus (assembly GCA_021962125.1). NCBI lineage: Eukaryota > Metazoa > Mollusca > Gastropoda > Planorbidae > Bulinus > Bulinus truncatus. The sequence goes on along the minus strand of JAGDYQ010000004.1, from coordinate 14,293,660 downwards.
CCAGTTTAAGAGAGTAGAAATAGATAATACAAAAAAAAAGTAAAAGATTACCTTTTTAAAGTATCTACATACCCCTGCTATGTTATGTTGCACACATTCTCGACTCTATACTTTGACCAACACAAACTAGGTACCCATTCTAAGGCAGGTGAATGTAGGGACATTGGCCCAGCCCTAGGAAAGCCCAATGTAGGCCCCCGGGACCTTCTTGCTGGCAGTAAAACGTTCGACAGTCGACCTAAAAGTACCTGGTTCGGTCTCCGGTGAGGACCAAGGGAATTTTTCAGGTCTTGGTTCAAGTTCCCTTCATGTCTCCCGTGGTGCCTTAATGGCCATTACACTCCCGGCTGTGGTGGGTGTGAAAGAAGGGCACTACAAAACCTAAAAATTGTCTCATTTTTTTTTTGCAGGGACGGATGGTCGTGTGGTAAAGCGCTCGACTGTCGACCTCAGGTCCCTGGTTCAATCTCCGATGAGGACCAATGGATCTTTGAGGGCATGACTTTAGTCCCTTCTATATCTCCCATGGTGCCTCCATGATCATCGCACAATCGGCTATGTTGGGGATGAAAGATGGGCAACATAAAAACCGTCCCATTAGTGGTTTATAGGATCTAAGAGATTTTATCTCATCCTTACATGGACTTCACAAAGCTACACAGAACAGCCTTAAAGCATTTAATTAAGTGTTTGCCTTAGGCACTAGAATATAACTTTGACAAAGGTCATCCAAAATATAGCTGTGGCTTATGCCCTAGAATATA
>JAGDYQ010000004.1:14140396-14287896 GCA_021962125.1 Bulinus truncatus | reverse complement strand
TAAGAGAATATAACTCTATGCAAAGGTTTTGCTGGGTTCAGCTTGTATGAAATAACCTATTTAAAATTATTATCCTATTAAAGCCTTTATTAGTTTCACATGAATTTCTATTCACCAATCTTATAATAGTTCATCGAATGTAACGGTTTCTTGGTAAGGAGACCATTGATGACCAATAAAAAGATTGCTTGTGTGTAACCCTTAACAGTAGCCAGTTGTACGAACACACAGCGCATCGAACATGGAGGTGGCGCCGAAAGAACGCTGTGAAATAATTTTGATCTTATCAGATTGGAAGGAAGGCGCCTAAAAAATAAAACAGAGAAACTCACACAGGACGCAACATTAGACAGCTACTTTTCTGATGTTTTCTGCTGGATGAAACGTAATCTTTACACCAAAAGAAAAAGAAAGTCTTGCAGTGTCCTTCTATAATTTGCAATGGTCAATGTATGTGATAGGAAACATTAACTATTGTTTGACTTTCAATTGCTAAGCGCTCCGACCTTAAAAATTTGGGGTTTCTCAGTGGGTCAAACTGAAGAACTTCATGTTGACAGTCGCGAATACCACACCATACGATTATCAGCTTCTACTTCGCACGATAATTAGTCTCATGTATCACACGATAATTCGTCTCCAACATCACACGATTATGAGTCTCCTACAACACAGGATAATCCAACACCTGCATCACACGATTACCAGTCTCCAACATCACACGATTATCCGTCCCCCTACATCAGTCGATAATCCGTCCCCTTTTACAAACGATTATCAGTCTCGCAATTTAAGGCCTTGTTATGACATTCATCTACTGCATTGAGCTCTCCAATCCTCAGAACAATTGTAGTTGGGAAAACCCTATTCATTTATTCACATTAAATATCTTTCAATAGCGCATGAGATAAAATACACATTTGAAAAGTTGCAGGTTAAATAAAGAGAGGTAAAGACAAATCACTGTATAGCAAAGAATTGAAACATCTCATTCAATTATAATTAAACCCACCAGAGTCTCATATTTCCCACTTGGAAGGTCATGGTCAATTGAGATTCAAGAGATCATACCCTTGCTCTGCACAACGTTCATTAGGTTCACAGCTAAAACGCCACCTGGTCATCTATACTCATCCATAAATACATAATCGTCTAACACGTGTGTAGTTTTCATATCGTGCGGTTTATGCGTTGTAGCTATGTGTCTCCCTCGCGGGTAGTTTCATATCATGCGGTGTATGCAGTTCATATCGTATTTTGTTCATGGCGATGAAGGCCACATGTTCTTTATTGCAACATTTCGTTTATTTTTTTTTTGTTATCACGTCTGTCGGATTTCGTTCAGTCAAATTTAGCAGGATTTTCCACTAACGACAGCATATTTAAGTAAAAATTGTGCAATTTGCTGTAGTATTTCTAGCAGCGTTATATGTTACCTAAAATTGTATGTAATACTCACTTTATTATGACATATTTACACGGTGACTCTCTGTATTGTTCATTCGACACTTCTCTGACGGATGCTAGGGCTCTGTATATACCTGGTGTTGAATGAGATGCAGTCAAAAGCTTGCTGGGTCTTCCATTGAGCCAATAACTCATGTTTCTGAATTTAGATTGCTATAGGATTTTAATCTGAATGTCTGTCGCTTATCAGCCTGTATGGTATTAAAAAAAATGAATGAGCATTACGTATATTAAATATGATATTATATTCTGTTATTTATGGACAAAATATGATATAAATATGTACATTTGTTGGCGAAAAAATGAAAATTCAGCTACTGGTGGGGGGCGTAATGATTGGGGACCTAATGGTGGAGACCTACTGGTGGAGGCGTAGTGGTGGGGACCTAATGGTGGAGACCTACTGGTGGAGGCGTAGTAGTGGGGACCTAATGGTGGAGACCTACTGGTGGGGGACGTAATGGTGGGGACCTAATGGAGGAGATCTACAGTTGTGGAACCAAATGGTGGGGGACCTATTGGTGTGGGCGTAATGGCGGGGATATACTGGTAGGGAACTAATGTTGGGGACGTAAGGGTGGGGACCTAAGGGTGGGGACCTAAAAGTAGCGCTTGCGTGGACTGATTTAAACTTACTGGTGGTGACCTAAGGGTATCGCTTGCGTGGACTGATTTAAACTTACTGGTGGTGACCTAAGGGTATCGCTTACTGACAAGAGTTGTTGCAGTGGCGTTGCGAGGAAGGCGCCGAGGGGGGACATGAACCCGGGCGGCGTATCCAAAGAGGCGGTAAAATCTAGCGCCGTAAATTTGATTTTTTAAGACCTGAAGTGACTCATTACGTCCGGCTCTCTGAGTTTGTTAAAATATATTATAGAGTAAAACTTGAAGATGGTTTACCAAAAATTGTCATAATGTTGAGAATTTTTTTAACATCTGCCATCAGTAATGCTAGTTGCGAGAGAAGCTTTTCTAAACTCAAATTAATCAAAAATGATCTCAGAACAACTATGTTCAAATTAAGGCTAACAAGTTTAACTATTCTGGCAATTGAGCATGACATACATATTGGTATTGACAATTGTATAAAAGATTTCGCTATTAATAAAATACGAAAAAAAAAATTTTAATCAATAAAAAAATTGTTTGATGCTTTTTTATTGTGTCTATTTTTTTAAGAATAACTAAATAGTTGGGCGGCATATTTCCGGTCGGCCCCAGGCGACAAAAACCCGCGCCACGCCACTGAGTTGTTGAAAATCTATAATAAATGTGATTAACTTTAGGTTTTCTTTTTTATAAGAATGCCACATTCCATACAAGAAAGACTAACAGATTGCTCAGTTTGACTTTGAACATTTGCTCTATTTAAATTAAAAAACGTTATTAAGAGATCGACAACAGGAAACTGATCATTTGGCTTAATAAATTAAATGAACGGAATTCTTTGCTACTGAAAATAGATATCAATTCCATATTATTTAATAAAAAAAATAATGGTTAGGTATTTTTTTTAAATATATTTGAAATGGTTGTTATATGGGAAATCTACAATAGATAAGTTACATAATAAAAAATGATCTTATTGATAAGAGAAATCTACCGTGGGGAAAGTCCAGAATTGAATAAAACTATTTTTGTTTGTTATTTTCTTTGAAGTGAATATGAAGTTTACTTGTGACCTGAAATCTTTATCTATCTAGACACTGCCAGTTGAACACTTTTGAAAATGGGTGGGATAGCTTGTTTATATATATATATATATATATATATATTGCGCATATCATGACAAAGAGGATATGTGCAATAATGTACCAATCAGGTCTATATATATATATATATATATATATATATATTTGTCAATCTGAGATATATATAGAGAGAAAGACAGATAGACTGATAGAGATAATATATATATAGACCTACAGATAGACAGACAGATAGATAGATAGATAGATAGATAGATAGACAGACAGACAAACACACAAACAGACAGACAGATAGATAGATAGATAGATAGATAGATAGATAGATAGATAGATAGATAGATTTAGATAGATAGATAAATAGATAGATAGACAGATAGGATGCATGGATAAATAGATTGATAGATAGACAGACAGACAGATAGATAGATAGTTAGACAGATATAAAATATAACAGACAATATCGAAATGATAGAAATAGATACAAAAATGAGTGAAGTTACTGTAAGGTTGAGATGAAATCTTTTAGATGATATGAACCACTGACGGGACGGTTTTTATGGTGCAAGCCTTTCATCCCCACCATAGCAGATAATACAATGACCATGGCTGCACAACGGGAGATATATCCCTAACCCTAACCCAAGACCTCAAAAATTTCCTTGGTCCTCACAGGAGATCGTACTAGGTACCTTCAGTTCGATAGTTGAACGCTTTACCGCACGACCATCCGTTCACAAATATATAGATGAGACAGGCATATATATATTTAATAATTGTAATAATTTATTCACTTATATATTTAATTTGATGTATCAATTTAGAAAATGCGTTTTATATCATCCACTGAGGCCTCATTCGTTGAATTCCTGAATTAATACTTACCAAAGATTGTGCTCTCAGGGCCACGACAAGATTTTTTGCCTACGGTCCCCTACTAGATCTGAAATATATATATACATATATATATATATAAATATATATATATATATATATTATATAACAGGTAGTAAGAAGAATAATGAATTTTGGACATTACAAAAAAGAATAATTATTTTAAATATGTTTAAAAAATAGTATTACGGTTTTTCCTTCTGACTTATTTCACCAGAGGATTAAGAAAAATGTTTCGTTACCTGCTGTATAACAACACTGTGATGAAGTTACCAGATGAATCTAGTGCCAACAGATTTGTAATTATTCAACTTTTATATACTCCCTGGTAATCTTGCTGAAAAGATTACTATTTATATTCTGCTTTACCTACATGTTTTCCTACAAACAGCTCCGAAGTTGACAATATCTATTATCTATAAGGTTTTACTTTTTAAGATTGAAATAGCTGTTTTTTTATCGAGTCAATGCATTCACAGCTATGCAGTGTGACCACTTATATTGAATTATTTATGAATATTCCGCTTATAAAGAAAAAAAAATGCGTTATCTTTTATCCGAGTCAACATAAAGATTAAAATCATTGGAGATATTTTAAATAGTTACTATATGGCCTGTAGAGCATGCAAGGCCCAATAGGTTGGGGTTTTATTTCCTTGTAGCCACTTATGCATGCAAGGGCGTCGTTAGACATTTTTCCAAGGGGGAGAGAATACACTTTTTAAATTAAACTTTCGATGCCATACAGGCTCATTTTTTCAATTAAATTTAAGTATAACATTAATCATTTATATTGACATAAATCAATGCATCTAAAAATTCAAATATTTTGACAATAAACTCAAGAAGGTTTCGATTTTATTTATATTTTTGTTAATTGTGCCGTTTATAGCTTGATTAGGCCTTCTTTAGGCCCTTTTTTATCTGGCAACTCTTGTTTATAATCTTCTGCCACTGAGTGAATTTTTAATTAATGCTTAATTAATTCAGACCCCTGATAAAAAGTATGATCTTAGAGCTGACAATGATGGAAACAGAGTTTTTAGATTTGCATGGTTATCAGACTATTCACCATGGCTTGTATGTTAAAAGGTGCCTTTTGCAAAAAATGCGTGTTGTTTTCACAAAAAAAGTTATTTGAGCAGTTCAGGAGGCATTTGACATCAAACCGTGCACAAAATTTAAAGATCTCAACGAAGAAGCAATTGGCCAGATGCAAAGCACATGGTACAAAGACTCATGAAAATGCAAGCAATTTTGTTGCATAATTGGAAGCCAAAGCAGTTTCTATAGATGAGCAGTTGAACTCATCAATTAACAGACAATTTCAAGAAAATCGTAAGTAATTGGGTCCAATCATTTCTAAAAATCCCTTTTTGCGGCGTGCATAATTTAGCAATACGTGAAAAAGAATCAAATTATGGTAATATGTATGACCTGGTTCTTGGTAATCATTTTTCAATTGTTTCTTGTAGTGCTAAGTAGATCTTGGCAGTTACGCAAAAAACTATAATAGAAATATGGGGTCTCTCTTGCACGAAGACATTGTTTGAGAAGCAAATAATTCATTTGCATTGTCTAAACTTGCCAACGAGACAACTGACATTTCAGGCATTGAGCAGATGTCACTTGGTGTTAGATTTGTCAAAGAACAAAATTGGAAAATGGTGGTCACAGAAGAACTTATCAGACATATTCCTATATTTGTTGTTAGTTATTATTCAAAAATATTCATCGAAGCTAGAAGCTGTGACCCAAATATTGCAGTAAGTGCATTTGTATTTACCGGCAGTAAAAACTTAAATTTAAGAATTGTTGACTACATTGGCTGTTGATCGACAGAATTGTGATGAACGGTATGAGGAACGTTTTAGAGTTACAAAAGGTTTTGTAGATGATATTGTGTCGACATTCAACCTCCACGACAAGCTGGAAGACAAATCAACATGGAAAATCCAAAAAGTTGATTTGCCTGAGGTTTATTTAAGAATAAATGTTTTTATACCCAACCTTCATTCTATTATATCATCGCTGAAAATTCGTTTTTGAGTAGAAAATAAACCAGCCTTTTCCCTTTTAGTTTTGAATCCCTTTTGATGACAAAACTAGAAACTGGCATTTTAAGGATCAAGCCATGGATATTGCTGATTATTACGCATTTGACAATTCAATTGAGGTGAGTGAAACGCGGTATGATATATGGAAATGTGAAAAGTACAGAAACAAGGACTCTATGTGATGTTTTAGGTGAACTTTTTTTTTCCCCATGATTAAGATGGCTTTTTTTTTTACAGCATTGGCTGTTCGAGTGTGTGAAGTCCCTATAAGGTTGAGTTGAAATCCCTTAGATCCTTTAAACGACTAATGGTGCACTTCTTTCATCCCCACCATAACCGATAGTGCAATGGTCATGGAGGCACCACTGGAGATATAGCGGGGACATAAGCCATGACCTGAAAAGTCCATTGGTCCTCACCGGAGATCGAACCAGGGACCCTCAGGTCGACAGTCGAGTGATTTATCACACGACCATCCGTCCCCCTGGCTCTTCCAGCAACAGCATGTGCATTCGAGAGATCATTTAGCACTCTAAGACGAGTACATACGTGGCTACGATCAACAACTGGTGCTGATCGTTTATCTGGTGTTTGTGTGATGAGTATCAAAAATTAAAAGAGAATGCCATCAATCGATTTGGACTAATACCAAGACGCTTACAGTTATTGTTCTAGAATAAATAGTTTAAAATTACGATATTATTGCTGTATCAGTGTAATTTATAATTTTATACTTTATTTTGTTAGTATAGTAACTGTTCGACACTGAAACCATTCTTTTAAAAATGACAATAATGTATTCAGTTGTACTTACAGACATAATTCTTTTTTATGTTTGTATATGTACATTGTCTTCAATGTAATAAACATTCAGGAAATTTAGTCCAGTTTTATTTTGACAATTTTATGACATTTTTCCAAAATGTAGGGGTGGCAAAGGAGGTCCTCTGCCCCCCCCCCCTCATTGAATACGCCCATGTATGCATGCTGTTTTGTTAACAATATAAAATAACCCTAAAAAACAACAACATTATCTCTTCTCAATAAAACTTCACACTACAATTAAAATACCTAAGTAATTTTCACATGTCTTTATGAATTAAAACGTATACATTTTCTTCAGTGACTCTCTGTAACAGTTCAAGTGTGCCGCAGGCTGAAAAAAGGTTGCGGAGCACTGCTGTAGGCAACTGCTGGGGCATTTGTTGTGGGGGGGGGTCCTTTCATTTATCCCCCACATCAACCCGGACTACGATGGATCCCGAGCCATTAAGAATCACATAGCTTTTTGTGGGTTCCTTTGTCACATCCCCAACAGAAACCCGGGCTGAGAAAGATTCCGAGCAATTTAGAATTATATCGCTGATTGATATTGATTCCGATCGAACCTCATCGAACTTTCTGACAAAAAAAACAAGCGACGAGTCTTCCTAACAGTGCCCTAGGTTAACGTTTGAGCTTTTATTACTGGTTGATTTCCGTTTTCTATAAAACAGCATTTACATAGGAAAATATAGCATGATTTGAAGACCAGATGTTTAGCAATGACAATAGTGAACTCGACTCTCAAGTAAAGGTTGCAGGGTTCAGTCCCTGGGAAAGCCAAAAAATGTTTTCTGTTGAGCTGGAGATGGGCGCCATTTGGTGTGTTCTTTCCTCCCCCCCCCCCCCAATCCAACGAATTTTTTTATTGAAATTCAGCAGTTTTAAAATAATATAGTATCTCATGTTTTTCTATTTCTCTTAACAAAAATTAAACAATTCTTATGGGGGAAAAAAACAAAACAATGATTTCAAAATTTTAATAAGCATACATTCATTTTTTTTTTCAGATTATACATCAAAAGTTGTAAGTAGTAACAAACATAACAGTCTATAACATCTTGCATTAAACCAATATTTGCTTAAACTTCTATCAATAGAGCGAAAAATGTAATAGATAAGTGGAAAACATCATTTAAGACCTCAAAGAAAAAAAAACGTATACATAATTAACATCCTCAATATGCTCATTTTTGTATAATCTTCTACACTAGAGCAGATGTATAAATGCCCATAACCGACTTAAACATTTCAGCCAAAAACAAATAGGAATAACCGAACATATTTAAAAGACCAGCACCTTAAGCCTGTTCCACTCTGGACACAGGACGTGTTAGAGCATTTTCGTGTTATGTATCAGTACGTATGTTAGCTTTCAGTAAATATTTGTAAATTTTTGAAACGCTTATGAAAACCAAATTTATGTTAGGGGTATCGATACTCTTGGGACCCCTAGGGCCCTTATTCCTGTAACGTTATGTATAAGGTGTAGAATGGGGCCATGAAAATGACATAATTATTAATATTTCTTATATAGTAAAAAAACTGTACCCTAAGAAACACTGAGGCCCAGCCCTCAGAGGGCAACACCAAAATTATTTAAACCAAATTTATGTTAGGGGGATAGATACTCCTGGGACCCCTAGGGCCCTTATTCTCGTATCGCTACGTATAAGGTGTAGAATGGGGCCATGAACATGACAAAATTATTAATATAGTTTAAATAGTAAAAAATGGTACCCTAAGTAACACTGATGCCCAACCCTCAGAGGTCAGTTCGCGAAATGGACTTTTGATGCAGGAATGGCAGGCCAAGACCTACAAAAAAAGAATATACATGATGGGTCTAGGACTTATGGTTACTGAGATCTATGGTGATGACATACAGACGGACAAAAACGGGAACAATAGCGCATTCGACTTCTCGAAAATGCGCTAAAAATGTATATGCAGCTTATAAAACATTTGGCATGCTGTTGTGAAAATCCAAAAAACTTAAATTGTAGTCAAGAAGTTAATGGAAGAAGTACGTGGTTTAATGATTTAAAAAAAAAATTCTTCCATTACCGCTTTGCTTTATCCGGTTGAAAACATATTCTAATTATTGAGCATTAAGTGTGATTTCACAAAAAATATGTTACTATTACTTTACCTAATAATAAGATATGAAAGATTCCATATACTTTACTTATCTCTTATATATATAAAAATATAGCCCTGCTCATTTAATTTATTTATGAACATCACAGATTTCATTTTTTTTCTTCGTCCTGCTATGAAAGCTATCTTCAACATATCAACGTGTGCTCAACGAATTGGTTTAACGATTAATCAGTTAAAATCTACATAAAATCACATCTCCAATTAGTTATTAATATGAGCTGGAAGGATTTTTTTTACATATATGTAGAACAATACAGTGATTGAGGGAAATGATTAAAAAAAAAATAAGTGGAATTTATATAATGCATAACAAATAAACGAATGGACTAAAAAGTAACACTGTGGTTAAACATTGTATATATAATTATAATTAAATACAAAATACTACGTATAAGTTTGGATTAAAAATATTTTTATAACGTATTATATACAATCATGTTATACCAAATAATAACTATAACAGAAAATACACAAAACTCTCTCTCTCTCTCTCTCTCTCTCTATATATATATATATATATATATATATATATAGAGAGAGAGAGAGAGAGAGAGATAGAGAGAGAGAGAGGGAGAGAGAGAGAGAGAGAGATACCACTGCTACACATGTTACCCTGATTAAGAAAATAATAAATATAAAATAATAATAACATATTAGTAATACCCTGCGAAAGAAATATTTTTGCCATAGGCAATAACACACTACTTTTTTATCAATAAGTTACATGCTTTGAGTTATAAAATATATTGATGTAACTGTCATATACAAATTGATATCCCTTAAAACTGACAAAGTTTTAGTTATTTGAGAAAACTTCATTAATTTTATATTTTTTCGGTTATTATCGCGGGACTTTTGAAGGTATATCGTACAAGATCATAAAGCTGCTTAGTTATTTTAGAAAATTTCATTAATAGTATATTTCTTTCGTTTATTAATTTACGCAAAAAACGAATTCGTTTCGAAGTGGGTTGCAAAAGTTTCTAAGTGCGTTGCAAAAGTTTCTAAGTGGGTTGCAAAAGTTTCTAAATGGGTTGCAAAAGTTTCTAAGTGGGTTGCAAAAGTTTCTAAGTGGGTTGCAAAAGTCTCTAAGTGGGTTGCAAAAGTTTCTAAGTGGGTTGCAAAAGTTTCTAAATGGTTGCAAAAGTTTCTAAGTGGGTTGCAAAAGTTTCTAAATGGTTGCAAAAGTTTCTAAGTGGGTTGCAAAAGTTTCTAAATGGTTGCAAAAGTTTCTAAGTGTGTTGCAAAAGTTTCTAAATGGTTGCAAAAGTTTCTAAGTGGGTTGCAAACGTTTCTAAGTGGGTTGCAAACGTTTCTAAATGGGTTGCAAAAGTTTATAAATGGTTGCAAAAGTTTCTAAGTGGGTTGCAAAAGTTTCTAAATGGTTGCAAAAGTTTCTAAGTGTGTTGCAAAGTTTCTAAATGGTTGCAAAAGTTTCTAAGTGGGTTGCAAACGTTTCTAAGTGGTTGCAAACGTTTCTAAATGGGTTGCAAAAGTTTATAAATGGTTGCAAAAGTTTCTAAGTGGGTTGAAAAAGTTTCTAAGTGGATTGCAAAAGTTTCTAAGTGGGTTGCAAAAGTTTCTAAATGGTTGAAAAAATTTCGAAGTGGGTTGCAAAAGTTTCTAAGTGGGTTGCAAAAGTTTCTAAATGGTTGCAAAAGTTTCTAAGTGGTTGCAAAAGTTTCTAAGTGGGTTGCAAAAGTTTCTAAGTGGTTGCAAAAGTTTCTAAGTGGTTGCAAAAGTTTCGAAGTGGGTTGCAAAAGTTTCTAAATGGGTTGCAAAAGTTTCTAAATGGTTGCAAAAGTTTCTAAGTGGGTTGCAAAAGTTTCTAAGTGGTTGCAAAAGTTTCTAAATGGTTGCAAAAGTTTCTAAGTGGGTTGCAAAAGTTTCTAAATGGTTGCAAAAGTTTCTAAGTGGGTTGCAAAAGTTTCTAAGTGGTTGCAAAAGTTTCTAAGTGGGTTGCAAAAGTTTCTAAGTGGGTTGCAAAAGTTTCTAAGTGGGTTGCAAAAGTTTCTAAATGGGTTGCAAAAGTTTCTAAGTGGTTGCAAAAGTTTCTAAGTGGGTTGCAAAAGTTTCTAAGTGGTTGCAAAAGAACCACTTTCTTAGTACAGTAGTTCTATTTCTGAGGTTGATGCTTTATCCTCTTTTTTATCTTTAGTTTTATGCCCAAATGTTTTAGCAACTTTGTGCTTGATAGCAGTAAAGACATCTATATTTTTCTTCTTTTTCAATTCTTTGTGTTGTTTTTCCATTTTATAAGTTTGTTCCAATATTTTTTGAAATTCTTCGTGATACTTTCTTTTTTCCTCCATCCATTCAGCCTGTGATTGTTTGAAACTCTCGATGTCTCTTACCATTTTTGCTTCTTTAAATTCGCCCAACCGTCTACCCTCTTCCATGACCTTTCCCACCCTGAAGGTCATTTCCTCACAAAGTCTCAAATGTTTTTCATCACTCTCTCGATCAATTGATTTCTTATATTCTGAGATCCTCTGGCATAATTCGATCTCATTTCCTATAGAGATTCTAAGAGATTCAATGTGTAGAAGTATATCACTTAGGACACCAGTCATGTTATCTTTCTTAAAAACGTCTTCATATAATCTGTTAGACCTTGCCAACAATTCTTCCAACAAGGTTGGGTCGTTGTCGTTTTTTACTTGTTCCTGTACTCGCTTAAAAATTTGTAAAATCATATTACATTCATTCATCGTTTCTTCAAAGATAATTGATTTATTAGAAGTTATAATGTAAGTTTCTCTTACTGATCTAGCCAGCTCAAATTGTTCGTTCGTGTAACGTGAATTTTCAAGGATCAAGCCGTCAACCATCTCAAAAAGGTTAAATAATTGTCTTTGTTTTTTTCCTGTATTTTTGATTCTGTTATCAAAAAGGATGATCCTGTCATTGCATTCATGCACTAAATCAATCAAAACACCTGTCTGATCATTCAACCATTCCAAAAAACCACATGTAACCTGATCTTCAAACTGGTCCCCGCATGTCATAACCAGAATGCAATATTTCTTAACAAAACTTTCGCCAAAAACCTTCTTTAAAAATACGATAGTATCGTGGTCTTCTTTGGTGAATCTTCCGCCAAATTTAACAACAAGGAGGAAAGCATTGTAACCTCGTGGATTGATGGAAATAGCATCGGTCAGTGCACCGGTAACAAATTTAGTTGTTTCATCATCTGCCCAGTCAGTGTCCCCAACACCTGGACTGTCCACTACTTTGATCTTTCTTCCATTTAACTCATTCACTTCATAGGTCACATCTTTGGTCACAGAATTAGCTGACGGCTTACTCTCAAATGCGTTCTGTTGAAGTAAAGAGTTCCCCAGAGCACTTTTACCATTACCCGTTTTTCCAATCAACAGAAGATCAATATCAGGACCTGATTTTAGAAAGTCCGACCTACAGAAGATTTTCAAAAAAAAAAAAAATTAAAAAAAGAAAATATGCTTTAAAATTTAACTTTGATAAATATAAATTTAAGAGAAAACCAATTATGTTTTTTTTTCTCCATGTAATTTTTCAAACTACTTTAAACTCACATTATTTTTTAATTCCTTTTATTATTGTTTATAAATGATATTGCAGCGGGCTTGCATTCAATAAGGTGGTCGGGCTAACAGTTGAAGATTCAACCTAAGTAATACAAAATCAACCCTGGAGTCTCAGTAATATTTAGCACACTAAACAAACATTGAACCACTACCGAAGGTAGATTACGTAAACATAGAACACCTTGTAGTTGTTAATTCTTTTTAGCGCCATTTTGAGAACTGCACGGAACGCCACCCTGTAGAGATAAGGAAAGCAAACAAAATTACAACGTAAGAATCGTTAAGTTACACCCAGCTCCATATCGGTAAAATTCTACAACAAGGACCAGGCATTCTACAGCAGGGGCCAGGCAATAGCAGGGGGGCCAGGTTATACATTTTACTAAGAAAAACAAATTAGCAGAGGGGGGCAGATAAAATGCAGCCCCCCTCGCACGCTACGGGCCTGGTTACACCTATCAACCTATTGTATCGATACACCTATCAACTTTTTGTATCGATACACCTATCAACCCTATTGTATCGATACACCTATCAACCTATTGTATCGATACACCTATCAACCTATTGTATCGATACACCTATCAACCCTATTGTATCGATACACCTATCGAACCTATTGTATCGATACACCTATCAACTATTGTCGATACACCTAGCCTATTGTATCGATACACCCTATCAACCTATTGTATCGATACACCTATCAACCTATTGTATCGATACACCTATCAACTTTTTGTATCGAGCACTCTTCCGACACAGGAAAGAGGACGGATGGTATAGAGCTAGACTGTCGAAATGTCGGTCCCTAGTTCGATCTCCGATGAGAACCCATTGATATTTTGGGCCATCGCCAAAGTCCCCGCTATATATCCTGTGGTGCCTCCGTGGCCATTACACTATCATCTCATCTTTATAGGGACTTCACACACACAAACACACACACACATACACAGAGCTATGTAAATTGATATAAATGTTAGGTTATACGGAACAATTAGTAAATAGTAACAGTTCAATGAATTAGTTTTATCTATTAATGAAATATATTACTTTTTTTAGTGTTACGGGCTCTTTCAATTTAATCCTTATTACACTCAATACCATTACATACATAAAGGTAACTCAAACACTTTTTATAATTGAAATATAAAATCCAAGAGTTCATTAAAATTACTCGTGACTGTTTTCCAGTACAATTACAGTTACTTCAATCTCCGAATCACAAAAGTAACTCTTCTGTCTCGATAATCTGCTCGCCTCCAAATGAGCTGGGTGGGGATGGCGTTCAGTAGGGCTTTGATCAAAGTCAGCGGCCAAATGTGCGAGGTCGCACCTTCGTCCAGCCCCCGAGCACATGGCAGCTTTGTTCTGAGCTCCGCTGACCACAGATCTGGAGGGGTTAGGGAATGAGGGGAACATAATATCGGGGAGGGGGTGCTGTGGGGGGACTGCTATCTTGACAATTCGTACTGCAGTTTAATGTAGCAGTACTCATACTAACATATCAATCAATTAGTTTTATATATATATATATATATATATATATATATATATATATATATATATATATATATATAATTTACCCAATCTGTTAATGTAAAATACTGCTTTTGTTAGAATGGCAGTTTTATGTATTCTTAATTTCTATGTATTTTTTTTTGTGTGTTTTAATTGCATAAGCCACAAATGTGCCAAATCATGGCGAAAGTTCACCTTTTTTTCTTTATAAGTTAAGGTTAAAGGTAATGTGTCTAGCTCAAGGTCAAGGTAAAAAAAAATTGTAACGCTGTTGGTAAGATAGATAATTAATTAAATAAAATCGAATATGGTACTGTTACCTTTAAATCATCAGTAATGTCCAATGCGCATTCAGGTGAGTCTTGTTATTGGGGCAGGTCTGTGAAAGCCAACTGGTATACAAATACTTCATTATGAAAACATTAAAAATATAAAATTCTCTGTTTACTTTAGATCTATAAAAAGAAATAAGTGTTTTGTCATCTTTATTAAAAAAGAGTTTTTGTTGATGGAATTAATTTCCATCTTACTCCCCAAAATGTGAAATTCCAGTATTAACAGGCAACTTTTCTTTTTTTTTTTTATCATTGCGTTATTAGAAGTTTATTTTTAAACTATATGAAAAATAACAACATATAATTGTTTATTTATTTATATAATATATATTGACGATAATGTTAAATACTAATTAAGGTTAGGATATTATAAATAAAATTAGTTAACTGCCCGTCTTTCCACCTAGTTTAAAGAGTAAATCAAAACATTGAATAAATCTCTAAATTACATGCATTGTAACTAAATACTATTTTCCTAAAGACACAAAATCATACAAATTTACTCACCTTTTAATGAATCCTCAAAGTTTAAAGACAACAGTTTTAATTTCATGACAGTCTTACAGCACAGTACATTCATAGTTTTGTTGCGAAGAATCAAATGCCAGACTTACTGGGTGTTTTTTACAAAATATATTACTGGAAATCACTGCCAGTTAGGCTATTATTAAACTTCGCCGTCCTATCTTCGACTAGGTATTTCTAGGTATTTAAATGTAAAGGTCTTGTGAATGTAAAGAGTATCTGCTATCTCTTTGTATACACTTTACGTGCATTTTTAAACAGATTTATCTCTGAAGGTAAAACAAATAAAAAATTCCTATTTATGAAAAAGAATTATAAAATGTAGGTTTGTACTTATTCAGCATATTTGAACATTTGAAATAAAAAGATATTAACGTTTGTATTGATATGTATTGATCATTTTTGTAAACCTTTAGTGGATATTTCTATAATCTCTACTTGATAAGAAGAAAAAATGTGGCCAGTCAAGGATAAAGTAAGCTTTTGCCTACTATTGATTTTTTTTTATCATAACGTATGTGGAATTAGCCAACCAGTTGTGACGGTAGAGAATATGACGCACATTGTTGTGTGTAGTTCTCGTCACTGATCACAGATATAAACAACAAGGAAGTTTAAAAAATTGTTTTCACATTACACAGGTACCGCAAGAACATCTTGTCGGTGATGTCAGTTGGTTTTCCCGCAAGTTGCCTTATAATTATTGCCGTGTTATTTTGTGGTTTTACAGAGAATATCACTTGTAAACACAGGGTTGTTCTTAAGCATGTTGGGCTTTTAACTCCATGTCTGCCACTGCTCTAGTACAATTTTCACCAAGCTCCTAAAACTTATGGGTGTGCTACTCTTTTATAATGAGAAGTCTAAACATGTTGTGTGTTAGGGGGGTTCAGCTCCTGTTTGTTTAATAAATTCACAATCAGTGACGCAACCAACAAAAAAAAAGCGGGGGGGGGGCGGCTCTCATATGCTGGGGATGGGGGATCACATATTGAAAAAAGACAGTTTGACAGTCTTTTTGGTAACTTTATATAGTAAATAATGTATTGATGATTTGGCCTGGGGGGGGGGGCACTGCCCGCAGTGTCTCCAAAGATCACTACAACAAGGGCTATGGTGGGGATAAAAGAAGGGCAATTAAAAAATTACATAATGGTCAGCCAAGATAGCAATGTTTTAATTTAAATTGGACTACACGAGGTGATATCTCTATTTTATTTATATATAGATACATAGATAGATGTGGTTAGATATATATAAATATATGATAGATAGATAATTTTATTGATAGAATAATAGAAAGTTAAAGTGCCTTCTACAAGACTATAGCTGTTAAAATTAGGCTTTTTGTGATTTCTTCTCTCATCTACGTCATAGTCGAGAATGCAAAATTAATGGTTTTAATGACATCAGATAATATTTGAAAAATATCTAGGTAACATTATATATAACAATCAATATACATAGTTGACTATATCGATATGAAAATAAAATAATCATATGTATTTTTGGTAGCATTTTATTCAATATATATATATATATATATATATATATATATATATATATATATAGAGAGAGAGAGAGAGAGAGAGACTTGCCATACGTCCCGGTTTCGCCGGGACAGTCCCGGATATACTGGGTTATCCCGGTGTCCCGCCCGGTTGTTGACATTGTCCCGGTTTAGATTCAGGGCACAGTTTTTTGGAAATAATTAAGCAAAATTATTAGATCAGATAATGATTAATCTGCTCTTGTGTGATCAGTGACATTTTGGTAAGTAACACAGTAAAACAAATTTACAGAAGTGAAAAATACGAGTGGTACAACAAGTAGAAAACTGTTTTGTTTTGTAAAAATATCATGTTTGTGTACCATTATGAATAAAATAACAAACATTATCTATTCTATATTTTAAGTGTTTTTTACATTACTGTTTTCATACCCCCTCCCCCCCCCCCCGGAACCGACATCCCTAAACCTAAAGTAAAAAAGACAGAACTGTCCCGGTTGGTGAAAAAATATGGCAACCCAATATATATATATTTATATATATATATATATATATATATATATAACTTAATGGTGAGAGACCTTCGGGGGGGGGGACCTACTAGTGGGAACCCACCGGCGTGGGACCTAATTGTAGGGATCTAATGGTGGATGACATAATGGTAGGAGATCTACTGTTATGGGACCTACTAGTGGGGACCTAATGGTGGGGGATCTACTGGTATGGGACCTAATGGTAGGGAATCTACTGGTATGGGACCTAATGGTAGGGAATCTACTGGTATGGGACCTAATGGTGGGGGGATCTACTGGTATGGGACCTAATGGTAGGGAATCTACTGGTATGGGACCTAATGGTGGGGAATCTACTGGTATGGGACCTAATGGTGGGGGATCTACTGGTATGGGACCTAATGGTAGGGAATCTACTGGTATGGGACCTAATGGTAGGGAATCTACTGGTATGGGACCTAATGGTGGGGACCTAATGTTAGCGCGTGCACTGATTTGAACCGGCTCGCCGAAATAGTCGATAATCGATAAAAAATGTTATAAAATTTAGGTTATCTTTCTTACATGCATTTCACATTCCATACAAGTTGGACTAACTTATTACTAAGTGTGAGAATCATTGGTCTTATTTTTTTTTTTTTTATTTAGAAACGTTATTAAATGAACAACCACGGGAAGACGATAGTTGGGCTTAATAAATTAAATGGTCGGAATTCTTTGATTTAAAGATTTTTTCTAATAGTTATAGTATGGAAAAATCTACATTAGGTTAGAAACATAATAAACAATAGATGATGTTATGAATTAGGAAAAATCTACTCTGGAGAAAGTCCATCATTTTTAATAAAAGATACGGAAAAACTATTTTTGTTGTTTTTTTTTTTTACTTGGAAGTGAATTGTAGAGATTATTTGTAATCTAATATCCATATTTAGACATTGCTATCTGAACGCTTATGAAAAATGGGTGTAGGTTTTTTGTTTAAACAAATGTCAGCTTTTAACAGAACAACGCTAAATATGTTAGACATATAGAGGCAAATGAGGAAAATGTGCAGTGATCTATAAATTAGGTCTATATGTATATATATATATATATATATATACAGAGAGAGAGAGAGAGAGAGAGATTGACAGAGAAGATAGATAGACTTACAGATAGACTTATTATGCTGATATATTTCATTTTGTATATCAATTATGAAAATAAGTTATTATGTATCTGCCTATCTATATTATACATAACAGGTAGAAACAGGAATAGAGAAAAATAAAGAGAGACTTTACAAAAATGACTAAAACTTCTAAATATTATTTAAAAAATAGTATTATGGTTTTTATTCTGACTAATTTCATCAGCGGATCATAAAAAAATGTTATCGTTAACTGCTGTATAACAACGCTGTTACAAGATGAATATCGTTCCAACAGATTTGTCAGTTTTCAACATTTCTATACGCCGAGATAATCTTACTACAAAGAACCCTTTTTATATTCTGCTTTAAGTATATGCCATTCTGTATACAGCTTCGAAGTTGACATTATCTATTAGCTAAAAAATTTACCTTTCTAAGCTAGAAATAGTTTGCTTTTTTATCGAGTCAGTGTATTGGCAGCTATGAAACTTGCTCGAATCTTGTTGATTTACTTATGAATATTCCATTCAGCAGAATTAAAAAAAAAAAAAAATGAGTTATCTGTTATATGAGTCAACATAAAGATTAAAATCATTGGAGATATTTCACATAGTTAATATATGGCCTGTAGAGCATGTAAGGCCCAATAGACTGGGTTTTTATTTCCTTGTAGCCACTAAAAGCTTAATGTTCCAATCAGTCTTATGAATAACTCAGATCAATTCTTCTATCCAACTGCTGAGTGCACACTACATAAAATTATGTTCTAAAATTATCTTAAAAATGTGTTTTTTATTCTAATACTTTCTGAAAAGTTTTTATATTTTCAGAAAATTAAATTTCAAATTAACAAATATAAAAAAAATATAAAAAATTCATAAATAATTCATTCAAGTCATAAGTCACTTTTTAAAAAGAATACCGATTTATCATTTTTACAGGTGTGTGTGTGTGTGTCTGTTGTAATAGTAAGATGATACATTTATATTAATATGATGTGACTACAATTAAAATTTTACAGAACTCTCAGTGAATGGTTAACACCAAACAAACCACTACAATCCTGTTTGTACTCTCCACAATGAACAAAAGCAAATCAAGGAAACATGCATGTTTTAAACATATATAATGACAATGAAAAATAGTTCCACAGCATGTCCTAGATGCCGTCTCTGTCATCGCTCGGTTGCCTAGACTCTAGATAAAGTGTCCTCCACCTAGTTCTTGACTAAGTATTTATGTAGACATATTGTTATTGAACTATTTTAAAGTATGATTCGTTGTATACCTATTAAAGAAAAAGGAGGTATATATATATATATATATATATATATATATATATATATATATATATATATTTAATTTGTTTAACACAGCAGTAAAACATATTTAGTTGTTGCTTTTTTTTATCAGATCACGTGTGATCGTTAAAACGTGATACACATTGTTCTACAAATATTGATAATTTTATCTCTTCTTTGTAGTACTTTGGATTTGATACCAATGAGATAATCACTTTGATAAAATAAAATGTACCTACTTTTTACATCATCAACTACATAACAAATTCGAATTATGTATCAGCACAAATAGTGGCGCAACCGGACGGGGGGGGCATTATATAGCTATAAAATGGTCCTGTATGTATTGAATATAGTTAGCATAAACATTCATAATAAAATGACTACAAGTTTAAATATATATAACATCGGTTATATATACATTGTATATATTATTAGTCCAATTCTTTATACAAATATATAGATCTTTGTTCGTTTGTGCCTTGTATATAGCTATTATAACATTAATTAATTTTTCTCTAAGAGTTAGACCGGCAACACTCACGCCTCGTGTCCCTGATATATATATATATATATATATATATATATATATATATATATATATATATATATATATACAATCTTTTGACGATATATATGCTTAGTTTTGTTTGCTTAAAATTATCTAGTTGTACTGTTCACTTTATTTCTTTGGGAAACTACGATTACATGTATGTATATGTATAAAACATATTCGTCGTTAGTTTGTGTGCGTGTCTCTCCCTCAGGCTAATGGTCCGTACACTAAAAATGTGGTGTAATCAGGTTAATGGTCCGTACACTAAAAATGTGGTGTACAAGGAAATCTATTATATGTATTGTGTTGATGGCTATAAATGCTCTTTTCTATTGCAGTCTCTCTTACATCTCTTTGTTATTTCTGTTTATATCGTACTTTGTTTATGGTAATAAAAGATAAATGTTATTTTCTATTACAGTATTTCATAATTTTTGAAGCATTTTCGAAAAAAAAATGCTCTATTGTCCCCGTTTTGTCTGTTTGTCTGTCATCACCCTAGATCTCAACAACCATAAGTCCTAGACCCATGATGTATATATCATTTTGTAGGTCTTGGCATGCCAAGAAATGACTTTTTCCATTTCGCAATCTGACCTCTCAGGGCCGTAAAAGGGGCCTTAGTACCGTTTTTTACTATATAAGCTATATTAATAAAGGAGCGCTATATCTCAGCAACTATAAGTCCTAGACCCATGATGTATATATCATTTTGTAGGTCTTGGCCTGCCATGTGTACATCAAAAGTTCATTTCGCGATAGGACTTCTGAGGGCCGGGCTTCAGGGCTCCTAAGGGGCTCATATATTATATATACACATTGTACGTTCAATAGCCCGTTCATTTGGTGCGAAATACTGCAGCACGTAGTTTCACCAAGATTTATTAAGAAACTCATCAAATGAAATAGTAAGCTTGTGTTCTGAGTTTAATTGAAAGTATCAGAGCTATGCAACAATTGACGGAGTTTTCGGACGATTAAATGACTATAATTTCGAATGTTTTCAATTATGAGTCCTATTTCAGTAACCACAAACCACTTGTAGTTAGATTTAAGAGACAATAATTTTTTTTCAAATATAAAGAAACGTCTTTGTAATTTTTTTTTACAAACATATGCATTACACAATTGAATTTATAAACATTTCCAAAATTTACAAATATTTACTGAAAGATAGCATACGTACTGATACATAATACGAAAATGCGCTAACACGTCCTGTGTCCAGAATGGAACAGGCTTAATTGCTTGTTTGATACTTCTGTTCATATCGTATTCTGTTCATGGGAATAAAGGCCACATGTTTTTTTCTACTGCAGTATTTCGTATATGTCATTGTTATCCCTTCTGTCGGAATTCGTTCATTCAGCTTCAGCAGGCTTTTCCATGTGTGTGTGTATATATATATATATATATATATATGAGTGTGTGTGTATGTGTGTTTGTTTGTGTGTGTGTGTGTTGAGTCACAATGTCGCATTTTGATATCTAAATATATGTCAACCATCATCCACAATTTCTATTTATTCTTAATCTATCGTTGCTAAATAAGCTTTCACACGTGACTATACTCAGGCTTATATAATTGAAAACTAAGGCAATATTTTTCACATGCACTAAATTTCTTTATCAATTCTAACCTAATTATTTTAAAAATAATAATACATACATACCTCGTAATGTTCTCGTTTAAGAATTGGCCTATATAATAATTGGTCTGTACTAGTTAACACTAAAAATACATGAATACAAAGATATTTCTTTTTGCTAGTCTACGTTGACTTATTTGCTGGCAAATTGTTAACTTGTAAAAGCCAGGTCTGTATTTACATTTTATATTTATAAGTATCGTTGGGCCTACGAGACGTAAGCCCCAGTGCCCAGGGGAAATTTGTTTTTCTTTAATGACCCATGAAACATTCTTAATGAGGGCGTAAAACTGTGTTAAAATCCATAATCATGTCTTAGAGAAATAAGTGCTAATGCATTTAAATGATTTGAACTAATCTTCTAAAATCCGTACATTTTTTTATCCAGAGTTACAGTTGATATTATCTTTTGGGGACAACTTCTAACAATCAATTTAATATTTTAAACTGTATAGACTTTTGTCTATAGTCTAAATCCCTGTTTCAACTTTAATGGATAAGATTAATCTTACAAATCTATAACATGTAAACTAATTTGGTAATAATTTTAACAAACACATCATCATCTACAATATCTTAGTAAAACATTATAAGAATAATGTTTGTTTTTATAAAGGTCTTTCTATATTTCCTTATGTCATTACTGGCTTGATTTCATAAAAATAGACGTAGATGATAATCAAAGAATAATCGAAATAGTAAAAATGAACCAGGCAAAAATAATTCTTTTAAAATAATGGTTAGTAGTTGAAAAAAAAAGACTTTGTCAAAGATTTGAAACGATTAAAAACAAAATTTAGCTTTTTAATTATTTCTGGAAATGTATAACACTGTAATCATTGATGCTGTTGAAGATGATGTATTGCGTTATTAAGTGAACTTATAAAAGTAGATTTCAGAAAACGAATAGCTATATATTGCGGACCAACTAAATAATCGAACACAAGAAAATGTATTCCTATTCAAATCCCAAAAAACTCAATTAGAAAGTTATTTTCTAGTGACAAATTTTCAATGTTTTATTAAAATAAATTGAAGCAATATTTACTTTTTCGATTTGTACAGGAAGATGTTTATTTGTTCTAACGTCATCCACACAAGCTCTCCCCCCCACACACACACCGACTTTTTAAATATACATTTTAAAAGGTTTTCCTGGTTAGGCTTTTATTATTACGTTTCTAGAACAAAAAAGCATTATATGGTCATAATTTACAGTTACCAGCAGCCTTAAAACAACGGCGGCTATGGTGGTTGAAATTAATTTTATAGTCACATATATGTTTTTGTGAAAGTGGCAATCTTTATGTTATTTGACAATAGTATGCTCTTCTAAAACGATTATTACTTTTACATTATTTTGTGTATGTAATAAATATTTTTTACCACTGGTTAGCGAAGCCACCAGGACTATTCCGTAAACCTAAGGGAACCTAGATGTTGAATTAAATTTTATATTTTGTAGAAAGCCTTTCTGAAAATGTGGGTTATCCTTATCAGTGCAGTTTTCTAAAATGCGCATATATTTAAATTAATCTTTTATTTTTTTCCGTCAATGTTTTCAATTTCTATCTTTATATTTCTATGCACTCCAACAACTACTGGTATGGCGGTGTTTCTAATTCCAAATTTTATCTGCATTTCGTCAATTTATTAAGTTGAAGCTGTATGCCAGATTAATACAAAGCATCGCTTAAATTTTATTTCATGTATTTAACTAAGATTTAAGTTCTATGCGGACTGGATTGTAACATTTATTTTTGATTCTTTCTTTTATTTAAGAAATTAGGATGCGATTTCATTCATTGACACCTCAATATTTATTTGAGACACTTTGTTAAATGTACTAGCATCAAGTTGGTTGTTTTACAGTGAGTTAAATTGCTTTTTTTTTTATTTTATATTTATATGGCTCATTTGTTCACACCAAATTCCATCCTTATATTATCACTTATTATCACTTAACTTTTATACAGTAAACCTGATTGTCCTTTATCGATTTTAGTTAATATATTTAAATCCCCAAGCAGTCTTTTCTAATATTCAAACGAGTGGTGCAAGAGACAGCCACCTAGCCACTAGTAATATGTATAGTTAGAGATTTGATCGTGCCACATTGATAGTTAATGTGGATTTTAATCTTCCATTCTTTCGAATTGCATTCTATGAACGAAATAACATTTGGTAAAAATCTGTTAATTGCAAGTCTGTAAAAAATATGTTTTTTTTTTTTTAAGATTTTTTTTTTTTAATTCGTATGGTTTAATTGTTTTTACTTTGTATGGTTGTAAAGAAATTATAACTAAACGGTACTTTAAAAATTTAATGTCTCTAATGTTTAGAACTTTTTTTTTTAGTTTTATTATACCTATCAATTAACACATTTATGAATTATGGCTGTTTAATGGATAAACAGATATATACAAAATTTGATTAAAAAAATCTTATTTTACTTGATGTTTTTAAAATCATAGGTTTAAATGTACAATTTTTCATATGTTCGATTTTATTTTATATGTACCAACTTCGTTTTGTTTTTGTTTTTTTTAAAGATAATGAACACAGAAGACATGAATAAAGAAGACGCTAAGTATGTTATTTCAGACTTTTTAACGAAAAAAGATGAAGAATTAAAATATCTTGATAGATCTGAAATCACACTATATGTCAGTCTTTTAAATCAAAACATATCTTCACTAAAAAATGACATTCCAGTATTTCGTGATTTTGTCTATCACTTTCTAAGACTTCTTTATTTAAATGGTGAAACGGTGGATATTATGAAAAATGACCAGGTGGAAACTGTTTTAATTGGTAAGTATTACCTTTTTTTAAAGTATCTTAATAGTAATATGATCTATAAAAGTTATTATTGTACTCCGACAATAAATTGAATTTGTTTCTGACATTTTACTTATCTATATAAATAACAGAATTAATAATCAGATATATGAATGAGGATCTTCAAAAAGTTCAAGATTGTAAACGGATAGACTGTTTGACATTACTCGCCCATTCTATTGAGAAACTGCAATATTTTGATGTTACCATTTTGCAAGCTGAAGAAGAATCAGAAAGAAGAAGAAACACAAGAGCCGAGGTATAAAATACTTTATTGTGGTATTTTTTATATTTTTGCAAACATATTTTTAGTTATAATAGGTTTTAAGCACAATTAGTGTATGGCCTCTATTTATCATTTTTGTAACTTGCGAATTTTCAGTTAGAAAATAGAGTTGTTCCACTGTTCTCAGTTGCCATTAAAAGTGAAAATATATCTCAGAAAGTGAGTGTTCAAGTTAGATAATCTTATCTAAAAGTTTTTTTTTTCTAAATTATAAGTTTACATTTGAACGATTAACTAATTATTTTATAAATATTTGTTTCGTGTGTTCCATAGGATTTGTCTGCAGTACTAGAGACACTTCTCGTTGTTATTTTACAAATAGCAATAAAAGTAGGAATATTTAAATCAAGTAATATTTCGCTTGACATACAGGTATTGGATTTTCATAAATGTTTACAACTATACATATCACAATGTTTTTAATTCACACCAATTATTCAAAGCCAAAGACCATCAATCAAACACGTGATATAAGGATATAAATATGTTTAATATCCGAAACTTCACAAATCAGTATTTCTAATACCAATGACATTTTTTAAACAGTCATTTAAGTATTTGTGTGTATATGCAAGCAAAGTCGAGAGTTTTTATGAAGAAAACTACATTAGATAATGGTGTTAAATATTTAAGCAAACATTTTATAATTTATTGAAATTCTATGAAAAATTATTAATCTTTACGGTTTTGGCATTTATAAATACCAATTTATTAATTTGAGCAAAGCTATAAGCTCTATCTCTATGTATATATATTTAGTTTAGTATATATGTATCGATATATATGTTTGTGTGAATGGGGGTGTGTATATACAAATATATATGCTTACATACAGAAAGATCGATAGGGAGTTATTGTCTTAATCAAGTTAACAATTTTTATCAAGACTTAATATAATATTTGTATCTACAAAGGCTCTTCAAGGCTGTTTGCAAATTGACAATGACAAAAACCGCAACTTGTCTACATACTTACTGCTATACAGTGGAGAAAACATAACAGTTAAGAGAGAAGGTACATAAATGACGCAGAACATAAAATTTCCTTACACGTTTTGTTATAAAAAGATTTAAGGAAGACAGTGAATTAAAAAAAAACAGGTACAAATTTTATCCACCTTATCATCAGAAGTTATGTTGCATACATTATAAGTATTTCTGTAATAATCATTGCAAAGACAAATTTCTTATTTGAAGTATATATTTAGTGAATAATGATCAACAGAGCCATGTACATAAGATGAGTTAAAGTCTGATTACTTTAAAAAAAAAAATAAAAAAAAAAAAAATAAACAAATAAAATATTTCTTAAGGAAAGATTAAAATGGGTTAAAATATGTGAAACAAAAATTTGCAATATTTACCAGTAATTATAAACACCCCTATTTGACAATGTTTTTAACATTGCATTAAACGACAGTCTCAATTACTTGTTCGCCGGCAACGTCACTTGTGAAATGCCCTTGATAAGGCCCAGTATTATTCTTTTTGAGTAACATCTTTCCCTAGTGCAACATTAAAAACTGGGGGGGTGGGGGAGGGCACGTTGATGTTTGTTGTAATTAAATGACAATGATGTTACGTTTCGTCATTTCCACTTTTAATGATTTTATTTCTACATTACTAGCCAATTGTTTTAAAATACTGCGCTCTAGCATTGGCAATTTACAAAAATTAATTTTAATTCAAATGGAAAGGTTCTCGAGCAACGGCTGCAACTTTTATTATTTTAAGTTGATCTTATAAGAACAAATGTCAGCATTTCAATATTTCCGATTTAACTGTAGCTGTTCTATTAGAGATACTGCACTAGTGACTCTTGGAATTGGGTAAGGTATACTTTTATTTGCCCTTGCAGAGTGTGAAACGTGGCTACTTGTACTCATAGCTTCAACCTCAGGACTCGTTCTTTTAGTTGCCAGTACTAGCATAGTAGAACTTCCCACAGTAACTGTTACAAACATAAATACTTTTAAAAAATACTTATAAGTTTTTACTTGCTTTTATTATTTTTTTTAAATTACAAATACTAATAAGTGGTGAACTTAATTCTAGCCTAGGATGAATAAACCCATGACTCAAAAAAATCAAGTTTATGCACTTTAACATACAAAAGGAAAGCATGTGACAGCATAATCTTTTAATCTACCAAATAATATATACATTACCAAAAAGTTATTAGGCTAGGATCCATAACTCGTTCGCTACTTGATTGATCCTATTTCACGTTAATCTTTTACACATTTTGTGAGATTACCATTAGAGCTTAGTATACATCTTAAGATGCCAGCCCAACATAATATTAATGTCGAAAAGTAAAAGTATTCTGAAATTCCCTGTAATGGCGTGTCAAAAATCTGAAAAACTTTTTCCTGCTATTTTCTAATGTATTGAAACAACTCCAGGTAAATTTTAAAGTTCTTTTAAAAAAAAAATTATAAGTGACACGTATATTTCTGTAAAATTCTTTATCTTTTGGTAATTTGTCTTCAAGATGTCAGTCCATAAAATCTTGACTTTATCATTTCAAAGTCGAAAATTCCCCAGTTCCCATGTTTATATTATGATGTAATTATACTTAAAAGCCATTAAAATACAAGAAAAAATATATAATAAAAAACCCTCTCTGACGAAATAAGAAAAATCCAAAATTTTAACACCCCATGGCAAGTGTATTGGTTGAGATAGAGGCATGCAAAATTTATAATTGCACAATTACCGGAGTTATAAATAGCCGCTGAGATTTCCGTAAACTCGTGCAAACCCCCCCCCCCCCCCCAGAAAAAAACGGCATCTATTGTGGATTCCATTAATGAATTTTAGCATTTTTGTAGCCACAAGGAAAGGGCGTGTCCAGTCGCAAATATGATAAGACCTAAATGTATTAAATAAAAATTTTAAACTATGTATTATAATCTCTCTTTCTCTCTCTCTCTCTCTCTCTCTCTCTCTCACTCTGTCTCTCTCTCTCTCTCTCTCTCTCTCTCTCCCCTCCCCCCTCTCTCTCTCTCTTTTTCTTTATCTGTGAGTTGTTTTGCAACTCAAATAGAGCTGTCAGATATTTTTTTCTAAAATATGTAAAAATTTTGAATGAGAAAATGTTTCACTTTTATTATTGTATTTAGTTCTGAAATCATTATAAACATTTTAAAAAAAAAAAAAAAAACACGCTAATTATAAAAGAATAATGCAATGTCTTTCAAGCCCAAAAAAAGGAGTGGATTCACCTAGTTTAAAAATAAATCACACTTAAAACGCTCAACCTCCTCTCGCGTTGGTTATGGTTGTTGTCACGTACATCAAAACGAAGACATTGTTTTGAAGCCTTTATTTCGTAACTTATTGATATGAAATATGAAAATAAATATTGAGAAGCATCTTTTTCTATAAATGGCGTTTCTAACTGCATCTAAAATGATAAATGACTATTCAGACCAACATTGTCAAATAGAGTTCAGTGTAAGTGCAATGTCCACTCGAATTTCATTTACCCAATATACTAGCCTTGTATTTAGGGTATTTATGGCTATCAAACTGCAGAGGTTAAATAATGGCACTAGTATTGCTGGCCTGTTCAATGTACACATTACTTCTGTTAAATCGAATGTTATAATACTGTCATGAGCTGCATACACATTGAATTTAGTAAAAAAGACGACACGCGCTTAGAATAAGCGTTATACATAAATAATAATAATCTTCTTTGGTGTTATATGTTTTTGTACTTATCATATCCAGCATGTTGAAAAGACACCATAAGTTAAACTCGCACATGTTGCAAAAAAAATCTAGCAAAGGCTTTGCTTGCCCCATACCTCCCTTACCCCCTTCTACATTTTAAACATACTCAGTCAGAGATTAACTAGTGTTATTTTTTTTTAGTTTAATCTATATAAAATTACCTTGCGTAGCTGTGGATGTATTAGATCTGAAAAAAAAATTAAAAAGAAAATGAATTTAGTAAGAAATAAATTTTTTTTTTAATAGTTTTAATATTATCAAATAATATCAATATTAAATATATATATATATATATATATATATATATATATATATATATATATATATATATATATATATATATATATATATATAGAGCTGCTGTTCGATTTTAAAAAATTGATCGCAATTAACGCATGATTAAAAATTTTAATCGCAAATTAACGCATATTTTAATCGACACAGTATAATGCATTTGTTTGTATTCAAACTAGTCATAATATCATAGCATAAAATTGGTATAATAAACAAGTCAGATTGATTTACGAAAGAAGTACATGTATAATTATTTTTTACAGATTTATTAAGCATTAGCCTATATGTCTATTGAATTAGTTATTGAGACCAGTTTATTGACATGTATCAATCACGTCAAGTGATACGAATTGTTTTCTTTTAAAAATACACACGACATTTATATCTCATTTGTGTCTTTCCTTCTTAAAATAATAATATAGCAAGAAAGTACTCGCTCCCTTATCCATTTAATGAGGTTTTTAATACCCCTACCCCCGGGCCCAATCCAGTTTCATTTTAGATACAGCAGCACAAAGATGACGTCACTTTCAAACAGTAGGCGAGTTGAAGGACAAATTTACTTTTAATCTTCTTTTGAAGTTTTTGCTTTGCGCGTCGATATCTATAAATGTTACTCTTATATTATTTCATTCATTTACTTTCTTACTATCAACTATTTGTTAAATGTTTAAGTGAACAACAGAAAAGATAATTTTATTGTAAAATGACATTATTTGATGTTATTTCATGACAATTCAAAGCAAAATTTTGATCGGTCGGCTTTCATTTTTCATCTTTTGTTGTTCTTTCTTTCGTGTGTCAACATTAAAAATTCTTTCTTTCGTTTCATTTTGGTTATAGCAACAGTAGTTGTATCAGGGACGAGGCCTGAGAGTTTGACGGTTTAACTCTTAGAGAAAAATCTATTGATATTTTTATTGCTATATACAAAACACAAACGAAAATATGCCTTTCCATCATATCGACATTGCTAGTTTCATAACGTTAATTAATTAATAGACTTGCTAGGCAATACATGAGGCCTAGCTGTCGACAAACATTGACAAAACAATTAAAACATAGATTTTAACTTCGTAGGCAGCAGTTGAAAGATAAGTTGGCTTCAATGAATACTATATTTACAACTGCCGATTGCTGAACGTCCATACGAAGTTTTATTGGTGTTACATTACATTCTTCATTACAATGGTTAGAACCTGGGTTATTCTTTCAGGATAGCTGAATCCCAAAATAAGTCCCGGGAAATTTTCTTCTCCCGCGATATTGTTGGGTAAATAAAAGGAGGCTAGGAAAGGTACCGCCCACATAACCCCATACAATAGCCGTGGCTACAGAATTATAATTATAAACGGGCTCATTATACGCTCAACAATACGCTTTAGTACCTCCACCAATACACTACAGTATATAAAGTTTACTAGTGAATGAAAGTTTTCTCTTTTTACACTGAAAGGGAATGGAGCAGGAGGTTTACTTGTGGAAGGGCTAAATAACCAAAAGATCTTCATTATATATTACAAGTGGGGCTTCAGTCGACATACCTCGGGGTAGGGTATATGCGAATTGCAACAGGGTGGGGGTGGTAGATCGACTTAATGAGTGGACGGAACTTTAACTTCAAATGGTTGAGTGAAATTATGTTATTTATCGATTTGGTAACACTACGCATTTGGTCAAATTAACGCATTTAAGTGTTACGTTAGAAATTTTAATCGCATTTTTTTTTGACTCGTTAATCGCAAATTAACGCAGTTCAATCAACAATCCTAATATATATATATATATATATATATATATATATATATATATATATATACAATATATATATATATATATATATATATATATATATAAATTTAGCCTTTGCTTCCAAAATCATTTAATTAAAATTAGTAGGATAAATTACCTCCAATATCCTTTAAAAAGACTTTTGAACCGTTTCCAGAAAGTGGCAGTTCTTTCCTCCAACTCTTGTTCCAGTCTTTGTTTTTCCTTGTTTTGTCTCTCGAAGAATGTCCTTAAACTTTCATTAGTAATTTTTTCTACCGATGGGTTTGTTTCTGTTGTCAATGTCGCTATATCTTTATTAAAATTCTCAACCTCAGATTTGTACTTTTGTATTTCCTCTTCAATGGATATAATATGTTGTTTCAATTTTTGCTTCTCATGATCACCTAAAGTGGATTTTTCCTTAAGCTTTTTAATTGTATTTAACCATTCGTCCTCCAATTGTCTTCTTTTTTCTTCAATTTCCTGTTTTTCTTTTTGTTTAATGGCTATCTTTATATTTGTCTCAATAAAGCTATTAATATTTGACACCATGCATAAAGCATCTTGAAAAATTGGTTTGCTGTCATCAGCTGGCATCAATTTTTTAGTAAGAATTTTACATTCCTCTAAAATAGTTGTTAGTTCTTGTATTTGTTGAACTGGTTCAAAATCATTGATTTTTTTAATTCTTTCCATTAAACTGCTTGTCTCTTGGCTTATTTCGAAAGTAATTTTCTCAGTTTGATGTTTTAACAAAAGTAACTTACGTCTTTCTTCAGCTTCTTTAAAATTTTTATCACAAT
Organism: Bulinus truncatus; assembly: GCA_021962125.1. Taxonomy (NCBI): domain Eukaryota; kingdom Metazoa; phylum Mollusca; class Gastropoda; family Planorbidae; genus Bulinus; species Bulinus truncatus. The sequence goes on along the minus strand of JAGDYQ010000004.1, from coordinate 14,256,431 downwards.
ACCTCCTTCCTTGATATTGTAATTTGTCTATTTTGTCGATCAGTTTTTTTATTTGCTTATCTTTAATTTTCGGGTCTTCAGTGCTGTTATTAAACAAAACTACACGATTTTCACATTCTATCAAAATAGCCTTAAAAATAATATCAGTCTGCTCAGAGCACCATTGCTCAAATTTCTTATTTTTATTAGCTTTATTGGACTTAAAATTATCTCCATACGTCAACAGCAAAATACAATAATCTTTTATAACTTTAGGTCCAAATATTTCCTTCATCATTTCTATCACATTTTTATCTTCTTTTGTCAGTTTACCGCCATATTTCAGCACAAATATAAAAGCATGATATCCCTCAGGGTGTTCAAGTATAGCTTCTCCCATTTTTTCTATCATCATTTCCGTAGACTTTTCCGTATCATCCCTAAATTCAGTATCTTCAAAACCTGGGCCATCGACTACTGCAATTTTTCTGTCATTAAACATGCTGCGTTCGCATTGTATGTTTTTGTTGTAGAGTTTAAATTGTCTCCTGTTTTAAAAACCAATTTTTTCAGAATCGAGTTTCCCGTAGAACTTTTGCCATTGCCCGTTTTACCCAGCAGAAGAAGGTCAATATCCTATAACAAAAGGGCAAAATAAAACAGCAGCATTCAGATGAAGTTAAAGAGAAACAAATAATTAAAATTTTAATTTTTTTAAGTTGATCTTTCTCCGTTTAAATATAAATTTCATACTTTATTTATTTTTATAATGAATTTCTTTATTAATAAATATATAGCTAATAATATGAAAACAAAATTGTATGTCAATATAAAATTTTTTTAAAGCATATAGTATTCTACATAATTTCATTTTTATATTATTATAAGTAAGTTTAAACCAATTATTTCTTTTCTTGCTACTGTTACTAAAATAAGTATCGGTTTTTTTATCCCAAAGAATATTTGAGCCATGCTAAGTTCATTTAAAAAAAAAACTATATAAAACTCATTATAATATATCACATAATTCATTAGATATGTACCTAATATCCTACTAATACAATAAGTATCTTGTCGTCCGTCTGGGGTGTGTGGAAGCCATCGCTATAAATAAATCTATGACGTCATTTCAAATGTTACAATTTTATTGCAGAAATAAATGATTTGTTATGATTTTAACATTGATAGAATTAAATGCAACACGTAACGGGTGAGATATATTAGCACCCATACCTTTACCTAATTGTGTTTTGTTTGGTTCGGTTTGGTTAGTTGGTTTGCTTTGATTGGTTGGATAGGTTGGTTTGTTTGGTTTGTTAGGTTGATTTATTTGGTTGGTTATTTGGTTTGGTTTGGTTGGTTAGCGTTGACGGGTAAAACCTAATTTGTGACTTAAAAAATGTACGTCATTTCTACACATTAGGAAGGCGGCATAAATCAGCACCTAATTAACCTAATCAATCGTATTTAAAAATTCAGTAGTTAAATTGATTTCCAGATGGTAAAATTTATCTATAAATAAAAAATAATAATTCTGCACTTGGGATATCCTCTACGACGTCATTTCATGTAAGTCGGCTTCGGATGTGGCAGAATGGGAAATTCGCCCCTATAAATAAAATAAATATTTCTGCACTTGGAATTCCGTGTTAATAGTTCCTATTAAAGAAGACAGTAAGACAAAATTTGCGCATAATACATTTGCAGCGGAAATGTTTTTGCTGGATGAGTGCACGATGGCATCGAGCCATACTTTAGATGCAATTTGTAGATCACTCAGAGATGTTGCTCAAACCGGCTATTTACTAATTTTTTTTGCTATGCACTTGGAATTTTGTGTTAATAGCTCCTGTTACGGGTCCTTATAATGAAGATACTTGTAGAAGGTGTAATAATTCAGACAACAGAAATCACGAAGTTAACTCCAGTGAAGTAGCATCAAACAATCATTTAATTCTTGAACATTAACTGACATAAAGGTAAATCCAGGAGGAGTACAATAGCAAACTGTAAATATGCATCCATCTACATCGATGCCCAAAGCTAGACTAACTATAAAACAAAGCATGTGCTCCCAACTGTCGGTTTAATATACGTCATTTGTACCAAATGACGTATACACCAAAGTTCCCAATATTTACACTCAAGATGGCAGAATGACGCCATAAATACTGTGGTGGGCGGAGCCTACCAAATTGCGTCATCAAGCTTAGGCTATACTATTTCTCCACAGTTCCTATTAATTTTTATATGAAACTTTTTATGGAGATAAAACCTTAAGTTGCGAATGCAACGGGCAACAACTAGTTATATTATATGTTTATAATTTGAAATTATTTTTCATTGATATTTAATTTACAAATTTTTTGTCTCAATAAAGGTAATTTAGATATTGGCAAGTTTAATAATGATAGTGCAACAATTGTGTGCGCGAAGGCAGTTATTTTGGATTACTAAATTATTCTTATTAATTTTTTTCAATCTACATTCAATAGATTATTATTTTGTAGGCACATATAAAATCCTAATTTACTAATTGCTTTAATTCTTTTTTAAAGAATCTTTGAAAATTAGAATAAATTAACAGAAAATATAATTAACTGACCTTGTTTTTTTCACACATTTCGTCCTTGGCGTTCACCTAAGTGAGACGAGACGTTATCAAATAACAGAAATACTAAAAAAATAAAATTCTTCATTTATATTATAAATTTAAAGCAAAAAAAATATCTTTAAAATATGTACTGCATTTAAATAATATATATATATATATATATATATATATATATATATATATATATATATATATAATTCTCATCTTCGAGAAGTCGCAGGACTATTTATAGATTGTGGAATTCCCGAATAGGTCGACAACTCACGACAGCGGGAAAAAAAACACTATAGTGTGCTGGGAGAAGGGAGGAGTGAATCACAGCAAGCGTTTTGTTCAAAGTGGGTCAAGAGATAGAAACTGAATGAAAAAAAATTACAATTAAAAAAATCCTGATCTTACAAAAAAGGCAGTAATTATTACATCAGCCTGCAAGACTATTTATAGCTGGGTTCACCAAGTCTAAAAAAAACAACTCTATGTGGTTGTACAATACTATTTCATGTCTACACAGCTCCAGTAATTACATCAGCCTGCAAGACTATTGATAAAACCTTCCGACTCCAGAGTTATCTCAAACCAGATTATTGTAATTTCTTATATGACGTTTGTCATTTCATGTCTAGACAGCTCCAGTAATTTTTATAGCCTTATTGTTTGGTCGTAATCATGTTCAAGGCGGATCTAGACAACTTTGACGGGGGAGGCCAAAACTGAAATGTTAAAATTATAGTCCGTCCGCCCGTCTTAAAAAAAAAAATAATTTAATGATGTCTTACTAAACTTGTGCTCTAAATACAAAACTATTTCATTTATCCCCCGTCGCGGTAAATTCTGTATCCGTTTGTCCACAATAATGAGGGAATGCTGAATGAACAAAATAAACAATAAAATAAAAAAAAAATACGTAGCTGGAAGGTACCAGATAGTGATTATAAAGTCTGCACATGATAGGTCAAAGTTCAACTTTGCATATCATTTCTTTTCCGAAAATGTCAGCCTGTTATTTTGTTTGATTACATATTTAAAAATAAAATTACAGTAATTATATTGATTGATAAGGCGGCGTATGCTATTCCGCGGGACGGCTATTTTTTTATAAAACATTGTCACAACTTTACTTACTTGCCTATATATATATATGTATATATATATATATATATATATATATATATGTATGTATATATATATATATGTATATATATATATATATATATATATATATATATATATATATATATATTACAATTATAAATAAATGCTTCTTCATCTAGTGATCAATTTAACAATTCATGTTCATTTTCATGTCTAGTGGTCGCAACTTTGAAAAATACAGTTCTTATAGTACATTTTATGAATATTAAATTAATGTCATTTCCGTTGTGAATTGCATTTCTGTTTTAAACTGTTGTTAATTCATGGCATTGGCAAGATCTGGTACACGAAGTAGAAGTCGGCATTCGGTATTTGGTTTTTAAAAAAAAATGGGTCAAAAATGTTCTGCCATCATGTGAAGATGTTTTCAGGGCATATTGTTATTACCTACGATTGGATCCAAATCATTTTTATTACCTACGATTGGATTCAAATCATTCCCTTAATGAAGTTGCAAAAACTGTTTCAAATGCAGTAATCGAAATATACAACACTGCCAGCATACCTGAAATATACAACACCGCCAGCATACCTGTTATTGCTTTCGACAGTGTACTGAAAAAAATCAAAAGATTAGTCGATAAAGGGAACGATCTGCGAAAATATCCTGAATCAAAAAGAACATCTGTGACATATCAGACAGCTTTGTCAAGTTTTGATGATCTTTTCGTTATTTGTACCTGCAAGTGTGTTGAAGCTGGAGTTCTTGACAGGAAAGATTGCAAATGTCATGTCGAGTGTAAAATTCCAATAATTGAGTGGAATTTCTGGTTTAATCAGAAGACTGTTAAGAAAATGGTTATTGGAAACATTGTTCCAATTGTGACAGGTAAGCTGCAGAAATTAGAAAACAGAAAACAGAAAGCTGCAAAGTTTGAAACAAAAACAAGGGCGCAGATAGATGAAGGCGCCGTTGTTACAGAAGACTTTGAAATGGAAATTTGTTCAGGAAACGATTCAGAAAATAACCGAAATAATGACAGCAGTTATTTGCAAGATGAAGACACAGAAGAAGATAGTGACAAAGAAGCGCGTTCCAGCATTGTTCCACAAAATAGATTGCTGTATCCAGAGCTCTGGAAAGCTGTTGATAGGGGCAATGTCAGCAAACGTGATACCGTTTTGATTGTAAATGCCGTCTTGAAAGATCTTGGACTGTTGACAACTGAAAATGATTTGCACCTCAGCAAGCTGCGCCGTCACAAAGAAGCTTGGAGGAAGTAGTCAGTTCAGGATCACAAAGAAGAAATTGAAGGAATTGTTTGTTTCGGTTTTGATGGCAAGATTGATGTCACTCTTAAGCAAACTGGGTCTACTCGTCGCAAAGTTAAAGAAGAGTACTACGTCTTAGTATCATTTCCTACCCGCAGCTATGTTGAACATGTTGTTCCAGCATCAGGAAAGTCCAAGGACATTTCCAGAGACATTATGTCAGTGGTTACAAGCAGCAAGTCGGAACTAACTTTACAAACAGTTGTTTGTGATGGAACACCAATAAATACTGGTAAACATAATGGTGTAATCCGAAAACTTGAACTTCAGCTATGAACGCCACTTCAGAGGTTGATTTGTTTACTGCATACCAACGAATTGCCTTTATGGAAGCTAATAGAAGTCGTTGACGTGAAAACCACTGGTCCAAAGACTGCAGAATGACAGATAGCAAGCATCCTGGAATTCGATCTCCAGCAGAAATCAATCATCGAATTTTCTCCAGTTTCAGGTTCTGTTGTTTAGTTTGAAGACGAGTTGATGAAAGATCTAAGTACAGATCAGCAGTATTTACTGAAAATGTGTCTGCTTATTCAAAGTGGTTACAGCGCTGGTCAGAGTTACATCTCATAATTAGGGACTGCCCAATCGGTCAGATGGTTAACTAAATCTAACCGAATACTCAGGTTGTATGCCTCCGACCAAAGTCCTTCTGCCGACCTTCAACGAATTGTGAAATTCATACTGAATGTTTATGCTCCATCATGGTTTTTATCATCAAATCTCATCCAAGCTGCCGGGATGGAGCCAATAACTTCTTCTTCATGATTTCACTGTACAACAAAACTTGACACAAATGATCAGGCTGTCGTGGCTCCATTGCTTCAAAACAGCAGCTACTTTTTTCATCCAGAAAATATCTTGTTGGTGGCTGTTGGCGACAAAGTCGAAAAAATTACAAAATTTACATACGAAAAAATGTTGCTGGCTCGAAGTACCCACTCAAGTGAAACTGTAAGATTTGTTGTTTTGACAAAAAAACTTTTCAGCTGAGTCGTACATTAGCATGGTAAACTGGTCGAGTTTGACTCACCCCCACTGCTGCAGGATATTGCCAGTTACGGTCAGGTGATTCTACCTCACTTTCCATGCCATTCGAAATATTTTAAAAGAAACATCAAGGATGTCACAGCAGTTTGTGACAAAGTATACGGACTTGATAGATGCCATTTTGCTATTATTCAAAGGAAGAAATCAAGATCGAACGTGCCAATTATAGAAACAAAAGCACTAATTTCACATTTTAACTGCCGTACTGTTGCAAATAACTTTGTTTTTTATGTTACTAGAGATTAACATTGTTAATAATTTACTCTGTACAGCAACGTTATGTTTTCAGAACACATTTAATTGCGTTTTTTTAAAAGACATAGTTGCTAGAAAACGGTTATACAGAAAATAAAACTGTGTTTGTCTCAGTGGAGTCACTTGGGGGGGGTGGAGGGCTGGGGGGGGGCAAGCCCGGCCCCCCGAGATTCTTAAAATAATTAAGTTAATTGGTTAAATCAATGAATTTTGATACTTAATTGATGGAAAAAAGAAAACCAGACGCTATTTGACCCCCCCCCAAACATTTTTGCCGCCCCCTCCCCCCCCCCCCAAACATTTTGGTGAAATGACGTTATTGGTTAGTCTACGCTTTTACTTTCATATAGATCACTGATTTTTGGTTTGTCTGAGACCTTAACTCCAAAATTTGTCAGTTTGTGCCCCACCCTAGTACTTAGCCTGAAATTTGGCGCATTTTTATATTGAATGTGACAATAATAATTGTGTAGCTTTTTGTAATGTTTATAACAAGAAAAAATTTGCCTTGAATTATAAGGTCAAAATAAGTACGAAGCATGGCATCAGTGAGAGTTACTAGAAAGAGTTATTTTTTGTTTAGTCTTGTATATATTAGCTTAAGTAATTCCTTTTTATATTTTACAGAGTGCAACATGTATTAAAAAGTTTAACTCTGACAAAACTAGGCTACGTAAAAATAAAAATAAAAAAACAAAAACTTTGTTATAAAAATTATTTTTCATCTTTAAAATGCACTAGAATGTCAAAAAAATATATATTATATCAAAACAATGGTAAATGAATTGTGATCACTTTATTTAAAAACTTGGATGATCACAGTATATTGAACTAATTTTGCCTAAACATTAGTTTCAAGCAACAATAAATTAATTTATCAAATTTATAGATGAAACCCACTCTTATAATTGTATTAAAGATACTTATATAAGACAGAGGCAGTATGTCTAAGTTATGAATCACTTGTAGAGGGATAATCATAGTAAATACCTCTTTACACAGCCACTGTAAATACAATTTTTGGGTCAAATAACTAATTAACAAATAACATGTTATGAGTAAAAGTAACAACTTACATATGTAAAAGAGTCTACTTCACTATCTGTAGTTGAACAATCACCACAATATTGTTCAATACTTCAAAAATACATGCAATAAAAATGTATTCACTAATACGTTTACAAAATGAATGTATTTAAAAGAATCTATTACATAAAGACTATCTGAATATGTTTAAAAGTTAAAATACATAGGATTGTGTTTTTTTTTACTTTCATCAGTCAAATTTCATCAGACTAATTTAAAAAAGAAAATTCGCTTTATTTTACTGCAAAATAGGAACTTGTTATACATTGTAATACTCAGAAGATACGAAAATAAATTAAAAAAAAATACGCTACATTGAAAAAAAAATATATAGTAAAAAAATAATTAAGAAATTTTATTCATCTTACATATTTATTTTCTAAAATTCTTCGCAATTTTTTATTTACTGTTTTATATGTAGATTTTATATAAATGAATTATTCAATAGTTTGATTTTAAACTATTTATACAAACCTTTTAACGTCATAAGATAACTGGCGGATTTTTTCTTCTGTTGCCGGTCTTATTTATAAAAAAAAATAAAAAATTAATGCATTAAAATGATGAACTGGATGAATTTAGTTCGACTTCCAAATGATATAAATGATAATGTATAAATTCTCTATATATAATTGACTTTTTCGAGAAGACACAAGACTATTTATAGATTGTGGAATTTCCAAATGAGTCACAGCAAACAAGACGCGTTCATGTTCGAGTCAATACTATTTCATGTCTAGACAGCTCCAATAATTTAAAAACAATATTGTTTGGTTGTAACAATGTTTTTATGTACTCTAATAGGCCAGGAGTTTTAGCAAGCTACCCAGAATAAATTCTTTACAAAGGTTTAAATGCAGAATCTGACACATATATATATGAAGATTAACTGCTATGAATGACACCCAATGAAACTCATTGGAATTTTTTCTACAGCATTGCAAAAAGTGCACGAATTACACGTAACTTTCCACTATTCACGGTTCTGTAAGTGTCAATAACCTTGGTAAATCTGAAGTAGGTCTAATTCACGTCAAACTGTCAGCAAACATGCTTCAGATTATGTTATATAAGTAATTAAAATGAAAGGTCAAATAAAGTGTAATCAATATGACCTGCTTCCAGTGGCGCAACCAGGAGGGGGGCAGGGGGAGCTTGAGCCCCACCTCCGGCAAAATCATATCATCAAATACATAATTTAAGTTATAAAGTTACAAACAAGACTGTCAAACTGTCTTTTTTCAACATGTGAGCCCCCCCCCCCAGCATTTTTTGCTGGTTGCGCCACTGCCTACTTCCATTAGTAGACCTACGTTTTAACCGCATTGACGAAGCATTAGCTTTATAAAAGTAATACATGCATGTTTATGTTTGTTGCGTTATATAAAAACTACTTCATAAAACAAACTTTAAATAAATAAATAATACAACCCTCTGAACTGATGTGAGTAGCAGCCCCATAGCGTGGAAATTCTACAGCAGGGGCCAGGCATTCTACAGTAGGGGCCAGGCATAAGCAGGGGGGCGGGTAATACATTTTACTAAGTAGAGCAAATAAACAGATGGGGCCAGACTAAATGCAGGGGGGGCGGCCCCCTGCCCCCCGCACGTTACGGGCTTGGTGAGTAGTATGGCTTTCAGACTCCGGGTGGGGCAGGCGTCAATCCGCTGGTGAAACTGGCAGTTGCTTTCACCCCGTGCCATAATCACAGTGTTCACATGCTGGTGTACACCTCTTCTTCAAGTGTCCAAGGTATGAAGAATTCCAAGCATTCATCATTAATTATTTCTTCATCTTTTACATCCAGCATGTCATTATCATGTAACTCTTCATCGTCAATCATTATTACATTATTGACCAGCTCCTTGGCATTCAAACATGTCTCTCCATTACAATTTTTGAAGGCTGTTATGCATGACGAACCATACTGAAAGCAGCAACATAAACGTGTCCCACACTGTTTCCTGGATCCGGAAGCATATTTGCAGCAAACCACCTTCAGAACATCTAAGTCAGTGGCAATATGGATGTACTTTTCCTCATGAAGCTTCCATCCCCATTCTGTGTGATTCAGTATTGCTGAACAACATCAAGATATGTTCCACCTTCCAGCCACTGAACAGCACGGAGTAAGTAACCGCCGTCTACAACATGAATCGAACTGCTTGGTTACAATGATGGTTCTACACCTTGCAGATTTCTTTACCGAGCTGTGATTTATCAACTTTCCGCATGTAGTTAACTTAGAACAGAGAAGTAGTAAGTGTTGACAGCTCATAGCTGAAATATTTCTCCATATCAGGTGATCTTTGCAGAACTGTGGGATCAACACCTGTCAAAGCTTTCTTGGAAGTTGATGAAGCAGCATTGTTTACATGTGCTAATGTTCTTATTTGAGATTTTCTTGAAGTTCTTGCCGCTCATGTTCTGAACAATATCAGCGCCAACTTCTTCAGCATTGTCGCAGTTTATATATTATCACATTCAGATGCTGAAATACCTGATGTTATGCTGTGGAGTCTTGTGTCAGAAGTATCAAATGGATTATGTGACTTCAAGAATTCGAGAACTTTTGTGAGATCGTCATTATCTCTATTGATCCTGGACTACCCCTCTTTACGGATGCTGAACTGCATCATGGCAGTAGTCATTATCAGCAAACTGCGCTAAAGATGTCCGTACAGCTGCAGTCCTATGAATTGTGGAAGTCCATGTAGTACGTACACTCTCAGTCACTCCTTATTCAACTCCTATAACTACGAAACTATTTTATTTATCACCGTCGCGTAAATTCTGTATCCGTTTAACCGTTGAAAATGAACGAATGCTGTACATAAAATAACATTCGAATGTAAAATGATTATTGTAAAAAAAATAAAAAAATAAAACACATTTAATAATATAATTATGTGTGAAGAATAAAGTAATATTGAACTAATTTCCAATCTTAGCATTTAAAAAAATGGTGTATGAATATAGATAAGATGTGAAAATGCTGTGGCTGGGCCCGACGCTACCATTAGGCTACAAAGTTTGCCAAGAGAACACATTCGATGCAGAAGTGTAGACAATAAAATATTCGATATTTTGAAATGTTTTATTTTGATATATTTGTGCTGCTGTTTTGGGGAAAATCCCGATTCAGTAAAGTATAAATATGTATGACGCATTACAAACAAATGTTAACTGTTTCAGAATATGTACGCATTACAAAAAATATTAACTAACATCTATCTGTACTAAAAAGTATCAAAATAACTAGGAGGAACGGGTGGATTGAGGCAGACTAAAAATAAAAAGCAACGCAAATGAAAGCACCCCTTCCCCCCTCATCGAAATATGTTTGTTAGAAACTGAAAAAAAAAAGTTTCAATTCAAAAAAAAAATCCTGATCTTTAAATAAGGCATTAAAATATATATAACCAATAGAGAGAAAATTCAGTCTGGCAGCTCAGCAAGAATCCAGACATCCACAGAATTAACTAAAATTTTGTAAACAACAAAATAAAAACAAGTTGCTGGAAGGTACCAGATAGTGACCATATAGTCTGCTCATGATATGTCGAATTTCAACTTTGCATACCATGTATGTCAGCGTGTTATTTAGTTTGATTGCTTATTTAAAAAAAAAAATACAGTAATTATATTGATTGATAAGGAGGCGTATGCTACGCCGCAGGACGACTAGTAAATTATATTTATAAATTATTCATTATGTATTTTGTTTAAAAAATAAAATAAATGGTACATACAGAGCTTTTTCAATTTGTTCTTCTGCCGTTTCATTTTTTTGAACATCTTCGCTGAATAACCTAAAAAGTTAGATTGACATCTTAAATTAATTGTTTTTTTTTTCTACTTAGGTTAACAAATAAAAAAAATAAACAGAAAGGTCAAAACATATTTTTTTTTAATTTCTTTTTACACCTATATTGCAACTGATTTAATTATATCATTTAATGGCAATCTTGGTCAAGAATACTGTTGTATCTCAAAATACGAGTGCCCAAACATACGATATGTTTTTAGATATGAGCCATCCAGCGAGTGATGTTTTGCAATCAAACAAAAGAATTTTTTGAGATACGAGCAGGTCGGCCGTCTGCAAACGACCCAGTTTATTGCGCCTCTTTAGGGGACGGATGGTCGTGCGGTAAAGGTACCTAGTTCGATCTCCGGTGAGGAGCAAAGACATTTTTCAGGTCTTAGGTTAAGTCCCCGTTATGTCTTTCGTGGTGCCTCCATGGCCATTACTTTATCGGGCTATGGTGGGGATGAAAGAAGGGCACTGCAAAACCGTCCCATTAGTGGTTAATAACATGTAAGAGATTTCATCTCATCCTTACAGGAACTTCATAACATTCTTCATCGTCTAAGTTAGTGTGTCTGTTAGCCTTTGATAAGTTGTTCTCGCGTTTTGTTCCTTTTGTCTATTAACATACATTTTATCACATTTCTATTTATAATGATAGGTCCGTAGAAAGTGAGCGGAACGTAAATGCTAAGAAGAAACGTGAACTCATAGAAAATAAGAGCAAGGTATGCGAGTAATTGTTTTATCGAAGCAGTACGGACGTAGTTCTTCTTAGACTTTGCTTAATTGACTGCAGAACCTGATCTGTAAAAAAAAGTTTACTGTAAGCTCTTTTTAATTTGAGAGCTACATCTCATTTCACAAGAATGCAACACAAAAAAATTTTATAAAGTGTAACATTTTTCTTTGTAATAGGAAAAAAAAAATTCGCTTAATAAAATTATCTGCCAATCAAAAAAAAAATAAAACAAGTTTCAAAATTATTCGACACAGTTAAAATTATCTCGCGCCACGGAAACGGGAAAGATAACTCAGGACATTTAATATCAAAGAGGAAAGGATCTCTCCATTATTGATTTTTTTTTCTGCAATACTGTCAATACTGTCAATATTGTGAATACTGTCAATACTGTCAATACTGTCAATATTGTAAATACTGTCAATACTGTCAATATTGTGAATACTGTCAATACTGTCAATATTGTGAATACTGTCAATATTGTGAATACTGTCAATACTGTCAATATTGTGAATACTGTCAATACTGTCAATATTGTGAATACTGTCAATACTGTCAATACTGTCAATATTGTGAATACTGTCAATACTGTCAATACTGTCAATATTGTGAATACTGTCAATACTGTCAATATTGTGAATATTGTCAATACTGTCAATATTGTGAATACTGTCAATATTGTGAATACTGTCAATACTGTCAATATTGTGAATACTGTCAATACTGTCAATACTGTCAATACTGTCAATACTGTCAATATTGTGAATACTGTCAATACTGTCAATAATGTGAATACTGTCAATACTGTCAATACTGTCAATATTGTGAATAATGTCAATACTGTCAATATTGTGAATACTGTCAATACTGTCAACACTGTCAATACTGTCAATACTGTCATTACTGTCTATATTGTGAATACTGGCAATACTGTCAATACTGTCAATAATGTGAATACTGTCAATACTGTCAATACTGTCAATTCTGTCAATATTGTGAATACTGTCAATACTGTCAATACTGTCAATACTGTCAATACTGTCAATATTGTGAATACTGTCAATACTGTCAATATTGTGAATACTGTCAATACTGTCAATATTGTGAATACTGTCAATATTGTCAATACTGTCAATATTGTGAATACTGTCAATATTGTGAATACTGTCAATACTGTCAATATTGTGAATACTGTCAATACTGTCAATATTGTGAATACTTTGAATATTGTGAATACTGTCAATACTGTCAATATTGTGAATAATGTCAATATTGTGAATACTGTCAATACTGTCAATACTGTCAATATTGTGAATACTGTCAAAACTGTCAATACTGTCAATACTGTCAATACTGTCAATACTGTCAGTACTGTTAATACTGTCAATACTGTCAATACTGTCAACACTGTCAATACTGTCAATACTGTCAATACTGTCAATACTGTCAACACTGTCAATACTGTCGATACTATCAATACTGTCAGTACTGTCAATACTGTCAATACTGTCAATACTGTCAATACTGTCAACACTGTATACTTTTTGTTTTCATGTAAATATCAAATATATGCATAACTTTAAATTCGAATTGATAAATCCGCATAAAAAGACTTGAGAGTACTTAAACACAATGTTGTTATACAACAAACGAAATGATTTTTTTTGTTTAAACGTACAATAATCGTTTCTTATAGAAAGTTGATTATTTGTATCTCAGATGTTTTAAAATGTTTTGTTTTCCCTATATCCCCCAAATCAAGTATGTACTACATGAAGGGTTATTCTCCACTTTCTTTTTATGGAGGTTGCTAAATTAACTATAAAAAGTTTTTTGATAAAACATCATTAATTTATAGATTTTTTATGTAAAGGTATTATTGTATGCTAAAAAATATATATCCATCACTATGTGGCTTTTTAAAAATTTGTCTAGTTTGATTGGTCTAGTGAAAAGTATAAATAGATTTCAATTCATTGAAACATTTTTTTTTATGTTTATGAAGATTAGTTTAAACTATAAAATGATGTTTGTATTTAAGATATGTAATATTAAGCTGTATGTTACTACTTAGAATACTTTGTGGAATAATATTTTAAATTTAAATTGTCGGTAGTTGACGACACATTGACAACTTCTTCTTTCACATCGAGGCTAGTAAATTTTAATAAAATGCGATCAGCGAAGAAAAATCATTCACTTGTGGGTTTCTAGATACACATATTACATACATTGTTCAAATTTATTTTAAACTGTTGGAATTATTAAATAATATATAGCTTTGATTTATAAGATTTTGTATTATGTCACAAAAAAATTACTTTACTTTTAATTATCCTACAACCATACCTGTTATTGTCTTTGGTAGAGCTACTTGAGAAATCCATATTTGTAGAAACACTGAATGGAATTGCGCTGATAATTACAAAGAATGCTTATAATCACAAAAATATTTTAATCGACGCAATAAAGTAACAATATTAAAATTATCTAATTATATCAAAGTTTAAGAAATAAAAATGCATTGCTATATTGATTAAAAAAACAAACAATAACGATAACACTGGGCAACACAAAATTTATTTTTTTTAAAATCGTCCAGGGTTATCCAGTTGAATTAGACCAATTTTGATGCTCTGAGTCCGAAAATGACCTTGGTTTTGCTCAATCAGGTCAGGATTTTTTTGCTACAGAAATTAAAAAAAAACACATTTTTGCGGATCATTAGTTGGCGATTTTTTCCGTTTTACTCAAGAAATAAAAGATCAGCGTGATCAAATTCATTCAAATTTGAAAAGCATGATTATTATAATATTAGTATAACAATGAGCGTTACGTGAAACAAAAGTTCAGAGTTCAAGGCATAAATGGGCATTTCTTCGATTCCCGTGTGTGAGCAGCTGCTGGGTTGACTCTCTTCAGCGATCAGCAGTAGTCCGCCAGCATGACTGCGTCCCACCTCCCCTGGTACGTTTCCTCTATTTAGTGGATGTCCTGATGGAACCTTTCTCCCTGCTCATCGCCCCAAGGTTTTCAGGAAACTTCTCCATGTGTGATAATAGGAAGTGCATCTTTATACTCATCAAACATTTGAGTTTTTGGAAGTCCTCTATCATGCTGCTGATGATTCTGGCGTGGTTTGCTGCCTTCTTATTCCCCAGGAAGTTGGTCACCACCTGCACAAACGATTTCCAGGTGAAGCACTCAAGCGTGTTCATGGAGTTTTGGAACTCTGTGTTCTTTCTGAGCTGTTGAATCTGTGGGCCGTCGAAAATGCCGGCCTTCATATTAACAATGGTCAGTTGACGAAATGCTCGGCACATGTAGTTGAAGCACCTCCTATCCTTGTCCAGAGCGCGCGTAAACTGTTTCATTAACCCAAGCTTCATGTGTAGAGGTGGGATCACTATCTTCTCCCGGGCAACCAAAGGTTCGTTTATGCTGTTTCTCGCCCCAGGTACTAACTGCTCTCGCGCTGGCCACTCTTTCTTTACATAGAGCTGGGCTCTGTTGCGACTGTCCCACATTCATATAAAGCATGGGTACTTCGTGAACCGGGACTGCTGACCAAGTAGAAAGTTCACCATCTTCAAGTCGACGCAGATGATCCATTGGTGCTGCTCATATTGGATTTTGTCAAGTACATACTTCACTGCTTCATATTGCTTTTCAAGAGTTGCGGAGTGCGCAAGAGGGATTGAAGCGTACTGGCTCCCGTTGTGGAGAAGTACACACTTCAAATAGCGCTTGCAAGAGTCGCCAATCTCACTGATCGTATTGAGGACCGCCAAGTTTATCAAGAAGACCGGCGACATCTCGGCAGTACACAAGATCTTCCTCCTGGCAAAAGTAGCCTATGTAGTCCTCATGCCTTCTACGGAAGAAAGTGATACGCGCTTCCTTGCCAAGTTAATATTTCTCTTTGAGTCTGGAGGCCAACAGCTGGGAGGAATTATTCGACAAGCTGTTATCCCGAACCAGATCATTAAGCTCACATTGTGATTACAGCTGCGGACCATCATGTGATTCATACTCCTCTTGTGTATCTCCTCCCTCGTCTAAAGTGTTGGCCTAATCATCGCTGTCAGGAAGATCTCTGAACGCTGGTACAGTAATTTCATCGCAGTGAGCAGCTGGACGACGGGCAGATGGAAGGTCGGGGTACTGGAGGCTGTGCCCAATCAAGTGCTGATGCATTAAATAATCAAGTGAAAATCCAGATTGATGATTTATAAGTAAAATATAATTATCTCCGTTTTTATAATTGTGATTATTTGCTGCTAATTTTTATGCAGCTAATTTAGAGAAATGATTGAACTCAAAACCCCTGATATTAGAATACGTATAGCTCGTCAGGTAGGTCTATGGCTGTATCTCAAGACGTTGACCTGACCGAGCAAAATCAATGTAATATTCGGACTCAGAACACCAAAATTAGTCTAAATCATTTGAAAAACCCCTGACAATTATTTTTTTGGCTGTTGCCCAGTGTAATTATGAGTTATTGTGTTGCTCAGTTACCCTTCCTGATAAGTTTGTATAGTTGGGTCACTATAAAAAGAAAACAAATTCATCATCAGATTTGTTGTTTTCTGTATTCTAAGTTAAAATAAGAACAAAATTCCTACATTAAGTAGGATTAAGTATTTTTTTAAATAAATTATTTAGTACAAGAGTCTTTTTAAGAGCTGGCGCATTGTGCGCATAACTCAGAAACCAACAACTAAAAACGTTCTGAATAGCATTAACTGTATCATTAGAGTGAGGAACCCCGACTACAAGACTGTAATCAACACAATATGTAGATGGTGATGGGCCCCTTACTTCAACATAGTAATAAATAGAATATAGAGATGGTGGGGCCCCACCATTTATTATTATGACCTGTGGACAAGAACCCGTATTTTTAGCGGCTAAGAGACTTCAGTATAGTAAAACGTATGACCTAATATGTTTCATTTTCGTTACAGATGGCTCTACACTACTTTTTGCATGAAGGGAAGGGGAGTGTTCTCAAGACATCACTAGTTTGTCAACAACCTTTGTACTTATAATTTTTTTTTGTCAGAAGTTATATTGTCATATCGAAACTGTTTTATTTAAAGATTTTCTAATAAAGATGTAACTTTAATCGTTTTAAGAATTTTAAAGCCATTTATAGACATATTGTTTAATGAATATTTTAAAACTTTATATTTCGACCAGATTATAAATTACTTTAATGATACAATTTTTTTAAACAATAGAATTACATTTTCTTTTGTTCTGTTAAACCATCTCCACTATTTAAATCTTCCTTTACATCTGTCGAGCTCATGTCTGTGAATTGATACATCATTTAATTTTACAATGGAATATTCACACAATGTACGCTCACACTATACAGCATAAAGTATAATTAAAGAGTTATAAAATATAGTACATTAATTACCTGAAATGTATTAATTCAAATTAACAGGTCACACGAACAGCCCAGACAAAGAATATTGAATGAACAACATAGTCTGGCTGTGTGTTTCTTTAAATAGACTATGTTACTCACGTTAACAATTTCCTAGAAAAACGAGTATAAAAATACACCACACGAGAAAAACATATATCGACTTCAGCTTTCAATAACACAGATAGAATACGTTAATACATATGTGTGACTAATATATGTATATATATATATATATATATATATATATATATATATATATATATATATAAATGACTTTTTGAAAACAATAAAAAATTATCTGCATACAAATGTATTACAAAAATAAATGACTTTAGTATAAAGGATGCTTACGACAATAGAATACAAAATGTATTGTAGTCCTCTACACGCTGGCCTTGATGCATTTGAAATGACTCATCAATATGGAAGTAACAGCTGCCACGAACAAGTAAAGGCCGTGCAAAATGGTACATTTGCCACGTCAAAATTTTCAGTAGTTTTGAAAAACTTCATCGTCCTAATGAAGTTTTGCTTAATAAGTACAGATGAAAATATTAATTAATAGCCATTCCAAACCTAATACATTTGATCGTTTACTCGCCATTGTAAGCTCTCTAAATGTATAAAGTACTTTACTAATTGACAATACAAGTGGACAATACTAGTGGATAATACTAGTGGACAATATTAGTGAATAATACTTGTGAATAATATTAGTGGACAATATTAGTGAATAATTCTAGTGGATAATACTTTAAAATATATGACTCATGGATCCGAAAAAACTGATTTGCCTCGGGCTGAGCGACAAATAATAATAAATATTGATCCCCTGTATAAAGTTATAATCTATTTTTGTTTTCTTACAGTGAAGTATTACGTAGACGAAAATAGAAATAAAAAAAAGTGTTATCTGTTTATAGGATTAAAAAAAATATTCAAAAGACGCATGACGTAATAGAGATAAACACAGTTTGTTTAATCTCTTACACCAGATTATATTTAAATCTCTGCAGCGGTACAGACAAAAATAGAACGACTACTGCTGGCTGATTTATTTTTGGCGTTTACTTACACCATCAAAACATAACAAGCACACCAACAATAATCAGCATAATAGCAATAATAATGCCAACTGTTTTTTTTTTTAACCAGATGATTATAAAAAAAGAAATGCTGAGCGGGCAATCAACTCGGTATGCGCATTCGATGAACACAGTGGATTCTTGGGCATGTAGGCGTGTCTGAGACTGACAGGGCTCATTTTCTAGTAAAGGCGATTAATTTGTGGGTGATGAAAGTAGCCGTGTGTGCCTAAATCGTGATCAGTGGTTGTCGAGCTGTCAAGGATGACAGGCAGAAATTTCTGGAGTGAAATGGAGTGGTCCAATTTTTACCCACTGTAACCTCCCAATATCTCCTAGCTGTTATTTGCCTTGATTACATTGGGATTGATGTGTCACAGCCGTCCAACCGTTATATAATAACAGTGAGACATGTGCAAACTATTCCTTTTTTGACCGATGACCAACAGCCTGCCTTTTCCTTCTACCCCAAACATCCATTAAGGCCAGTGTGTCAACGATAATAATTGTCTCTACCTCTCCCCTCTCCCCCCCCCTCCCCCAAACACGCTTGAGACGTCAATTCACATAAAGCCTGACTATGACTCCCTCCAGTGGGAAAGGTAACTTTCCAAACAAGACAAGATGAAAAGTATAATAGGGCATGCTCTTTATGCTCTGACTTTCGTAGGCCCTTGCAAAGTCCGTAGGCCCTAGGCCTAGTTGATAAAGCGGCCCTGCCCGAAGGTTTAGGGAATGGACCCGGCGTATGTATTAACCAACGGAAAAAATATTTCATTGCACACACAAAAAATTTTAATATACTAGCTGTACCCTGCAAAACCTTTGCATAGAGGTTTATTTCCTTAAGTTTGATGAGTAGGCTAAGTTATTTTTTTTTTGGTTTCGGACAGATCCCATATTTTTATAATATTATTAAAATTTAAAGATACGATATGTTGTAGAAATACAAAAAAAATATTTAAATGGAATTATTTCACATTTTGACCTTTGGGTTTTATGTTTGAAAACGCAGAAACTATTCAAAACTGTAGATTTAAAAAATAACATTTATCAAACTAAGGGGCGAGCAAGCCACTATTTTAAAATTTTGTTTTCCTATTTTGATTTAACGCAGAACCCAGACCGCTATTACTATATTACAAACTTTCTAACCACTTAGAAAATGAGACACCAAACGAGCTTTCCTAAATTTTTTTATTAGGGTGTATTCTGTTTAATCACAAAAATTATACAATTGTGACTGACTGCAAAGAGCAAAAGCTAAAATAAAGCTGAGTAAACTGCCACAAATCTAATTCTATAAATATGTTTAAAGTATATTAATAAAGAGGTATTATAATTTAGGGTACATAGTAAAAATTGTCTGGCTTATGAATAAATGATTTGTGAAAAATATTACTTTTAATTTGTGCACCAATATTTGACTTAAATAAATAATTAATAGTTTTTTTATTTTTATATCAAAACTAATAAAAAATGAAAACTGACCATAATTGCTAAAGTACATAACCTTAGTTCATATTTGGTATACATGTAAATATATAATGTATATCTCATAAAAAGAGAAAAAAAAAACATGTAAGCATACGCACAGCGTTAACAGTTTATCGATATAATAAAATCATAATTATATTCTACTATGTTGAACATAGTAATGGTTTTAATTATATGATACATAAAAGTATTACGAATGAATAATATATAATACTAGCTGTACCCTGCAAAACCTTTGCATAGAGTTATATCCCCTTAGGCTTGATCGCTAGGCTAGGTTATTTTTTGGTTTCGGGCAGATCCGATTTTTTTCATGGTTGTATTTTAAACTGGAATACTGTTGTATTAATTCTTTACTCTCGATTTAACACACACTGGAAATGGGTATTATTATATATGATTACAAAGGAAGTTACAATAATATGTGTATATCATCTTTCTGCTCCATTAGCGTAATTCACCTTTTTAATCTCCTTACTCATCACTCATAAAGGCACATTTAAATGTTTTATTTCTAGATTTTTTTTTTAACATTATTTTTTTAGTTGCTATTGGTTTATTTAAAACATGAACCGAGGTTTGGAAGCGATATGATGAAACAGTCTTTGCGTTCAATTATTGCATATGCTTCCTATGAATGGACAAATTATAACATTTGTTTACTTTTAAGTTAAACATTAATTATTATGGAGAGCAGAGCGTCTTTAAATTTCAGCTCTAATCAGCAGAGCGTCTTTAAATTTCAGCATTCTAACATTTTTATTGGGTAAAAGAGGGTTACCATTTTTTTTTTAAATATGTACATTTTTTAATAGAGAAAATGTTATATAATTATTAAATTGCGTTTATTTCTGAAACAATTATAGACATTTTATTTTTTTATAAAAGCAATGTGCCTTGTCCCGAAACCCTCTACCCTCAATTGTTTTACCTCATTGAATATATATATAATATATAATATATATATATATAATATATATATATATATATATATATATATATATATATATAGGATGTATACATATTTTAATACACACATTTCCATGTCAAATGAGTTTATTTCTACATACCTATTTTATTTTTTTTAAATAATGCGCTCTAAAATTTGGAGTAGCCACAAATTAATCTAAGTTCATAGAGATGGTGTCTCGAGCAATGGCTACAGCTTCATTTTATGTTTCAGTTTGTTCCCCATATGACTTTAACTGTTCCATCAGTAATATCGCACTAGCGACTCTTGGAGCTTCGTAAGTTGAACTTGTATTTTCACTTTCAGAGCATGGAGCTATGATAGCTGTACTTGTATCTGCAACTTTGGAAACATGGCTATTTTTACTCATTCCGCTAGCCTCAAGACTAGTACTTTTAGATTCCAGTACCGTTGAAGCAGGACTTCTCATAGGATAAGATATATTAACTGTTTCGAAAAATTAACACTTTTTTTCAAAATGCTTTAAGGTATCGTTTGCTTTTATTTTTTTTAATAATACTAATAAGTGGTGAACCTAATTCTAGGCTTAAAATGAAAGTACCCATTGTTAAAATCGTTTAACATACAACTGTAAAGCATGTGATAACGTAATCTGTTTCTGTAATTCACCACTTTCTAAAAAAAAACATTACAATAAAAGTTATTAGGTTAGGATCCCTAGCTCGTTAGCTACTTAAATGATCTTAATTCACGTTTATCTTTTCTTCTTCTTGTGGGATTACCATTAGAGCTGTGTATATATACAACTAGCTACACCCTGCCACACGTTTCCGTGGTTGATCCCTCCTGAATGTTAAAGTAAGTATTGAGAAAGCCCCTGTTTATAAATCTGTTTATTAAAAAAAAAATCAGAAAAAGTTTAAAAAATAATTCTCAATCATTTAAAACTATAAACATAGGAGAAGAAAATCTGTGTTAGGATCGCACGTGTCTAAATTTGATATGTTTATTAATGCAGTGCTTTTGGGTGCACTTTTGTCGTTATGATTAATAGCTTGAGTCCTGTTTATATGTTTGATAAAAAAAAATACTGACGAAATAATAATATGAAAACTAAAATAAAAAAAAAACTTTTTACGATACTGTTTGTTAATTAAAACAAAATACTGTAGAACTGTTAGTTTACGTGTGGTTTGTTTTTAAACAAATACTGACACTATATAAGCTTGCACTCTGTGACTTTTGAATTATCTCCCGTGGATTTAAAAAAAAAGTAAAGTGAAGAAATAATTTTACCAAACCGATCGATTTAATTTTATTTTTAACTATTATAGAAGCTATGTCTATATAATATATATATATACATATGTCAACACGCAAAGTAATTTTCTGCAGATTTGTGTGTAAATTTTAAGGCAATTTGAGATGAACGTTCCAAGTTTTGATTAATAGCATGAATCCTTTTTACATTTGTATTTATATAGATTAATGTTTAAAAAAAATGTATAACTGCATTCTGCAAAACCCTTTAACTGCGTGTTAAGATTCTGAAAATCTGTATTTATCTTAATTCTATTTTTCTAAAACAACCCCTAATAATTTTTATAGCTTTTTTGTGAAGGGATAGATTACAAGCGACAAGTACATCTCTCTACAATTATTTATCTTTAGTAACTTCACTTCAAGGTGTCAGTTCATACACCTTGGCATAAACAATTCAAAGTTAATTGACCGTTATTTCCTATTTTTATATTATAAAATGAGGATACTTAAAATCTATAACAAATTATGGTGTGAAAAATACGATAAGAAAAATTCAAAATATACATATGCGTGACTGTTAAGATGAGATGAAATCTCCTGGACTCCTTTAACCACTAATGGGACGGGTTTGGCATTGCCCTTCCTTCATACCCACCATGGCCGAAAGTGGGAGGCCCCATTTTCAACATGATCTAAAATATCCATTGGTCCTCAACGGACATCGAACCAGTGTCCGTCAGTTCAACAGTTGAGCACTTTACCGCCAGACCACCCGTCCTCTATAAATATATACAGAAGTATGCTTTCTTTATTTTATTTAAAATCTCACAGTTACCGGAGTTATTAATAGCCACTCGCAAAATAAGGAGAAAAACCGACATATATTTATTTGAATATTTCCGTAGCGAAGTGTAGCGCTTTTGTAGCCAAAAGTAAAGGACGTGTTCTATCGCTGTTAAAGCAAATGTGATGAGACTTTAATTAATTGAATTTAGAATTTTAAAACTATGTATTATGATATTTAACCCCCCCCCGTCTCTCTCTCTCTCTCTCTCTCTCTCTCTCTCTCTCTCTCCCTCCCTCTCTCTCTCTCTCTCTCTTTATATGTGGGTGGAACTAAGTTAAAACAATTGCACATGAGAAGCTCATCCTCCCCTCGTGTCAATAATGATTGTTTATCACAAATATCAAAATAAACACACTGGATTCTAGTTTTTTTTTTATAAATTCATTGATAGGAAATATGAAAATAAATAGCCCTTATAACTGCATTAAAAGTAATAAAATGCGCCCTGCCAAAGGAATACTCAGATGACAAATCAATAGTTATATGGCGCTCAACTATAATTTCATTTATGACATTTATTGCTGTGTGAAACTGCCGAGGTTAGATTATGTGACTAGTATGGCTGGCATGTACAGTGTTGTTTAGTGTAGAGGTACACATATATTCTGCGAAACCGAATGCTAGATAATTGCCATGAGCATATACACTGAATTTAGTAAAAGATGACAAGCTTAAAGAAAAATGATTAATAATGCTCTTTTATGTTATATGTTTTTGCACGTTTCAAATACAAGATGTTGAGGATGCAACATATGTTAAACACAGTTCGCTTATCTTCCCCACCCCTTCCAAATTTGAACATAATCAATCAGAGAATTAACAAGTTTTCTAGTTTAGTCTATATAAAATAGTGGGATGGATGACCGAGTGGTATAGTTACTCGACTGTCGACCTGAGAGTCTTGGATTCGATCCTCGGTGAGGATCATGTGAATTTTTCTAGGTAAAATTCAATTCAAAGTCGTCCCACAAGTTTACCCAGCTTTAAATGGGTACCTGACTTTAAGTTGGGGGAGTAAAAGCGGCTGGGCGTTGTGCTAACCACACAATCCCTTCATATGCCGAGGTTATAGAAACAGATGAATACTACACTTCTTCTATAAAATTACCTTGCGTTGCTGTTGATGTTTTCGATCTGAAATTTTTTTTTAAAAGAAGATGTAATTTAGAAAGAAATAAAAGTTTTTAGCAGATTTTAATAATATCAAATGACAAATATAAACGAAATCCGTACATATTAAAAATGGCAGTAGTCCGCGCTTTATGGTCAATCTGCTAACAAAAGTTGAATTCTACTTAATTGTTTTTACACTCTTAACAAATGATTATAATTCTTTGACAGAATATTAAATATCCACATCAAAACCTCAAGCTTTGTGCGGTCGCATTTAACCACAATACACTTTATTCAATTAGCGTACATTTACCTTATATATGTGTATATATATATATATATATATATATATATATATATTAGGGTGGTGCTTAGAAACGAACTTTCAAAAATCTCTACTCTCACCCCCTATTTTTGTTCGTTTATATATAGAAACTCTTAAAATAAAATATTAAGGTATTCAGTTTATGTTTACTGGTAGCTCAATGGCGTCAAAGTTTAGGAGTATTGGACCGTGATGAAAATACATAGTGTACTGCACTGTTGTTGTGTGTATAACACTGTATAATATTATTTCAAGTTATGTGGATTGTGCTACACTGCTGTACTAAACATATAAAACATGTAAATAGGCCTGGAAGTGGTAATTTAATACACAGCAGGCCTAGTAGGCCTAGACAAAGAAACTATTAGCAACACAGTATAGGCCTACCTACACCACTTAGAAACTATTGGCAACGTGCCAAACTGATTATCCTATGGTTGTGCATTGGGATGGAAAGTTGATTCCGGATCTCACAAATAAAGAATGCATATACAGATTTCCTGTAATTGTTTCTGGAAAAGGAGCATCACAGTTGTTAACTGTTGCGAAACTGCCTTCCGGCACTGGTGCTGCACAGGCCGGAGCTGTCTTTCAAGCTCTGCAAGACTGGGGTGTTAGTGACAAGATCAGAGGCATGTGCTTTGATGCTACTAGTTCCAACACTGGTCGGATTAGTGGTACCTGCATCCTGCTGGAGCAAAAACTTCAGCGAGGTCTTCTATCACTTGCTTGCAAACATCACATTATGGAACTGATTCTGGGCGCAGTCTTCCAGGTTTGTCTAGGTGCCACTTCATCTCCTGAGGTTCTGCTATTCAAACGCTTCAAGGATCATTGGCAGTTCATTGACAGAGAAAACTATGAAACATCACTGACAAATTCAGACGTGTCTACTTCGCTAGAAGATGTGCACAACTCTCTGATTGAATTTGCTCAGAAGCATATTCATGAGCAGCAGCCAAGAGATGATTATCGAGAGTTCCTGGAACTTGCTCTGCTATTTCTTGGGGTCGTACCTGAAAGAGGAGTGCACTTCATTGCTCCTGGAGCAATGCACCATGGTCGCTGGATGTCGAAGGTTCTGTACAGCCTGAAGATATGGGTGTTCATAGAGCATTCACACTGACAACCAAGGAAGAGAGAGGTCTTCAAGAGCTGTGCATCTTTATTGTAGTGTCTACATGAGAGCCTGGTTCACGGCTAATCTGGCACCCGCTGCTCCATACAATGATATGCTGTTGCTCCAATCAATTCTCAGCTACTCCGGAATCAACAGAGCTGTTTCCAGTGCTGCATCTAACAAGTTTTCAAAGCACCTCTGGTACCCGTCCCCTGAATTGGTTGGGTTGGCATTCTTCGATGATCAGGTGTCAGCTTAAACAAAAAGACGCATGGTAAATTCCATGAATGAAAGCGGTAATGAGGAGCCAGAGAACATCAAGCTAATCTCTGTTGATTTCGAATCCTTCAACAACAGGAGGCTCGAGGACTTCGTGTCGCCAAAGTCTAAGAGATTCTTTGACATGATGGAGCTTCAGACTGGATTCCTGGATGCTGACCCAGATGAGTGGACCAACCATGAAGATTATCAGCGATCTTTGGAGACCGTTCGGCAGATTTAGGTTGTCAACGACCATGCAGAGAGGGGTGTAGCACTGATTCAAGAGTACAGTGGAATCCTCACCAGAGATGAGGAGCAACTTCAGTTCCTGCTGCAGACTGTTCAACAGCATCAACAATCCTATCCAGACACTAAGAAACAGACATTGTCAAAGTGACTTCTTATCGGACTAATAACATTGAACTATAATTACAGGTAGAATATTGTAGATGCAGGATTGTTTGTGCTTGTTTAATAACTCATTCTACTGTTTAATGTTGTGTTTGAGAAACTATCTTTGATTAAAAAAGCCAAAAATTCCAAAGGCGTGATCTGTTTACTTGTTAAACGTGGCCTACCTAAACTTTGGCTTCATTGAGCTACCTCTAAATATTAAGATATCAGCACCAATTTTTTTTTCTAGATGTTTCTACATCCAAAGGAACAATTTAAAGGGGTGAGACCTAAAGAAATCAAGGTTTTAATTTTTAGTGGTTCCTAAGCACCACCCTAATATATATATATATATATATATATATATATATATATATATATATATATATATATTAGTAGACTTAGATTTTACTTTCAAAATCATTTAAAATTAGAATAATAAATTACCTCCAATGTCCTTTAAAAAGACTTTTCAACCGTTTCCAGAAAGTGGCAGTTCTTTCCTCCAACTCTTGTTCCAGTATTTGTTTTTCCTTGTTTTGTCTCTCGAAGAATGTCCTTAAACTTTCATTAGTAATTTTTTCAAGTGATGGGTTTGTTTCTGTTGTCAATGTCGCTATATCTTTATTAAAACTCTCAACCTCAGATTTGTAA
Source organism: Bulinus truncatus (assembly GCA_021962125.1). Classification (NCBI taxonomy): domain Eukaryota; kingdom Metazoa; phylum Mollusca; class Gastropoda; family Planorbidae; genus Bulinus; species Bulinus truncatus. The sequence continues at coordinate 14,229,537 of JAGDYQ010000004.1, read as the reverse complement.
TTTTGTATTTCCACTTCAATGGATTCAATTTGCTGTTTCAATGTTCGCTTCTCATGTTCACCTAAAGTGGATTTTTCATGAAGCTTTTTAATTTTAATTAACAGTTCGTCCTCCAATTGTCTTCTTTTTTCTTCAATTTCTTGTTTTTTTCTTTGTTTATTTGCTGTCTTTAAATTTGACGCAATGAAGCTTTTAAGGTTGGACACAATGCATAAAGCATCTTGAAAAATTGATTTGCTGTCATCAGCTGGCATCAATTTTTTAGTAAGAATTTTACATTCCTCGGAAATAGTTCTTAGTTCTTGTATTTGTTGAACTGGTTCAAAATCATTGGTATTTTTAATTCTTTCCATTAATTTGCTAGTCTCTTGCCTTATTTCGACAGTAATTCTCTCAGTTTGATGTTTTAACAAAAGTAACTTACGTCTTTCTTCAGCTTCTTTAAAATTTTTATCACAATACCTCCTTCCATGATATTGTAAGTTGTCTATTTTGTCGATCAATTTTTTCAGTTGCTTATCTTTAATTTTCGGGTCTTCAGTGTTATTATCAAACAAAACTACACGATTTCCACATTCCATCAAAAGATCCTTAAAAATATCAGTCTGCTCAGAGCGCCATTGCTTAAACTTCTTATTTTTATTGGCTTTATTTGATTTGAAATTATCTCTATACGTCAACAGCAAAATACAATAATCTTTTATAACGTTAGGTCCAAATATTTCCTTCAACATTTCTATCACGTTTTTATCTTCTTTTGTTAGTTTCCCGCCATATTTCAGCACAAATATAAAAGCATGATAGCCCTCAGGATGTTCAAGGATAGCGTCTCCCATTTTTTCTATCATCATTTCCGTAGACTTTTCCTGATCATCCCTATATTCAGTATCTTCAAAACCCGGGCCGTCGACTACTTCAATTTTTCTGCCATTAAACATGCCGTGTTCGCATTGTATGTTTTTTGTTGTAGAGTTTAAATTGTCTCCTGTTTTAAAAACCTCTTTTTTCAGAATTGAGTTTCCCGTAGAACTTTTGCCATTGCCCGTTTTGCCTAGCAGAAGAAGGTCAATATCCTATAACAAAAGGGCAAAAAAAAAACAGCAACATTCAGATGAAGCCAAAGAGAAACAAATAATACAATTAAAATTTTTTTTTAAGTTTATCTTTCTCCGTTTTTTAATAAATGTCATATTTTATTTATTTTCTTTTTTTTTTGTATAAATTAATTTCTTTATGAATAAGTATATAGCTAAGAATGGGGAAAGAAAATTGTATGTCATTAAAAAAATAGCTATTTTCATCATTTTTCAAAATCATATAGTATTCTATATAATTTAATTATTATATTATTTTCTGTAAGTTTTAATCCAATTATTTCTTTTCTTGCTACTGTTACTAAAAAAGTATCTGTTTTTTTCCCAAATAATATTTTTAGCCATGTTACGTTCATATTAAAAAAAACAACATTATAGAACTAAAGTAGATTTAGAGACAGACAATCCCCTTCGACGTTGTAAGATAAGAAGATATATCAGAAGTAGGAGTAATTCAAATAATGGTTGACAAGGTGACAGACGACTTAGGACAAGGTGGTCAGAAAACAATAGAGTAGTAAACAGCAAAGGTGTGACGACTCTAGAAGTAGACCGGGAGGCGACAACGGACAGTTTAGGAGAGACAGCAATGACGACCAGGGGGCGCTCCTTAGGTGAGAACTATTCTGAAAGAGACTGTGACGTAATTAGGGAAATTAAGGTAGGGACGTTAGGAGTATAAATACGACTGGATTCGGACATTAGTTAGCGACGGGAGTTACGAGAATAGTTCTAGTGCCGATTACTGTGTAACCATGTTGGAAGTGAATGTAGTACCAGGACAGGAATCACGCCATGTTGACATGCAACGACGGTTCTACGATGAACTATCTAAAGTAAGAGCCAATGCTGCTAAAAACTGCGTTTTTTTAACCGAAACTAGTTACCAAAAATTTGTGGACGATGTGAAAAAGGCTAAGACGACCATTGAGAAAGAACCACGGGGCTATTGGCTGGTGAAACACTGCTGTCGTGATGGTGGAAAATAAGAGTAAGTTGATCTACCCTGTTAAAGAAGGTGTGAGTGCCATTCAGTTTTACGTCGCAGACTCCGAGTTATTTGACGTACTTCATAATTCCCATTTGGCTATTGGTTATGGAGGACGGGACAGAATGTTGAAAGAACTATCACCCAAATACAAGTCATGATATTGAACTGTATGTTAACCTTTGTGAACGTTGCCAGAAAAAAACAAAAAGCAAATACTTCAATCTCAGCTCTGCTGTCGTTGTTTTTTTTCCGGTATGAACATCATATGCTTTATTTTGCATTCATTCCATATTAAAATACGTTTTTATCAATTAGGCTTTTGTTGTTCTTTTCTGATACTTTGCCAAAACGACACTAGTCATTCTATACAATGCCTAGGTAATGTATGGAATGCCTAGGAAAAGTATGCACAATTTAAAAATGTTATATTTTGCCTAAAACCACCAGCCATTCTATACATTGCCTAGGCATTCTATAGCATGCCGGAATTTCACACTTTGCCGGTAACATATATATATGGTGGGCCAAAAATAAGTGAGAACATCATATAAATAACGAATTATTTATAAATATAATGTAATTAATTGTATTGTTTCATGTAATTTTGTTTGCAAAGTATTTAGCCAATCAGAAATCCTGTTCAATGTGTCCTCCTTGCTTATCAATAACTTTTTCTAAACGTAGATGCCACTCTTTTATGCTGCTGTCAATACATCGCTCTACCAGATTTCTCAACTCTTCAATTATTGCCAACTTCAGCTGATCCACTGTGGTAAATTTTGGTCGAAGGTAGACTTTTTCTTGCAAAACATCCCATATGGCATAATCTAAATTTAAATCAGGACTGATGGGTGGCCACATGTCTGGCTCAATGAAGTTATCATTCTCCTGACGAAGAAAGTTGATCGTATTTATGGTTTAGTGAGAATGCTGTAATGTCCAGTTTTGACGACCACATTCCGCTTGAATTAGAGGCAACAAACCTTCTCTCATAACACGTTCACAATAGTATTCACTGTTTATTTTGGCACCTGGTTCAACGAACACAATATCAGTTTTCCTTATTAGAGAAACACCAACTGATAAAATGATACCATTTTTACGCAATGTTCTCATTTTGTGGCCCACTCTGTATATATTATAATACATATTAGGGTGTCCCAAAAAAATGAAGTTTTGAAATGTTGATGTCTCACCCCACAGAATATGTCTGTATGGTAACAGTAGTTAACCTGCAAAATTTCAGTTCATTTGGACAATGTTTAGAGGTCCCCTAAGAGGTTTAAAGTTCCAGATTTTGGTGTAAAATCATTCGCGGTCAAATCTAATACAGCATAAATGTTGCATTATATGCGAAACTGATATATTAAGTAACAAATTAAAGCTTGGTATTGTTTATAATATTAAATGAAACAAAATATATAAATCTTGAATGGTTTATATTTTTAAATTTGAAATTTAAGTAAAAAATTATGAAAAACAAAGTTTTATTCATTTTGTCAAGTTAATTCTTGAATCAATGTCAATCTGCTTGAAAAATAATAATAATAAGCAATGTAAATAAGCATTCCTGCTATTTATTTTGTACTTTGTACTGAAGGGTAGACAAAAATTTTAAAAAAGTTCTTCAAATTTAAATTTTAGCCAGCTGTTCACGATTACACTCTGCAAAATTTTTCCGATGTTTTTCAACCACTTGGAGCAAAAATTGTCTTTGTTCTTCATTCTTGGTGATATTGTCATTGAAATTTTTTATCAATGCTACACTTCGCTTTGCAGAGTCGTTGATACAAGCCAGATTCTTTACAAAATCTGCTGCAACTTTAAAAGATGGTGTATCTGACCAGGCTTCAACAGGAACATCTAGAAAATTGGCATCAATGTTGGATGTTTCAAAAGATGTGGTAGAAGCACGCAAATCAACAACACTTTTTGATGGTGTTTTTATGAGATGCGGTCCACGTTCTGATAACATTGTCCGAACAAGGCCAGTTTTTTTCTTTGTCCGACAAAAGGGTTTAAAATAACGCAAGCGTCGACAGTTCCGGACTTGTACCACGAGTGACGCACCATCATTATTATATATTTTAGATATACAGATATATATATATATATATATATATATATATATAGATAGATAGATAGATAGATAGATAGATAGATAGATAGATAGATAGATAGATAGATAGATAGATAGATAGATAGATAGATAGATAGATAGATAGATAGATAGATAGATAGATAGATAGATAGATAGATAGATAGATAGATAGATATTTTTTTTTAAATCAGCAACCGATGCTCGAATTATTCAACATTAATCAGAAATAGATATACTTACAAAAGGCTCTTTATTTGTGGACATAACACCGGCTTGACTCCTGCTGTTTTTTTCAGTTTCAGCATCTAATTATTAAATCGTGATTTTGTATATGAGGGTTATCTTACAGCAAATGTATAATAAAGAATTAGATGTTTCCTAAAAATTATACCAACACAAAAGACACAACTAACTCAAAATTATAATTACTAGTTTCCTGCATTTTGTCGATTCAATTATATAGAAACAAATAAATTTCAATGTTTGATATCCAAAACTGACTCTCATAAACTGATATTACAATGGTAATTTCTGTTTTATCCTGAAATAAACATTTAATTTTAAGAATTTCGAAACTCTAAAAACCTATTTACCAATCAAAAGGATGTCATTTGAAAGCTTTCTGTCGGATTAAAATAATATCATAAATATACTGACAACCATTGCATTTGAAGATTTTTTTTAAAGATTTAAGCAAAAAAAAAAACAACCCCTACTTCGTTTAAAAAGTCGCTTTTATTTAGTCAGCAGTAGTATGGATATGAAACTAAACCCATGCTGTGGTTTTATTTCAGTCATTGAAAATGTTCAATCTTAGACATTTTAATTGAAATTTCTTATATATTCCTGTCACACAGAAAACTTCATTATAAACAAACACTAGATTATTAATGTGAGCAATATATGTATTAGGAAAAGACTTTTAAATAAACATTAACTGGGAAAATATCCCTCTATACAGTCTGTTTTCAATTTTCTTTTAAGCCAAATATTTCTTGAAAATTGTTGTGTAAATAAAAGTAGTATATAATTATTTATAAAAATAAGCAAACTTTAAAAAGGTATTATATTTAACAATTAGTTTCTCGTCTTTTGTAATATCATATAGAGGTAGCTACAAAAGCTACTTTCTCTTTTTTAGTGCTTGTTGTCAAGGTGCGAGTAGTAAAAGTAATAGTATAGTAGTAAAGTTCCCTGAACCCTAACGGGCCATCGGGGCAGATGAAGTGTAGAATTCACTAGTGTTTCTATAACCTCGGCATATGAAGGGATTGTGTGGTTAGCACAACGCCCAGACGCCTTTACTCACCCAACTTAAAGTCAGGTACCCATTTAAAGCTGGGTGGACTTGGGGACTTTCACCAGGACCTGAAAAAATCCCAAGGTTCTCACTGAGATTCGAACTCGGGACCCTCCGGTCGACTGTCAAGCGCTCTACACCACTCGACCACCCGTGCGAGTGTAGTCTAAATTTATTGCTGTGGTGTTGTGTGCGTCATATGAAACCGCGTTGCTACGTACGCATAGGCCTACATTCCTGTCTAAAACATAGTGTTTGATCGTACACTATTCTAACGACCCTCACAGATCGTCTACTATCGTGGCAGTTAAAAAAAGAACTTTTAACTCTCCTTATAACATAATTCAAATATATAAACATTTAATAAACTTTTTATTCATAATTATTTACCTTGTCTGTCATTAATGTATTTCAAAACATCACTGTAGTCTTTCTCCAGCGACCTATAGAAAACATCAAAAGTGTGTCCTGACCTAGCACTTAGCAACGTATGAAGTAGTTTGTCATTTCTGTCTAATTTTGTCGTACCTTGACTAATTCTCTCTTTATCATCCATGGTAATAACTTCATTTTCAAATAGATGATCCACTATATCCATTGCATCTACATTTTCTTTTAGGAAACAATAGTTTTTTTGAATAAATGTTTTATTCAATGGGTTTGGTTTATTTTTTGACATTTTGGTTCGCAATGATAGGTTAACGTATGAAGGTAACATATATTTAAAAAATGTAATATTGGAAATTCTACAGAACTATTTATAGAAAATATTCTGATCATATACTTGGTGACACAATTATAAACGGACTATATTCTATTTACATCGATAAAGCCTGATTTGAGGAAACAATTCTCAAATAAAATACACAATCATTAATTCTAAAAAAAAAATATAGTACATACCAAAGACATCCTTATTATTCCTTTTATTCAATCGGTTATTGATATGCTTGATTATCTCTATACTTATAAGACACATTTGCTGTCTGTCTCTGTGTCTGTCTGTCTGTTCCTTTATAACTCAAGATCCAGACAACCAAATAAAGTGAAATATGGTACGCGTACACATAATTACATGGGAAAGGTCATGGGACTGGTTTCGCTTCATCTCGATGGGTAGTTTAATTGTAATTAATTATTTTTATTTTAGTATTTTACTATATTAAAGTAATCTCGACGGCGCCATAAATAAAACTCCTCTGTGACGTCATTTCCCGATGATGCATTTTACATTTTTTTTAATTTTCCTACTAATAAAGCCGAATAGAACTTGTCGCTGGTGCTGTATCGTGCCTTTGTGCTGCAACGAATTGTTGTTGTTTTTTCATGCTCCCTGATTTGTACAGTTTGAGGAAGGTAAGAGAAATCGAAGAAAGCATTTTGTTAGAAAGTATAATACACGTAATATGTGCATATATATATACATATATACATATTATTATGGACCCACACTTCTTCTAAAATCTTTCTTCATTTTCTTTACCTTCCCTCAAACTGTACAAATATATATCACTATATAGAGAGAGAGAGAGAGAGAGAGAGAGGGAGAGAGGGGGAGGGAGGGAGAGAGAGATAAAGAGAGTGGGGGCAGGGGGAGAGAGAGAAAAAGGAGGGTAGGGAGGAAGGGAGGGAGGGGAGAGAGGGAGAGATGAGAGAAGGGAGGGAAGGGGGAGAGAGAGGGGGGGGAGGTAGGGAGAGAGAGAGGGTGTGAGAGAGGGAGGGAGAGAGATAAAGAGAGAGTGAGAGAGATAAAGAGAGAGGGGGCAGGGAGGGAGAGAGAGGGAATGATGGAGGGAGGAAGGTTGGAGGGAGGAAGGGAGGAGGGGGAGGGAGAGAGAGGGGGAGAGGGGAGGGAGGAAGGAGGGAGGGAAGGAGAGAGTGGGGAGGGAGGGAGAGAGGGGAGGGAATGAGAGAGGGAGAGGATTGGAGAAATGGGAGGTAGAGATAAAGATAGATAGGGGGCAGAGAGAGGGAGAGAAGGAGGGGGAGAGAAGGAGGGGGGAGAAGGATGGGGAGAGGGGGAGAGGGGGAGAGAGGAAGATGGGAGAGGGAGGGAGAATGAGGGATATGAGAGAGGGAGGGATGGAGAAAGGGAGGGAGGGTAAGGGAGAGGGAGGGGGATGGAGGGAGGGAGAGAGAGGAAGGGAGAGAGGGGGTAGGGAGAAAACAGAAGGTAAACAGAAAACCTTATTTTAAACCCGGGCAAAGCCGGGTACTTGCAACTAGTTATTTATATTGTAATATCAAAAGTTTAAGAGATTTTTTCAAATGGTAACATTCTTTATGAGCTTATAGGTTTGTAACACGAAATATCCATGTAACGTGCATTACCAATAGATGGACTGACCACATCATACTGAGTTTCCTTTAGGAAAGAGCTATGCAAAATTGGAGACGCTGGTGGGGCACCACAAGGTTCTATCGCCACCTCTCTATATCACATCATGAAACAGTTTATCACTATTCTAGGTAAATACTGTCCAACTTTCACATAATTACCAAATATATTTCTAAAGCTTTATGAAAACAAGATCAAAGATTCCATTATGTCGGTCATCAGATAAAGAATGTCATGGTGAATGTGGAATTTCTTAGCCACCCACAACAAAGGCGTATTGAGATGTTTTGCTAAGATTGGTTATAGGAAAAAAAAACACTTTTAAGTTTAATATCTTTATTCTTACAGTTATGAACTATGACAACGGTTTTCTATTACATTTTCTTTATTAATATGAAGCTCAACTAATGAATATCATCATTATTTTTACTAGTATGAAACATTTTTAAAGTTTTCTATGTCCTGGTGATTAATGATTATTATTTTCTGTAAAGATTCATGATTAGGAAAAAAAATGTGATGGGTAAGGTCAAAAACTCATAGCTACATAGTGTTAATATTCTTTCCTTTATCTAGTACAGACATGGCAACTACGGCCCGAGGTCCGAATCCGTACAGCCAGATTGTTTAGTACGGCCCGCAACTTGTTACAACATAAAGCAAAAGTCTATCTTTAAGTCATGTGACGTTTACATTTAATTATAATTGTTCATGTCAACGTTCCATCCATCTGGTATTGGGTCGACCTGAGGGTAACTGGTTCGATCCTTGGTAAAGACCAATGGATATTTCATGTCAACGCTAAAGTCCCCTCTATATGTCCTTTTGGTGCCTCCATGGCCATTGCACTATCTGTGATGTTGGGGATGAAAGCAGGGCACTGCAAAAGCCATCCCTTGGTGGTTTATATGATTGAAGAGATGTGATCTCATCCTTACAGGGACTTCACACACACACACTTAATGTTTGCGCATCCCTGTTCTAGTACATACTAATTTGAAAAAACAAAATTATATGTGTATGTTTCCTCTGCATGAGAAGACTTGACAAGATGTTTGAATAGTTGTTTTTTTTTTCTTTTTTTTTGGAATTTTCATTTAGATATTTGAACTATATAATTTTTGTGTCTAGCTTAATAATTGAAGTTAAAAGTCTAAATTTATTTTAATTATTAAATTTTTAGCACTCTGGTCACTTTAATTTGACAAAGAATGTAAATCAGAAAGTGTAGAGGTTTCAGCATGACATGTTCATTAATTTGTTGTGGCCGGCACATTGTCTGACCTTTATAACGTTCTCCCGCTGACGTCCGACAGTCAGTGAAAGCTAAGTAGACGTCATTAGTTTCAGTATTGTTATAGTCTGCCTTGTGTTCTAACGGGTAGCCAAGAACCCCGAATATTAAAAATGATTAAGACCGTCTTAGGATTTCTTGGTAGCGAGGAGAGTGTACAAGACAGCTGTCTATAGACTTTTATCATTTTATAAATAATATATGTGTAAGTGATTTTTTATGTAAATGCTGATATTGCTATGATGTAATAATCTAGTTTTTTTTTTTTTTAAACAAGGTGAAGGCCCAGTCAGTGTCTATTTATAAGAATGTGTATAGAATCCAGTGACCTATATATGTGTGTATTGTATACATAATATATACAAAATATAAAGAGGACGGGTGGTCGTTCGGCGTAGAGCGCTGGACTGTCCATCGCAGAGTCCTGGGTTCGAACCTCAGTGAGAACCGTCGAATTTCTTCAGGTCCTGGTTTAAGCCCCAAAGTCAACTTAATTGGGTAACTGGCAAAAGGAGTAAAGGCGGCTGGAAGTTCAGCTAACTTAAAATCCCTTTATAATCCAAGTTTACTAGAACAGATGAATTATACACTTCACATGTCCCGATAAGACCTTAAGGGCTTAAGGGAACTTTACTTTATACACAATATAAGAATTCTGAAAAAATAACACTTGACCGAGCTGAACTCTAGAAGAAACCAGGTCCTAATAAAAGACCCGAACTATATGTTGAGGGAAAAGGTTTAATAAAACAAATTATGAAAGAAAAATTAATACAGCATTTCTGAATAAAATAAAATTAGTCGACCGCAAAGGTCACACAAAAAAGAAACAATGTATTAACTTTTATTAAACCTGAAGCTTGTAATGCCACAAGTAATTTTTCTTTGGGCCGCAAACTCTTGAAGTCTCTTCCTAGGGCCCCCAAATACATTGAGATAACTAAGCCAGCAATTAACTCGCCAGCCAAAACGTCGAGTACTAATGAATTTATAGTGAAAAATAAAACTATATTTTAAACAAATACAAACATGTATTAGTACTAAGTTGAACAGAAGGAATATGACTATTACCTATGAACAATTTCCTGGAACTTCAAAAAGGTATAATAAGTTATGTTTTTTTTCTGCATAAATAGCTATCTAACAGATTTCTATAGTTTACGCCTACATACTAGTACACACGTTCTACAATGAAATAAATATCAAAGTTTTCCAAACATAAAATAACAGCTTGTTACGCATTGACGAAATTCACAGAAATCTTGACTATGCAAGAATTTACTATTTATATAAAAAATATGTCTGATAAATTCTAATAAAAGCTTTTTCATAGATCATAAACTATTTTTTAGTCCCTGAAGTTCAAGATTTGTATCATTAGACCATTTTAATCAGAATTGATGGTTATTGTCTTTACCGGTATTACACCAACAACTTAGCTGAGTGTGCAATGGATATGCAGGCACCTTGGAAGACAAGGGTAGGCTACTTGGCGTAACATGATTTGAACTATCGTTGATTATAACTAAATGTGCCACCAATACAAAGTTGCTATATACAGAAAAAACGAATTAAGTAAAATTGACTTGTTGCTTCATAATATACGCCATTGCTTATCAATACAACTCGTTTTGTGAAAATTAATTACAATATCTAATGTAATTTATGTGTGTTAAGTCCATGTAAGGATGAGATCAAATGATTTCTATAAACGACAATGGAACGGTTTTTATGATGTCCTTCTCTTATCCCCATACCCAATAGTGCAATGGCCATGGAGGCACCACGGGAATGTTTCACCATGGCCTACATATTTCACGTGGTTCTCTCCTTAGATCGAACCAAGGACACCCAGGACGACGACAGTCAAGTGTTTTACCACACGACCCCTTACGTGTTATTTATAGCATTGAAACACATTTTTGGGGTTTGTCTCATCTACATTTCTCGCTAGACTTGTAGAACTATAATTTTAATTTAAAAAAAAAAAACGTTCATTGATTACTGGGAAAATAAAATAAGAAGGTAAAAATATGAAATGGTTTATATACTTTTATTAGTAAAAACATGTATAGAAATTGTTGAACATGATTTCACTTTTTTATTTTATAGTTCTACTATTTCGTGTAATTATATTGATACATGGTTTTTAAATGTCAAAGTCTAATAAAATGGTATTAAAATTAGTTTAACATAATTGATACAATGGCTGTGAAATTTTTAAACTTTGCAATCAGATATGAGAAAACTTGTTTGGTTTGTCGATACACCATACACATGGTTGGTTTGTTTTCTAGACACACTGACCTAGAAAAAGTACGTTCAACAAAAGAAAGAGAAAAAATGAGTCATGAATTGTAAACACCTGAATTGATTAACCATTAAACTTAAGTGATTTAGATTTTTTTTTTTTTTACTTTTCTAAAAATCAACAAATATTGATGTAGTAATATTTATACCGATTCTTGAACTATACACTCAAAATTTTTATCGCGCCACATTTAAAATTCTTTTACCCCCCCCCCCACCAGAGTTCCAAGCCCATCTCTTTGAGAACCACTGTTCTAGTACGTAATTAAATATTTCAAGCAAAATAAACAATAAATATGTGTGTCACTGTGCTTTTTTGAGTACTTTGTTGATTATATGTTTATCCATAAGAATCTATTAAAAAAAACTACCAACTATATATTTATATAATTATATTATCTAAGACTAATCTCTTAAACGTATAGCTTATAGCATACAAGCATTTTGTCTATATAATCAATCAATTTTTTTTTGTAACTGCATCACCATTAGGATTAACTTTATTGTTAGGTTTAAATGTTTTCACGACTTTTTTCCTAATAGCTTCAAAAAGTTGTGTGTTCTTTTTTTTCAAACCCAAGTAGTTATCTTCTAGTTGTTTGGTTTTTTCACTGAGTTTCGTTTTGTAACTCTCAATCTCAGCCATAAACGAGGCAGTCTTAGATTCATACAGTTGTCTGTTTTCAGCAATCACGTTATCTAACATATCACTCTTGCGTCTTATTTCTTCATTCATTCGCTTTTCATGATCTCTTCTCATGCTCTCCATGTATTTTGATATGCGATGGCATACCTTGATTTCATCGCTTATGGAATTTTTAATGGAATGAACGTGATCAATCAAATCTTTGAGACCGCCAGATTTTTCATCTCTCTGAATTAAACTGTCATATAATGTATTAGCCCTGTCCAATAATTCTTCTAACAAAGTTGTATCAATGTCATTTTGAATGTTTTCTTGTAATCTTTTGAAATTTTGCAAAATGATATTAGCTTCATCCATTGTTTCTTCAGTGATTATTGGCTTCTTTGAGTTAAGGATAAATGAATTCATTTCAGACCGTGCCATTTCAAATTGTTCATTAGTGTATCGAGAATTTTCGTGCGTTAAGAGGTCTACCATCTGAGTTAATTCATGTATCTGTTTTATACTATTTTCATCATCCTTGGATTTATTGTCAAACAGCAGAACTCTATGGTCACATTCTTTAATTAATTCAGCCAAAACCCCTTGTTCTCCATCTAGCCATTCATCGAAAGTTGCATCTTGTACCTCTTGATGAAACAAATCCCCACAAGTCATAACTAAAATACAGTATCTCTTCACAAAATGTTTACCAAACATTTTCTTTAGATAATCTATGGTTCCGCTGTCTTCTTTTGTGAATCTGCCGCCAAATCTGACAACGAGCAGAAATGCGTGATAACCATGGGGATGTATAGATATGGCATCGGCCATTGCATTGGACACAAATTTTTCTGTTTTGTCTTCTGTCCAGTCTGTGTCTCCAACACCAGGGCAGTCCACTACTTTGATCTTTCTTCCATTAAACTCGGACACTTCATAGGTCACTTTTTTGGTGACAGACGTACTTGAAGCTATACTTTTAAATGCGTTCTGACGTAGTAAAGAATTCCCCAGAGCACTTTTCCCATTCCCTGTTTTTCCTATCAAGAGAAGATCGATATCTGGACCTGATTTTTCATAAATCGACCTGCAAAGAAGGCTAGAATGAAATATCGCTATAATAATTCCGATTTCTTATCTAAAAATAGCTAAACAAAATATTTGATGACTGTAATGAATAGATGTCCTCCTCATTAGACATTTGAATATCTTAGTCAAAGTTGGTTTATTATCTTTATTAAAGAGTAAGGATTAATAATAAAACTTGGCCAAAGATATGAAGAATATATATTCATGTTGAACATTGAAATCGACAAATAATTAGGTAAACTAAAACTGTAACGTATGTATTATGTTTGTATGCGATTATTTAGAACCGTACTTAAGATTTTTGATGGGCCCAATTCCATTTACATTTGGGGGAATAAAGCAAGTTAAATTTAGGGGCCCAAAGCTAGATTTATTTAGGGGCCAACAACTATCTATATTTAGGGGCTCAAAGCTATCTACATTTAGCGGCTCAAAGCTAGCTTTATTTAGGGCCCATATATAGTTAGATTTATAGGGCCCAATGCTAGCTAGATTATGGGTCTAGAGAAAGGGAATATTTTGAGGCCCATAAAAGCCTTTGCAGGGTCGTTGCTAGTACATCTAAGGCCCAGATATTTATTTACAACAGAACCTCTTCTTGCCCCCCCCTCCCCTCATTCTTCAATTTCAAACTGTTATGTTGTGTTTGAAAACCTAGACAACGGGTATAAAAGTAAAAGTAGAGACCATAAACAGCAGCCTCTTTAAGAACGAATCTGTCTTAATGACTAAAAAGATATGCTTAAATGTCATTTTCTTACTCTATAGTCTCAGCTTTTTAACACTGACAAATAACGTAGTTAAAAATATTTTTTTTAAAATCATACATGTACTTTGAAACATTTAATTTGTCCTTATCTTTAGTCTGTGATCGTTGAAATTGATCTTTCTGGAAAAAAATAAAAATAACGGATAAATTATTTTCATCTAATTTCTCTAATGCTCTTAAAAAATTTACATGGCATAAAATTGAGCATTAAAATTGTTTTCCTAAAAAATTAGAAATTTTAAATTCATTTTCACTAACTACTAGAATTATATAAAAAACTAAATGATATTTTATGTTTTTAACTGAAATTTTATGGATACATTTTTTGACATGTTTACCTTGTTCTCACTGCTACCGGTATAAAGTGATAACTTATCCTTAGGAGTCAGGCTCGGTGATGGTAACTTACATTGAAGTTCTACTGTGTTCCTTACATCTATTAAAGGAGTCACTGTATTTACAGGCCTTGTTTCACTGATTGATGGCAGCCCGCTAATACATGCATTCAGGTGGTTACTGCTTGTGGTAGGGACGGAGGGACTACTTTTATTTGTTTCAATAGAAGGGGCTGGAAGCAGATATACACTTTCAAGCTTTGATTGGATTGAAGGATCAGAAACAGTATTTATATCACATAAACGTGGTAGCATAATTTGTGTCTTTACGTCAGGTGGAGGTGGTAACACAGGACATGTTTCAACCTCAGAAGAAGTTGGTAGCACACAAACTGTTTTTACCTTAATTGGGGTTGTTAGATCAGAAGTTGTGTCTAACTCAGACGTAGCAGGTTGTCCAGACATTGCTTTTAACTCAGACGTAGCAGGTTGTCCAGACATTGTGTCTACCTCAGACGTAGCAGGTTGTCCAGACATTGTGTCTAACTCAGACGCAGCAGGTTGTCCAGACATTGTTTCTACCTCAGATGTGACAAATGTTACTGGTAGTGAACATCTTTTGACGTCTGATTGAATTGGCAGCACAGAAACTCTTTTTTGAAATGATTGCGCTTGCAACGTAGATCTTCTTCTTAACACTGGCTTATTAACTTGTGCAGGTGAACTAAAGGACATTTGTCTGGATAATGTTTCCATGTTCCTCAGTTTTTGCTTGAATGAAAGGTTCTCTGGTTCCACTTCCATTGTCACTGTTGAGTCCTCTGTCATCTTTTTTCTTCGAAGAATGCATATTTTCGTTTTTTAATTAAATATAAAATGTTGTTCTTATATTACTATTTCAATACTATTTGATTGTATAAAAGTAAACAAATCAATAAGCATGTATTTACATCTTAACTTATTTAACATTATTGTTGCTTAATGTTGTGTTCCTGGGAATCACCAAAAACATAATCGTTAATCGGGGAAACATTTTTGTCGCCATAAAATATTATTAAAAATAGAAATGATCTCCTTTGACATATGTTTTATATTTCTGATTGCCATATCGAGCCAATTAAATTGATAGTGTATTTTCTCATAACTAGGTTTATATATTTATAACAAAAAAATAATTACTAGTAATTTAAGCTCGTAGTTTAAACAGGGCGTTTCTTACAGGCATGTCCTACAAAAATAAAATGTTTTGGTTCTGGCAATCTTTTACAGCTGTACATAAATAGGTAAACATAATTCTACATATAAATGGTGTGCAGACTTTTGTGAGTTAATTTTATTGCTGGGGACCATAAATATATTTTGGATGCTTTTAATACGATGCATTTTTCTTAACCAATTCAAAAGTATCATTCTAATTAATATATATTTGAGAATCCTATTTACTTACCTTTTTATTATAATTCCTTAATAACTAAATATATAGAAAGACTAATGTTTGAAAATTTACTTCCTGGTTTAATCAAGGTACTGGCGTGAACATTTTTATTTATTTATTTTTTTCCGCAAATAATATGCAATTCTTTTTCAAATTATTTATATTGTTTTCAGCAGTTGCATTCTCATATAAATACTATTCACACATTATTGTCACATTGTTACACAGTTTACATACATCTACAAAGATTTGGAATGTTTAAAAATATCAAGTAATCTGTTGGTCTATTTAGTAATAAAACATTCAGAGTGAATCGTTTTTATATCTTTGGTATTGCCGTTTTGTGGAATTGATTTTTTTAGGCACGTTAAGAGTTTAAGTCGAGTATACAATTGAAAGGTTATCAGAGTGTCAGAGAAATCAATACTCCACGATAACACTCTTTACCTGCGGTACAGAGAAATGGCTTGGGTCCAGTGAAATATGTATAGTCAATTAAAACAAACATGTTTAGGTTTAGATTTAGGTAATATGAAGTAATGTCTTACAGAAAGAGAGATAAATATAGATATTATAAAGATATATTTAGATATGCAGAGATGTTTAACTTCAGTAAAATTATAATATTAATATAATAGAGAAAGTCGGAAACATAGAAATAAAATATTAAATAGACTGACAGATGAAACAGGATCGTATGACACATGATCTTTTACAACTTCATGGACTGACGAATTATCATCATATATAATAATATTCATTTCCAGTGTGCGTTAAATCGAAAGTAAAGAATTAATACAACAGCATTCCAGTTTAAAATACAATCATGAAAAAATCGGATCTGCCCGAAACCAAAAAAATAACCTAGCCTACCGATCAAGCCTAAGGGGATATAACTCTATGCAAAGGTTGTTCACGCTATTTAATTCCTTTCACATGTTCGACAAATAACAGTGCATTCGAGATAGAAAGGTGTTTAAAACTACGTTGGCCTGTTTGAAGAATGAGAATATCTTTAAAAAAAAATCGTGAATAGCTTCATTTTGAAGGAGAAATTGTTGAATGTGTGGCTAACACGCTATATGACCTTGAATGGGGACGGATGGTCGTGCGGTAGAACGCTCGACTGTCGACCTGAAGGTACCTGGGAGGGGGTTTGTTGCCTTTTGTGGCAACCCAGATGAGCAGACTAGAATTTTGTCAAGACTTACTTAAGCCAATTTAATCTCACTCCCAATGGGAAATATAACAATGAAAAAAAAACAATGACATTATGCTGATTTTGAAAAATAAATGTAGAATTTAAATATAATTGTAAAAATAGTAATTAAAAAATATATTACTAAAAGAAATTGTTAGAAATACAGTTGGTTAATTTTTTTTTAAACAAATCAAGAAATTAAAAGTTAAATGAAGCTATGTATCGCCCAATACCAGGCAACAGAGCCGTAGAACAAATCAAGAAATTGAAAGTTAAATGAAGCTATGTATCGCCCAATACCAGGCAACAGGGCCGTAGAACAAATCAAGAAATTGAAAGTTAAATGAAGCTATGTATCGCCCAATACCAGGCAACAGAGCCGTAGAACAAATCAAGAAATTGAAAGTTAAATGAAGCTATGTATCGCCCAATACCAGACAACAGAGCCGTAGAAAGCTATTATGGAGCCCTGTGTGAGTTACATTTTTGGCGCCCTCCTTCTAATATGAAAAGTGCAAAAACATACAACAGCGCACTTTCGGCGCCCCATGCGGTGGCAACAACACAAACTATCCTTCTTACGCTACTGTTGGGCAGCATACATTTTAACTAGGGGACATAACTGACGAAAAGTTATATACTTAAATTACGTCGTTGTCTCTAGTAAGCTAATGTATCGCCAAGTTAAATACACCAATCACAACAAATATTATGTCTGTGGTGCTGATGCCCCATCGACTTTCTTGTCTTTACTTTTATTGTGAAACGTTTTAGCAACTTTGTGCTTAATAGAAGTGAAAATTCCTCTGTCCATCTTCTTTTTAAGATTTTTATGATGTTCTTCTATTTGACCAGCCATTTCTTTTATTTTTTGAAACTCCACTTCTAACCTTTGTTTCTCCTCAGACAATTGTAACTCTGATTCTTTGATTCTCGCCATGTCGCTTTCCATCTTTGCATCTTTAAATTCTTCCAGCCTTCTACTTTCATCCATGACCATCCCTATTTTGTTATTCATTTCCACATTAAGTTGAAATATTTTTTCTTCACTCTCTAGTTTCAGTTTAGCTTTATATTCTGTCATTCGACGACATAATTTGATTTCATCGCCAATGGAACTTCTGATGGAGTTAATGTGTGAGAGCAATTCATTGAGGACACATGTTTTATTGTTTTTTTTGAAAACCTTTTCACGTAATTCATTGGCTCTGCTCCATATTTCTTCTAGCCAGGTTGTATCGTTGTCATTTTTTACTTGATCCTGTGCTCGCATGAAAAGCTGCAAAATTATATTAGCTTCACTCATCGCTTCTTCAATAATAAAATCTTTTTGGGAGGTTACAATAAAAGCATCCCTCTCAGATCTGGCCAGTTCAAACTGTTCATTGGTATACTTAGAATTTTCCAGTATTAAGCTGTCGACCATATCAATTAGGTCAATTAACTGCTTTTGTTTCTTTTCCTGGATTTTCGTTCGGTTATCAAACAGAATTATCCGATTATCGCACTCATGTACAAGATCAACTAGAACACCTTTTTCTGATTTCAGCCATTCCTGGAAAGGAACGTCAACCTGGTCTTCAAACTGATCCCCGCATGTCATAACTAAAATACAAAAATCTTTGGACAAATTTTCCTCCGAAAATCTTCTTCAAAAAGGCAACCGTCTGTATGTCTTCTTTGGTAAATCTCCCGCCGAATTTAACGACGAGCAGAAAGGCGTGATATCCCGTGGGGTTCATGGCGATAGCATTAGCCAATGCATCGGCTACGAATTCGTCCCTTTTATCGTCTGCACAGTCCGTGTCCCCAACACCAGGGCCATCGACGACCTTAATCCTCCTTCCATTAAACTCCGTCACCTCATATTCCACTTCCTTGGTCACAGAAGCTGACGACGGTCTGCTCTCAAATGCGCTCTGTTGAAGTAAAGAATTCCCAAGAGCACTTTTGCCATTGCCGGTTTTGCCGATCATAAGGAGGTCGATATCAGGACCGGATTTGGCGTATGCTGACCTATGGAATACAGTTTCATTAAAAAAAAAACGTAAATTTACTCAATATAACAAAGTTAGTTAAGTTTAATAGATATGTCATACCTAAAGTAAAAGGCACATATTGAAACTCTCATTCTATACCCCTGCTGGTTCCAAGCCAACTATTTATCTCCATATGTTGTCATATACAGGTACTTAAGATTGACGGATATATGGATACATACATAAATAAACAATAACAGACCAGATTAGCACTATTTGTTATCAAATTATTTATTTACTTTTATTGAATCACTTAGCCGATCATAGAGACGCTATAAAAGACAAAAGACAGAGATAATCAATTGTATAGTTATCAAGAAAAATAAATAAATAAAATAACTTTACATGATAATTAGATTAACTTGCAAATATATGTTTGACTAAACAAAGAAATCACCTTTTTGAAATCATTTTTGTTGGTCTTCTCATGCGCTGCTCAGTCTTATCTTTGCAACCCTCGTCGAATTCTTTACAAATCTAATTGAGAAAATTCGTTTATCAGAAATAAAAATCAGCTGATGCTAAATTAGTTCATAAAATGTATTAATATTCTATGAATTATCTTTTTCTCCCAAATTACAAGCACACAAGTATTTCTCCTATAACAGTATATTTCTGAAGCAGCACATAGAAATTATATGGATTTGTATGAATAATAGGTTGACTGAAGTAGAAAGATTGCTAGACAGATAGGTCACATACACTCTCACGAGAAAAATATATATATATATATATATATATATATATATATATATATATATAAATAGAGAGAGAGAGAGAGAGAGAGAGAGACAAAGACAGAGAGAGAGAGAGAGAGGGAGAGAGAGATAAATATGTATTTTTATAAAGTTTAAAGTTTGTTACAACTTCGTCAATCCATCATCTGTTGATGACAAAAACCGATTAGTGTATAAACACTTACTATAAAATATAGAAGTAATGGAAGTGTAAAATCATAAAACTATTCTTACTTTTCATTGATAAAGGAAGGCTTCATTGTTTGTTCATTTCTTTATTCCACTGCACATAATGGCTTGGCCGTTTTTCGTCTTTATAAAATGTGTAGATACCACCAGCTAAAAACCTTCCTGGTCTTATCTTCGACACAAGCTGTGCTAGGTAGTTAAATACACGGACATTTTATTTTTAAAGGAAACATGTTATTTTTATTGTGTAGTGTACATATGCCTGTACGTGTATCTATAAATAAATATTTACTTATTAAAGGCACAATTAAAATTCCCGTTGATGAAGTAATCGTTATTTTGTTTTACAATTTCAAGAAAATAACTGATAAATATTACTTGGAAAAATATAAATAAATCGGTCTTGTAAGGGATACCTTTTAACTTGGGAGGGGGGGGGGGGTAGGGCGAGTAAAGTGTGGAGCCGTCAGAACAATATGGCGGTCGGGGGGCGTAAAATTAGGGTTGGGATTCGGACATATTTGGCAATAAATTGATTTTATTTTAAAAAAAAAAACTATGGATAAACTAAAACATTTGTCACTGCAATGCTTGCTGGACATGATGCCACCCAACTTTGCGAACAATTTGCGGAAATTGTGTGCGTTGATTTAAGCACAGATGAAGCACATCTCGAATGCTTTCATAGTGTAACTAGAGGCAACTGTTCCAATAATCTTTCTGCCGCGATCCTGGCAGATTGTCTCGTGCACGCTTGTTGACGAAGGTGAACATAATACTCTGTTTATTGTAACGATGTCTCAGTCATTTGAGCTACAAGAACTTTCAACTTATATTGTGAGGGTTTATGGCCATGTTTGATTTGACATTAAAACAAAACCGTCGTGCTAAGGCACTTGTGGAAGACCATCTTCCTGTCACGTTATTTATCTCCTGCCTTAAGGAAAATCAAAGATCCTGACTTAGTGTAAATGGTTAAATTGTCCATTCGTAAACATAATTTAGTTCAGCTGTTCATATTGGCACATTAACATTACGAATATCACTACTGAGATGTTGATTTCATTCAAAATTGTTATAATGCTTAAAAGTTTGCATTCTTTAAAGTTTGCAGGCCTTGGGGGCACCGGTAAACGTTTCACTACGTAAAAGGTTTTTTAGGCCATAAATACTTAGACCATTTTGCAACCATTTTGAACTATTAGAATATAATATAATAATAGCGATTTGGGCGCTGCGTTAAATCGAAAGTAAAGAATTAATACAACAGTACTCCAGTTTAAAATGCAATCATGACAAAAAAAATCGGATTTGCCCGAAACCAAAAAAATAACCTCGCTTGCCGATCAAGCCTATGGGGATATAACTCTATGCAAATGTTTTGCAGGGTACAGCAAGTAAAAATTATTTTTGTTTCACTCCACCCTAATGAAGATACAAAAGCCTCGTTGTGGGTGTCCTTGTATTGTAGTTTCAATTGTAATCAATTTTTCTAATTCTTTTTATTCTTTTCCTCCTTTTTATTATAATTAAGACATGAGACCACTTAAATGTTCTTAAAGATTCCAAAGATGATAAAGCAAAGTTGGCATGTCAGCTAAAATGACTATAGAAAATAAGCCATTGAATGAAGGCTTGTTGTCTAATAAAACTTCAGACCGCAGAAAATTGCGTTCGATGTCTAGTGTTAGAATATCAACTTGTGTTTGAAATAATACATAAGGATAAAGATAAACTCAAACCCAATAGAGAAACATACGAATACCTGACCATTCGTTTTAAATAGATGAAAGAATGAAAGATAATCATAATTAGCACGCTGTAGGATTTCTTTAATTCTGTAGTATAAAATGATGTAAGATATTTGGGTTAAGATAAGTGTCTTATATTACTGATTTATATATTTCAAGAAGAATTATTAGGTTTAAACATTAGTAATAAAAATCATGAAAAAATCGGATCAGTCCGAAAACATGATTTTTTTTTCCATATTTTGTTAATGAGATATTTTTTTTAAAGCAGGCAGGCAATAACTTTATTAACTCAGTTACAATGGAACACATTTCCTCATTGAAGGGGCCCACTGCTGCTGTCTGAATCTATGTGTTTGGCTAACTGACAAGGCTAATAAAGGCAAAACCGAAAAGAGACAGAGGGATAGAATGAAAAGGAAGAGAAAAATAGAGAAAGAGACTGATTACTTTTATTAATAAAAAAGTAAAATAAAGTTTCCTTAGCTCTAACGGGCCACCGGGGCAAATAAAGTGTAGATTCATCTGTTTCTATAACCTCGGCATATGAAGGGATTGTGTGGTTAGCACAGCGCCCAGCCGCCTTTATTCCCCAACTTAAAGTCAGGTACCAATTTAAAGTTAGGTGGACTTGTGGGGCGACTTTGAAACACACTACACCTGTAAAAATTATCATGTTTATCACCGAGGATCGAACCCAACACTTTCAGGTTGACAGTCGAATATCAACAACACTCGGCCATCCGTTCTATTTTGATTGTTTAGCAAAAAAAAAAAAGATAATATATATATATATATATATATATATATATATATATATATATATATGTCAGTCTGAGATATATAAATAGAGAGAAAGACTTATAGAGTTGATAGAAATATAGACCTACATATAGATAGATATATAATAGATAGATTTAGATAGATAGATAAATAGATAGGATACATGGATAAATAGATTGGTAGATAGATAGAAGACAGATGATAGATAGTTAGATAGATAGATAGAAAATATAACGGACAATGTCGAAGTGATAGAAATAGATGTAAAAATATGTGAAGTCCCTGTAAGGTTGAGATTAAATCTTTTAGAGGATATGAATCACTGTCGGGACGGTTTTTATGGAGCCCTTCTTTCATCCCCACCGATAATACAATGGCCATGGAGGCACAACGGGAGATATATCCCTAACCCAAGACCTCAAAAAAGTCCTTGGTACTCACCGGAGAACGAACCAGGTACCTTCAGGTCGACATTCAAACGCTTTACCGCACAACCAACGGTTCACAAATATAAAGATAAGACAGGCCTGTATATTTAATTATTGTAATAACTTATTCACTGATATATTTAATTGTATATATCTATTTAGAAAACATATATCCCTATCTATATAATGTATAACAGGTCGTAAGAAGAATAATGAATTATTGACATTGTAAAAATTACTAATTATTTTAAATATGTTTAGAAAAATAGTATTACGGTTGTTTTTCTGACGTATTTCATCAGAGGATCATAAAAATTGTTTCTTTACCTGCTGTATAACAACGCTGTGATGAAGTTACAAGATGAACATCGTGCCAACAGATTTGTATGTTTTCAACTTTTATATACTCCCTGGTCATCTTGCTAAAATGACTACTCTTTATATTCTGCTTTACCTACATGTTTTCCTACAAACAGCTTCGAAGTTGACATTATCTATTAGCTATAAGGTTTTACTTTTTAAGCTAGAAACAGTTTGTTTGTTTTTAATCAAATCATTGCGTTCGCAGCTATGCAGCTTGCACTACCTATGTTAATTAGTTATGAATATTCCACTTATAAAGAAAAAAACATGTGTTATCTGTTATCTGAGTCAACATAAAGATTAAATTTATTGTAGTTATTTCACATAGTTAACATATTGCCTGTAGAGCATGTAAGGCCCAATGGGCTGGATTTTTATTCCCTTGTAGCCACTTAAAGCTAAATGTTCAAATCAGTGCTAAGAAATATTCAGATCAATACTTCTATCCATGAGATGATATCTATTGAATCCACACTATATAAAATCATATTCAAGAATACTCTGATAAAAATATGTACATTAGTATAGTTTAAAAAAAAAATTAGTTTACCGTTAAGATAGTCAGACAGTCAGAATGCTATAGAGCACAATTAATAATTGTAAATTCTGAAAAAAATTGATGAATAAAATATTGGACACCGAATATTTTCCAAAATATTTAAAGTAATTTCTTCAAGTATGCCATAAAATAGATTTAAATAAATGCCAAAGAAGTAAAACTCAATAATATAATAATATAATATAATATAATATTTTTATTTTTTTAAGTAAGACATATATATTTCAAATGCAGTGTATAATTCATATAATTTGCACGGTATGGTATGTAATTTTGGATATAACATAGTCCGTAATAAAGCAATCATTCCATGCAAATCTTATCAATGTTAACGAAACATACCGTTTAAAAAAGATGCAATACTTAAAGCGTTTATGAAGCTTAAAAATTCGTTAGAAACTGCATGCTTGTTACGGTATAACTATTTTGCTACTAGTATTACTTGTTATGCATGCTGTTTAGTTAACGATGAATAATTAAGCCAAAAAACAACAACATTATCTCTTCTCAATAAAAATTCACACTAAAATTAAATTAACCAAGTAATTTTGACATGTTTTTATGAATTAATGCGTATACATTTTCTTAAGTGTGTCGCCGAATCTCTGTAACAACTCAAGTGTGCCGCAGGCTGAAAAAAGATTGAGGAGCACTGCTATAGGCAACTGCTGGGACATTTTTTGTGGGTGTCCTTTCATTTATCCCATACATTAACCCGGACTACGATAAATTCTCAGCCATTAAGAATCACATGGCTTTTTGTTGGCCCTTTTTCACATCCCTAACAGAAACATGGGCTGCGGAAGATTCCGAGCCATTTAGAATCATATAGGTTATTAATATTGCTTCCGATCGAACCTCATCGAACTTTTAACAAACGAGCCTGCAACGAGTCTACCTACCAGTGCCCCAGGTTAACGTTTGAGCTTTTAATGCTGGTTGATTTCCGTTTTCTATAAAATAGTATTTACATAGGAAAATATAGCATGATTTGAAAACCAGATTATTTAGCGATGTCGATAGTGAACTCGACTCTCAAGTAAAGGTTACAGGGTTCAGTCCCTGAAAAAGCGAAAACATATTTGCTGTTGAGTTGGAGAGAAGATGGGCGCCATCTGATGTGTTCTTTCGCTCCCCCCTCCCCCCCCAACGAATTATTTTTTTGTTAAAATTCAGCAGGTTTCAAATAATATAGTATCTTATATTTTTCTATTCTCTTAACGAAAATGAAACAAAACTTCTATCAACAGTTCAAAAAATGTAATAGATTAGTGGAAAGCATCATTGCCGACCTCACATAAAAAACTTATACTTGTCTACATACTTTATATGTTCATGTTTGTCCAATCTTCGACACAAGAGCATATGTAAGACTGTCCATAACTGAATTACATATTTAGTCAAAAATAAATAGGAATGACCAAACATATTTAAAATAATAATATGCAGCTTATAAAACATTTGGCACGCTATTGTGAAAATCCAAAAAAACTTTAGTTGTAGTCAAGGAGGTAATGGAAGAATAGGCCTATATGTGTTTTAATGATTTAAAAGAAATATCTTCAAATAACGCTTTGCTTTATCCGGTTGAAAACATATTCTAATTATTGAGCATAAAGTGAGATTTCACAAAAAAATATTTAAGTATTACTTTACCTAATAATAAGATATGAAAGGTTCTAAATACTTGTTTATCTATTATCTATCTGTCGTATCTCCTCAGAAGGCTAAACTACTACTTCAAATATAGTGAAGTTATTATCCTCCAGTGTCCTCATTACTTAAAATATAATTAATTTGACATCACTAGTCTATATATTATAATGCCCTGCACATTTTTTTACCTTTGTGAACATCACAGTTTTCATATTTCTTCATCCTGCTATGAAAGTTATCTTCAACATATCAATGTGTGCTCTGGAATGGGCACAAACTAATTGGTATAACAATTAATCAGTTAATATCTACATAACATCACATCTCCAATTAGTTATAAATGTAAGTTGGAAAGATTTATTTTTACATCTATTTAGTACAATACAGTGATTGGGGGAAATAATATTAAAAAAAAACAACAAGTGGATTTATATAATGCATAACAACATATCAAATAAACGAATGGACTAAAAATTAACACTATGGTCAAACATTGTATATTTAATTATAATTAAATAAAAATACTACGTATAGGTTTGGATAAATTAATTTTTATAACGTATTATATACAATCATGTTATACCAAATAATAATAACAAAAAATACACAAACTATATATATATACCACTGCTACACATGTTACCCTGATTAAGAAAATACAGTAATATTTATAAAATAATAATAACATATTAGTATTATCCTGCGAAAGAAATATGTTTGCCATAGGCAACAACACACTCCTTTTTTATCAGTAAGTTAAAGTTTTCTTCACATGCTATGAGTTATAAAATATATTGATATAACTGTCATAGACAAATTGATATTCCTAAAAACTGACAAAATTATCTATGTTGAAATTACCTTTCAGTACAGTTGTTCTCAAAGTATTGGTCGCGATCCACAAGTGGATTTGAAGTGGTCGTTAAAATATTTTAAAGCTGCTTAGTTATTTGAGTAAACTTCATTAATTGTATATTTCTTTCGGTTATTAATTTACGCAAAAAAGCGAAATGGTTTCTAAGTGGATTGCAAAAGTTTCTAAGTGGGTTGCAAAAGATTCTAAGTGGGTTGCAAAAGATTCTAAGTGGGTTGCAAAAGTTTCTAAGTGGGTTGCAAAAGTCTGAGAACCACTGTCTTAGTACAACGGATCTGTTTCTGATGTAGATGCTTCATCATCTTTTTTATCTTTAGTTTTATGTCTAAATGTTTTAGCAACTTTGTGCTTGATAGCAGTGAAGACATCTCTATTTTTCTTCTTTTTCAACTCTTTGTGTTGTTCTTCCATTTTATAAGTTTGTTCCAATATTTTTTGAAATTCTTCGTGATACTTTCTTTTTTCTTCCACCCATTCAGCCTGTGATTTTTTGAAACTCTCGCTGTCTCTTACCATCTTTGCTTCTTTAAATTCGTCCAGCCGTCTACTCTCTTCCATGACCTTCCCCACCCTGAAGCTCATTTCCTCACAAAGTCTCAAATGTTTTTCATCACTTTCTCGATCAATTGATTTCTTATATTCTGAGATCCTCTGGCATAATTTGATCTCATTTCCTATTGAAATTCTGAGAGATTCAATGTGTAGAAGTATATCACTAAGGACACCAGTCATGTTATCTTTCTTAAAAACGTCTTCATATAATCTGATAGACCTTGCCAAAAGTTCTTCCAACAAGGTTGGGTCGTTGTCATTTTTTACTTGTTCCTGTACTCGCTTAAAAATTTGTAAAATCATATTACATTCATTCATCGTTTCTTCAAAGATAATTGATTTATTAGAAGTTATAATGTAAGCTTCTCTTACTGATCTAGCCAGCTCAAATTGTTCGTTTGTGTAACGTGAATTTTCAAGGATCAAGCCGTCGACCATCTCAAAAAGTTTAAATAATTGTTTTTGTTTTTTTCCCTCATCTTTGGTTCTGTTATCAAACAGGATTATCCTGTCGTTGCATTCACGCACTAAATCAATCAAAACACCTGTCTGTTCTTTCAACCATTCCAAAAAACCACATGTAAGTTGATCTTCAAACTGGTCTCCACATGTCATAACCAGAATGCAATATCTCTTAACAAAACTTTCACCAAAAACCTTCTTTAAAAATACGATAGTATCGTGGTCTTCTTTGGTGAATCTTCCGCCAAATTTTACAACAAGGAGGAAAGCATTGTAACCTCGTGGATTGATTGAAATAGCATCGGTCAGTGCACCGGTAACAAATTTAGTTGTTTCATCATCAGCCCAGTCAGTGTCCCCAACACCTGGACTGTCCACTACTTTGATCTTTCTTCCATTTAACTCTGTCACCTCATAGGTCACATCTTTGGTCACAGAATTAGCTGCCGGTTTACTCTCAAATGCGTTCTGTTGAAGTAAAGAGTTCCCCAGAGCGCTTTTACCATTCCCCGTTTTTCCAATCAACAGAAGATCAATATCAGGACCTGATTTTAGAAATTCCGACCTACAGAAGATGTTCAAAAAAAGCTTAATTAAAAAAAAAAAGAAAATATGTTTTAAAATATAACTTTGATAGAAATAATTCAAGAGAAAACCTATTTTGTTCTTTTTTCTCCCTGCAATTTTTCAAACTTTTTTAAACTCAGTTGATTTTTTTTTTATCATTGTTTATAAAAAAATTGCAGCGGGCTTGCATTCAATAAGGTCGTCGGGCTAATAGTTAAAGAATCAGCCTAAGTAATACAAAATCAACCCTGGAGTCTCAGTAATGTTTATTAAACTAAACAAACATTGAACTACTAGCTAAGGTAGATTAAACAATCATAGAACACCTTGTAGTTGTTAATTCTTTTTTACCGCCATTTTGAGAACTGCATGGAGCGCCACCCTGTAGAGATAAGGAAAGCAAACAAAATTATAACGTAAAAATCGTTAAGTTACACCTATCAACATTTGTATCGATAACCTAACAACCTTTTGTATCGATACACCTATCAACCTATTGATCGATACACCTAACAACCATTTTTATCGATACACCTATTAACCTATCGTAAATCGGGCGCTCTACCGACACAGGTAAGGGGACGGATGGTAAAGAGCTTGACTATCGACCTGACGGTCCCTGGTTCGTTCTCCGATGAGAACCAATGGACATTTCAGGTCATCGCCAAAGTCCCCGCTATATATCCCGTGGTGCCTCCGTGGCCATTGCACTATCATCTCATCGTTACAGGGACTTCACACACACACACACACATTGCTATTTAAATTGATATAAATGTTAGGATATACGGAACAATTAGTAAATAGTAACAGTTCAATCAATTAGTTTCATCTATTGATGAAATATATTGCTTTTATTAGTGTTACGGGCTCTTTCAATTTAATCCTTAAATGATGCTGGCTTGTTATCACACACACACACACACAATACCATTAACTACATATAGGTAACTCAAACACTTGTTATAATTGAAATATAGAATCCAAGAGTTCATTAAAATTACTCGTGACTGTTTTCCAGTAAAATTACAGTTACTTCCATCTCTGAATTACAAAAGTAACTCTTCTGTCTCGATCGTCTGCTCGCCTCCGAATGAGGTGGGTGGGGATGGCGTTCAGTAGGGCTTTGATCTCAGCCAGCGGCCAAAGGTTCGAGTTCGCGCCTTCGTCCAGCTCCCGAGCCCATCGTAGCTTTGATCTGCGCTCAGCTGTCCACAGATCTAGACGGGGTGCGGATGAGGGGAAATAATATCGGGGGTAGCTGTGGTATTGGGTAGACTGCGATCTTGACAATTCGTATGGCAGTTTAATGTAGCAGTACTCATACTAACAGTTAATTAATTAGTTTTATTTATATATAGAATCTTTACCCAATCTATTAATGAAATATATTGCTTTTGTTAGAATGGCAGTTTTATGTATTCTTAATGTCTACCTATTTTTTTTTTATGTTTTATTGAGATAAGCCGCAACTGTTGCCCAATCATGGCGAAAGCAGTTCACCTTTTTTATTTTTATTTTATAAGTTTACTTTAAGGTTAAAGCTAATTTGTCTAGCTCAAGGTCCAGGTAAAAATTGTAACGCTATTAGTAAGATAGATAACACAGCTCAACAAAAAAAAAAATTGTGCGAGTTGCCAAGAATGTTTGAATGAATTTATAACAATTCATGGGTGCTGATTTCAAAACTCTGCTTTTGCTAAATTGGCTCTAGTTTCTGAGATATTGGACATCCTTCAAAATATGATTATACCCTTTGTGTAAAACGAATGCAATAAGTTTGGTGTCTTTTGTTTAATTTAACTTTTCTCTTTTATGCTGCTTTCTAAAGACATCATGAGTTCATCACGAAGATGCTGCAAAAATAATCCGAATGTATTCTGTTACATCTGTGGAGAATACATGATTGAAAAGCAAAGAAGAAATATAACCGACTTTGTGCAGCAGGCATATTTGGTTATTTTGGTGTGAAGCTGGGAGACCAAGGCAAGTCTTGGGCTCCCCATAAGGTCTGCAAAAACTGTGTAGAGAGCCTACAGCAGTGGACAAATGGTGAGAAGAAAAGTCTAAGTTTCGGTGTACCAATGATATGGCGAGAGCCGAAAGACCATTTGGGTGATTGTTATTTTTGTATTGTGAATGTTAAAGGCTTCAATCGCCACAATAAATCTAAGTGGGATTATCCTGATCTTGAATCTGCAAGGAGACCAATTCCACATAGCAGTGAAGTTCCTATACCAGTGTTTACTGGATTATTAGAGTTTTCACCATCAGACTCCGACGGGGGGCAAGATCTGGAGTTTTTGGCAGGTGAAAACAGTGGAAGCGATTATGAAGGAAGTTCTTCAACACCTCAACCATTCAGCCAAGAAGAACTCAATGACCTAATACGAGACCAAAATCTGTCCAAGCAAGCATCTGAGCTTTAAAACGTCCAGGCTCAATGAAAGAAATTTTCTCAAACCAGAAGTTAAAATAAAGAGAAGAGTTTTTCTTCCATAATTCAGCCAAGAGGAAGATCTTGTTTACTGTAATGACATCCCTGGACTTCTGCTCCAAATGGGACTACAAGCTTGAAATGTGTTCTGTTACACAATGGTAACCGTTATGTATCTCTTCCCATTGCCCACTTAACAAAACTTAAAGAAGAGTATGAGAATATCAAAATACTATAGCAGAAAGTCCTTTATTATGAGCATCAGTGGTCAATTTGTGTTGATCTAAAAATGGTAAACTTCTTGCTTGGGCTGCAGTCAGGATACACTAAATACCCATGCTGCATGTGCCCTTGTGATAGCAGGGCAAGGCAAGATCATTGGACAAGAGTGACATGGCCTGCAAGGGAAACCATGACTGTAGGTAAAGAAAATATCATCAACAAGCCACTGGTTGACAAAAATAAGATAATTCTCGGACCGCTTCATATCAAATTATGTTTACTGAAACAATTTGTTAAGGCTTTGGACAAATATGGCAATTGGTTCAAGTATATTTGCAGATCATTTCCCGGATTGAGCCTGGAGAAGCTGAAAGCTGGGATTTTTTACGGTCCTCAGATTCGGAAACTCATCAACGATCGAAATTTTACTAATTTCATGGATCACCTTGAAGCTTCTTCATGGAACAGTTTTGTTTCAGTTGTCAGGAACTTTTTAGGTAATAACAGATCAGAGAATTACGAAGAACTGGTGCAAGATATGCTCGCTAACTTCAGAAACATTGGAACAAATATGAATATCAAGGTACATTACCTGCATTGTCATTTAGACAAATTTCCAGGTAACCTTGGGGACTTCAGTGAGGAACAATGTGAGAGGTTTCATCAGGATATGAGGGTGATGGAGGGGAGATATCAAGAAAGATGGGACATACACATGATGGCTGACAACTTTTGGAGCCTCCAGCGCAATTGACCCAACGACACACAGAAGGAAGTCGAGCAAACAGCGATTTGCTAATGCATTACCATAGACAATAAACATATTAATTAATTAGACATAATTAGTTTTTTCAAATGAAAATGTTTTCCTCTATAACACTATTACACATATTTTTGAACAAATTTCTGCATGACCATTAACAGTTTCACTACTATTTGTTAGTATACTATTTTACTTCATGCAATTCTTGATAATTTTCAAACATGGTGCAATGCATTATTTCATTAATTTTAATTATCTCGAAAAATAGAGCCAATCTAGCAAAAGCACTTACATATTCTAAATCAGCATAGTTGACTTTGTATAAAATTATTCAGATATCACTGGCAATGAATTCACTGTTTACCAGTGTAATCAATTAAATAAAATCGAATATGATAATGTTACCATTAAATCATCAGTAATCTCCATTGTGCATTCAGATGAGTCTTGTTGCTGGGGCAGGTCCGTGAATGCCAACTGTCATTCAAATACTTCAGTATGAAAACATTAAAAATATGAGATTCTTTGTTTACTTTAGATCATTAAAAAAAAATAAGTGTTTTATCATCTTTCATAAAAAGAGTTTTATTGATGGTATAAATTTCTATCTCATTTATCCAATAATGTGAAATTCCAGTATTAACGGACAACTTTTCAATTTTAATTTATCATTGCGTTATTAGAAGTTTATTGTTAAACTATATGAAAAAATAACAACATATCATTTATTTATTTATTTATTTATATAATATTTATGGACGATTTTTGTTAAATACTAATTATAGCTAGGATATTGCAAATAAAATTTGTTAACTGCTCGTCTTTCCACCTAGTTTAAAGAGTAACTCAAAACATTGAATAAATCTCTAAATTACATGCATGGTAACTAAAGACTATTTTTTTAAAGACACACAATCATACAAATGTATTCACCTGCTAATGAATCCTCAAAGTTTAAAGACAACAGTTTTAATTTCATTACAGTTTAACAGCACACTACATTCATAGTTTTGTTGCGAAGAATCAAAGGCCAGATTTACTGGTATTTTTTACAAAATATATTACTGGAAATCACTGCCAGTTAGGCTATTACTAAACTTCGCCGTCCTATATTCGACTAGGTATTTCTAGGTATTTAAATGTAAAGGTCTTGTGAATGTCAAGTGTATCCGCTACATCTCTGTATACATTTTATGTGCATTTGTAAATAGATTTATCGCTGAAGGAAAAACAAATAAAAAAAAAACATTCCTATTTATGAAATAGAATTATAAAATGTAGGTTTATACTTATTCGGCATATTTGAACATTTGAAATGAAAAGATAATAAATAACGTAAATATTGGTATGTGTTGATAATTTTGGTAAACGTTGAATATTTTCTATTATCTCTACTTAATTAAAAAAAAATGTGGTCAGTCATGGATAAAGTAAGCTTTTGTCTGCTATTGATTTTTTGATCATAATGAATGTGATATAAGCCAACCAGTTGGCACGGTAGAGAATAGGACGCACATTGTTGTGTGTTGTTCTCGTCACTTATCACAGATATTTACAACGAGGAAGTTTAAAATTATTGTTTTTACATTACACAGGTACTGCAAAAACATCTTGTCGGTGTTTGTTAGTTGGTTTTTCCCGAAAAGTTGCCTTATAATTATTGCCATGTTATTTTGTGGTTTTACATAGAATATTACTCGAAAACACAAGTTGGATCTAAAGATCATTGATCTGTTATTTCATGTCTGGCACTGGTCTAGTATAATTTTCGCTAAGCTTCTTAAGTTTGTGGGTGTGCTGCACTTTTATAAGGAGAAGTCTGAACATGCTGTGGGTTAGGGGTTCAACTCCTATTTTTTTTTTACATTCACAAAACTATGTCTCCCGTAGTGCCTCCAAAGGCCACTACAACAAGGGCTGCTATGGTGGGGATAAAAGAAGAGCACTTAATAAAAAAAAAACATCTCAATAGCTGCCTGTAGGATCTTAGAGATAAACATGTGTATGCGTTCACAGACTTTTTAGTTTCTTTTTAAAAAAAAGGTTTGAATCCAAATCTATACCCGGCACTGTTTACATTTGATGGTTAAACTACTTACCCTGTTGACAAGATAAATTCAAAACGTTTTATAGTGTCATAACAAAAATTGGTCTCTAGCACACAGTGTCAGCAGTTAACTCTTAACACATCAGGTAAACGGCACTTTGTAGGATTGGGGGTGGGGGGAGGGTGGGGGGGGGTTCGGCCCCGTAGCGTGAAAATTATACAGCAGGGGCCAGGCATTCTACAGCAGGGGGCCGTTCCAATAGCAGGGGGGCCAGAAAATAAATGTTACTAAGCATAGCAAACAAGCAAAACGGAGGGGGGGGCGGCCCCCCTGGCTCCCCCGCACGCTACGGTCCTGTGGAGGTTGCAATTATCATAAGTGTTATTTTAATAGGTAACCTCGGTGGTTATACACATTGCTGTATTTCTTGGTTTTTTTTTTCGTCATCCTTACCGATTACATCCAGGCTGATATATATATATATATATATATATATATATATATATATATATATCTACAATCATAACGCCAGTACATCCACTGGTTTAAACATTTGGTACGGTGTTCCATTGATTCCGTGATTCCGTTACTGAAGACTCTGCAGTGGCGTGTACTTACAAAAGTATGTCCTATACCCATGTCATACCATCTTTTTCAATTTTGGCTAGCAGAGAAAAACAATTGTAACAATGGGTGCAGGGGCGTAGTTAGCGTTAGTGACGCCTGGGGGGTGGGCTCCAAAAGTGTCGCCCCATTACAGTGCCAAAATATTCATAAATGATCAGAATGCCGCCCCTTTCCCCCCCCCACCCTTACATGTTTACAGTGTACGTGTCACCAGGGACGGACCATACCTTCACGCACTATCCCTATATACGCCACTGAATGGGTGCCAAGGTAGGAAGAACGGTTAAAGTAACGGATAAACATTCGAAAAGATCCCAAAACAAGGTGCTAGTCCAGTTAGACTCGTAAACTCGTCATGGGCCAGGTAAGATTTTTTATTTTTTTTTTTATTTTTTTTTTTAATGACATTGATTAATAATGAAGTTCAACAAAAAGATAAAAGTAAAGCCCGGAACAGAAGTTGTGGAATTCAATATAAAGGTTAAATGTCGAATCCATTCTCCATGTATATTCAAAATTAGCATCATGCTAGCATGGGCTTCATTGTAAAAGATTATGTTTTGATAAACATATCAGCCTCAAGGTCTTTCTCAATAGTACTGCTTGACCATTAATAGTCACTACGTCCTTGACACAGAAGAACTGTACCATTATTTTATATCAATGGTACACATTACAGTATAATGGGATCATTTCGAAATCGATTAACATTCCACTGAATAGGTAAAGATAGCATTGGTTACCTTTCTTATTCTATTTACACTGTAAAAAGTCATATACACAGATATATTGCTGGCTAGATACGTAAGTACTGAATAATAAATATCTGAACATATACCAACATAAATATCACTGATCAAGTATTCTTGAGTCTTGACACACTGGCAGTAATACTCCGATCCCCTCTCCCTCCGCTATATACCAGCTATTTTTAAACACAGGAGATTGAATCACCTGAGGGCACAGTTTGGTTACATACCTTAACATTCTACATAGTTTGGTTGCATATCTTAACATACAATACTGTTTTGAAATGGTTGTTTCTTTTTTTAGCTGTTTTTCCTCTTGAAATATTAAGTTAACTTTAAATGTATTCTTTATTTTACTTTTTTTTTTTTTTTGGAAATACATATTTTATTCGTGCTAAGTATTACATTAGTTAAATATTTAACTTGCCAAACAAAACATATAATTATATTCTTTTAATTAATTACTTAAATCAAAATTAATAATTAACTATAGAATATGTGTCAAGACTAGAGCAATCAGTATCCGGACAAAATCCTCAAATATATATCCCTAACCCAAGATCTCAAAAATTTACTTGGTCCTCACTGGACCAGCTGATGTGAGGCCAACGTGGGTTCTCGCCTGTGCTAACATCTTTTGTCGCAAGAAGCGGTAATCAGCTTGAAGAGTGACTTAGTTTTGTGTTAATTTGCCCATGAAGGAATAGTTGAGTTCTGGTTTGCTCGTTGGCTCTTGAATAAGAAAATTCATGACATGTTTCAGAAGAAGGTCGAGTACATAGTGCTGACAGTCAATATATTGTAGCTTCTGAAAGCCATTGCTAAAGACATCATCCTGTATGAGCTTTACAATCCCGTGCAAATGGTCAGTATTTCTGTGGTCGTGTTGCAAATTAACATACAAATATTTTCTCAAGCATCATATTCATCAATTAGCTGATGTAGTTCATTGTGAATGGCCGCGGCAGAACCACTCTCACATTTAAGAATACCGAGTTTGATTTCGGTTGTTATCTTTTTCAGCAAACCTACTTGATTCTCTTCCCCTTGCACTCTTTTACCATCAAACTGGAGACAATAGGGATCTTTGCTTTGAAGTTTTTGAACAATTTTAGTTTTCATTTTCCGTCCTTCAGAGATTACTCGTTTCCAGACACCCACCTGACTTGGAACCGGCACATCATGACCCTGTTCAGCAATGGTTGCAAGAACGTCATGTGCTTTATGTGTGGAAATGTTTTTCAGTACTAGTAAACCCGCCGTTCTAGTGCTTGCTCTTTGGTATTTTGGTTTGCATTCAGAAGATGACGTTTAAGAAATAGTTGGCGACTCGGGTGAAGAAGCAGAGGTTTCAGAATCCGAAGATTTTGAGACAGTAGTATGTTTTTGTGTAGGTTTTGAGACAGTCGTGTGTGTTTGTGTAGTTTATGGGACAGTTGTGTGTGTTTGTGTAGGGTTTGAGACA
The DNA here is from genome assembly GCA_021962125.1 of Bulinus truncatus. NCBI lineage: Eukaryota > Metazoa > Mollusca > Gastropoda > Planorbidae > Bulinus > Bulinus truncatus. The sequence continues at coordinate 14,193,381 of JAGDYQ010000004.1, read as the reverse complement.
GTTGTATGTGTTTGTGCAGGTCGTGATTGAGAAAAGCTGGCTTGAGATTGAGTTTTTGATAGTCGGATTCGTTTTCTTGGGTGGAATGATTCCAAAGGGGCTTGTTTGACCATTGAATGACCAATCTTTCCTCCACTGTTAACTTGCCTCTGGTAGAGCTCTTTATCCTCTGTGCTTTTCCATTCTCGGTTAATGTTGGTGACATCAAATAACTGAGAAAGTGTTATCAGATGGTTTCTTTTTGTTTTTGTCATATAAATCAATTAGACCATTGAGTTTCATTCTGATTAGTGTGCTGGATAATAGTGGAAAGTCTAGAATTTCCATCCATAGCAATTCTATATCAGTAATCATAATTTTGATTCGATCCAGTCGCTGTTTCTGGCTATTGAACAGAAAAGGGAAGTTTCCAAGAATTTGACGGTTTGTCGGCATCCATGTGAGATTGATTAGCTTTTCAACAGATAGAATTCTTGGATACATCTTCTGTTTAGAAGATGAGGGAAGATGAGTATAGTAAATGCCTTGCTTATAAACAAATGGAAACAGACGAATGAAATGTGCTTAAAAGCAGTCTAGAATGTCATATATAATAATTCAGTGTGAAATCGAAACCGAGCGTCAAACTGCGCGATATGAGAAAACAAAAATTAAAAGGTGGGGGAACTTTTTTTCAATTTAAAAAAAAAATTAATGTTGCTACTGTCATCTACATACAATTGTTCCTCGAATGTAAGGGGTTTCAGTTTCATTACGAAAAATAATGAAAATACGTATCACCCTAACCTACATGTCTTCCTACAAGCAGCTTCGAAGTTGACATTATCTATAAGGTAGAAATAGATTGTTTGTTTTTAATCAAATCATTGCGTTCGCAGCTATGCAGCTTGCACTACCTATGTTGAATTAGTTATGAATGCTCCACTTATAAAGAAAAATATGTGTTATCTGATATCTGAGTCAACATAAAGATTAAAATTATTGTAGATATTTTAAATATTTAATATATTGCCTGTAGAGTATTTAAGGCCCAACAGACTGGGTTTTTATTTATTTACAGCCACTTTAAGCTTAATGTTCATATCAGCGATAAAAATTATTCAGATCAATGCTTCTATCCATGAGATGATATCTATTTAATCCACACTATATAAAATCATATTCTAGAATGATAAAATTTGTACATTATTATACTATAGAGTGCTATAGAGCACAATTATTAATTGAAAATTTTACAAAAATTTTGATGAATAAAATATTTGACACCAAACATTTTTCAGCATATTTGAAGTAATTTCTTAATGTATGCCTCGAAATAGCTTCAAATAAATGATAAAAAAGTAATTCTCTATAAAAGATATAATATTTTTATTGTTTTAAGTAAGACATATATATTTCAAATGCAGTGTATAAATCATATAATTTGCACGGTATGGTATGTAATTTTGGATATAACATAGTCCGTAATAAAGCAATCTTTCCATGCAAATCTTATCAATGTTAACGAAACATACCGTTTAAAAAAGATGCAATACTTTAAGCGTATACGAAGCTTCAAAATTCGTTAATAACTGCATGCTTGTTACTGTATAACTATTTTGCTAGTAGTATTACTTGCTATGCATGCTTTTTAGTTAACGATGAATAATAACACAAAAAGCAACCACATTATCCCTTCTCAATAAAACTAAAATTTAAATTCTCACAACAATTAAAATACCTAAGTAATTTTTACATTTCTTTATGAATTAAAACGTATACATTTTTTTAAGTGACTCTCTGTAACAGTTCAAGTGCGCCGCAGGCTGAAAAAGGTTGTGGAGCACTGCTATAGGCAACTGCTGGGGCATTTGTTGTGTGGGGTCCTTTCATTTATCCCCCAAATCCACCTGGACGACGATGGATCCCGAGCCATTAAGAATCACATAGCTTTTTGTGGGGCCCTTTGTCACATCCCCAACAGAATCCCGGACTGAGAAAGATTCTGAGCCATAAAAATTATATAGCTTATTGATATTGCTTCCGATCGAACGTCATCGAACTTTCTGACAAACGAGCCAGCGACGGTTCTCCCTACCGGTGCCCCAGTTCAAGGTTTGAGCTTTTAATACTGGTTGATATACTGGTTAATATGAAACGGTATTTATATAGGAAAATATAGCATGCATTGCAATGGCATCTGTTTATCGATGTCGATAGTGAGCTCCACTCTCAAGTAGGCCTATAGGGTACAGGGTTCAATTTCTAGAAAAGCAAAAAAATATTTACCGCTGAGTTGGAGAGAAGATGGGCGCCGTCTGTTCATTTTTTCCCCCAACGAATTTTTTTTATTGAAATTCATCAGGTTTCAAATAGTATAGAATTAATGATTTCAAAATTTTAATAATTATACATACATTTCTTTTTTCAAATTTTACATTAAGTGTAATTAGTAACAATCGTTGCAGTCTATAACATCTTATATGATACTGTTTGTACAATCTTCGACACAAGAGATAATGTATGACTGCCCATAACTGAATCACACATTTTATTACAAAAATAAATAGGAATGACCGAACATATTAAAAGATATAATGTATAGCTTATAAAACATTTGGCATGCTGTTTAAAAATTCAGTAACTTAACTTGTAGTCAAGGAGGTAATGAAAGAAAATACGTGTTTTAATGATTTTAAAAAATGTCTTCCATTAACGCTTTGCTTTATCCGGTTGAAAACATATTTTAATTATTGAGCATTAAGTGTGATTTCACAAAAGTATTTAAGTATTACTTTATCTAATAATTAGATATGAAAGGTTCAAAATACTTTTTTATCTATTATCTATAAATAATAAAGCCCTGCACATTTTTTACCTTTGTGAACATCACAGCTTTCATTTTTCTTCGCCCTGTTAAGAAAGTTATCTTCAATGTGTGCTCTCGAATGGGCAAAAACGATTGTTAAATGATTAATCAGTTAGCCTAATATCTACATAACATCACATTCCAATTAGTTATATTTATAAATATAAGTTGGAAGGATTGTTTTACATATATTTAGTACAATACAGTGATTTGGTGAAAATACTTAAAAAAAACACTTTTCCACAACTAATATTCTAACTTATAAAGCAGCTAAGTTTGTCCGGGTCGCTTCCGTCCGTGTGGAGAATACGTTCTATAAAAAAAACGACCTCCAGAAATCTATATACATAATCGGCTAACATAGACGGTGGTTCGACCGACAGACCTTCACACCGTGCGGTGTAAAATATGCTCATGGCAATAAAAGCCACATGTGTGCACGTTACAAATACACGGTACCGTACGACCTGAAAGCTTACATCGGTAAAAAAAAAATCTGAGTTCTACGTCACACCTTTGCGGAGTTAAAAAAACAAAACAGCGCGCGTCATCGACCGTCTCTATAAAAATAGTCTGGGGAATTCCAAAATTATAGACACTGAAAATAGACAATGTATGTTAAATGAGGGTATGTTTGGTGAGCATTTTGTTCATCAAATGAATCTTTCTTGAATAAAAATGAAATGCTGGGGAATTCTAAACACAACAAGGATTTCTTATTAATGAATTAAGATTTTTAAATGATATTGAGTAGTGTGCGCAAATTATGTTTAATAGTCGGGGGTTGTTTTTGTTAAGCTTCTGTACCCATAATGAGGATTATTTTCTTTGGGATGAATTATATAAAAAGCTATTTTTTGTATATTGACTGATTGTTAACGCGCTCAAATATATATTACCGAGTTGGTTGGGATAGGGGTGGGAATAAACCAAATGGTTGCGGAAAGGGGGGGGGGAGTCAAGCAGACGATTCACGATGCAATACCGCTATTTCTTTAACCTCACGTCTCTCTTTTTTTTTTAAATACGTCATGTTAAACATGATAAATTATAAAATTATATAAAAAAAGAACTGTTGGAATGGGGGTGTAGGGTTGGGAAAGGAGTGTTTAACGGGGGGGGGAGGTAGGGAGAAGTGTCACGTGGTATTGTTAACAGGGTGAACATGCAGTTATACTAAATGCCCCTTTTTGTAATTTTGTACATATAGACCCACTGCGATTCGGGCATGTCTTGAGTGGAAGGGGGGTGTCGGGCGGGGGAGGGAAGGATGGGTGTGGGGCTAAGTGAAAGAGAATTGATGCATTATAAAAAAAAAGAACTGTTGAGAAATAGTCCTTTAAAATATTAGGAATTAATTAAGATTAGTCAATGATATGGTGGACATCACCATTTTCAACTCCAACTAATAGCCGGTCCGGGTACCGGGCCTGTTCAGCTAGTATAAATAACAAAGTTAACGTTATCTTGCCGATCAATGTCAAGTAAAGACAGTTGTTTTAAAATAGATTTTGAAAGGACTGATCAAAGATGTTTCTGTTTTTTTTAACAATGTAAACAAGACGTAACATCATTTCTATTTAATTACAATAACATCAACGTCCTACCTCCCCACACCCCGCCCCAATCTCTAATGTTGCACTCGGGGAAGATGTTACTCGTAAAATATTATACTGGGCCTTATCAAATGCATTTCAGAATTATTGCTGCCGGCGAGCAGACTTGAGTCTGCCGTTTAATGCAATATTAAAAACATTGTTTAATAGGGGTGTTTAAAATTACTGGTAGATATTATAAATGTTTGTTTTACATATTTTTATACACACATTTCCACGTTTAATGATTTCATTCCTACATAACTATTGTTTTTAAAAATCTGCGCTCTAGAATTGGCATTTTACAAATGTTAATTTGAATTCAAATGAAACGGAGTCTTGAGCAATGGCTGCAGCTTTCATTATTTTTAAGTTGATCTTATACAAACAAATATCAGCATTTCAAAATTTTTGACATGACTGTAGCTATTCCATCAGAGATACTGCACTAGTTTACTCTTGGAATTTCGTCAGGTGTACTTTTATTTGAACTTGCAGAGTGTGAAACTTGGCTACTTGTACCTTCAACCTCAGGACTCGTTCTTTTAGATTCCATTATCGCTAGAGCATGACCTGTTATAAAAAAAAAACACTTTTTAACAATGCTTTAAAGTTTTCACTTGCTTTTTATTATTTTTTAAACTCCAAAACAAATAAGTGGTGAACCAAATTCTAGCCTAGAATGAAAAATCCCATGACTAAAAAACATAAGAGTTTATGCCCTTTAACATACAAAAGCAAAGCGTGTGAGAGCGTAATCTTTTAATATTCCAATTAATATAAACATGTCCAAAAAATTTATTAGGTTAGTATCCATAGCTCGTTCGCTACTTAAAAGATCTTAATTCACGTTCATCTTTTCTACATTTTGTGGGATTACCATTAGAGCTTAATATATATATATATCTGAAGATGCAAGCCTGTGACGTGTAGATTTTACCTCCCCCCCCCAACCCAGTTCACCACCGGGTCAAGGTTCCAGCCGACATATTGTGTAGAATCGTTTCATCAACGTTCTCGCCCCCTCCCCCCAATCGTTTGGCTGACATCGTCGTCCGTCCCCCCCCCAAACGTTGCACCAACGTATTCGCCCCCCTACCCCCGACCTTATAAAAGAAATGAATAGCAGTAGTCGATAGTTAGTACGTTGCTGGCAGTCATAAGAGTTAGTTCGGTGTAGACAGTTCTAAGAATTTGTTGTAGACTTGTAGTGACATTTGTTTAAGTAGACATCATTAGACAAAGAACTCATATTTTATACATATTCATCTATGTGTTAGAAGCCATTAAAGTTTTGATCTTTGTGTTCATATACCAAGTGTAGGTGTTGATATATTTATATATATATATATATATTATAGAATTGTGTACGTAACATATTTGGTGAACATATTAAAATCACCTGGTGAGCCTGACTTCAACATATAGATTCTGACGCCACAAAGCCCAACATAATATTAATGTCGAACAAAAAAAAGTAAATGTATTCTGCCAAACCCTTTAATGGCGTGTTAAAATTCAGAAAAACATTTTTTTTTATTTTTTTTTCGAATTTATTAAAACAACTCCAAGTCATTTTAAAGCTCTTTTGTAAACGAATAAATTATAAGTGACACGTATTTTTTCTCTAAAATTCGTTATCTTTTTGTAATTTGACTTCAAGAAGTTAGTCCATACATCTTGACTTAATCATTTCAAATTCAATAACTCGCCAGCTTCAAGTTTTATATTAATAAATAAGGAAACTTAAAAGCCATTAAAATACACGATAATGTATAAAAACCCAATCTCTCTGACACAATAAGAACAATCCGACATTTCAACATCCCATGGCAAGTGTATTAGTTGAGATAGATGTATACGTTTTTTTTATTTTATTTAAAATCGCACAATTACCCGAGTTATAAATAGCCGCTTAGATTTCCGTGAAAGAAAACAAAAAAACCGGTAACTCTTTTTGGGTTCCGTTAACGAATGTTAGCGTTTTTGTAGCCAGAAGAAAAGGGCGTGTCCAGTAGCAAATGTCATAAGACTTTAGTTTATTGAATAAAAAATGTTTAAACTGTGTAATATCATCTATATCGCTATATCTATCTATCTATCTCTCTCCCTCTCTCTCTTTATCTGTGTGTTGTTTTGCAACTAAAAAAAAAGCTGTCAGAAAGTTGTTGTTTTTTTTTTTTTAAATATGTGAAACATTTGAATGAGAAAACGTTTCACTTTTATTAAATTGTATTTAGTTCAGAAAACAATTATAAGCATTTTTACAAAAGAAAAAAGCGCTAATTCTAAAAGAAATATGCAATGTCTCTCAAGCCCCAAAAAAGGAGTGGGTGCAGCTGGTTTATAAAAAAAATATTACATATGACACGCTCTTCTTCTCCATTCTCTCTCCAACTCGGTTATTGTTGTTTATCACGTACATCAAAACGAAGGCATCGTTTTAAGGCCTTTTTTTTCCGTAACTTATTGATATGAAATATGAAAATAAATTGTGAGAGGTATATTTTTCTATAAATAGCTCTTATAACTGCAATAAAGGGGAAAAATGAATGACCAGGTCAACATTGTCGAAAATAGAGAGTTCAGTGTAAGTGCAATATCCACTAGAATTTCATTTATCAAATCTACTTGCATTGTGTTTAGGGCATTAATCGCTATCAAACTTCAGAGTTGAACATAATCAGTCAGAGATTAACCAAGTTTTTTAGTTTAGTTTATATAAAATTACCTGGCGTAGCTGTTGATGTTTTAGATCTGAAAATAAAAATAAAATAAAATGTAATTTAGTAAGAAATAAAAAAAATATTTCACAGTTTTAATGTTACCAAATATTATAAAAACAATTCAAAGTATGAACAAAATATGTACATGTTAAATAATGACAGTCGTCCACGTTTAGTGTTCATCCTAATGGTAATAGTTTTATCCTGCTTATATATTTGTGCACACTTAATAAATGCTTAACTGGTGATAATTCTTGCACAGGATATTTACTATCCACATTCTCACCTAACCACTGTGCACATTATTCAATTACCGCACATTAACCATATATATATATATATATATATATATATATATATATATATATATAAGTAAATGTAGCCTTTGCTTCCAAAATCATTTAATTAAAGTTAGTATGATAAATTACCTCCATCCTTCTTTAAAAAATAATACAACCGTTTCCAGAAAGTGCCAGTTCTTTCCTCCAACTCTTTTTCCAGTCTCTGGTGTCCTATGTTTTGCCTCTCGAAAAATTTCCTTAAACTTTCATTAGTAATTTTTTCTAGTGATGGGTTTGTTTCTGTTGTCAATGTCGCTATATCTTTAGTAATAGTCTCATTCTCAGATTTTAATTTGTTCATTTCCTCTTTCTCGGAGTTAATTTGTTGTAGCAATGTTTGCTTCTCTTGATCACCTAAACTGGATTTTTTATCAAGTGTTTTAATTTTTTGTATCAGTTCATGCTGCCTTTTTTTCATTTTTTCTTCAATATACTGTTTTTCTTTTTGTTTCCTAGCTGTCTTTAAATTTGACTGGATGAAGCTAGTAATATTGGACACCATGCATAAAGCATCTTGATAAATTAGTTTGCCGTCCTCTGTATGCTTGAGTTTTTGTGCGAGAATGTTACATTCCTCGGAAATAGTTTTTAGTTCTTGTATTTGTTTATCTGGTTCAAGATCATTGGTATTTTTAATTCTTCCCATTAAACTGCTAGTCTTTTGCCTTATTTCGAGAGTAATTCTCTCAGTTTGATGTTTTTGCAAAAGTAACTTACGTCTTTCTTCAGCTTCTTTAAAATTTCTATTACAATACCTCCTTCCATGATATTGTAAGTTGTCTATTTTGTCGATCAGTTTTTTCATTTGTTTATCTTTAATTTTCGGGTCTTCAGTGCTGTTATTAAACAAAACTACACGATTTCCACATTCCATCAAAATATCCTTAAAAATAATATCAGTCTGCTCAGAGCACCATTGCTTAAATTTCTTATTTTTATTAGCTTTATTGGATTTAAAATTATCTCCATACGTCAACAGCACAATACAATAATCTTTTATAACTTTAGGTCCAAATATTCCCTTTAACATTTCTATCACATTTTTATCTTCATTTGTAAGTCTATTGCCATATTTATGCACAAATATAAAAGCATGATATCCCCCAGGGTGTTGAAGTATAGCGTCTCCCATTTTTTCTATCATCATTTCCGTAGACTTTTCCAGATCACCCCTATATTGAGTATCTTCAAAACCTGGTACATCAACTACTTCTATTTTTCTGCCATTAAACGTGCCGTGTTCGCATTGTATTTTTTTTGTTGTAGAGTTTACATTGTCTGCTGTATTCAGAATTGTGTTTCCCGTAGAACTTTTGCCATTGCCCGTTTTGCCCAGCAGAAGAAGGTCAATACCCTTTAACAAAAGGGAAAAATAAAACAGCAACATTCAGATGAAGCCAAAGAAAAACAAATACAGTGGATTCCGCTTAATTGGGACACCGCTTAATTGGGAAGCCGATTATTTGGGACAAATCTCAAAGAAACCAAACCAAGAAGCCAATAGTAAATGTGTATGTTTAATTGGGACAGCCGCTTAATTGGGACAAAAAGCCTCTGTCCCCATGTGTCCCAATTAAGCGGAATCGACTGTAATACAATTCTTTTTTTTTAAGTTGATCTTTCTCCGTTTTTAATAAATTTCATACTTTATTTGTTTTTATAAATGAATTTCTTTATTAATAAGTATATAGCTGATAATAATAAAAAAATTGTGTGTCAATATGAAAATAGCTATTTTCATCATTTTACAAAGTATATATATATAGTAGTCTACATAATGTAATTACTATATTTATTCTGCTAGTTTTAAACCACTTATTTTTTTTCTTGCTACTGTTAGTAAAAAGTATGTTTTTTTTTTTTACCCACATAATATTTTTAGCCATGGTACGTTAAACTTTTATATTTTAAAAAAAAACATTATACAACTCATTCTAATAAATCACATAATTCATTAGATATGTACCTTCGACATATAATGTGAAGTTATATTTCATTGAAATTTAATTTACATATTTTCTCAATAAAGTTAATATATATATATATATATATATATATATATATATATATATATATATATGGATACGTGTAGTAATGATAGTGTAACAATTGTTGCAAGAAGGCAGTTATTACTGAATTACCTTTATTGATTTTTCAATTTAAATCCAATAGATTATAGTTGCTTAAGTTAACAGAAATATAATTAACTGACTCTCATAACTGTTATAATCTGTGTTCAATAGGCCTACATGTTGTGAGTTTGTATTCTATGTGAAAAGTGTGCCAGTGGTGTGCCAGTGGTAAGGGAGTTAGAGTACAAGAATTGCGAGTACAAGGACAGTTTAGGAAAAAGAAGTGTTTTTACAATGTTGTGTGAAAAGGAGCTAATGTGTCAGAATTCAAATTATTTAGCAGTTGTAGAATGTGATTTCAACAGTAGAGAGGACATGATGTTTTTCTATGCATAGTTAATAGTGAAGTGTTATTTATGGAAGTAAGTGAGGTGGAATGTTTTCTCACATGGATTTATTCTTTAAATTGTTTTATGTCGTGTAAATAAATATTAGTTTGACAGATGGTGACTGTCATTGTCATTAAAAATGGACACATGTGTCAGGATGAGAATAACAGATGAAGAGAACACCAAATAATAAGCCCAAAATACTCGAAGGAGTAATTTAGCCTACTGAAGAGATACGACACAGACCTTATTTTCTTCACAAGTATCGTCCTTGGCGTTCACCTAAGTGAGACGAGACATTATCAAATAACAGAAATACTAAAAAAAAATACAATTCTTCATTAACATTATAATTTTAAAGCAAAAAAAAGTATCTTTAAAATATATATTACATTACAATAATTTATTATATAACATTCTCAAAAAATTACTTTTTTGTCAAAATATATGTATATAAATTAATATAAATATATAGATATATTGATAGATTGATAGATAGATAAATAGATAGATAGATAGATGGATAATAATACACCGATAGCATAAGTAATATTTATTAGCTGTATTTTTCCATACCTTAAATGGATGTTGTCGTAGGTCAGAGATAACTTGTCAGCTTTTACATTCTCACCTTGCCTAAAAAAGTATGAAATATATATGTTTCAAAATAAATCAATCTATACATGTATGAGTTTTAAATTATATATATATATATATATATATATATATATATATATATATATATATATATATATATATATACATATATTATAAATGGGCGTTTGTGTAAGTGTGTGTATTATATGCATAATACACATTTCTTCTATAAACGTCTTTACAATTTTATTTATTTTCTACTGTATTCTCAATCCTAAATGAATGAATTATTATATAACTTCATGTTAAGCTATTTAAACATACATTATTACTGCATTAAATATTTATAGAAAAATGGCTTTGCTTTTGTAATCAATTAGAGAAAACTAAGGCAAAAAAGAGTGCTAAAATCCCAAATGCAGTGCACAAATTGAAGACAAGCCACTTAGCTTTCTTTAAATAAACTAAAATTTAAACATACAGAAAATTTCCATATATTCTTAAACAAGCGCGTAGAGCTGCATCGAAAGTTGTGGTGACTTTATCTTTAATATCTTCATCTATGGCTGATCTTAAGTTTTAAATTAACAAGAACACAGCGATAGAAAATTAAAGTCTTAATAATCTTATAAAATAAATAAAGAAGATTTGGGTTCTTTGTTAAGTCGAAGTAAAGAATGAATACAACAGTATTCCAGTTTAAAAAAAATCATGAAAAAATCGGCTCTACCCAAATCTGAAAATAACACAGCCTTTCGATTAAACATAAGGTGATATAACTCTATACAAAGGTTTGGCAGGGTACAGCTAGTTATAATTAATTTAGATAATTATTTTGTTTGAATGAAAATGTAACCAACCTAGCTTTATGAACAGTTGTGGCTTGTTCATGTCCATCAGAGCTTTAAAAAAAGATAATTTATTATTGGAAATTATTTTCATTTTTTAATTTTAAAAAATTGAATTCATAACATGCATTATACTAGACTGTCTGTTTTGTTTTTACGCAAGAACACAGTACCGTTTTTTATCTGTTGGTCCCCATAGTCAAATTAGTAATATTCATTGTGGACGTTATTAATAATTTAACTCTTCAACTATTGTCTGTGTAGCGCTTTGGTAGTATGTGGCATCTACATGCTGTGTAGGCCACGGGCTTAGCTACAAGCGTATTCATTCACCTAACTTGGTCACTCGTAATGCCTGCATGACCCTAAATATCGGCTTTGTAGGCGATAGCAGAATGACACTGCAAATTTCGTCGCATTAGTCTGTTTAGTCTCCAAAAGATCTCCTTCATACACATACACATCCTTTTATTACATTGATTTTCAAGGCTTTTTTCTTCCGAAAATATTCTATACGGGTCCTTTTCCAAATGGTACATATTTTTATATCTTTTAGAGTGGCTCTGTGCTTGAATAGAAAACTAGAAACTGGACTGATGGGGTGTTCCCGAACCAACATAAAAAAAAAAATGCAGCATTTTTGAGCTCAACTAATTGGTTCTTCACCACAGAATATAAATGTGCAGAAATCGCATGGCTATTTAAATGATCAATTTCCAATGATTTAAAACACACGCCATTATTTTTTTAATATAAATTTTAATATAACGTACCTTAATATGGATAGACAATAAAATAACACAAAAATATGACGGTTTATGTAAAATTTAAATTGACAATACGCATTCTGTTGATCTTTGCGTTGACCCTTATCTGATTCATGGCTAACTTGTTTTATATGACAAGCAGGAAAAAAAATCATGTTGACAAAATAATTGTTGTATCTTCAGCTAATGTGATATAATAATTAATTGCTAATTCCAATATAAACAATCTTGCAATTGCTTAACAAATGAACTATTAGATGTCACATGTTCTTGAATTAAAAAAAAAACAACTTTAGAGGCCTAAATTTTGTTTTGACTCTTGAACTACATCGAAAATTAAATGTATGTATATCTTTTAAAATTATTTTTTAATATTACCTTGTAATTGCTTCAAATGTGGTAATTTTTGTCCTATTGATTGCTTCCTCTGAATTTGGTCTATATGTTTTTAATGAATGAGCAATTGAGAGAACAAATAAAAAACTAATTTTTTTAAGTTGTTGTAAACACTTAAAAAAAAAAAAAAACTTATATTATCATATTATTATATACAAATACACTTATTGTACAGGTTAAAAATAGATACGCTTTATAACAAATATAAGTTGAATTATAATTACATACCCACAGATCATAGTGGCATTTTGTACTTGGTCCTGTTCGACTGGTCTAAAAAAGTATAAAGTACATTAACATTACCACTTGAAAACGTAATTGAATACAATAAACTGGAATAAATGCGTCTTTACATTACTTATGAGACTAAAATTGATACAGTATCTATATTTCTAGATGCGCGCAAACGCTTATATTTCATGTATATTACTATCATCATTTTTAGGAGGGATAGCGGGGGTAGGGAGGGAGATAGAGGGGATGGAGGGAGAGAGAGGGTGGGAGGTAGGAGAGAGATAACGAGAGAGGGAGGGAGAGAGATAAAGAGAGAGGGAGGGAGAGAGATAAAGAGAGAGGGAGGGAGAGAGATAAAGAGAGAGGGTGGCAGGAAGGGAGAGAGAGGAAATAAGGAAGGGAGAAAGGGGGAGGGGGAGATAGAGAGAGGAAGGGGAGAGAGAAGGTAGGGAGAGAGGGAGGCGAGAGAGGAAGGGAGGGAGAAAGGAGGGAGGGAGAGAGGGGGTAGGGAGGGAGAGAAAGGGAGGGAAGGAGAGAGGGAGAAAGAGGATGGGAGAAATGGGAGGGAGGGAGAGATAAAAAGAGAGGGGGCAGTGAGGGAGAGAGAGGGGAGGAGGAAGGGAAAAAGGGGGAGAGAGGGAGCAGGGGGTGAGAGAAGGAGTTAGGGAGGGAGAGGGAGGGAGGAGGGAGAAAGGGAGGGAAAGAGAAAGGGAGAGAGGGGGTAGGGAGAAAACAAAAGGTAAACAGAAAACCTTATTTTAAACCCGGGCAAAGCCGGGTACTTGCAACTAGTATATATATGTGTGTGTGTGTGTGTGTGTGTGTGTGTGTGTGTGTGTGTGTGTGTTATTTATTGCAGTAAAAATAAGGTTCTACATAAAAATGTTAAAAATCTTTCATATTTTAGAGAACGGTTTGATTAATTAGCATGGTACTAGTTTTTTGAAAACAAAAAACAACAAACAAACACTGTCATTACCATCTTATCTCAGTTAAGTTCTAAATTACAAAGTCCTTATAATAACGAATGAGCTTTAATATGTGATATGTACAAAGAAGAATACGACAAAATTAATGTAAGCATCGTATTAACTTAGGATCAATGGATAAACTTATCTATCAAAACCATCTTTATACGTCCTGCACATCAATCGTACTTACTGTCCCGTGTGCGTGTGTGACTATCATGTTTAACCCCCCCCCCTCCCATACTCCATAATCAAATCATGTTCCATTTTATAGACAGACAACGCCAGCTTATAGCGTGGCTAGTATTTGAGAGTTAGAGCGTGTGTGTTTGAACTGAAGGTGCAAATGACACAATTTAGTCACTCTTATCATGCTTGACCTTACAAAAACACAGATCACAAGCAAAATAACATACCAAAGGGGAATAATAAATGATAAATCAAGGGGTAACAACTAGGGATAGGACAATTACCTTGTATTCAAAATTTCTGTAGGTAGTGATGGTTTGGGAACGTCTTCCTTCACATCAATCCTAGCATATAAAGATAACGTAAATATAAGTTGTAATAAATGAGAAATGTGTGCAAAATTATGGTATTTATAAAGATTAAAAACTTTGATTTGTATGTGCTAGAAATAAATGTTCCTTAGAAATATATCAGCGAATAAAATGATTTAAAAAAAAATAAATGTGCTACATGCCCAGCACTTTCAGTCTCACTTGTGACATTTATCAGTTCGTCTTCTCTAAAAAGAGTAGAAAAGATTTTAAAGTAAAAAAACAAATGATACAAATTATAAGTCAAAAATATACCGTAGACATTATTTTTATTTGTTTAAAATTTAGTGTTTGGCAATACATTTTGTAGTAGTACTTTAACCATTTTTTTTTAATTCTTGCAATCCTGAAAACTGTTTAACATCATCTAGGAAATAAATTTATGTTGTCTAAAACATTAATATAGCGTAATTTAAAGTAATATTATTATTCCCTTTTTTGTTATACATTTTAAATTAAAAAAATACTCATAAGCAATCGTTCTATTACTTATTTGTATAGATTATTATGTCAGATTGTCGGTATTGCAGGACAATACGGCTTTTGTGCCGCATAGTTTGCCGAGCTAGAGGGGGCGCCGAGCTAGAGGGGGCGCCGAGCTAGAGGGGGCGCCGAGCTAGAGGGGGCGCCGAGCTAGAGGGGGCGCCGAGCTAGAGGGGGCGCCGAGATAAAGGGGGCGCCGAGATAAAGGGGGCGCCGAGCTAGAGGGGGCGCCGAGCTAGAGGGGGCGCCGAGCTAGAGGGGGCGCCGAGATAAAGGGGGAGCCGAGTTAAAGGGGGCGCCGAGATAAAGAGGGCGCCGAGATAAAGGGGGCGCCGAGATAAAGGGGGCGCCGAGCTAGAGGGGGCGCCGAGCTAGAGGGGGCGCCAAGCTAGAGGGGGCGCCGAGATAAAGGGGGCGCCGAGATAAAGGGGGCGCCGAGATAAAGGGGGCGCCGAGATAAAGGGGGCGCCGAGCTAAAGGGGGCGCCGAGCTAGAGGGGGCGCCGAGCTAGAGGGGGCGCCGAGCTAGAGGGGGCGCCGAGCTAGAGGGGGCGCCGAGATAAAGGGGGCGCCGAGATAAAGGGGGCGCCGAGATAAAGGGGGCGCCGAGCTAGAGGGGGCGCCGAGCTAGAGGGGGCGCCGAGCTAGAGGGGGCGCCGAGATAAAGGGGGCGCCGAGATAAAGGGGGCGCCGAGATAAAGGGGGCGCCGAGATAAAGGGGGCGCCGAGATAGAGGGGGCGCCGAGCTAGAGGGGGCGCCGAGCTAGAGGGGGCGCCGAGCTAGAGGGGCGCCGAGATAAAGGGGGGAGCCGAGATAAAGGGGGCGCCGAGATAAAGGGGGCGCCGAGATAAAGGGGGCGCCGAGATAAAGGGGGCGCCGAGCTAGAGGGGGCGCCGAGCTAGAGGGGGCGCCGAGCTAGAGGGGGCGCCGAGATAGAGGGGGAGCCGAGATAAAGGGGGCGCCGAGATAAAGGGGGCGCCGAGATAAAGGGGGCGCCGAGATAAAGGGGGCGCCGAGATAAAGGGGGCGCCGAGATAAAGGGGGCGCCGAGATAAAGGGGGCGCCGAGATAAAGGGGGAGCCGAGCTAGAGGGGGCGCCGAGATAGAAATATAAAAAAAAAATTCAGACCAACATGGACAAGCTATGGCCCACGGTCAATTACAGCTTGTTTAGCGATTTAATCCGACTCTTAAGTTCATTTACGTCAAGCTATTTTACAATCAAATTTAAGAACTCATTGACGCAATTCTGTGGTTATAAATCTGTAATATTTTGTCATATATATCACAATGTTCTACAAAATAAAAACTATTTCTGCATGAAAAGGCGAATTTATTGAAATAAAGGAAGAACCGGTTGAAGATGATCTTTAGGTGTCAAACTGCAGATGATTAGGTTAGTACAGTGATTGGCCTATAAAACGTTTATAAGTACACATATCGGGCTGTAAATCATAGTTCTAGATATGAAGTCCTACATTAAGCACTAAGAGCTTGTTACACACTGAAGCTTATTTTGTTTACAGAACTTTTGTAAAATAGAAGAGAAATTGATGTTCTATCGATTTTTAACCAGTTAGTAGCATGTTCATTATGATGAAATAAAAAGTATAATCAGTTGTACTTGTTACATTGAAAGGTAACACATACACTAGAGATGAACAACAAGAGTAGCTGCGGTGAATTCTCCGTGTATTGAATAAACTGCAGTTAATGTTCTGCTTCATGATATTTCAGAGTAAATCTGGAGCAGTCAATTTAGTAACGTTAATTAATTTCTCATTTATGTGTAGGCTTAAGCCCACCAAGCTTTAAATGGGTACCTGACTTTAAGTTGTGGAAGTAAAGGCGGCTTGGGCGTTGTGCTAACTAGACAACCCCTTCATATACCGATGCTATATAAACAGATGTATTCTACACTTCATCTGCCCCGATGGCCTGGGAAATTTGCTTATGCTGGGATATTGTTCAAGATTGTTGTGAATGTTTGGCAAGGTCAGGACATATATAAAAGCAATGCAGCTATGATTCTAAGAACTGTTCAAAATACTTGAATAACATCATGTCAAGGGCTACACAAGACAGCAAATACATGTAGGAAGTGATCTTACTAAGTAAACAGAAAAAAATGTGTTGTTGAAAAATATAGTGTTAACTCTTTCAAAATTTACAAAACTTTGTGTAGGATAAGATCAAACAAAAAATTACTCAGGCGGCAACAATAGCTAAATATGGCTCTGTGGATGGTGTGTGCACAACCGGATGGTCAAACGAATTATTAAAGGGTGAAATACTGTAATATAATATTTTAGGCCTGGAGATGTGTCCTAGTTGTATCTATCTATTTATTTATCTATCTATCTATCTATCTATCTATCTATCTATCTATCTAATCTATCCATATATATATATATATATATATATATATATATATATATAATCTCATGTCATGGTATCGAATGCCAAAATGCAGGGCCCCCAAATCCTAGGATCGGCAATGGCTTTACAACTTATCTTCCTGCAAAGGCTTTGCAGGGTACAGCTAGTATATATATATATATATATATATATATATATATATATATATATATACTAGGGTAGGGCAAACGGCAGTTGTCTCTGTCAGACAAGTATAAATAGATGCTTCCTCATCTTGTGAACAATTTAACAAATCATGTTTTTGCATGTGTTATTTTCATGTCTGGGGGTCGCAACCTTGAAAATTACAGTTCTTATAGTACATTTTATGAATATTAAACCCTAAAGCGCCAACTAATATTAACGAAATGCATCTAGAATAGTTATCATATTTATGTTTGGTATAATTGTACAGCTAAATGATAACTGTTTACATTACTATTATTTGAAACAAAAACAAGAGCGCAGATAGATGAAGGCACCGTTGTTACAGAAGACTTTGAAATGGAAATTTGTTCAGGAAACGATTCAGAAAATAACCGAAATAATGACAGCAGTTATGTGCAAGATGAAGACACAGAAGAAGATAGTGACAAAGAAGTGCGTTCCAGCACTGTTCCACAAAATAGATGGCTGTTGATAGGGCCAATGTCAGCAATCGTGATACCGTTTTGATTGTAAATGTTGTCTTGAAAGATCTTGGACTGTTGACACCTGAAAATGCTTGGCACCCCAGCAAGCTGCGCCGTCAAAGTGAGGCTTGGAGGAAGAAGTCAGTTAAGGATCAAGAAGAAAGTGAAGGAATTATTTGTCTCAGTTTTGATGGAAAGATTGATGTCACTCTTAAGCATACTGGGTCTACTCGTCGCAAAGTCAAAGAAGAGCACTACGTCTTAGTATCAATTCCTATCCGCAGCTATGTTGAACATGTTGTTCCAGCATCAGGAAAGTCCAAGGACATTTCCTGAGAAATTATGTCAGTAGTTACAAGCAGCAAGTCGGAACTAACTTTAAAGCAGTTGTTTGTGATGGAACAGCAATAAATACTGGTTAACATAATGGTGTAATCCGACAACTTGAACTTCAGCTACGAAGGCCACTTCAGTGGTTGGTTTGTTTACTGCATGCCAATGAATTGCCTTTAAGGAAGCTAATAGAAGTCGTTGATGGGAAGACCACTGGTCCAAAGACTTCAGAAGGATAGATAGCAAGCATGCTGGAATTTGATCCCCAGCAGAAATCAATCATCGTATGTTCTCCAGTTTCAAGTTCTGTTGTTGAGGTTGAAGACGAGGTGATGAAAGATCTAAGTACAGATCAGCAGTATTTACTGAAAATGTTTCTGCTTATTTAAAGTGGTTGCAGCGCTGGTCAGAGTTAATCTCATACTTAAAGACTGCCCAACCTGGGACAATCAGTCATGCCAGATGGTTAACTAAAGCTAACCGAATACTCAGGTTGTATGCCTCCAAACAAAGTCCTTCTGCCGACATTCAACGAATTGTGAAATTCATACTGAATGTTTATGCTCCATCATGGTTTTGTATCAAATCTCATCCAAGCTGCCAGGGTAGAGCCAAGAACTTCATCTTCATGATTTCACTGTACCAAAAACTTGACACAAATGATCAGGCTGTCGTGGCTCTATTGCTTCAAAACAACAGTTACTTTTGTCATCCAGAAAATATCTTGTTGGCGGCCGTAGGCGAAAACTTTAGAAAATGTGCATACGAAAAAGTGTAGCCGGCTCGAAGTACTCATTCAAGTGGCACGTGTAAGATTAGTTTTTTTGACAAGAACAGAATTAAAATAAACATTTCAGCTGAGTCGTACATTAGCACGTTTAACTGGGAACTGGTCGAATTTGATTCACCTCCACTGCTGCAGGACATCACTGCCAAAGATATTGACAGGTGATTCTACCTCACTTTCCATGCCATTCGCAAGATGTTGAAAGGAACATCAAGAATGTCTCAGCAGTTTGTGGCAAAGTACACGGACATGATAGACGCCATGGTGCTATTATTCAAAGGAAGAAATCAAGATCGGACGTGCCAACAATAGAAACAAAGGCAGACTTTCTGCACTCATTTCACATTTAAACTGCCGTACTGTTGCAAATAACTTTATTTTACTAGAGATTGTTGTTGTTGAGTATGTTTGTGTTTGATTTTAAGAGCCATTAACATTGTTAATAATGCTCAGCAGCATTATATTTCCAGAACCCATTTAATTGCGTTTTTTTAAAGACAGAGTGGCAAGAAAACGGTTATACAGAAAATAAAACTGTTTTTGTCTACGCTTTTACTTTCATATGGGTCACTGATTTAGGTTTGTCTGATACCTTAACTCCAAAATTTGTCAGTTTTTGCTCCACCCTAATATATATATATATATATATATATATATATATATATATATATATATATATATATATATATATCAGTATATCAGAATATCGTTATAATTTATTAAAGGAACTGCTAAACATTTTATGTACTTTACCTAGAATTCAACATGTCTACAGATGATGATGAATCGTCAACGACATCTTTCACATCATGGCTGAAAGTTATATTTATATTTTTAGTAATTTTAAGTAACATGCATGATAATTAAATAAAGAGTGTGAGAAAAAGGATTTATTTTTGAAAGTTTGGCTTGGATAATGATTTTTTTTTATTATACAATTATATCTATTATTAAATTTTAACATTTTGTATTATTTCAGAAAAGTGACTTAACCTGGTGTGACTGTACACATTTATCCTACAAGAACCTTATAGGTTTTATGGGGGAAAGTCTTTTCTATACATATATATTACAACCATACCTGTTGTTATCTTTGGTAAAATTTCTTAAGAAATCCATATTTGTAGGAACACTGAATAGAATTGCGCTAATAATAAAGAATGATAATAAACACTATGCTATTTTTATCGCCAAAATAAAGTTACGATATTAAAATTATCTGATAAAATCAAAGCTTGTGAAGTGAAAATACATTACTAGATTGATTAATATAACAGAATAACAACAAAAATTATCAATTATTCTGTTATTCATTCACCTTTTATGATCAGCAAGTTCATTTGAGTCACCATCAACAATAACGTAATCATCACCAGACTTGTAGTTTTCTGTATCCTTAGTTATAATAAGAAGAAACACAAATACACACATGAAGTATTTATTAAAAAAAAGTATTTAGTACAAGAGTCGTCTTAAGAACTGGCGCATTGTGCACTGAGCGCATAACTCAGGAACCAACGACCAAAAACTTTCTTTATAACATTATTTGTCTCCCGGTGTCATTATGGCGTGGGGCCCCGAATAAACATCGTAATAAACACAATACAGAGATGGGTGTCCCCCTAATACAACACTGTAATAAACACAATACAGAGATGGTGGGCCCTTTACTACAACACTGTCATAAACACAATACAGAGATGGTGGGCCCTTTACTACAACACTGTAATAAACACAATACAGAGATGGTGGGCCCTTTACTACAACACTGTAATAAATACAATGTAGCGGATCAAATTTATAACTAGGACCTAAGGTCAAGAGCCCTGTTGACCCCATGTTTTTAGCAGCTTGAAGACTTGAGTGTAGTAAAAACTTATTGACCTAACATGTTTCATTCACCACAGTTTTCGTTACAGATAGCTCGACACTACTTATGACATAAGGCGAGGGAATTGTTCTCAAGACATCACTAGTTTGTCTACAACCTTTGTTCTTGTACATTTATTTATATAGTTTATGTATTGTTATACCTCTCATTTTAAGATTATGTATTATAGATTTAACGTGAATCGTGTTTTAAGAACTTTAAAGCCAATTTTAGACTTATTTATTAATTAATATCTTAAAACGTTTAATTTCGACCAGATTATAAATTATTTTAATGACAAACTTTTTTTTACAGTTACATTTTCTTCTTTTTGTTCTGTAAAACCATCTCCACTTGTTAACTCTTCAATTGCATCTGTCGAGCTCATGTCTGTGAATTGATACAGTATTAAATTTTGCAATAAAATGTGCACACAATGTATTATCACAGCATACATCATAAAGTATAATTAAAGAGAAAATAGAGTACATTAATTACCTGAAATGTATTAATTCACATTAACAGATCACATGAACAGTCCCAACAAAAAATCTCGAATGACAAAGTAGTCTGGCTGGGTGTATCTATAAATAGAATATGTCACTTATGAAAACGATTTTCTAGAAAAGAAAAGAATTTTTAGAACACGTGATGAAATAATGTCTGCATACTATTTATTACAAACAATAAATATCTTAACTATTAAGGGTGCTTACGAAAATATAATTTAAAAAGTATTGCAGTCATCTGCACGCTGTCCTTGATGCATTATCAACATGGAAGTAACAGCTTCCACAAACAAGTAACATGGTACATTTGTCACATCACAATTTTCAGTACTATAAAAAACGTCATCGTTCTAATAAAGTTTTGCTTAATAAGTTCAGATCATAACATTAATTAATGGCCATTCTTAAACTAACACATTTGATCGTTCACTCACCAACGTATGTTCATTTCGAGTTTAAAGTACCATACTAGTGGACAATACTAGTGGACAATACTAGTGGACAATACTAGTGGACAATACTAGTGGACAATACTAGTTGACAATACTAGTTGACTATACTTGAAAAATATGACTCATGGATCTCAATAAACCAGGGATCGATTTACCGATATAAAAATCGAAACTTATATGAAGTTTAAAGCCAATAAAATGAAATACTGAAATAGATGTATGCATAGCAAAATTATACATGTTAAAAGGCATTGTTGAGACATTGTTCAATGGTATTTTGCTAATATCATATATGAATTGGACATTTTGAAAACAAAAAATGACACACACATTTTCTATAGCTTATTATAAAAAAAAACTATTTCATAGAGCTGGAAGTTTAAAAAGCAAATCTAGATCTAGACAGAAATGATCTATGTTGGCAGCCCGTGTCTTTCTTCATCACAACATTTTCTAGAAAAAAAAATGTATTAAAATGCGTTGAGAGACCAGTCGCGTGACCTGGTTTGATGGGGCGGTGAATACTTCGGACTCTTTGATATAAGCTAGTGACCACGCGGAAAGGTCAGGAGTTAAAAAGTTATTTTTAGATTGTAAGCCAGTAGAACCGAAACAATTAAAATTTTGGTATGTTGCCATATGGCAACATTGTGTAATAGACGGTTAACGTAACACGTTTGTTTCGCTTGTCGCATGTAGTGATTTTTCTATCTGGATGTATCAGTTTAGCATAGTTAGTGTAGATTTAATGTTAAGTGAATTTGTAGGAAAAAATAAAAGCATTAGTGTAGTTAGTGAAGCCACGTGTCTGAGTCATTCTGTATTAAAGTTACAACAGTGGTGTCTTTAGTGGAGATATTTTAAAGAATGACAAGTGGAGAAATCAATGAACGTTTAGTTAGAGAATTAAAAGAACTGAAAAATATAAAAATAGAATTAGTTGATAGACTTATAGAAACCTTGATCGAAGAGGGAAAAGATCCGGCAAACCACCCATTCCACATTATAAAGCCGACTGATTTAATGGAATTGTACAGAAAGAGTGAATTATCGAAAGTGTTTGAAGGGTTGAATGAAATGACAAAAGAATACATGATTCATAGACAGACAAAGTTAATCATTGAAACAGGCTTAGACAGTTGTTTCTGAAGATAGGGTTATCCAGGAAGTGATACTTGAGGATGTGGTCATCCATAAAGTGGTACCCAAGGATGTGGTCATCCAGGAAGTTGTACCTGAGGATGTGGTCATCCAAAAAGTGGTACCTTAGGATGTGGTCATCTACGACGTGATACCTGACGATGTGGCCATCCATGAAGTGGTTCCCGAGGATGTGGTCATCCAGGAAGTGGTAGCTGAGGATGTGGTCATCCAGGAAATGGTACCTGAGGATGTGGTCATCCAAGAAGTGGTACCCAAGGAGCTGGTCATTCAGGAAGTGGTACCTGAGGAGCTGGTCATCCAGGAAGTGGTACCTGAGGATTTGGTCATCCACGACGTGATACCTGATGTGTCTATTAAACTGCTTTTTGATTTAATATTTTTAACGGATCAATAACATCATGCTGAGAACGGTAGCAGTAAGCATTGTAACTTTATTATATAATTATTGTATATATATATATATTATATATATATATATATATATATATATATATATCATTTAGGGGGTTTTTCAAAATTTCTAAAATGCTGTTAATACATTTTCCTTGCTATCTGATTAACTAAGTGTGTCTTATTTTGATTTTCTAAATCATTAAACAAATTTATGATTCGGTTTTCACATGTCTTAAATAAAGATAAAAAGTCATGGTTTATGTATTTATTCTTTCATTTTCTTTCTTTTTTGTTCATAGTTTTGAAAAGTAAATAAAAACTTGGACATATATATAATTTTTTTTTTAAATGGAAAGATCAACATATACTTTTGTTTTCAGGATTAATTTTCGGCACGAATTATAGATTTCACAAAAAAATCAAATAAAAGCTTTCTGTGAATCCTACCATCATGTGCACATATACATTTTGAAGATTAAAAAAATATATTTCTCGAAATGTCACTTTTTAAAAGAATGTGGATATCTCCCAAACCATTAATAAAAAGAGCAGTTTCTGTAAGTTATATTGCGACAGGTGGTTCAGTGATGACGGGGTCTTTGAGCTTATTAGTGAATGTGACATTTGACGTGGCTGACTATTACATTACGCAGGAAGCTACAGGATATGTTTCACACGTCCAAAACATTCTTGAAGGTATAAAGAGTGACATAATTCCGTGGTGGGCATGTATCTCTATATCTTTGAAAATTCTAAAGGATACTGTCTTACTAAAGGCTCTATTTAATTAATAACGATTTTCCCCCAATCTGGACAATATTAAGTACAGTTTAATAATGCGGGCTAAAATTTTGTAAACCGGAATTACATCACTTGAAACATTATCACATATATAACGCTTGAGGGTGTGTTCCCTATGTGTGTTATTTCAGATTGATTGAAGCCCGGAGCAGTGGTAGGTAATGTCTGGTATGCAACGCTAAAGATAAAATGTGTGGGGGGGGGGACACTTGTTAAATCAATGGGCGTCCAAAATTTGAGAATGTAATTGTTATGATATTGAATGAAGGGTGCGTTAAATTTTGATGATATATATATTTGTAAATTTGTACATCTTTTATATTGTATTTAATAGCAAAATAATGTAATAGAAGATGTCAACTATATTTTATCAATGAAATATATCTCCATCATATAAAAATGATATTTTAATTTTTTTTCTTTGTGTAAATTATGACCTATTTTTATTTCCTGAATTGATTTCTCTATGACTCTTTATTCAGGAATGCTTGCTTTCATTTCCCTGATAACGGAATATATTAAAATGAATTTATTTGTTCTGCACACGGCCGATTACTGTAAAAAAATATTTACTGATCATTTTAGAAGGCAATGTAAAGAAATTTAAAATATATGTTCATCTCTACATTTTATATACCACTGATGAGGCAGTTTGTGTAGTGCTTTTACTTTCACCACCACCGTGTCTGAGTGTGCAGTAGCCATGTAGGCAACACGGACATACGTGAGTTGGTTAGGGGGTTTACTACTACAACAGGGAGATTCTGCTCACAACCAAAGCGATACCGTGTCACTCAAAATATTAGCCACAAGATTATTTGAATTGTACTACCGGTGTTAGAAATGTTAGAATCACACTCTTAAACAACGTCAACATATTCTGGTATTCCCGATTGTCTGGGGATTCCCATAATAGACGTACATGTCTGTGTATTTTTTTTGCTCTCGCGTCAGCTATATTTAGCAACATTTAGAGAGAGAACGTCTTTGATATGAAAAGTGTCCGGAATTTTTTTCCGCGAATAACCTCGGATTCTAATTTTAGTTTTATGTCGTCAAATGGGTTGTCTTTTTGTCTTTCTAGCTTTTTAATGGTTTTTGAGGTCTGAATAGTAAAAATAGCAGAACCATCGCCGTCAGTGACACATTGCATATCTAGTGAGAAGTCTCATCGACAATAGCATAAATACAAGCATTTCTTAAAATATGCTAAGAAAAGGCTGACATCTTAAAAACAAGCGATACTGGGAATTCTTCGTGATAGCTCAACACATAAATTTGGTGTTGAATGGAAGTTAGAAAAATATTGTGACGCACGGACAGTTGACGAAAAAAGAAATAAAGGATTGTTTTCATAAACCCTAGTATTATTAGTGCGATTTATATTGTATTATATTTAAATAAGCTATCATATTTGAGTCCAACCAGTGTTATATATTAGACTGTCATTGTGCATGGTGAGAGAGATAGTATTAACATCTACATTGACACTATTTTTTATTGTCTATCTATCTATCTATCTATCTATCTATCTATCTATCTATCTATCTATCTATGTCTTTCTATATACTTTGTATGTCCTTACACAAGGGATTATTGAATCACCAATGTCAAGATTAGAATTGTCTTTCATTGACTTAGTTGTGATAAGGTCGTGTAACTTTGACTGTTGGGAACAGCGGAGTACAAGTTAAAGGGCTCTATAGTATAGAGATAGTGACTAGATGGCGCTTTTGTAGGGAGCCACATCTTATTGTTGCAACATTACCTGAATGGTGTGGGTTAAGTGTTCGACTCCCGGCGAGTCTCAACCACCTACATATGTCTCCCTTGATGCCTCCATGGCCAATGCTCTATCGGCAATGGTGAGAATGAAGGAAGGGCACTACTAAAACCACGCTTTAGTAGTTTATAGGATCTAATAGGTAAACATATCATCATTTCATTGTCTTGTAATAGTATAGGGATTGGTAATTTGGTGGCGATTTTGGCTGTAAGACGTTCAAGTCCAATTGTATCCATTTATCTATTTAAGTCTTTTTTGTGATTTTATAGCCATAAAAACCTGTTTAATTTGAGAATAAACAAATTGTACTCTGAGTTGGCACTTGCTTAGTAATTCTTTTTTTGAGTCGACATGGTGATGGATATTGAGCTATGTAGGAATGTGCAGCTTTTATCACAAACACATTGCTTGCTAGCCGGTCTCCATGCAATGTTATATGCAGAGGATGGTATACCTTCTAGGGTCATGTAAGAATGAGTTCCGATTGGGTAGTCTTTTCCTTTGTGTGACCTAGATGTGCACGTATTCAGAGAGTGTCAACTCGCTGGCAAACAATATCAACGACATCCTGAAGATTGGACCATGAGCTGCCCTGTTAGCGCTGAGAGCTTCGATTAGTTTGTGAGGTCGAATGGGCACCTATCTGTTCTAGTAATCCATAGACGTTTTCACGATACATATTTTTTATTTACAATGGCTATTGTCTCAAGGATAAAAGTCTTGGTTTAAAAAAATAAAAAAGCATGAAAACTTGGGAAAAAAAATCATAAGCTTTAAAAAAAATGCCAAATTTTAATTAGAATTTTGGTTCTTTGCATATTGTTTTCTAGAAGTTAATTTTAGCTTTATATCTGTAGTCACATTTTGAAAAAAAGACAGTTTGACAGTCTTTTTTTAAACTTTATAACTTTAATTATGTATTGATGATTTGCACCACTTGTTGCAATGGCTATATTTCCCGGCCGAGAAGGTACAAATATGATATGTGACCACGCTATATGCGCGCTCAGAATTCATGTCCACAGGTCATCGATCCCCTACAGATCACACCAAAATCACGTGGCCTGAAAGCAGAGTATCACCATACAAATTTATTACCCCCCTCTCTTTTGCTTATCCCTTACTAGTCGTACCAACTCCAACTTCTATGATCAGATGATTAATTTTCTCCGGTCGCCATGGTTGGACTTTGGGACGGAAAATACGCCAACATAATTCATGTCCAATATTCAGTGATCAGCAGGCAGAATTATCTTTAAGGTACGGAGTTATTTCCCTTCTATTGCTTGACCCTAGTCAGCCGTCACAGCTTCGTCTTGATCTCTGCCAACAATGGTCAGGTGGTCAGTGGATCATTTGTCTCGGACATTCTCTGAACGTTAGCCATGGGTCGACCCTCGTAATGAGAATGTAGACATGTCATATGCGATGTTCCCCTGTGCAATTCAACCTTCGTCGACCAACTTCGTCGACCCCTTTCCCTAGGATGATGGCGCAACAGAGGGGAAGGGATAAGCCGTAAGAAAGATGTTGGTAACTTCATCACATAATCAAGAATTAAGGTGACAAAATGTATTATTCCTCTAGGAGAAATACATCTTACATAACGGTATCTTTTTAAATACATTTATATATGAATAACTGTGTAAATAGGGACAATATAATGTAAATACCCTCATAGTAAAACCATAAATACCAGCTTGTATTTTTCTTCAGGCATTAAGTAGACTTAAAAAAAAAACACTATGGGAACGTTCAACGGATAATTTAAATATAAAAAAAAAAATGAAAAAATCCAAATGTATATATAGTTCAGTGAAATTTACTTATTTTTATTTAAAATATGTCAGTACAGATAGAGCGAGATAGAGAGAGAGAGAGATAGGGAGATAGAGAGAGAGAGCGACCATGGTGAGAATAATCATTCACACGAAAATGAAGTTGAAACAACCCGAAAATGTACAATTAGCCATTATATTAAGAGTACCACGACACATATATCACAATATTCTTTGTGGAAATGTTATATAACAAATACAGAATAACAAAAAAAAATAAGAACAAAAGTGGTCGACTGAAGAAACCAAATGTTGGAACACGATTTACAAAACATGCAAATACAACTTAGTGCGCAAAATCCTCTAATAAATTACATTTTTTTAAATTTCTACAAAGTCAGTGCATAAAAAAGAACCATTACATTATAGTAGATGAATATTGCTGTATACCAAGCATTCACTGAATTGTATGAAAGTAGTTTATTTTATCTACGAAGCTGTATTAGAAGAATGTTCACAATAGCAAATACTACCAATTTAATGCGAAGTGGCTACAAAATACTTTACTACATTTCATTTTACAATGTTCTTCATAACCATTAAATAAAAAAAAATAATAATCATTATATAGAGATAGATTAATTAAATCCAGAATATTCTAAATGTAACCAATCAGGGTAAAAGATACATTGTTCACAATAGTATACTAGTTCGCAGGGCAGGATATACTTTTAAGCTAAACAAGCTAGACATTAGGTTATCCCCCTAATACAAACAATAAAAAGAACAAAATGCGTAAATGTAATTAAACTGATTCTATTATTAGGTCACTTTATAATTATCTAATACAATACTTATGAAACAATCAGTCTACCGATATATGCCAGTATTTTGTAAACATACTATACCAAAAAAAAAAAAAACAACTACAGTTTTATTCTTATTAATCTAAGGCAGTAGCAATAAAGTAAATTAAATGTATAATTGATATCGTAATAAATCATTACTAATGTGTCAATTAATGTGCTAGTGCGATACGAGGAAAATGTGTCCAAAGCTAGAACCTCGCGAACTAAAAATAGCACAATACTAAGAAAGTCTTCATCTTTACATTTTGATATAATATTTGGAAATGTAACATAAAATTATTTTTAATTTTTTTTTTTTTTCATTTGCTATATGAATGTGTAATCAACGTATTAAGTTATCGTCGCTTACAAATAAATTTTAAGGTCATCAATAATTAAGTCTTAAAAATTATTTATTTAATTCACCATATATTTATATTTTTAGTATTGGGTAAAAAAACTGCGTTGAAAAAAATGTGTACAGGTGAAAAAAAGTATAACAATAAATACACAATGGAAAAAAAAAGAAATATTTCAAATAATATTGATTAAATGATTTAGATGAATTTACAAATACAGATATCTTATCTTAGTAATAGTTTTAAAATATCTTCTTTTGATAAATTTGCTATAATTATTATTGTCAAAATAATGAAGAATATATTTGTTTAATGTTTTAATTAAACTTAACATTATCAAGACTACATTAAACTTTAATTGCTATTTCCGATTGAAATATCGATTTTGAAGGCATTTTCAAATATCTAATTGTATAGATGATTATTTAATAAGGTTATAAGAACAAAGGAAATTGATTTTTATTTTGTATATATCATTAAAAGAAATGTAATTTCTGAAGTAGGTATCAACATTTACTCAGCTGCTTTTTAGTGGCTGTTGTAATAAATTAATGGTGCTATTCTTATTGTATTGATTATTTGTATGACACCTATCTATTGATTATGTATTAGTTGCTTTTAACTGACAGGGCACAAATTGATTAATTTATAAGCGATTGAACCTGTTATTTCGTCCAGTTTATTTTGGAGAATTTCAGTTTTTTCTTTTTCATTTTCATAAATAATTTTTGTTGTCTCCTTCTCTTGAATAAGTTCCTCTTCTTTATTCTTCAGACTTTCTATTTCCGCGGCGTGCTTATCAACTAACTTTTTTTGTTCAGTGAAAAAAATTTCTAACACATTTTTTAATTCCTCTTGAGCTTTTTCATTGTATTTCTTTAGTTCTTTATGTTGTTCATTTCTCATTCTGTTCAACTCATCCTGATGAGCGTGCTTGTCTCGAGTTTCACGCTCTATTAAACCATTCATCGAAGATTGTAAAGCTGCAATTTGTGACCTATCTGTCTAGCAATCTTTCTACTTCAGTCAACCTATTATTCATACAAATCCATATAATTTCTATGTGCTGCTTCAGAAATATACTGTTATAGGAGAAATACGTGTGTGCTTGTAATTGGGGAGAAAAAGATAATTCATAGAATATTAATAAATTGCATGAACTAATTTAGCATCAGCTGATTTTTATTTCTGATAAACGAATTTTCTCAATTAGATTTGTAAAGAATTCAAGGGTTGCAAAGATAAGACTGAACAGCGCACGAGAAGACCAAAAATGATTTCAAAAAGGTGAATTCTTTGTTTAGTCAAACATAGCTTTGCAAGTTGATCTAATTATCATGTAATATTATTTTATTTTATTATTTTTTTGATAACTATACAATTGTTTATCTCTGTCTTTTCTCTTTTATAGCGTCTCTATGATCGGCTAAGTGATTCAATAAAAGTAAATAAATAATTTGATAACAAATAGTGCTAATCTGGTCTGTTAGTGTTTAAATATGTATGTATCCATATATCCGTCAGTATTAAGTGCCAGTATATGACAACATATGGAGATAAACAGTTGGCTTGGAACCAGCAGGGGTATAGAATGAGAGTTTCAATATGTGCCTTTTACTTTAGGTAATACATATCTATTAAACTTAACTAACTTTGTTATATTGAGTAAATTTACGTTTTTCTTTAATGAAGCTGTATTCCATAGGTCAGCATACGCCAAATCCGGTCCTGATATAGACCTCCTTATGATCGGCAAAACCGTCAATGGTAAAAGTGCTCTTGGGAATTCTTTACTTCAACAGAACGCATTTGAGAGCAGACCGTCGTTAGCTTCTGTGACCAAGGAAGTGGAATATGAGGTGACGGAGTTTAATGGAAGGAGCTTTAAGGTCGTCGACGGCCCTGGTGTTGGGGACAGGGACTGTGCAGACGATAAAAGGGACGAATTCATAGCCGATGACTTGGCTAATGCTATCGCAATGAACCCCACGGGATATCACGCCTTTCTGCTCGTCGTTAAATTCGGCGGGAGATTTACCAAAGAAGACATACAGACGGTTGCCTTTTTGAATAAGATTTTCGGAGAAAAATTTGTTCAAAGATTTTGTATTTTAGTTATGACGTGCGGGGATCAGTTTGAAGACCAGGTTGACGTTCTTTCCAGGAATGGCTGAAGTCAGAAAAAGGTGTTCTAGTTGATCTTGTACATGAGTGCGATAATCGGATAATTTTGTTTGATAACCGAACGAAAATCCAGGAAAAGAAACAAAAGCAGTTGATTGACCTGATTGATATGGTCGACAGCTTAATACATGAAAATTCTAAGTACACCAATGAACAGTTTGAACTGGCCAGATCTGAGAGGGATGCTTTTATTGTAACCTCCCAAAAAGATATCATTATTGAAGAAGCGATGATTGAAGCTAATATAATTTTGCAGCTTTTCATGCGAGCACAGGATCAAGTAAAAAATGACAATGATACAACCTGGCTAGAAGAATTATGGAGCAGAGCCAATGAATTACATGAAGAGGTTTTCAAAAAAGACAATAAAACTTATGTCCTCAATGAATTGCTCTCACACATCAACTCCATTAGAAGTTCCATTGGCGATGAAATCAAATTATGTCGTCGAATGACAGAATATAAAGCTAAACTGAAACTAGAGAGTGAAGAAAAAATATTTCAACTTAATGTGGAAATGAATAACAGGATAGGGATGGTCATGGATGAAAGTAGAAGGCTGGAAGAATTTAAAGATGCAAAGATGGAGAGCGACATGGCGAGGATCAAAGACTCAGAGTTACAATTGTCTAAGGAGAAACAAAGGTTAGAAGTGGAGTTTCAAAAAATAAGAGAAATGGCTGGTCAAATAGAAGAACATCATAAAAATCTGAAAAAGAAAAAAGACAGAGGAGTCTTCACTTCTATTAAGCACAAAGTTGCTAAAACTTTTCAAAATAAAAAATAAAGACATGAAAGACGAAGGGGCATCTGCACCACAGACCTATTATTTGTTGTGATTGGTGTGTTCTACTTGACGATACATTAGCTTACCAGAGACAAGGGCGTAATTTAAGTATATAACTTGTCGTCAGTTATGTCCCCTAGTTAAAATGTATGCTGCCTATCACAGTGTAATTTTATCTTCCGTCGTCGTTTATATACGGAACCTATATCACCAAAGAAAACACTTTAACAAAATTAACAAAATCCTTTTCAAGATACAAATCACTCTTTAATTAGAACCATCACGGTATCATTTATAAAACACTGACTACAACAGCTAACTGACCAAGTCTCCTCTAATAACTGAGCCAAAGTGCGACCTCTCATACCAGGTGTACTGCACGACTCTCACTCAACAACTGGACATCAACTAACTGTACACACAGTCCATCTACACACACAGACACCCACAGACAATACAACTCAGTCTCCAGTCACTCGTGCTCTCCCCTGCTCATACATACCATACCGTTATCCAAACTCACAGCGCACACAGTCACTCTGTGACACTGCCCAACAATAGCGTAAGAAGGGTAGTTCTTGTTGTTGCCACCGCAGAGGGCGCCGAAAGTGCGCTGTTAAATGTTTCTGCACTTTTCATATTAGAAAGAGGGCGCCAAAAATGTAACTGGCACAGGGCGCCATAATAGCTTTCTACGGCTCTGTTGCCTGGTACTGGGCGATACATAATTTAATTTCAATTTCTTTGACTTTAAAAAAAAATAGCCAACTGTATTTGTAACAATTTTTTTTACTATTATATATTTTTTTTAAATCACGATTTTTACAATAATATTTAAATTCTACATTTAATTTTTCAAAATCAGCCTTATGGCATTGTTTTTCAATGACTTGTTATATTTCCCATTGGGCGTGATATTTTATTTGCGTAAGAAAGTCTTGACAAAATTCTAGTCTGCTCTTCTGGTTGCCACAAAAGGCACCAAAAACAATTTTTTCATAGCCGCCAGAGCTTTTTAGTGTGTGAAGTCACTGGAAGAATGAGATGACATCTTTTAGATCCTATAAACCCCTAATATGGTGAGCTTCTTTCATCTCCACCATAGCGATGGTCATGGCGGCACCACGGAAGACATAACGGTAACTTTAGCCATGACCTGATTATAAATTGGACCTCACTGGACATCGAACCAGTTGGTCCTCACTGGACATCGAACCAGTTGGTCCTCACTGTACATCGAACCAGTTGGTCCTCACTGGACATCGAACCAGTTGGTCCTCACTGGACATCGAACCAGTTGGACCTCACTGGACATCGAACCAGTTGGTCCTCACTGTACATCGAACCAGTTGGTCCTCACTGGACATCGAACCAGTTGGTCCTCACTGGACATCGAACCAGTTGGTCCTCACTGTACATCGAACCAGTTGGTCCTCACTGTACAACAAACCAGTTGGTCCTCACTGGACATCGAACCAGTTGGACCTCACTGGACATCGAACCAGTTGGTCCTCACTGTACATCGAACCAGTTGGTCCTCACTGGACATCGAACCAGTTGGTCCTCACTGGACATCGAACCAGTTGGTCCTCACTGTACATCGAACCAGTTGGTCCTCACTGTACAACAAACCAGTTGGTCCTCACTGGACATCGAACCAGTTGGTACTCACTGGACATCGAACCAGTTGGTCCTCACTGTACATCGAACCAGTTGGTCCTCACTGTACAACAAACCAGTTGGTCCTCACTGGACATCAGACAGATTGGACCTCACTGGACATCGAACCAGTTGGTCCTCACTGTACATCGAACCAGTTGGTCCTCACTGGACATCGAACCAGTTGGTCCTCACTGGACATCGAACCAGTTGGTCCTCACTGTACATCGAACCAGTTGGTCCTCACTGTACAACAAACCAGTTGGTCCTCACTGGACATCGAACCAGTTGGTACTCACTGTACATCGAACCAGTTGGTCCTCACTGGACATCGAACCAGTTGGTCCTCACTGGACATCGAACCAGTTGGACCTCACTGGACAAAAAACCAGTTGGTCCTCACTGTACATCGAACCAGTTACAACACGACCAGTAGCTGAGATTAAATTCATTTTAAATTTATATTGAATTTCGTTCATTATAACTGTTGTAAAAGGTCCAATGTATTGTCAGATCTGTTTTTTTTTAAATTATTTTCAATCTTTTCATGACATGTTGTAGTTTATTTAATAGTATTTTTTACAAGAGCCGTTGTATTATATTCAATATACCCCAGACAGTTTTGTAATTTATTAAGTATATCCATGATTTGTTATATTATATTCAGATATTTTTCCAAAGACTCATCTTTTTGTATTAAATCTTGTACGTAATGTTCAGATCAACATATCTATAATACATACACCTGTAATTAACTTGTGTATGCATATAACGAAGAAAATGCTGTTTAAATTCTAAACCTGAATTGCAACCCAAATAATGTTAACAGGACAACAGACAATTCTTTTTTTTTAAACATTCAGTCTTAGTAAAGCGATATATTGTATTAGCCAATCCGTGACGTTGCATCATCTGTCAGTCTATTTATTTGTTTATTTTTATGTTTGTGACTTTCTCTATTATATTAATATTATAATTTTATTGAAGTTAAACATCTCTGCATATCTTAATATATCTTTATAAAAATCTATCTTTATCTCTCTTTTTGTCAGACATTATTTCATATTACCTAAATCTAAACCTAAACATGTTTGTTTTGACTGACTAGACATATTTCACTCGACCCAATCCATTTCTCTGTACCGCAGGTAAGGAGTGTTAGCATGGAGTATTGATTTCTCTGACACACTGATAACCTTTCAATTGTATACTCGACTTAAACTCTTAACGTGCCTAAAATGTCAATTCCACAAACGGCAATACCAAAGATATAAAAACGATTCACTCTGAATGTTTTATCACTAAATAGACCAACAGATTACTTGATATTTCTAAACTTTCCAAATCTTTGTAGATGTATATAAACTGTGTAACAATGTGACAATAATGTGTGAATAGTATTTATATGAGAATGCAACTGCTGAAAACAATATAAATAATTTGAAAAAGAATTGCATATTATTTGCGGAAAAAAAATCAATAAAAATGTTCACGCCAGTACCTTGATTAAACCAGGAAGTAAATTTTCAAACATTAGTCTTTCTATATATTTAGTTATTAAGGAATTATAATAAAAAGGTAAGTAAATAGGATTCTCAAATATATATTAATTAGAATGATACTTTTGAATTGGTTAAGAAAAATGCATCGTATTAAAAGCATCCAAAATATATTTATGGTCCCCAGCAATGAAATTAACTCACAAAATCTGCACATCATTTATATGTAGAATTATGTTTACCTATTTATGTACAGCTGTAATAGTTTGCCAGAATCAAAAGATTTTATTTTTGTAGGACATGCCTGTAAGAATCGCCCTGTTTAAACTACGAGCTTAAATTACTAGTAATTATTTTTTGTTATAAATATATAAACCTAGTTATGAGAAAATACACAATCAATTTAATTGGCTCGATGTGGCAACCAGAAATATAAAACATATGTCAAAGGAGATCATTTCTATTTTTAATAATATTTTATGGTGTCAAAAATGTTTTCCCTGATTAAGGATTATGTTTTTGGTGATTCCCCGGAACACAACATTAAGCAACAATAATGTTAAATAAGTTAAGATGTAAATACATATTTATTGATTTGTTTACTTTTATACAATCAAATAGTATTGAAATAATAATATAAGAACAACATTTTATGTTTAATTAAATAACGAAAATATGCATTCTTCGAAGAAAAAAAGATGACAGAGGACTCAACAGTGACAATGGAAGTGGAACCAGAGAACCTTTCATTCAAGCGAAAACTGAGGAACATGGAAACATTATCCAGACAAATGTCCTTTAGTTCACCTACACAAGTTAATAAGCCAGTGTTAAGAAGAAGATCTACGTTGCAAGCGCAATCATTTCAAAAAAGAGTTTATGTGCTGCCAATTCAATCAGACGTCAAAAGATGTTCACTACCAGTAACATTTGTCACATCTGAGGTAGAAACAATGTCTGGACAACCTGCTACGTCTGAGTTAAAAACAATGTCTGGACAACCTGCTACGTCTGAGGTAGAAACAATGTCTGGACAACCTGCTATGTCTGAGTTAAAAATAATGTCTGGACAACCTGCTACGTCTGAGGTAGACACAATGTCTGGACAACCTGCTACGTCTGAGGTAGATACAATGTCTGGACAACCTGCTACGTCTGAGTTAAAAACAATGTCTGGACAACCTGCTACGTCTGGGTTAAAAACAATGTCTGGACAACCTGCTACGTCTGAGGTAGAAACAACTTCTGATCTAACAGCCCCAATTAAGGTAAAAACAGTTTCTGTGCTACCAACTTCTTCTGAGGTTGAAACATGTCCTGTGTTACCACCATCACCTGACGTAAAGACACAAATTATGCTACCACGTCTATGTGATATAAATACTGTTTCTGAGCCTTCGATCCAATCAAAGCTTGAAAGTGTATATCTGCTTCCAGCCCCTTCTGTTGAAACAAATAAAAGTAGTCCATCCGTCCCTACCACAAGCAGTAACCACCTCAATGCATGTATTAGCGGGCTGCCATCAATCAGTGAACCAAGACCTATAAATACAGTGACTCCTTTAATATATGTAAGGGACACAGTAGACCTTCAATGTAAGTTACCTTCACCGAGCTTGACTCCTAAGGATAAGTTATCACTTTATACCGGTAGCAGTGAGAACAAGGTAAACATGTCAAAAAATGTATCCATAAAAGTTCAGTTAAAAACATAAGATATCATTTAGTTTTTATATAATTCTAGCAGTGAGTGAAAAGGAATTTAAAATTTCTAAATTTTAAGAAAACGATTTTAATACTCAATTTTATGCCATGTAAATTTTAAGACCAAGCGTTAGTATCCATTAGAGAAATTAGATGAAAATGTATCCGTTATTTTTATTTTTTTTCCAGAAAGATCAATTTCAACGACCACAGACTAAAGATAAGGACAAATTAAATGTTTCAAAGTACATGTATGATTTAAAAAAAATATTTTTAGCTACGTTATTTGTCAGTGTTAAAAAGCTGAAACTTTAAAGTAAGAAAATGACATTTAAGCATAACTTTATATTTTTTTAGTCATTAAGACAGATTCGTTCTAAAAGACGCTGCTGTCTATCATCTCTACTTTTACTTTTAGACCCGTTGTCTAAATTTTCAAACACAACATAACAGTTTGAAATTGAAGAATGAGGGGAGGGGGGCCCAGAAGAGGTTCTGTTGTAAATAAATATCTGGGCCACAGATGTACTAGCAACGACCCTGCAAAGGCTTTTATGGGCCTCAAAATATTCCCTTTCTCAAGACCCATAATCTAGCTAGCGTTGGGCCCTATAAATCTAACTATATATGGGCCCTAAATTAAGCTAGCTTTGAGCCGCTAAATGTAGATAGCTTTGGGCCCCTAAATATAGATAGTTTTGGGCCCCTAAATAAATCTAGCTTTGGGCCCCTAAATGTAACTTGCTTTATTCTCCCAAATGTAAATGGAATTGGGCCCATCAAAAATCTTAAGTACGGTTCTAAATAATCGCATACAAACATGAGTAAAATAAATTTTTACTTACAGTTTTAGTTTACCTAATTATTTGTCGATTTCAATGTTCAACGTGAATATATATTCTTCATATCTTTGGTCAAGTTTTATTATTAATCCTTACTCTTAATAAAGATAATAAACCAACTTTGACTAAGATATTCAAATGTCTAATGAGGAGGACATCTATTCATTACAGTCATCAAATATTTTGTTTAGCTATTTTTAGATAAGAAATCGGAATTATTATAGCGATATTTCATTCTAGCCTTCTTTGCAGGTCGATTTATGAAAAATCAGGTCCAGATATCGATCTTCTCTTGATAGGAAAAACAGGGAATGGGAAAAGTGCTCTGGGGAATTCTTTACTACGTCAGAACGCATTTAAAAGTATAGCTTCAAGTACGTCTGTCACCAAAAAAGTGACCTATGAAGTGTCCGAGTTTATTGGAAGAAAGATCAAAGTAGTGGACTGCCCTGGTGTTGGAGACACAGACTGGACAGAAGACAAAACAGAAAAATTTGTGTCCAAAGCAATGGCCAATGCCATATCTATAAATCCTCATGGTTATCACGCATTTCTGCTTGTTGTCAGATTTGGCGGCAGATTCACAAAGGAAGACAGCGGAACCATAGATTATCTAAAGAAAATGTTTGGTAAACATTTTGTGAAGAGATACTGTATTTTAGTTATGACTTGTGGAGATTTGTTTCATCAAGAGGTACAAGATGCAACTTTCGATGAATGGCTAGATGGAGAACAAGGGGTTTTGGCTGAATTAATTAAAGAATGTGACCATAGAGTTCTGCTGTTTGACAATAAAACGAAGGATGAAGAAAATATTATAAAACAGATACATGAATTAACTCAGATGGTAGACCTCTTAACGCACGAAAATTCTCGATACACTAATGAACAATTTGAACTGGCACGGTCTGAAATGAATTCATTTATCCTTAACTCAAAGAAGCCAATAATCACTGAAGAAACAATGGATGAAGCTAATATCATTTTGCAAAATTTCAAAAGATTACAAGAAAACATTCAAAATGACATCGATACAACTTTGTTAGAAGAATTATTGGAAAGGGCTAATACATTATATGACAGTTTAATTCAGAGAGATGATAAATCTGGCGCTCTCAAAGATTTGATTGATCACGTTCATTCCATTAAAAATTCCATAAGCGATGAAATCAAGGTATGCCATCGCATATCAAAATACATGGAGAGCATGAGAAGAGATCATGAAAAGCGACTGAATGAAGAAATAAGACGCAAGAGTGATATTTTAGATAACGTGATTGCTGAAAATAGAAAACTGTATGAATCTAAAACTGCCTCGTTTATGGCTGAGATTGAGAGTTACAAAACGAAACTCATTGAAAAAACCAAACAACTGGAAGAGAACTACTTGGGTTTGAAAACAAAGAACACACAACTTTTTAAAGCTATAAGGAAAAGAGTCAAGAAAACATTTAAACCTAACAATAAAGTTAATCCTAATGGTGATGCAGTTACAAAAAAAATTGATTAATATATAGTAAAGATAATACACAAAATGCTTGTATACTATAAGCTATACGTTTAAGAGATTAGTCTTAGGTAATATATTAATATAAATATACAGTTGGTAGTTGTTTTTTTAATAGATTCTTATGGATAAACATATAATCAACAAAGTACTCAAAAAAAAAGCATAGAGACACACATATTTATTGTTTATTTTGGTTGAACTATTTAATTACGTACTAGAACAGTGATTCTCAAAGATATGGGCTTGGAACGCTGGTGGTAGTGGGGGGGGGGGAAGAATTTTAAATGTGGCGCGATAAAAATTTTGAGTGTATAGTTAAAGAATCGGTATAAATATTACTACATCAATATTTGATGATTTTTAGAAAAGTAAAAAAAAAATAATCTAAATCACTTAAGTTTAATGGTTAATCAATTCAGGTGTTTACAATTCATGACTCATTTTTTCTCTTTGTTTTGTTGAACGTACTTTTTCTAGGTCAGTGTGTCGCTAAAACAAACAAACCATGTGTATGGTGGTGTATCGACAAACCAAACAAGTTGTCATATCTGATTGCAAAGTTTAAAAATTTCACAGTCATTGTATCAATTATTTTAAAATTAATTTTAATACTATTAAATTAGACTTTGACATTTAAAAAGCATTTATCAATATAATTACACGAAATAGTAGAACTAATAAAAAAAAAAGTGAAATCATATTCCACAATTACTATAGATGTTTTTACTAATAAAAGTATATAAACCATATCGTATTTTTACCTTCTTTTTTTATTTTCCCATTAATCAATGAATGTTTTTTATTAAATTAAAATTATAATTCTACAAGTCTAGCGAGAAATGTAGATGAGACAAACCCCAAAAATGTGTTTCAATGCTATAAATAACACGTAGGGGTCGTGTGGTAAAACACTTGACTGTCGTCCTGGGTGTCCCTGGTTCGATCTAAGGAGAGAACCACGTGAAATATGTAGGCCATGGTGAAACATTCCCGTGGTGCCTCCATGGCCATTGCACTATTGGCTATGGGAATAATAGAAGGGCATCATAAAAACCGCCCCATTGTCGTTGATAGAAATCTAAGAGATTTGATCTCATCCTTACATGGACTTAACACACATAAATTACATAAGATATTGTAATTAATTTTCACAAAATGAGTTGTATTGTTAAGCAATGGCGTATATTATGAAGCAACAAGTCAATTTTACTTAATTCGTTTTTTCTGTATATAGCAACTTTGTATTGGTGGCACATTTGTTATAATCACGATAGTTCAAATCATGTTACGCCAAGTAGCCTACCCTTGTCTTCCAAGGTGCCTGCATATCCATTGCACACTCAGCTAAGTTGTTGGTGTAATACCGGTAAAGACAATAACCATCAATTCTGGTTAAAAGGGTCTAATGATAAAAATCTTGAACTTCAGGGACTAAAAATAGTTTATGATCTATGAAAAAGCTTTTATTAAAATATATCAGACACATTTTTTATATAAATAGTAAATTCTTGCATAGTCAAGATTTCCGTGAATTTCGTCAATGCCTAACAAGCTGTTATTTTATGTTTGGAAAACTGAAGTATTTATTTCATTGTAGAACGTGTGTACTAGTATGTAGGTGTAAAATATAGAAATCTGTTAGATGGCCATTTATGCAGAAAAAAAAGATAACTTATTATACCTTTTTGAAGTTCCAGGAAATTGTTCATAGGTAATAGTCATATTCCTTCTGTTCAACTTAGTACTAATACATGTTTGTATTTGTTTAAGACTTTGTGTAAATGGTTAAATTGTCCATTCGTAAACATAATTTAGTTCAGCAGTTCATATTTGCGCATTAACTTTACGAATATCACTATTGAGATGTTGATTTCATTCAAAATTGTTATAATGCTTTAAAGTTTGTATTCTTTAAAATTTGAATGCCTTTGGGGCACCGGTAAACGTTTCACTACACAAAAGATATTTTAGGCCATAACTATTTAGACCATTTGGCAACCATTTTGAACTATTAGAATAAAAATTATTTTTTTGTTTCACTCCACCCTAATGAAGATACAAAAGCCTCGTTGTGTGTGTCCTTGTAGTGTAGTTTCAATTGTAATCAATTTTTCTAATTCTTTTTATTCTTTTCCACCTTTTTATTTTAATTAAGACATGAGACCACTTAAATGTTCTTAAAGATTCCAAAGATGACAAAGCAAAGTTGGCATGTCAGCTAAAATGACTAAAGAAAATAAGCCATTGAATGAAGGCTTGTTGTCTAATAAAACTTCAGACCGCAGAAAATTGCGTTCGATGTCTAGTGTTAGAATATCAACTTGTGTTTGAAATAATACATAAGGATAAAGATAAACTCAAATCCAATAGAGAAACAGGCGAATACCAGCCCATTCGTTTTAAATGGATGAAAGAATGCATGTAGTTATATTTATTAATCATAATTAGCACGCTGTAGGATTTCTTTAATTCTGTAGTATAAAATGATGTAAGATATTTGGGTTAAGATAAGTGTTTTATATTATTGATTTATATATTGCAAGAAGAATTATTAGGTAGATTCGTGTTCACCTTGTTTCGCGTAGTTCTTAGTCCTGTTAATTGCAATTGGAAGCAGGATGTAAAAAATAGTTAAGCTAACATTATGTGGATATATGAAAGATATGCAGCACACTAGGTGTTGCATTTATATGGTTTATCTCAGCACGTCTTCCGAGAATACCTTGCACGACAACACACTGTTTCTGTGTTATATGGCACGACAAAACACTGTTTCTATGTTATATGGCACGACAACACACTGTTTCTGTGTTATGATATGTCTACATAACATGAAGGAAGTAAATAGAATGAAACTCCATAAAAAGTGATAACCATTTCTGTGTGTAATTAAAACGTACAGATATTGATTTACTCCTATACTAAACCTTACTGCCACACTCAAGAATAAGAAGTGTCTTTACTGTAATTTTAATGTATAATATATTTACAAAGTAGGCCGGACTAAACACCACTGTAGCTCATGCAGCCTAGTGAATTATGTCTTACTAGCTGCAACCTGCAAAACAATAGCAAAACTTCTTTTTAAAAAAATATATAGATTCACTTATAACGAGGGGTGGAGACAGAGAGGGAGAGAGACAGAGAGATGGAGACAGAGAGGGAGGGAAACAGAAAGGGAGGGAGACAGAGAGGGAGAGAGACAGAGAGGGAGAGAGACGGAGAGGGAGGGAGACAGAGAGGGAGGGAGACAGAGAGGGAGAGAGACAGAGAGGGACGGAGACAGAGAGGGAGGGAAACAGAAAGGGAGGGAGACAGAGAGGGAGAGAGACAGAGAGGGATGGAGACAGAGAGGGAGGGAGACAGAGAGGGAAGGAGACAGAGAGACAGTTCAGTAGCGTGAAAATTCTACAGCAGGGGCCAGGCAATAGCAGGGGGGGGCAGATAATACATTTTACTAAGTAGAACAAATAAGCTGAGGGGGGGCAGACAAAACGCATGGGGGGCCCGGCCCCCCTGGGTCCCCGCATGCTACGGGCCTGCAGAGAGGGAGGGAGACAGAGAGGTAGGGAGACAGGGAATATAATTATATAATTATTCTTTTT
Organism: Bulinus truncatus; assembly: GCA_021962125.1. Classification (NCBI taxonomy): domain Eukaryota; kingdom Metazoa; phylum Mollusca; class Gastropoda; family Planorbidae; genus Bulinus; species Bulinus truncatus. The sequence continues at coordinate 14,150,637 of JAGDYQ010000004.1, read as the reverse complement.
TTTCTATGTTTCTTTACGTTACAATCATATATATATATATATATTATATATATATATATATATATATATATATATATATATATATATATATATATATATATATATATATATATATATATATATATATTTACTTATAATAGTTCTACTCTCAACCACCTCGCCGGGTTCAACTGCTGGTATCAGATAAATGGACATTCAGACTGACCCATCTACTAATCGATTGATACATTAACTGTTACAGGTATAGAAGAATAACTGACTGTGTGGAACGATGGTTTGATATACACAGAAAAAGACACTTAACGAAAGAGAAATATAAATACTCAGACACTTCATGTATTTATAGTGTAAATAGCTATAAAACTGATATACTAAACATATCCTCTTTTACACTTGTGCAAAAAAAAAAAAACTAGAGTTATGGTACTTGACAGAGAGCCTAAAATATTCCCTTCAAATCTACCTGCAGTTTATGTGTAGTTGTGATTGAATCGCTGGTAGGTCATAGTCTTGTCGCATGACTTCATTTATAATGTTATGGAATGCAGAGCTTGCCTGTGACATTTGTTGTTCTTAATTTATAATTGATATTTTCAACCATGTGGGTAAGTTTGTTACATTTGAATGTTTCACTTCTTTAGAAGGAAATATAACTGTTTTTACCGGCTGTCTGAAATACGTTACAAAAACACAAATGCAGCTGTAGCTATTTTTTTTTAGTAGTATTCTTTTACACTGGTCTGCATTTTTGACGTCAGAATTCAAAATAGAGCAACAATGTTCGGGTTATTTTTACAGCATATACAGCCCGACTATACTGTTTACAATATAGGAACTAGACTAACAGAAACAATTATATTAAGTTTTATCCAGTAAATATTTGTCTGCTGTGTTGTGAGTGTGAGAAATGTTATTGATGTTAAGAATATATAGTTCCTATTGTCCTTATGTTTTATAAAAACGTATACAATATTATTATTCGGTAAGGATGAATGATGTGTACAATGCCCTGCTTCTGTCAAAATGGGTAATTCCGTTTATCTAGTCCAGGAAACTGCTCTGGATTTTCTTTTTAGGTTCTGGTGAAAAGGTTTTCAAGCTACCCAGCTTAGATGAAGAGGTTAGCATTAGTCTGGCGTTTTTATGTTTGGAGACAGTTGAGTTCTTTAAGTCAGCTGCATTGGATGGCCCATCTTGACTATAAAATAATTGCTATACTGCACTTTTTGCATTATTGTTCTTATGCTATTAATTTGCTTCAATTTATTTACAGGAGAAAGTCATGATGTTAGGATGAAACACCATCTTATTATTCCTAATTAGAAAAGAGTAAGTGAATAAAAATGGAAGAGAAAAATTACAGTTTGATTACAACGCAAATCATGAAGGAAACAGATGCATCGATTGAAAAAATTAGACAATCGGAAAAAAAACTAATTAAGCGGATCAATAAGTGCATATTATCCCAAGAACAGAAAATGGTTCCCTCTGAACAAATCAGTTTGATGAAACATTATGTACTCTGTCTTGAAACAGGTTTAGTGTATTCACATTTACGTTGTAACTTGTCTGAAAATGTTCAAAACAGAAGTGAGGAAGGTAAAAACGTTTATGAAAAAATAGAGGGAAATTTTCAAGAACATATTCCCATTATTGATAGCAGCGATACAGATATTAGGAACAGGCTTGAAATATCTTCAGATACATCCAACCATATAAACACTATAAGTACATTACCAGATGATCTGAGTGGAACTAAACAGGAGCGATGTGAAAACACTATAAGTACATTACCAGATGATCTGAGTGGAACTAAACAGGAGCGATGTGAAAACACTATAAGTACATTACCAGATGATCTGAGTGGAACTAAACAGGAGCGATGTGAAAACACTATAAGTACATTGCCAGATGATCTGAGTGGAACGAAACAGGAGCGATGTGAAAACACTATAAGTACATTGCCAGATGATCTGAGTGGAATTAGACAGGAGCGATGTGAAAACACTATAAGTACATTGCCAGATGATCTGAGTGGAATTAGACAGGAGCGATGTGAAAACACTATAAGTACATTACCAGATGATCTGAGTGGAACTAAACAGGAGCGATGTGAAAACACTATAAGTACATTGCCAGATGATCTGAGTGGAATTAGACAGGAGCGATGTGAAAACACTATAAGTACATTGCCAGATGATCTGAGTGGAACTAAACAGGAGCATTGCGGAATAGATCAATCTCTATTGGCAGACTGCATCATAGACAATGAACATCTCAGCTTAATAGATTATTCAGAGGGATATCTTGAAGTTGATTTACAACATGAACAAACAGCCAGGAGCTGTTCTGGACGACACGAGGACGAACTAAGCGTCGATAAACAGCAGACTAAACATGACATTGTGACAGGAGAAAACATGTCAAGCGGAACTAGCCCGCCATCACAAAAAAAAGAAATTCCTTCTTCAGAAAATCTGTTCGAGACTTTCCGTAATGAAAAAACTAATAATAATGGAATAATTGAAACATTTGAAAAGTTGAACAAAGATGATACATCTGATTGGACGAACGTGTTACCGATTTCAATTAAGAAACATGTTCGATGTCTATTGCTAGAATATCAACATGTGTTAGAAATGATACATAATGACAAACATAAAGTCGAACCCAATGGAAAAACAGACGAATACCTGACAATTCGTTGTAAATGGATAGAAGCTGCAGGAAAGTTCTTAAAATATCTACATGTAAGTATTTATCTGGAGCAGCAAATTATAAATAAATATCTTCATTTAGACGACCTAGTGATGCACTACTGACTTGACAACCGGTATATGTTTTCATAAACTTTATAACTTTATTTTAAGACGTGAATTATGTATATTTATTTTAATTTCATGTTCCAACATCCTGGTAGGCGTTACAAATATCCATGTAACTTTCTGTGTGGGTAGACATATATATATATATATGATAGATCAATTAATAAATAGATATATTGACAGACAGACAGACAGATAGATTTATAGATAGATAGATAGATAGATAGATAGATAGATAGATAGATAGATAGATAGATAGATAGATAGATAGATAGATAGATAGATAGATAGATAGATAGATAGATAGATAGATAGATAGATAGATAGATAGATAGATAGATAGATAGATAGATAGATAGATAGATAGATAGAGATCTAGTTGGGGACCGTAGGCAAAAATTCTTGTCGTGGCCCTGAAAACACAATCTTTGGTAAGAATTAATTCATGAATTCAATGAATGAGGTCTCAATGGTGTGAGCCCCTAGCAAATCGCCTATATTGTTTATTAAAAGAATGAATATAATTATATAAGTGCATAATTATAGTTATATATATATATATATATATATATATATATATATATATATATATTAAAAATATTTATGCATTACTTTTTAAGGTTGATGATTTTCTTCTCATTGGATGTAGTGGTAACGGTAAGAGCGCTACAGGGAACTTAATTCTTGGAGAGTCGTGTTTCGAAACAACCAGCAGCACGACTTCCATTGAATCAAACTGGGTTTACAAATCCAGGAAAGTTAATGGGGTCAGAATCGGTGTAATCGACGGACCAGGGATTGACACTAACAGTTCAAATGACGACATTATGAAAGCCGCTACAGAGTCTTTCAAAAAGGCGCTACAGATCTGTGATTACAGTTTCACTGCACTACTGATAATTTTGAAGTACGGATCACGCTTCACTAAACAAGAAATTCTGACGATAAAGCTGCTTAAAGGTTTGTTGGGTGAGCACATCATAGCGGACAGCGGTATCTGTGTCTTTACTCACGGGGACGCGTTTGATGATGACCAGCAAGGTCAAGACTCGCCTGTAAGTTTTCACGACTGGTGTAAGGAACAAGAAGGTGAAATTAAAAAACTGTTCGAAGAATGCAAGTACAGGTGCTTGCTTTTTAACAACAAAACTCAAGATGAGAAGAAGCGGCAATTCCAGGTGGAAAAACTTTTTGTCTTGAGAGATCAACTACCGAAAACATTTTCAAGAGATGATTTTGAAACGAGCAAAGGAGAAAGGGACATTTTTGAGCAGAAAAATTTAAATGTTGAAATTAAAAAGGAAATTGAGCAAAGACTTTCGGAAATACGTGAAAAATTGAGAAGACTGGAATCGAAATCAAATTGCGGTGCTAAAGAAAAGTTAATAGGACTGCAGACTTTAGAAGGAGAATTAGACCGATGTTTGGCTGATACACCGTCTTCTAATAAGAATGTCAGGTCTCTTGTGTTAGCGTTGGTTTTAGAAATACAATCTAAAATAAAATTGATTGAGTTCGACATACATGACGGCAGTTCAGACTCTAGTTCAATAAAAGACAACACAGAGTCTGTTCATTCCGTAAGTTTCGCTAAAAAACAGAAAAAAAAATTATTATCGAAGTTTCAAAAATTAAGTAAAGGTGTTCTAAAAAATAAATAGGGTTTTTTAATGATATTTCTTTCAACATCAATTGTTATTGGTTAATATTATGTTTTGTTATTTGATGGAGAATGTCTTATGTTTTATATTCAAGTTTGTATCTGTCTATACTATAATATTATGAGACAATATGATTGTAATGTCATGAAGTAATTTCTAATTGCTGACAATGCAAGTAAAATTATAAAAAGATTGAAGATAATAAAAAAGAAAAAAATTTATTCCTTTATTGATTTTGTGATATTGATCCCTACCGTCTGAAGTGAAGAAGTGAATCTTATTTTAAATTTTGTCATGTTTAATTGCATGATAACCTTTAATAACTTACGGTGCTGTGTACCTCGGAAGGATAAAGCAGATAGAAGAGGTTAGAGCAAATGAGACCAGTGTAACAATGTAACAAATAGACTTAAGTGAAGTTCATCGGTGTAACAATGTAACAAATAGACTTAAGTGAAGTTCATCGGTGTAACAATGTAACAAATAGACTTAAGTGAAGTCCATCGGTGTAACAATGTAACAAATAGACTTAAGTGAAGTCCATCGGTGTAACAATGTAACAAATAGACTTAAGTGAAGTCCATCGGTGTAACAATGTAACAAATAGACTTAAGTGAAGTCCATCGGTGTAACAATGTAACAAATAGACTTAAGTGAAGTCCATCGGTGTAACAATGTAACAAATAGACTTAAGTGAAGTCTATCGGTGTAACAATGTAACAAATAGACTTAAGTGAAGTCGATCACCTGTGAGGTGGTGGTTTTGTTCTACATCATAAACACCCCCCTCCCCCCAACTACACCATTAACTTAAATCCCCTGAAAGGTTGTGCATCTTTATCTTCATCTCTTGATTTTCGTTTTTAACCAGCTATCTGGAAATGTTTTATTATTGTAAGTACTTTTCATTACCATTCTATCCATAACTGAGTCTACAATTTACTATTACATTGATCAAGCGGTCAGAACTAGACAGAGGAGAATTTCTCCATGTTTTTTCCGATTTTTTTAAAAAATACAATATGTAATCAAGCAGTCAGGCATAACTCCAAACACCAGGAGACTTTATTTACTCGGTTACAATGTGACACATTCGATCATTGATGGAGGCCAGTGCTGATTTCTAAATCTATTTATTTGTCTAACTGGCACAGGCTAATACAGGTGAAAGTGAAAAGAGAAAGAGGGATGAGAAAGAGACCAATTATTTTTATTCTTACGTTAATTAAAGAAAATTATATATATATATATATGTTTCTTATTGTATTTATTATATAATACACAATGTAGGATAAGAATATAACACCAATAAAAATAAATATATCAATAATAGATGCATCAAAACAGTAACTTATAATTCTATAGACAGTGTTACATCTATAATGCTTGCATCTATGTCACAGTATAAACAGCCATAACACATTATTTCGTTCAAAATGTGTAACATAAGTGTAAATGTATAAATATAGTAATATAATGATACCGTGTATTGTTTAAACATTATGCTGCACAACCATAAAAAAACGAAAGAGAATATGGGTCTGTTTAATACAGGCTCTTATATGATCTTTAGTGATCGACAACTTTGGTTTTAATTCAATATTTTGTTAATTTTTATGAATAAAATTCTATAACAGTTACTATTCACTTATACATATACTTAAAAAAAAAAGAAAGTTTCAGAAGTGCTTGAGAGCCATCGGTGTAGAATTCATATGTTTCTGTAAACATGGCATTTAAAATTAATTGTGTGGTTAGCTAAGCGTCCTGTGTGTGAAGTCTCTTGTAAGGATCAGATGAAATCTCTTAGATCCTATAAACCAATAATGTGACGGTTTTTATGATGCCCTTCTTTCATCCCCCCCAACATAGGGCAATGGCCATGGAGGCACCACGGGAGATATAGCGGGGACTTAAGCCATGACCTGAAATATACATTAGTCCTCACCGCGGAGCTCGAACCAGAGATCCTCAGCTCGACAGTCAAGTGCTTTACCACACGACCATCCATCCCCTCACAGAGTCCTGTAGACATTAACAACTTGAAGATAGGTCAACTTGATGGACTTTTAAAAAGAAAACTTTCACAAGCAAGGCCGGCCTTAGACCGATGGCTCAAAATTGGGCTCGCAATTTACATTTATATTTATAGTAATAGCTGTTGTAAAAAAATTAAAAGACGGGGCCTCGCAAGCATCCGTTAAATTGGGCGCAAGCAAATTCGTAAGGCCTGCCTTTTTTCACACGGTCCATGGTAAAATTCTCATCAATGGCGCAATTCAACTCTAATATATCTGTCAAAAACTGAATCAGCAATAAAAAACGACAATGATAATGTTAACAGTTTAATAATTTATCCTAAAAAAAAGGAGGGAAAAATTAAGCTTGTCGGCTGGCTCCATTTTGGCTCTCATTTCGCCATTACTTGAAATGCCTACTTAAAGCAGATCAGCTGGATCATAGGACTTTGTTAATCAGCTGGACCATAGGACTTTGGTAATCAGCTGGACTATAGGACTTTGTTAATCAGCTGGACCATAGGACTTTGGTAATCAGCTGGACCATAGGACTTTGTTAATCAGCTGGACCATAGGACTTTGTTAATCAGCTGGACCATAGGACTTTGTTAATCAGCTGGACCATAGGACTTTGTTAATCAGCTGGACCATAGGACTTTGTTATGTACATATAATGAGAATTGAAGTCACTAGCATTGAATGCGCTAGGATCGAACATTTTCTTTGTGCAGGAAGTTCTTATATGAGACAGATGTCTCACCTGGAATGCTAACAGGTAAATGCCTCCCAATGCCAATGGTCTACCATTAGTTTGCTCGGAAAATAAAAATTATTTCATGTTATTGTAATTCACTTCTCTTTATTTTTTTCTATCACATTTATTTACATTCTGTTGCTTAGGTAAATTATTTTATGTCTGTGACTATGTCAGCACCTGTAACGCAATGTTGTCACATATAAAACATGTTAGAATATGCGTCTAGTCACTCAACGACTCAGTCAAGTAAATCAGAAATGTTCTTTAGAAAATGTCCTACGCTTGAATACCCAGTGTGAAATGTAAACATAAAAATAAGCAGAGATATTACATCTTGTGACATTCACTGACATGTTCTATGTAGATTTTATTACACTGATTTATTAGCCATTGAATTTTTGTATTTTGTGTATCTGAAACTGACATATCAGAAGGATTTGAATAAGATTTCTTCGTACTTAAGACTAATGTAGGAAATAGAATGAAACAGTACACAAATTAATGCGAATAATTGTATATTTATCTGCAATATTTCTTTTCTCCTTTTTATCCTCTCTTTCTCTCTCTCTCTCTCTCTCTCGTCTCTCTCTCTCTCTCTCTCGTCTCTCTCTCTCTCTCTCTCTCTCTCTCTCTCTCGTCTCTCTCTCTCTCTCTCTCTCTGTCTCTCTCGTCTCTCTCTCTCTCTCTCTCTCGTCTCTCTCTCTCTCTCTCTCGTCTCTCTCTCTCTCTCTCTCTCTCTCTCTCTCTCTCCCTCTGCCTGTTTAAGAATAAAGAAGACCTATTTCACTGTTTAGTCCAGGACTGGGCGTTGAACTCCTGTAAATATTGGCCGGGTACCAACAGTTTTAGTTTAAGAAGTCGAAAAATATTGAATGTCATAACTGTAACAACGTAAAGATTGATGTGCTAACAGATGATAGAGTGAAGATAGAGTGAAGATAGAGTGAAGATAGAGTGAAACACCCGTGTGTATGTGTGTGTATGTGTGTAAGTGTATATGTTGTGTGTTTGTGTGGGTGTTACCTTTTAAACAAACACTCATTTTATTTTGTACCAATAAATTTTTTATCTTCGAAAAATATCACTTATAGCTTTTTACTTTAAAAAAAAATCTGTATTTATCTCAAATGTATTTCTAGATTCCATCTAAATTAACATAAATATTCAATATAATTCCAGGAGTGATACACACAGCTTTTATTTTACTGACTCAGCATTTCTTAGAAAACTTTATATAATGTCCAATTTTAGATTAGTTTTATTGTTAGATCCTGGTTGATAAGTGCGCCGTGTAAATACGGTATAGAAGCTGACTTTCACAAGTGTCTATATGATGATACTTTTTAATAATCAGCGTCTGAATTTGTTTCTAATTTTAGAAAACAAAGACTGTGACAGTTGTTTGTCCACTTTCTGAATCTGTTCAGTTTTCATTTCTTCTAATGCTAATCCTACAGGATGTAGTTTCTTCTGTTGGTACTCCAGCCGGGCTCTGTGCATTCTGTCAATAGCATCACGCTCTTTTTGCCAAGTTTCTTCCTTGTCTTTCATACTTTTCAGTTCTTCCCGAAGCTCTTGGATCTTCTTCTCGTCTCTGTCCTTTTCATCTATGAAACCTCTGCCTAGCTCATCTTTCTGTTGCTGTAACATTTTGGCGTACTTATGCGCTTCAATTTTCATTCTTTTCTTAAACGCATCTTTCTCTTCGGCAATCTTCTTTGCCATTGCCGTTTCAGTTTGAATTGTATTGGCTATCGTTTGAACGTGACTGAGCAGCGCATGCAAAGCACCTGTCCCTTTATCAGTTTCAGTAATTTGATGACACAGTTTCGCTGCCCTCACTGACAGCTCTTGCAAGCTTTGACTATTTAGGTGTGGGTTCCGTTCTTTTACTATTTCTTGCAGATTAAGAAATATCAGATTAGCTTCGGTCATGATTTTCTCAGATATTATTTCTCTTCCTGTCTCGACTAACAAAAGATCTCTTGCGGCTTTGGCTGACTGGAAATGTTCGTTGGAATAACGACAATTCTCGGACTTTAACTTGTCGATCCATTTTAGGAGTGCGTTTAACTGATTTTCTTTCACCGAAGAATCCTGTGTTCTGTTGTCAAACAATACAATTCGGTTACCACATTCTCTCAGCGTCTGCTGAAACTTTTCACATTTCTGCTCCAGCACCCAGTCTTTAAAAGTACCTTGTATTTCCTTTTTGAAGTTATCTCCGCATGTCATAACTATAATACAAAATCTCTTGAAGAATGCTTCGCCGAAGATCGTCTTGAGTAACCCTACTGTAGCTTGTTCCTCCGGGGTGAAGCGTTGACCGAACTTCAAGACGAGTAGAAATGCGTGGTATCCGTTGGGGCTGATTGTAACAGCTTTAGACACAACCTCTATGGCGGCACTTACGTCTTCCTCTGTATCTAGATTTGTATCTCCGACTCCAGGCCCGTCAACGACCTTAAACCTATAACCTCTGACCTCTGCCACGTTGTATGTTATTAAGCTAGTTACGGAAGCAAGAGATGGTTTACTTTCAAAGGCGTATCGTCCGAGAATGGAATTTCCTACAGCGCTTTTGCCGTTGCCAGTTTTACCTATAAGAAACAAGTCGATCTCCTGTAATGGTTTTACTCTGTAGAGAATGGAAACAACATTTATTACATCGCTACGAGATCCAAATGAACTACTGACATTAAATACAAGTTTATACATTTTCACAGTAATATTTAATATATTATTATTTTTTGATGGCTTTAAATGATACTATTTCATTAATACATAATGTTTCGTGTTATTTCGTGTTATTGTTGTCAATCTATAGAATGATGGCTAACTAACTAATGAGCTACCCAAATTCAAAAACATCCAATAGAGTTTATTGTTGAGTCAAAGAAAAAAATTTCTTTATCCAATCACCACACACATGGAGTGAGTTTAACTGGAGTGAGTTTAGCTGGAGTGAATTTAACTGGAG
>JAGDYQ010000004.1:14112468-14139896 GCA_021962125.1 Bulinus truncatus | reverse complement strand
TTGTAAAACCTTTATTCATGTTGAAAACCTGCCTTCATATACAAACAAAAATATCAAAACATCAACAAAAATGTCTGACCTATTTTGGCTTACAAATATTGATCTACACGGTGTTTCCCATTCCTACCCTGGCCAACTAATCGTTTTAACTACATACTTTGCTTATTGTCTCTAACTTGATTTCAACTGGTGTGATACATACTAATATAATACCTGTTTGAAATTACCAATATTAAAATACAACCATTGTCTGTCACTTGGACCTTCGACTAAAAAGATTCTAAAATAATAAAGTGAGGTAGAATGAATTTTTTAAATTAAAAAATGAGGCAAGAATGTTACATTGGTAATTTGCTTTTATTAAAATATAAATGTACAGTTTAAATAAACATACACATTCAGCATAAGTCTTTTAATAATTATCCTGCTAAATGTAATAATAATGTGTCAAACAATTTACAAACAGCAAAATTAAAAAAACAACAAAAAATTATTAAGACCAACTAATGCTAGATTCAAAAAATTCCTTTTTTTTATTTAATGTTAATTAAGTCAAGTTAATTTTTCTTTAGCTGTTATTTTAACTTTTGCAGCACATATACAATACGTATTTACAGTAAATTGTTGTGCAACACTTGCTCATGAAGAAAGTAAAAAACATAATAAATGATACTAGCGAGAACGTACAATAATACTAAACAAACAACAACTCGAAGATTGTTGTTATGTAATACCATCAGTTTGTATAACTTGTAAACTATTCATTACATAATAAGTTATTAGGTTGAGTATATGCCTATCTTTGTACAAAGCCTGACTGGTGAAAAATGCCTTAGAAAAAATAACGCTGCCAGTTCTTTATTTCATTATGTATTTAGAGTATTGACGATTCAATTTATTCAAACACCGATGAATTCTTTACTTTTCTAATGTTGGAGAAAAAATATGTTTTATAAGTCTGGCAAATATATTTTTAGAAACATTTTCTTCTGTGCATCTGACTTGTTCGTTTTTAATTTGTTGCACATTTTCTCCAGTTTGTTTCAGTTTTAGCTGTTCCTCATTCAATTCCTGGGCGTGCTTAGATTCTAAATTTTCTTTACGCTGTCTTATTTTCTCTTTCTTTTTTGTCAACTTGTCAATCTGTTGTTGCAATTGTTTACTTTGATCTCGTTCTTCCTGGACACTTTGATTGAATTGTACTCTTTGACGTTTCAAGGCCTCATCGTGGCTAGCGGTCAGCTCTTTCAATTTCCTCTCATACTTTTCCTTTTCATGTATGAAACTCTCTGACACGGTAATCTGGTCTCGTATGGAGATAATTACTGACCAAACATGCTGTGATAACAGATTCAAGACCCCCGTACCATTGTCCTTCTGTTTAATTGTGCTAAATAACAAAGTGACTCTCTCCAACATGTCATTCAAGAGCGGGATTCGTATTTCAGGGCTTGTGTTGGTCAGTATGTGGTCAAGTCTGTGAAGGATTAGACATGACTCATTCATTATTTCTTCTTCAATGATATTTTTTTCAGCTTCAGCCAGTAAAACATTTCTTGAGGTCAAGGCTGCGTTGAAATGCTCATCAGAATAACGGCAGTTGAGCTTTCTTAAAGTTCTAATGATACTCAATAGATTACCTAGCTGCCTTTTCTGTTTATCAGCATCTTGAGTTTTATTGTCAAATAAAACAATTCTATTATTGCATTCTTCAACCATCTCTGCAAAGAATACGTTAGCTTGTTCATCAACCCATTGCTTGAAATCTTTCTTCACTTCTTGTTCAAACTTATCCCCACATGTCATCACGAGAATGCAGAATTTCTTGAAGAAATTTTCTCCAAAAATTTTCTTTAATGTGACGACCGTATCCCTGTCCTCGGCAGTAAATCGGCCACCAAATTTGACAACTAGAAGAAAGGCGTGATATCCGTTTGGACTGAGAGCTATAGCCTTTGACATGACTGACAAAAGTTCTTGCATACCTTCTGTGGAACTCATTCTAGTATCTCCAACTCCTGGCCCATCGACTACTTTTATCCTAAATCCGTTTGTCTCACTGACGTCATAGGTAGCATCTATTGTGACTGAGCTCAACGAAGGTTTACTCTCAAACGCCACATGTCCAAGGAGTTTATTTCCTAAGGCACTTTTTCCGTTCCCAGTTTTCCCAATCAATAAAACATCAATTTGATCCACTGTATCATAAGGAGAATCTCTGAAGAAACAATAAAAACAAAATTATATTTTAATTCTTGAGATGTCCACGTGAATAAGGAAGGGAACATCCACTGAATGGAAAAGAAAAAGAAATTCTGTATTAGTTCATTAGAACCCTTTTCTCAGCTTTTCTAGAAAAAAAAACTTAATAAAATGTTTCAAAAAAGAAAGCTATGAGCATTCCTGATCGTCCAAATCTATGTGGAAAATAAATAAACAAAGGTTTTAGCATGTGGACAATTCATTGTTCCCAATGTCATATATTGTGACTGACCTTTTTTTTCCCTCGTAAATCCCTTATTATATAAAACTGTTTGCAAAACTATGTTACTCAAATATGGTTAAACATTTATTTATTTATTCCCCCATTCCTCATTATAACAAAATTAAAGACCTGCCCCCATCCCCACGCCTTCCTTTAAGTAAATAATACAGGCTTCCTTCACTCAAACTCCTCCCCCACGCCTTCCTTTAAGTGAATAATACAGGCTTCCTTCACTCAAACTCCTCTCCACGTCTTCCTTTAAGTAAATAATACAGGCTTCCTTCACTCAAACTCCTCCCCCACGCCTTCCTTTAAGTGAATAATACAGGCTTCCTTCACTTAACCTCCTCCCCGCCACCTTTCAGGCGTAATGTTTCTTTATTCGTCCCCATTTTAACTACAGAGGTCTTGTTCGTTTACTTGTTTATATTGTAGAGTTGGTGTTGAAACTCCAGTCGTCTGCTTGTTATATTCCAGCTCACTACAAACTCCTCCCCCCCCTTCCTCTTTTCTTCTCTCCCACCCCCTTCCTCCTCTTCCCTTCTTTCCCCTCTTCCTCCTCCTTCTCTATCCCCCTCCCCCTCCCTCCTCCCCCCACTCCTTCCCCTTACTTCTCGGAAGTCTCCCCAGTCGTTTGAGGAATCCTGGGTAGAGGTTTGGGTGCCTTAGAAGCCATTTCCAACACGCCCGACACTTATTCTTTTCACAAGTCTTAACAATCAAACTTTATTGAATTAAAATGACCTAAAAGAAGAATAAAAAACAAAAAAACATCCATGAAGTAAATTTTGTAAAGGCAAAAAAAAAAAAAACACTTGAAAAAAAAAAAAAGAACATTTTTAACATTTATTATAAACTCTAAGACAAAGAAGAAACAAGACAGATTTATCTTTGGTAATAATTCAAACATATCTAATACATAATCAGCTAGCCTAGCGTACGTACGTGTTTAAAACTTCCGAGGCTAAAAATAGACTTGGAAATTTGTAAAGATATTCAAAGGGATACAACTCAATTATAAGGAGTCAATCGCCGGTCCGGGTACCGGGCCTTTGATCTAGTTCCAAAATAAAGGTCTAACGTAGGTTTAAGTATCATATGCTATAGTTTGATTATTTAGTAGATAAATTAGATTAGTGACAAAAGCGACAAGGGTTATTAATAATGTTAAATTAAAAATAAATATACAACATTGAATCTGGGGTGGCCTGGTGTTAAGTCACCCACCCCCGCCCCGGGGAGGTTACTTACTCTGTCCATCAGCAAGTTATAACATTTTTTTTTTGTAACCGGTCAGAGGCGGTATTTTCACACCCATACCGGTAACCTCTAACGCTGGTTAGTTTTGCTAATGCATCTAGATGGTTTACGTAAATAATTTTACAGTGAACGATTTTGTTTAATGCTACGATCTAAAGAAAGAGCCATGCTGTAAAACATGTGTTGTTCTGATATTATAAAAAGAAAGAAGAACACAGCGTGTATATTTATGTAACCTTCAAACTTATCTACCTGTGACTTTCTGTTTTCAGACTATCAATTCTAGTATCTCTGTAGATAGACGTATGCATGGAAAACATAAAAAAAATCACTTACCTTTACTAAAGCTGCTTGTGTCTGTTGAAATTGAGTTTTCTTATACAATCTTGACGACATAGTCAAGACCACATTTATAAGGAGATAATGTAAGACAAGAATTTACAGCAACTTGCCTCAATTTATGCACTGCTTGCTACTTTCAATGGTTTTTTTTTTTAATTTTTAAATTCTGGCTACCTTGCCATGCCCATATTTCCAAGTAAATGATATAAGACAAGAAGTGAATTCCCCAAACACCCCACTTCACGTCTTTGTTGAGGGGAAAAAAAACTGGTGTAAAAAAGAAAAGAAAAAATAGCATCGGTTCAATTCATAAGGTATTATTATCTTTACAAGTTCTATTTAACGAATGCAGAGGCATATCTAGGGGTGGGTGGAGGGGGAGTCCAAGTTTGAAAGCCCCCCCCCCCTCTCCGGGCCTCAGCTTGAGGGGGCCCCACAATTTTTTTTTTACATTAAATATTAAGCATGTTATCTTATGTCATGGTGTTGAATGTCAAAATGCAGGGGCCCCCAAATCACTAGGTTCGGCACTGAACGCATGACCGAATAACCATTTATTGTTAAGTAGTGCTTTAAATCAGGCTATAAGTGAAATAAGTTATTTATTTAAAAATAAACTAAACATATAAATAATATGATTTTTTAATCCTATCATGACTTCATTAGACGCAATTAATTGATAGCTGACTGGCGCCATAAAATCAAAGTCAATACTGATACCTACGGTTAGGTGACAAGGCGGGGAGGGTGGGGGGTTGACAGCAATTGTTTTTTGGCGGTCCTATTTCGAATTGTACTTATTTAAAGCAAGCTAAGAATATTACCGTTCATTACTACTTAATGGTACAAGGTTCAAAAGGAGGTGGGGGGGGGGCTTTTAAAAACATTCATGTTTTCCATCGCCTTTGATAAGGACTGAAACAAATTATTAAGAAATAAGCGGAGAAGGCAAGCAATACTACAATAGGGGTGTAAGACCTTATAAATGGTAGATTCATTAATTCACTGCATCCGTTTATAAGGCACAAAGATTAATGGTTTAATAAGTTGAAAATTAAATGCTATTGGAACGACCATGTCAAAATATATGTGCCATTTGTTATACTTATATAATGCACCTAAACAAAAATGAATACGTAGTTCAAACCTATACTGTTTGAAGATTAGCTACTGACGCATTGGTCTAAATAACATTATATGGTATCCCATATTTACACACGTTTATCTTGTTGAACCAGTTTACAAAAAAAAAAGTAAAAGAAATTATGGTTTTGGTTTGCAACTAGGAAGAAAATAAATATTTATAGCATGTCATTCAGGAAACAGTTTGGTGCACAAGTCTGTCCCATGATCTGTTTAAACAAAGTGTATTTCATTTATTTGTTTATTTTTACAGTATATCATAAAATTGAAATGATGGGACTTTTAGGGCCGGGGGGGGGGGGGGGGGAACTGTTGCTTCTGAATAGTTTATTTTATTGTGAGGCATGGCGTTATCATTTGATATGTTCCCTGGCCTGTTATCAATTGATATGTTCCCTGTCCTGATATCAATTGATATGTTCCCTGCCCTGATATCAATTGATATTGTAGTAACTTTAATATTCTACTATACACGGACAGAATGACACACAGGACACGTGGGTTCAATATAACTCTAGACTAATACTTTATTTATTACTACAAATTCACTTTACATTTAAATCTACAACTACTAAGCTAAACTAATACATCCACTTTGAAAAGTCACTACATGCGACAAGCGAGTCGAACGTGTTACCTTCAGGTAACGAACTCGTTGTTTTCAGAATAACTTCCTAAAATGCTAAGTCACGGACTGTCCACTTTTTCTCTGCTCACTGCTTATATCTAAAGTCCGAAGTAGATCCCCCACCCCCTCAATTCAGGTCACGTGACTGGTGTCGACGCATCGTCCTGGTGCTAGCGCCAGATGAGAAGGGGGAGGGGAACGACTGTTGTTTTACCCCCACCCACATCTCTTATTTACACACCTGTCCAGGTGACGAATGGTGCAGCGCCGTGTGTTAGAATTGAGAGGGTTACAACAATATGTTCCCTGCCCTGTTATCATTTGTTATGTTCCCTGTCCTGTTATCAATTGATATGTTCCCTGCCCTGTTATCAATATGTTTGTTAGTACGGTGGTTCACGGTGAAGTCCTCAGCATCGGCCTACTGACTTCAAATCTATTTTAATCCCCGGCCTGTTGAAACGGTCCATGGTTGCTTATCATCGGACGGCTACTCCACCAAAAGTATCTTTAGCTGTACTGCATGGCCGTCATTTGTACTGTACTGCATGGCCGTCATTTGTACTGTACTGCATGACCTCCTTTTGTACTGTACTGCAAGGCCGACATTTGTACTGTACTGCATGGCCTCCATTTGTACTGTACTGCATGGTCTTCATTTGTACTGTACTGAATGGCCTCCATTTGTACTGTACTGCATGACCTTCATTTGTACTGTACTGCATGACCTTCATTTGTACCGTATTGCATTATAACATTAAAATGTTGCCCTTTCTCTCTCATTCTCTCTATTTTTTCTCTCTATCTTTCTCTTTCTTTATTTCTCTCTTTTTTTTTCTCTCTCTCTCTCTTTCTTTCTATTTCTCTCTCTTTATCTCTCCCTCACTTTCTCTCTTTCTTTCTTTCTCTCTCTCTCTCTCTCCTTTTCTCTCTCTTTCTTTCTTTCTCTCTATCTTTCTCTTTCTTTATTTCTCTCTTTTTTTCTCTCTCTCTCTCTCTCTTTCTTTCTATTTCTCTCTCTTTATCTCTCCCTCGCTTTCTCTCTTTCTTTCTTTCTCTCTCTCTCTCTGTCTCTCTCCTTTTCTCTCTCTTTCTTTCTTTCTCTCTCTCTATCTCCCTGTCTTTCTTTCTCTCTCTCATTCTCTATATCCCTCTTTCGCTCTCTCTCTCTTTCTCCCTATCTCTATCTCTCTCTTTTCTCTTTTTTTTTTCTCGCTCTCTCTCGATGGCATTTGTTTGTAGCCCGGAGGACACTGATCGTTACCCGAGACAAAATTCAAAAGTTTTTGTTCGTAGCCTTGGTTTATTTCGTAACTTGTTTGCTCGTATCCTTGGGGGTAAAATATTGAAGTAAAAAAAAAACCCAATGAACTATAAAAATGACTTCCAACAAATAAAGTAATGGAACAAAGTAACGAAGTGGACACAATTACGTCATAATATAGTATTGGTATTATGCTTTTTATTATATCAATACTATTGAAAACTAAAAAAAAAATAATATTAAAAAAAATTGATAAATATTCACATTATCATAATCAATGCATTTTTTAAAATTTCATTTATCGTGTTAAATAACTTGAAATATAATAATAAAGATGGCGCTCTTTTTTCTTTGAATGATATGGAATATAATATGCAGTAGTAAAAAATGACATGACAGTAAGTGATGTGTGCTGAACCCAAAAGTGGAATATTTAATGGGTTATAACTGCAATCTTTGCCATGACACCATCATCCTCCGGTACGACAGTACACGAGATGCCACACGTCCAGTAGCGTAGAGAGGGGTGAGTAAGGTGGCATTATGCCCCGGGCGCCACTCAAAAAGGGGCGCCAAATGGTATAGTTTACATATAATATTATATGGTTTTCGAATGGGGGGGGCGCTAAAAAGGTATTGTGCCCCGGGCGCGAGTTAAGCTCGCTACGCAACTGCACAAGTTTGCAGGTATTACTGGTAGAAGTTGAAGTAGAAGCCATACGATGCCTGAAAGATGACAAGTCGCTTGGAGAAGACAATGCCCCGGCATCAGTGCTTTTAAACACAGCGGAGATGTGGCACCCATTGCACTCACTCTACTTCAGGGCTGCCAACTTCAATCATTTTTCATCAGATCTAAGATAATTTTTAAAACATCGAAATGTAAGAAAAGGCCATTTGTATAATACATGACTTTCTAGATTATTATTTACTTGGTTATATATTTGTATACATATTTTTATGTTCTACTTTGTTAGTGGAACATACGGTCATCAGATCTACTAGTGGGGTGTGCGTAGATCGCTATGTACAATTATATACATGAGTTGTTTTGTTTTCGTTTCCAACAATAATACATTTGTTGTTACATTTAGATAAGTATTTCTATAGTACAGGCCAGAGCAATAGTGAACTCAAAGACCTCACCAGCAAAGCTGTGAACATTGCCAATGACTAAGGCATGGGCGATAGGACTGAGAAAAAGGAATTTTATATCAACTGCTAAATTGAAAGCAAGAAAAGAACAAAGACACTACATGCTGAGACAGAAAGAGGGAAGCAGGCATTTGAGACAAAGTCCTGAAGAAAACTGCCCCCCCCCATATCTCACACATGGGGCACAAGACAAGTACCTATGTCCAGGAAATGATTAACAGCTCGATGGGCCTTCAAAAACAACTCCTGTCTAAACTACAATGACAAAAGTTGTTTTGTATAGGGCACGTCTCACTCCATGATACCCACAGCAATACTAAAATGCAAGTTCACTTTGAGACAGCGTCTAAGACAGGGAGCCCTAGAAAGGCACTGGGTTGCGAACATTAAGGCATTTGCTGATCATAAAATTACTGGTAATTCCGGCGAAAAGAGAGGAATGGAAATTTCCACGACCTGAGGTCACCCAACGACAAAGCTTATTAAGGTAATAATAATAATAACTAATAGTGACAGACAACCTTGATTGTGACTAAAGAAAAGACTTAGTTTCTTATACAAAAAATGGACAAGGAATGTGCGGCTAGCATAAGTGACTAAAATATTGCATTATATTTTTATCACTTATTTGGTCTACAAAAAAAATCTACATATAAAGCTTGTTAACAAAATGTTTATATTTATGCATGAATATAAAAAATTATATTTAAATAAAGCTATAAGACATAAAATTGAAATATCATTCGAAGCCTAAGCAGCTAACAGTCAATTTCGTCATTTTCATCTTCTTCCTTCTTTAGTCGTATAACTCTAGCCAGTTTGTAGAACACGCCTTTAGAAATTTTTTTCTCGCTATATTGTGCTTGTTTATCTTTGAGTTTCTTCACTTTTTTACTAGTGATACGAAGCTTTTCCTTCTGCTGGTCCCTGGCAGCCTTCAGATTTGATTCTAATTCTTCTTTTTCTTTTCTCCACTGTTCCTCTTTTTCCTTCATCATGTCTATCTGCTTCTGCAGCATTTCAATCTTTTTCTCTTCCCTCTCTCGTCCTTCCTGGCAATACTTTTCAAACATTTCTCTTTGGTATCTCAATTTTTTGGCTATGACTTTGGCATCTTTCTTCTTTTTCTTTTCAAAACCATCCATTATCTCTTTCATGCTTTCTGACAATTTTAACTCATCTCTTATTGAGCTGATTAGTGACCAGATGTGTAAGGTTAGGTCATACATTACTCCTGTTCCCTGGTCTTTCTGATTAAGCTTTTCATACAACGCATTGGCTCTTAGTAAGATGTCATTTAAAAACGGAGTCCCGTGTTGGACCTCTACAGTCTCTAAGATAACTTGAAGCCTTTGTATAATTAAATGAGCTTCAACCATGATCTCTTCTTCGATTAATTCTTTTTCAGATTCGGCCAATAACATATTTCTTGTTGTTAGCGCTGCATCGAAATGTTCGTCCGAATAACAACAGTTTTGTTGCTTCAAATCGCGAATAACGTTCAAAAGCACGTTTAACTGATTTTTCCTTTTAGCTTTATCTTTTGTAATGTTATTGAATAAAACGATCCTGTTGTTGCATTCATTCAACAACTCTCCGAAAATTCCATTGTTTTGTTCCTGAACCCACTCAATGAATGTTGTTTTAACTTCTTCCTCAAATTTATCTCCGCAAGTCATAACAATGATGAAATACTTCTTAAAAAAGAGTTCGCCGAATATTTTCTTTAACGTTATCACCGTTTGCCTGTCTTCTTCAGTAAAACGTCCACCGAATTTAACCACCAGGAGAAATGCATGGTAACCTTGTGGACTGAGTGAGATTGCCTGAGACATGGCAGTTAAGATAAGTCGAGTGCCCTCCACATTGTCCGCTCTAGTATCTATCACACCTGGAGTATCAACAACTTTGAACCTATTTCCGTGTGTCTCTGTGAAGTCAAACATGACATTTTTCGTAACTGACTCCATGGAAGGTTTACTCTCGAACGCATCGTGTCCGAGGATAGAGTTTCCCAAAGAGCTTTTTCCGTTACCAGTTTTGCCCAACAATAACAGGTTAGTCTGTTGGACATGGGAATACCTGAAAGTTTTTTTTTTTGAAAATTAGTTATCACTATTTCGCTACATTGATAACGATAATATAAAAAACAATATTATAAGTTTTACGTTATTTTACATGCCAAGATATACTTACATATCATAGCTTCGATCAGTTGAAATGTTTTCAGAAATTATTTGCTTCTAAAAAAAACAAAAAAAAATATTTGCTAAGTTTTTATAATAAGTTGAACATTGAATATACGTTATTATAATAGCACTATTAAAAACAACTCGATTTTTTATTTAAGAAGTAAAAATCTATCATAATTTCATTGTCACAGTATTCAGATCTTTAGAATACACTTATCCTGTTCAATAATGATGCATTGGAGAATGAAGCTATGCATATACAAATGTTATAACAATAATGAAAATGCAAGGTACAACCAACGGAAGAAGGTAAAGAGGAAGACAAAAGAAGAGATGGGAAGACAAAATCAAAGAATGGACCGGCCTGTCGTTCGTCGACTCCCAAAAGGCAGCACAGGACAGGAAAAAATGGCGGGAACTGATTTTCTGTCAACAACGGTGCCCCAACGAACCACCCACGGGTTAAGGGATAAAGAAGAAGAAGAAAATATACCAATAATATGGCTATAACAATATAATGTTTCTATAACAATTATAAAATTAGTTACATCTGTATTATTATTAGGCTTCAACATTTCTTTTTCTTTTCGTCTCACTTCGTCCTCAAGAGCACTGTATAGACTGTGTAGGTCTTTACCTCCATGTGTTGAATGTTGGTGTGAGTCATTATTGTCATTATTCCTGGTTCAATGATAATATGATATAGTTTAATTCAAACATAAAAAAAATAAATAAATTAAGAATGAAGTCCCCTTTCTTTTATTTAAGTTCTGATGAATTCATATCACTGCTGCATATTGTACCATTGCTGCATATGTTATATTTGCTCATAAATGTTATGATTGTTACATACAATATCATGGCTGCATATAGTTTCACTGCTGCATTTACTCAATAACATTTGCTATATATCATATCATTGCTGCATACACTAGCTATAATTGCTGCATACACTAACTATATTTGCTGCATACACTAACTATCACTTCTGCATACACTATCTATATTTGCTGCATACACTATCTATCACTTCTGCATACACTATCTATCACTTCTGCATACACTATCTATCACTTCTGCATACACTATCTATCACTTCTGCATACACTATCTATCACTTCTGCATACACTATCTATATTTGCTGCATACACTATCTATCACTTCTGCATACACAAAACTATCACTTCTGCATACACTATCTATATTTGCTGCATACACTATCTATCACTTCTGCATACACTATCTATATTTGCTGCATACACTATCTATCACTTCTGCATACACTATCTATCACTTCTGCATACACTATCTATATTTGCTGCAAACACTAACTATCACTTCTGCATACACTATCTATATTTGCTGCATACACTATCTATATTTGCTGCATACACTATCTATATTTGCTGCATACACTATCTATCACTTCTGCATACACTATCTATCACTTCTGCATACACTATCTATCACTTCTGCATACACTATCTATATTTGCTGCATACACTATCTATCACTTCTGCATACACTATCTATCACTTCTGCATACACTAACTATCACTTCTGCATACACTATCTATCACTTCTGCATACACTAACTATCACTTCTGCATACACTAACTATCACTTCTGCATACACTATCTATCACTTCTGCATACACTAACTATCACTTCTGCATACACTATCTATCACTTCTGCATACACTAACTATCACTTCTGCATACACTATCTATCACTTCTGCATACACTATCTATATTTGCTGCATACACTATCTATCACTTCTGCATACACTATCTATCACTTCTGCATACACTATCTATATTTGCTGCAAACACTAACTATCACTTCTGCATACACTATCTATATTTGCTGCATACACTATCTATATTTGCTGCATACACTATCTATATTTGCTGCATACACTATCTATCACTTCTGCATACACTATCTATCACTTCTGCATACACTATCTATCACTTCTGCATACACTATCTATATTTGCTGCATACACTATCTATCACTTCTGCATACACTATCTATCACTTCTGCATACACTAACTATCACTTCTGCATACACTATCTATCACTTCTGCATACACTAACTATCACTTCTGCATACACTAACTATCACTTCTGCATACACTATCTATCACTTCTGCATACACTAACTATCACTTCTGCATACACTATCTATCACTTCTGCATACACTAACTATCACTTCTGCATACACTATCTATCACTTCTGCATACACTATCTATATTTGCTGCATACACTAACTATCACTTCTGCATACACTATCTATCACTTCTGCATACACTATCTATATTTGCTGCATACACTAACTATCACTTCTGCATACACTATCTATCACTTCTGCATACACTATCTATCACTTCTGCATACACTATCTATATTTGCTGCATACACTAACTATCACTTCTGCATACACTAACTATCACTTCTGCATACACTATCTATATTTGCTGCATACACTATCTATCACTTCTGCATACACTATCTATCACTTCTGCATACACTATCTATATTTGCTGCATACACTATCTATATTTGCTGCATACACTATCTATATTTGCTGCATACACTATCTATCACTTCTGCATACACTATCTATATTTGCTGCATACACTATCTATCACTTCTGCATACACTATCTATCACTTCTGCATACACTATCTATATTTGCTGCATACACTATCTATCACTTCTGCATACACTATCTATCACTTCTGCATACACTATCTATCACTTTGCTACACATCTATTTGCATACACTATCTATCACTTGCATACACTATCTATATTTGCTGCATACACTATCTATCACTTCTGCATACACTATCTATCATCTTCTGCATACACTATCTATCACTTCGCATACACTATCTATCACTTCTGCATACACTAACTATCACTTGCATACACTATCTATCACTTCTGCATACACTATCTATCACTTCTGCATACACTATCTATATTTGCTGCATACACTATCTATCACTTCTGCATACACTATCTATATTTGCTGCATACACTATCTATCACTTCTGCATACACTATCTATATTTGCTGCATACACTATCTATCACTTCTGCATACACTATCTATCACTTCTGCATACACTATCTATCACTTCTGCATACACTATCTATCACTTCTGCATACACTAACTATCACTTCTGCATACACTAACTATCACTTCTGCATACACTATCTATCACTTCTGCATACACTATCTATATTTGCTGCATACACTATCTATCACTTCTGCATACACTATCTATATTTGCTGCATACACTATCTATCACTTCTGCATACACTATCTATATTTGCTGCATACACTATCTATATTTGCTGCATACACTATCTATCACTTCTGCATACACTATCTATATTTGCTGCATACACTAACTATCACTTCTGCATACACTATCTATATTTGCTGCATACACTATCTATCACTTCTGCATACACTATCTATATTTGCTGCATACACTATCTATCACTTCTGCATACACTATCTATATTTGCTGCATACACTATCTATCATTTGCTGCATACACTATCTATCACTTCTGCATACACTATGGCTATCACTTGCATGCATACTGCGGCCCTATCTATCACTTCTGCATACACTATCTATCATTTGCTGCATACACTATCTATCACTTGCTGCATACATTAACTATCACTTCTGCATACACTATCTATATTTGCTGCATACACTATCTATCACTTCTGCATACACTATCTATCACTTCTGCATACACTATCTATCACTTCTGCATACACTATCTATATTTGCTGCATACACTATCTATAATTGCTGCATACACTATCTATATTTGCTGCATACACTATCTATCACTTCTGCATACACTAACTATCACTTCTGCAAACACTATCTATATTTGCTGCATACACTATCTATCACTTCTGCATACACTATCTATCACTTCTGCATACACTATCTATATTTGCTGCATACACTATCTATATTTGCTGCATACACTAACTATCACTTCTGCATACACTATCTATATTTGCTGCATACACTAACTATCACTTCTGCAAACACTATCTATATTTGCTGCATACACTAACTATCACTTCTGCATACACTATCTTTTTTGCTGCATACACTATCTATCACTTCTGCATACACTAACTATCACTTCTGCATACACTATCTATATTTGCTGCATACACTAACTATCACTTCTGCATACACTATCTATCACTTCTGCATACACTAACTATCACTTCTGCAAACACTATCTATATTTGCTGCATACACTATCTATCACTTCTGCAAACACTATCTATATTTGCTGCATACACTAACTATCACTTCTGCATACACTATCTATAATTGCTGCATACACTATCACTTCTGCAAACACTATCTATATTTGCTGCATACACTAACTATCACTTCTGCAAACACTATCTATAATTGCTGCATACACTAACTATCACTTCTGCATACACTAACTATAATTGGGGCATACACTAACTATGACTTCTGCATACACTATCTATAATTCTGCATACACTAACTATAATTGCTGCATACACTTACTATAATTACTATATGTATATATATATATATATATATATATATATATATATATATATATATATATATATACTTACTTCTCAGTGTGCATCATTTCCTGAGCGGACAAATCTTTTTTGTGTTCACCGGACTGTTGTGAAATTAAATGAATAAATTATTACAAAAACAATTGTTCATGTAAAATATAAACAATATCGAGGAAACGATTTACTTAAGAAAAGTATTTTTCATTAAGTAATATTTGATATTTGTTTATATAATGAAGAAAAAATCGTTAACATCTTATTGCAGCGCATTTTTCGGATACAATTACGTAAAAATAAGTAATGCTAAATAGGAAAACGAAAGATTTTACTTTTACTAATGTAACCGCAAGTATTACCTGGTATGATACGCTCTCTGATTTGTCTTGATTCCAGTGACATGTATCATCTGTCTTTGACTCTGTCTCCAATGACATCTTCTGATTGCACCTGGTGCTCGTGTTCACATTTTCATTGTCGATGTTTAGTCCAGACGGATCACCTTCCATTGGGTCCTCCATATTCACTACAGGTTGACTGTGTCTTTTAGTTTTGGGCTGTGTTGGAGGAGGCCTCTTTTTTTCTTTAGACTTTTTGTCTTTAGCCTGAGGGAAGTAGCTGGAAGCCTCTGTAGATAAACGCTCCATTCTCTTCAGTTTTTCTTTAAAAGTCAGATTTTCGAGATTTTCCGTTATTCTCTGTGTAAAAAAAAAATAATTTGCGAAAATGTAAGAGGATTAAAGAATTTTTTTTTTTCAGTTTCTCTGTTTTCTTATTAGCTCCATTTTTTCCCCTGTGATGTAAATCGCTGGTAGTTTATCTTTTTATATCGTTATTATTAGAAATATTCTTGTTGACTCCAGCAGTGTTTCTCAAAGTGTGGTACGTGTACCTCAAGTGAATGAATGGGAAACCGTTACTGTAACAACCATATATTGAGGTTATATTATTTTTACAATGGGTACTCAGTAATACGAAAATAAAAGATGGGTACACCGGTGTCAAAACTTTGAGAAACACTGCGCTATAGGTTTAACCATATCAGAGGTAAATGTATAAAAATCTATGAACATCTATATATTAACCATCTATGTATATATCTATATATAGGCATATCTATCTGTCTATTATGTATATTTTCTTTACCATAAACCTACCCTCTTCAAATTTCTATTTCTTATGACACTTTTCACCTTTCTATCTACCAATATTTTAATAGATAATTCCTAAAATGATCTATTTGTTCTATTCTATTTCTATATTTTATAACTTCATCTCTTTCATCTTCTTTTTCTTGAAACTTTAGTTCTTTTTTTCTTGCATCCATGAAACATGCGCCAATCTGCCAAGTCTTCACACTCAATATATAGAGTTATGACCACACATTCAGACACAATCATTTAGACCTATTTATTCACCCAGTTTAAAGGGGTACCCAACATTTACGTTAGGGAAGTAAAGGCTTCTGGGCGTTGTGCTAACCACGCAATCCCTTTATATGCCGAGGTTATAGAAACAGATGAATAGTACACTTCATCTGTCCCAGATGCGTCCTTTTTAGAGCATTTTCGAAAAAAAATGCTCTATTGTCCCCGTTTTGTCTGTCTGTCTGTCTGTCTGTCTGTCTGTCATCACCCTAGATCTCAATAACCATAAGTCCTAGACCCATGATGTATATATCATTTTGTAGGTCTTGGCCTGCCAAGAAAGAGGTTTTTTTCCATTTCGCGATCTGACCTCTCAGGGCCGTAAAAGGGGCCTTAGTAACGTTTTTTACTTCTATAAGCTATATTAATAAAGGAACGCTATATCTCAGCAACTATAAGTCCTAGACCCATGATGTATATATCATTTTGTAGGTCTTGGCCTACCAAGAAATGACTTTTTTTTCCATTTCGCGATCTGACCTCTCAGGGCCGTAAAAGGGGCCTTATAACTGTCTGTCTGTCATCACCCTAGATCTCAATAACCATAAGTCCTAGACCCATGATGTATATATCATTTTGTAGGTCTTGGCCTGCCAAGAAATAGCTTTTTCCATTTCGCGATCTGACCTCTCAGGGCCGTAAAAGGGGCCTTAGTACCGTTTTTTTACTATATAAGCTATATTAATAAAGGAACGCTATATCTCAGCAACTATAAGTCCTAGATCCATGATGTATATATCATTTTGTAGGTCTTGGCCTACCAAGAAATGTCTTTTTTCCATTTCGCGATCTGACCTCTCAGGGCCGTAAAAGGGGCCTTATAACTGTCTGTCTGTCATCACCCTAGATCTCAATAACCATAAGTCCTAGACCCATGATGTATATATCATTTTGTAGGTCTTGGCCTGCCAAGAAATAGCTTTTTCCATTTCGCGATCTGATCTCTCAGGGCCGTAAAAGGGGCCTTAGTACCGTTTTTTACTATATAAGCTATATTAATAAAGGAACGCTATATCTCAGCAACTATAAGTTCTAGACCCATGATGTATATATCATTTTGTAGGTCTTGGCCTACCAAGAAATGTCTTTTTTCCATTTCGCAATCTGACCTCTCAGGGCCGTAAAAGGGGCCTTATAAAGTGCTGTTTTTTACTATATAAGCTATATTAATAATGGACCGCCCTATATCTCAGCAACCATAAGTCCTAGACCCATGATGTATATATCATTGTGTAGGTCTTGGCCTGCCAAGTGTACATCAAAAGTCCATTTCGCGATTTGACCTCTCAGGGCCAAAATATAAGAGATTGTCATGTACCGTTTTGCTTATATTTTAAATATAAATAATAAAAGCTAATCAAAGGGGCGTAATCATTATTTATTTTTGTAACAGTTATTCAACATGACTTACTTGTCCTTTTAATATCTTTTTTTCAGATATATGCATTACACAATTGAATTTATAAACATTTCCAAAATTTACAAATATTTACTGAAAGATAACAAACGTACTGAAAATGCGCTAACACGTCCTGTGTCCAGAATGGAACAGGCTTAATTGCTTGTTTTTTATACACTTTATACTTTTTTAATTGGTAATTAATCAAAAATTGCCAGTATTCAAAGCAAATTTCTAAATGTATATACAACTACTTACATTAATACTGGGTTACGCCGTTTTCTTCAAAAGAAAAAAAAATGTGAGTTTCAAACAACTTTTTAAATATTACACGGGATGTTCACAGCATTAACATGTTGTTTTTTTAAGCAACAACATTTCATGTCATTGCTCTGTTAACACGTATTGCAAGATACCACTAATGGTTTATTGTTAGCTACTATAATAATGATGTAGCTTCAATACTTTTTCTTTTTCTCTTAAACCGGAGTTTCCAAGATCATAGTTCAGTAAAAAGATAATAGGAAAAAAAAATGAGAACCCGTTTGCCTATATGTGTGATAGAGTCCACCTATCCTTTCCTCATACAGGGTATAAATATTTTAAATGACATTTTTATAATAGATGAGAGGAATAAGACTTCCATGTTAGATACAATTTAGATAACAGCACATCTTAGTTCAAAATAATGTAATACATTAAATAAAACACAACAATCAGTAATAAGTTATTCCTTCTATTGACGCACTTTCAGGGGCGGATTTAAGGGGAGATTAATCCAATGTTAACCCCAGGGGGAAAAAAATGTTTAAAAAGTTAATGACAAAAATGGTTGATAGCTATCTCAAACAGTTTTGAGGATAAAATATATTTAGTCAGAGATTTGTTGGGGGGGGGGGATGAAAAGAAATCGATGATATATGTCAGTGCAAAATATTTCAGCGTAGGTGATAATTGCACACTCGGACGATTCCCCCCCCCCCACCTACCAAGAAAGTGGGGGCCCTAAGGTAAAGATCTTGTATAGTTTATATGGAAATCCTGCACTTTTTATAAGGATAGCACAGGGATCCAGGTCTGTTTGCTTTGCCATGTCCAGTCACGCACTTATGTCTCTCGTGGCCTCGCCGGTGACCTTTGCACTAATGACACTTAATGTAGATGAAAGAATGGGCACCATAAAAACCGTACCATTAGAGGCTTTATTGCATGTAGAAGAAAGATATCAACTCATTCCTGGTGGGACATTACAAAGAAAGATAAAGACTGGTAGGAGTTAGAATTTAGAAAATGGCTGTTAATTTTAACTATATATATATATATATACATACATATGTATACATAGGCAAACTAAAAGAACGTCTAGGACTTCAACTGACAAAGGGCACCTTCTAGTACCAATGTTTGTTTATAAAATACGATGGATGGTAAGACCGAACAGAAAGTCCTACGTATTTTGTGTTCAAAATTCTTTCCTGATTGCAAGATTTTACCACAAATAAGAAGCCGCCTTCCAAGTGTTTTGCAATTCCTCGCACCCATAGAATGGCGCAACCCTGTACACACACATATATATATATATATATATATATATATATATATATATATATATATATATATATAACATATGCATTAGTTTAAAATTTCCCAAAACACAGAACACCCAGAAAGAGCAACTTAACTTAAGTCTGTTAATTTTAACAGACTTAAGCAGTTCCAGTCTTCAAGATAAGTTCTGTTCAACGTTGTCTTAACAACATGGGCTGCGTTACGCGACCGCATTCACTATTAGTACAAAATGAGAGAGAACTAGAGAATAAGATATAAATATACCTTTAATTTTTTTTTTACAACGATGTATGTACTGGCTAGGCTGTATGACGGCTAGGCTGTATGACGGCTAGGCTGTATGAAGACTAGGCTGTATGACGCTAGGCTGTATGAAGACTCGGCTGTATGAAGATTAGGCTGTATGACGGCTAGGCTGTATGAAGACTAGGCTGTACGCATTCATGTTGTTTATCTACGATGTTTTTGTACAAAGGCACTGAACTGTACAGTCAGTCATATACATACACAAGTCAATGAACTGTACAGTCATATACATACACAAGTCGGTGTTTACCTACAATTAGAGTAAAGCGAAAACGTTTTACAAAGTTTGGCATGAATGCAAAACATAACACTCCAGCACTTAAATAGACAGACATACACTCTTTCTCACACACACACTCACACATACACACACTTACACACACACTCACTAACACACACTCACTCTCACGCAGTGGCGTAGCGAGTAGGGGGCAAAGGGGGCATCATGCCCCGGGTGCTGCTCACAAAGGGGCGCCAAATGGTATATTTTACATATAATATTATATGGTTTTCGATATGGGGGGGATGTGTGTGCTAAAAAGGTATTGCGTCCCGGGCGCGAGTTAAGCTTGCTACGCTCCCGCTCTTACACACACACACACACACACACACACACACACACACACACAGAAAACGCTGTCAGGAAGATGACGTTAGCAACAATTTAATTTATTGCTGAAGTTTTTTTTTTATGCTTTTCACCTGAAAGCAGCGATACGTGATCTAAGAAATCTATTTATGGGTGTGTTTCTGAGAAACTGTTTATTGTCTCTGCGTGAATTTATGACATTGCATCAAGCGACGTACTATCACAGACATGACTCTAATAACATATCTACACCAGACAACGATAAGACATTATGGCTTGGTAAGAGAAAGGCTTTGCTTAATACCTGTTATGTAAATATATCTCCTTCTCTGGGGGGGGGGGGCTAAACTCCCGCACCGCTATACATCATCACTAAGGGGCCCTTAGAGCCAAAAAAGTTTACCACTTGGGCCCTTAAATATTTCGGCCCCACGCTCTTGGCCAATAATACGGCATGAATGACTTGGAACAATTTAGTTTGTCATTAGCAATGGTTATAGACACTGCTTCAAACAATATGACATGGGTATGCAATATAACATTTTGTAGCATCCAGATTGTTTCACTTACATGCATTAAAGCTGTTTCGAAATATATATGCCACATTTGATTTAATCAGGTATAACAAAAAAGTAGGCTAAAAGTTCCCTTAGTTTTAAAGGGCTTTCAAGGTAGATGACGTGTAGAATTTGTTTGTTTCTTTAACCTCTGCATATTTCGGGATTTACTTCCGCAACTTAAGTCAGGTACCCATTTTATCCTGGGTGGAGGACCTGGAAGACTTTTCACAAAATTTAATCTAGAAAAGTTTCCATGGCTTTCACCGAGGATCGAACCCTGAGCTATTTTTATACATAGGTCGTTTATAGGCAACAACACATTTTGTCTAGCCAAAAAATGTGTTGAAAGTTGAGAAAAAGTGATAATAAACAAGACTTCTGATATGATGGGGGAAAACCCAAAAGTTCAATAGGGAACAGCGGGAAAGTCCCAATTGGTCTGTATTCAAAGTTCATGACTTAAGAACTGTTAAAAAAAAAAGTTAGAGCTAACACGCATTAATTCATCATATTTTTCAGTTTTCTTTGAGTCGATGGACCATACAGGTAAGGTCTTCTTTATTTTCTACTTATCAGTTATTACACTCATGTTTTACAACATATTTTAAAGACTGTTAATTTAAAAGCTAGTAAATGAATAGTATATTCTGATCATTACGTTTATCCTTATACTGTATAATATCATATGCAGTGGCGTAGCGCGGGGTGGGCAAAGGGGGCATCGTGCCCCGGTCGCTACTCACAAAGGGGGCGCCAAATGGTATTTATTTTACATATAATATGATATGGTTTTCGAATGTGGGGGGAGGCGCTAAAAAGCTATGGTCCCCGGGCACGAGTTAAGCTCGCTGCGCCACTGATTATATGAACCGTTTACCCATGAGTTCACTTCTATAAAGTAAACAACAATAGTGATTATAAGAATTTTTAAAATTTTTAACATTTTCTACATGGGATAAATTAATTTTTCCATTTTTCCCGTTTTGAACAACTTTTGTATTTTTTAACTTACATTTTTTTTCATCACTCAGCGCACTTACATCTGTAAGTAAATTTATGAATAAAACAAATATCATGTATAAAAGGCGTAATGTAATATTCCGTGAGAGATACTCATCAATGTGAACGTCTTCAAAATATCATGACGTCCAACCCAACAACTCCGCACAAATCCGGTACAGAGATGTCAGGAGAAAGTTGCTCAGCTTTAGATTCTGAGAGCAGCAATGACACTGAAACCCATTCAGCGTGCGGAGGAACTGCAAGTGCCAAGGACTTGATATCCCAAATGCAAGATCAACTTACACATTTTCAACAAAGTTTCCATATCAAAGAGGTATTACAGGGACATTCTTTTTTAATCTTTCCAGTAACTTTAAAAAAAAAAGTGTAGTATTATTTTTTCTTTTCTTCTTTCCTTTTGTAAGAAAAACTAAATTTTAAAATTTTGTAAGCAAAACTATAATTACAAATTTGTTATCCAAACTAATATTTTTACATAACACTCAAATGACTGACAGGCTAAAAAAAAATATTCGGGTATCATCGGCAACAGCTACAACCGCCCCCAAAACTACTGATCGATCGATGACCCATTAAAGCAGACGTGACTTTGATATATCTGTTTTAAAAAGCGTAGTGTCAAGGGCGGGTGTCAAAGGCGTGGCTTATCCCCTTAACTATGGAGTATTGATTGTACCGGAACGCTTTTATATCATAGTTCTTATCCGCTAAAGTCGGTTACAGGTTAAAGCTTACCCCATTGTTTCTATAAATCACATCGCAAACCCACAGATGACCTGGTACCCTACTTTGTCAAATACTTCACTATATTATTCAGCTGCATCATAAAAGTACGAATAAAAAATATCATAAAAAAGTATTTATTAGAGCTCGTAAAGATAGCTTTTAGTTATCACACTGGTCAACCATCTAGTGCCCCACTGCCACAGATACCACCCTCTTCCCTCGTTCAGTGCAAATGCCTAGCAATACTAATGCTGTAAGATCCCCGACGGGTACATAACTGGCAAGTCACACATTCATGTGGTCATATGCAGAACTGGCGTCATTCATTCATGTGGTCAGATGTAAAACTGGCAAGTCACACATTCATGTGGTCAGATGTAGAACGGTCGAGTCACACATTCTTGAGGTCAGACTAGAACGGTCGAGTCGCACATTCATGTGGTTAGATGTAGAACGGTCGAGTCTCACATTCATGTGGTCAGATGTAGAACGGTCGAGTCACACATTCATGTGGTCAGATGTAGAACGGTCGAGTCACACATTCTTGTGGTCAGACGTAGAACGGTCGAGTCGCACATTCATGTGGTCAGACGTAGAAAGGTCGAGTCACACATTCATGTGGTCAGATGTAGAACGATCGAGTCACACATTCATGTGGTCAGATGTAGAACGGTCGAGTCACACATTCATGTGGTCAGATGTAGAACGGTCGAGTCACACATTCATGTGGTCAGATGTAGAACGGTCGAGTCACACATTCAAATTATTGCACGCACTTAGACCGAATCAGTTAGCAAGACACTATCACGAACTCGCCAGTCTGTGACCAACGTTTTGTTTTTAAATATAAAAAAACTATGTTTATTGAATTTAGTCAGTAATATTTAATATTATAACAAGGTGGTGCTTTGGTTGTGACTCCGGGCTGCTGCTGTAGAGTATAGGCTCACACCCATACGTGCCCATTCAAATAATTTTTATGACGCCTCCTTTGCATTTTGCACGTTTGGATGCCTGTATTATATCAATCTTAGAAGTAATTTAACAATATAATAAGAGACTATTTGATGAAGGACGAAAACAAAAATTAACGAAAAACTAACCATTTGGTTTTGATTTTCTTTTTTTCGGTGATTTCCTACAATAAAAGCTAATTTCCAATATTTCTTTTTATTCTCTCTATTTCTTACATCTTAAGAAATGAACATGAAATCTGTCTTATTTTTGCCATTTAAAAACAGACGTATTTGGCTTTCAGATGAACTCTGAGCATGTCTTAGCTGTCAATCTTGGTGGACTATCGATAGAACCTAACTTAAAACGTAACGCACCAATGTAAGCTGTTGAGATGTTCTACATGTATAAATACTATACTTTATATTTTCTTAATGTTTTCATATTATAAAGACTCATTAGCTCACATATTTCAAACGCATTCTCTACACATTGTTTGGGAAGATTATAAATAGGATTTAATTTTGACGATCATGATAATTTAACGATATATACTTATGTAAAATAGGTCAATAAATGGACAAATACAGATAAAATGACTATTTAAAAAAATATATAAAAATCACTCCAGTTAAACCCACTCATGTTAAGTCCACTCTTGTTAAACTCACTCCAGTTAAACTCACTCCAGTTAAATTCACTTCAGCTAAACTCACTCCAGTTAAACTCACTCCAGGAGTGTGGTGATTATGGTAAAGAAAGTTTTTCTTTGACTCAACAATAAACTCTATTGGATGTTTTTGAATTTGGGTAGCTCATTAGTTAGTTAGCCATCATTCTATAGATTGACAACAATAACACGAAATAACACGAAACATTATGTATTAATGAAATAGTATCATTTAAAGACAATTAAAAAATAATAAAATATTAAATATTACTATAAAAATGTATACAATTTTATTTAATGTCAGTAGTTCATTTGGATCTAGTAGCAATGTAATAATTGTTGTTTCCATTCTCCACAGGGTAAAACCATTACAGGAGATCGACTTGTTCCTTATAGGTAAAACTGGCAACGGCAAAAGCGCTGTAGGAAATTCCATTCTCGGACGATACGCCTTTGAAAGTAAACCATCTCTTGCTTCCGTAACTAGCTTAATAACATACAACGTGGCAGAGGTCAGAGGTTATAGGTTTAAGGTCGTTGACGGGCCTGGAGTCGGAGATACAAATCTAGATACAGAGGAAGACGTAAGTGCCGCCATAGAGGTTGTGTCTAAAGCTGTTACAATCAGCCCCAACGGATACCACGCATTTCTACTCGTCTTGAAGTTCGGTCAACGCTTCACCCCGGAGGAACAAGCTACAGTAGGGTTACTCAAGACGATCTTCGGCGAAGCATTCTTCAAGAGATTTTGTATTATAGTTATGACATGCGGAGATAACTTCAAAAAGGAAATACAAGGTACTTTTAAAGACTGGGTGCTGGAGCAGAAATGTGAAAAGTTTCAGCAGACGCTGAGAGAATGTGGTAACCGAATTGTATTGTTTGACAACAGAACACAGGATTCTTCGGTGAAAGAAAATCAGTTAAACGCACTCCTAAAATGGATCGACAAGTTAAAGTCCGAGAAATTGTCGTTATTCCAACGAACATTTCCAGTCAGCCAAAGCCGCAAGAGATCTTTTGTTAGTCGAGACAGGAAGAGAAATAATATCTGAGAAAATCATGACCGAAGCTAATCTGATATTTCTTAATCTGCAAGAAATAGTAAAAGAACGGAACCCACACCTAAATAGTCAAAGCTTGCAAGAGCTGTCAGTGAGGGCAGCGAAACTGTGTCATCAAATTACTGAAACTGATAAAGGGACAGGTGCTTTGCATGCGCTGCTCAGTCACGTTCAAACGATAGCCAATACAATTCAAACTGAAACGGCAATGGCAAAGAAGATTGCCGAAGAGAAAGATGCGTTTAAGAAAAGAATGAAAATTGAAGCGCATAAGTACGCCAAAATGTTACAGCAACAGAAAGATGAGCTAGGCAGAGGTTTCATAGATGAAAGGACAGAGACGAGAAGAAGATCCAAGAGCTTCGGGAAGAACTGAAAAGTATGAAAGACAAGGAAGAAACTTGGCAAAAAGAGCGTGATGCTATTGACAGAATGCACAGAGCCCGGCTGGAGTACCAACAGAAGAAACTACATCCT
The DNA here is from genome assembly GCA_021962125.1 of Bulinus truncatus. Classification (NCBI taxonomy): domain Eukaryota; kingdom Metazoa; phylum Mollusca; class Gastropoda; family Planorbidae; genus Bulinus; species Bulinus truncatus. The sequence continues at coordinate 14,114,037 of JAGDYQ010000004.1, read as the reverse complement.
GTAGGATTAGCATTAGAAGAAATGAAAACTGAACAGATTCAGAAAGTGGACAAACAACTGTCACAGTCTTTGTTTTCTAAAATTAGAAACAAATTCAGACGCTGATTATTAAAAAGTATCATCATATAGACACTTGTGAAAGTCAGCTTCTATACCGTATTTACACGGCGCACTTATCAACCAGGATCTAACAATAAAACTAATCTAAAATTGGACATTATATAAAGTTTTCTAAGAAATGCTGAGTCAGTAAAATAAAAGCTGTGTGTATCACTCCTGGAATTATATTGAATATTTATGTTAATTTAGATGGAATCTAGAAATACATTTGAGATAAATACAGATTTTTTTAAAGTAAAAAGCTATAAGTGATATTTTTCGAAGATAAAAAATTTATTGGTACAAAATAAAATGAGTGTTTGTTTAAAAGGTAACACCCACACAAACACACAACATATACACTTACACACATACACACACATACACACGGGTGTTTCACTCTATCTTCACTCTATCTTCACTCTATCTTCACTCTATCATCTGTTAGCACATCAATCTTTACGTTGTTACAGTTATGACATTCAATATTTTTCGACTTCTTAAACTAAAACTGTTGGTACCCGGCCAATATTTACAGGAGTTCAACGCCCAGTCCTGGACTAAACAGTGAAATAGGTCTTCTTTATTCTTAAACAGGCAGAGGGAGAGAGAGAGAGAGAGAGAGAGAGAGAGAGAGAGAGAGAGAGAGAGAGAGAGACGAGAGAGAGAGAGAGAGAGAGAGACGACAGAGAGAGAGAGAGAGAGAGAGAGAGAGAGACGAGAGAGAGAGAGAGAGAGAGAGAGAGAGAGACGAGAGAGAGAGAGAGAGAGACGAGAGAGAGAGAGAGAGAGAGAAAGAGAGGATAAAAAGGAGAAAAGAAATATTGCAGATAAATATACAATTATTCGCATTAATTTGTGTACTGTTTCATTCTATTTCCTACATTAGTCTTAAGTACGAAGAAATCTTATTCAAATCCTTCTGATATGTCAGTTTCAGATACACAAAATACAAAAATTCAATGGCTAATAAATCAGTGTAATAAAATCTACATAGAACATGTCAGTGAATGTCACAAGATGTAATATCTCTGCTTATTTTTATGTTTACATTTCACACTGGGTATTCAAGCGTAGGACATTTTCTAAAGAACATTTCTGATTTACTTGACTGAGTCGTTGAGTGACTAGACGCATATTCTAACATGTTTTATATGTGACAACATTGCGTTACAGGTGCTGACATAGTCACAGACATAAAATAATTTACCTAAGCAACAGAATGTAAATAAATGTGATAGAAAAAAAAATAAAGAGAAGTGAATTACAATAACATGAAATAATTTTTATTTTCCGAGCAAACTAATGGTAGACCATTGGCATTGGGAGGCATTTACCTGTTAGCATTCCAGGTGAGACATCTGTCTCATATAAGAACTTCCTGCACAAAGAAAATGTTCGATCCTAGCGCATTCAATGCTAGTGACTTCAATTCTCATTATATGTACATAACAAAGTCCTATGGTCCAG
>JAGDYQ010000004.1:14062069-14111968 GCA_021962125.1 Bulinus truncatus | reverse complement strand
AACAGAGTTCAAGTATCTACCAGTATGCAGATATTTAATGAATTTCGCTAGTTTACCCGATTAATTATAATATACACACCACAATATCCACAAATTCGTAGCTAGCTGCTGTTGCACCCTACGGAGGATTATTCATATTTTTGACGTCTCCTCTGCTACTCACCAACCCGAATAGTGTAAAGCTTTCAACAATTTCAACATTTCATGTGTAAATAGTGTACAAGATCACTTCCTTCATAAATTGAATGCCTTGGATGTATGGTTCTCAGACGTCTGTCTTCTCCAATGATATGTCTGGGCCATATCTCTTAACGATTTAAGTAGTCCTTTCTACGATTGTATTCCAGTATTGTGCATACTTTGATTAATTGTTTATACATTTTAAACCTCATAGTTGTTGTGCTATAAGATATGTCCTTTCTTGCAGTGACTTGCTGACTTAGTTAATTATTGACATTAATCTTGAACAACATCCTAGCATAGGCAAACACATAAATGAGAAATATATTAAAGATACTGGATTGGTTATTCCAGATTGAGTATAAGATGCGACCCGCGTACAATAACATGTCTTAAAGTTGAATATATACTTCAGTTACTTCAATGTAAAATTCAATTTGATGTCCATCTCTAAAATCTTTCTGACCTTTCAATGCTACATATACAACTGACAACACCTTATATTTCAGAGAAATGCTACACAATTGTTGAAAATCGACTGTGAATTCTATTTCTTCTTCCAAACATACTGAAAACAAATTTATAGTTCAGTGCGTAAGCATATCATAATACTTTATGTAACTATTTAGCACTATGATTTGTAGCCCGATAAGTGCACCTGTACAAATTTAATATTGCATTAATTTATAATTAATGAATGAACGCTCGGCCTACTGGAATATCTGACTAAACGATTATAACTTTTAATGTATTTTTGTTTCAAAATAAGTCAAAATATTTAGACTAGTGCACTGCACACTTAAATTCATATAAAATAACCAACATTATTATTTAGATAATGTCAATCCATTTCTTTAATCGGATAATATATTTTGCCTTACTTTCATTACACTCTGAAGAAACCTTGGAATTAAACCTAAAATCATTTACCATAACAGTGATAATCAATCTTAAAACGCCCGTTCCCAATTTCAACAACTGTCATTTTTTTTCAGATCCCTCCCCCTACGTTGTGGATGCAATTAAAGGCATCCCCTATATCCGAGTTTTGACCAAGTATAAGGAGGATGCAATAACCTATATGTGTCTTTGAAATAAATGGTGTTATATATATATATGTTTCGGTTTTAATTTTTCTTAATATTGTTTTAACTCTCTCCTTGCACAATAAATAGGGCATTCCAGGAAACCTATAAATTACGTTTGCAAAGCAGATACTTGTGATGCAAGGGCAGCAGAGTTGTGATAATGAAGCCGCATTGTAAAAGAGTGGCCATTATAGTTGTTTTGGGCCGCTTTATCAAATAGGGACAGTAGGCACTGTGCCTAAGGCCTACGAACTTGTCAAGGGTTTACGAAAGTATGTTAACTTTTGGGCTCATTGTCTTAGCAAAATCACATATGACGTTTTCAAATGTCATCAGATGATTTTAAATTGAAAGTAATGCCTGGGAAAATAGTTGTGTTGTCACAACGTTGACCGAAGATACGTTTTTATCAATGTGAGTTCATAAAAGGAACGTTCCTCTTCAGCACTTATTCCAAAAAATTAAAAGATACATCCGGAAGGCAATATTTACATTTGGAAAACTTGTCACCAACCTATTCTGTATTTGCGCTATAAACATCCATGAGAAAGAAGGAATTCAATAGTAAATGCCTATTCCATATGGTGTTGTGTAGGCTGCTCGCCGTTTTCCCATTTCCCTAATAAGTTTATCTATGGTAACATAAAAGACAGTACGGAAAATTGCACTAGGACTCATACCTAAAACCGGATCATTACCATCCACAACGTCATCATGAAATCGTTAATGCTGTCGTTTGCGTTGTGTACATTCTTTATAGTCCGTTTGTGAGAGCTCTTTTGCTATACCTTCGTACATTTCAAATTTATCACGAAAGTTAAGAATAAGACTTCATACAAGATAATGGTCGTTAACTCAATTCCAGGCTCTAGTAGTTAGAGCTTTGTTGACAATATCAATATTTTTTGGAGCAAGTCTTTCCAAATCACACACATTAACACTATCTCAAAATGGTCCAACTTCTTTATGAGTGATTTGGCTTCATGCATAGATGCTGGTGGTTGACGTACACTTGTAGCAACATCAGACAATGCTTGTCAAATGCCCTTATAATTGGCAAAAAAAGCTCTAGTAGCGTCACTTCGTGCTGACCAACTTGTTGCTGATAGCCCTTGCAACATAAAGGTTTTTTTTTCCGACACTCGGTAAATTTTAACCATCGCTGCTGTGAAAGCGAAAAAAAAAACGTATAAACTGACTTAACAATAGCAACACAGTTGACTGCAGCTGAACAGCTCTCAGCAGTAGATGAGCCTACCAAATGTAAGATGTTGGCAGCCCATGGCACCCACTTCGCTAATTTATTAATCTCTCTAAATCTAGCTAGTACTCCGGAATAAATCCCACTTATATTACTCGCATTGTCATAGGACTGCGATCTGCTATAGCTGATATCTGTAACATGAAGTCTTAGAGTACTCACCAACAGAACTAAAAGGTATTTATCATCGTGTTGTGCAATTAGAATGAACTGAAAAAAAAAACTCTACAACACTTCCACTTTTGATAAACAAAGCGAACTATAACTGTCAGCTGATCCATATGACTTCGAAAAAGTAAATGAAATGTCATTATCACTAAAAATAAATATATAAATGTTGCAGTCAGTGTCTCTGCTCATAAATTGCAGCAACGAACCCCTAATTTTTTTCAATGCTTTTCTTTCTCCTCCTTTTTTATCCGCTTCTCAAATCCACACTATATGTGCTATAATTGTTAAATCAAACATATCCGTACATGCCATGATTAGACACACATTTTTATAGCTTGCGCCTACATTTACTTATATCGGAAATTAAAGTTAAAAAAGGGTAAAAAACTGACTACAAATGTGTTTACCTAATCTGGTACTAGAAATCTAAATCTAAATGCAACAGCAATCATTGAATATACAATATAAATAATCAAATACCTGAAAAGGTTGAAAACACAATAAAACCAAATGCAATCATCTTAAATCAATCTGAAAAAAAGATGCATGAAATTTAAGACGGTAATACAATTTTAAATCTATATACAGTCGATTCCGCTTAATTGGGACACATCGGGACCGAGGCTTTTTGTCCCAATTAAGCGGCTGTCCCAATTAAACATACTAATTTATTATTGGCTTCTTGGTTTGATTTCTTTGAGATTTGTCCCGAATAAGCGGCTGTCCCAACTAAGCGGTGTCCCAATTAAGCGGAATCCACTGTATTTTGTTTTCGCTTCGAAGTCCTTTTTAAAACTTAAAATAATATTACCTTTTCTACATGTCAGGTTTCTTTTTTTTCTGTGACAACATTCTCTCTTTGCCATTTACTGCTTATTCTACGTATTCTACTTTTCAACATTGGCACAGGGAAAAAAATGACGTATTAGCGTCAAATTTAAAGAAATATTGTATACAAGCTACTCCCTAAAATGCTTGCATAGAGTTATATCCCCTTAGGCTTGATCGGTAGGTTAGGTTTGTTTGGTTTCGGTCAGATCCGATTTTTTCATGATTGTATTTTAAACTGGAATACTGTTGTATTAATTTTTTACTTTCGATTTATCGCAGAACCCAAATCGTTATTATTTATATTACAAGCTGTACCCTGCAAAGCCTTTGTATAGAGATAGACTATTGTAAAGCCAGTGCTGAACCTAAGGATCTTGAGGCCCGGGGCTTGGCCTCTTTTGGGGCCCCTGCAATTTTTATATTCGATATTATTACATGCGACTATGTACTTAATATTTAATGTAAAACAAATTGTGAGGGCTCCCCCAAGCTGGGGCCCGGAGGAATTTTCGATTTTCGACCCCCTCCTCTTACCCTACGTACGCCTCTGTGTTCAGATTTGATACATATTTTCAAAATATTTTTTTAAGCTATGAAATAGTTAAAAACCGAATTAGTTGTTGTTTCTTTTTGTTACAAAATCCCAAAAGATAAATTATTTCAATTACAAAAATGTTAAAGAGATATAATCAGTTACTTTTCATTAAAACAACCAAAATGATACATTCTGAAAAAAAAACACAATAAAAAAAATAAATAAATAAAAAAAAAAACGTCCGAGAGGGGTATCGAACCTTGATAGCATAAAAAACCACAGGTTGCTTAGCCACACGATCGTTATAAAACTTTTAATGTATTATCTTAAAAAAAAAAATGCTCGATTATTTTGCACTTCCACTTGACTTAGTTTTAGGCCTATACAATCTTATTTTGTAATTTAGAATAAATCAAAGCCCTATTTATTTAAAAAAATATAAATATCATAATAGCTGAAAACTTCATTTGTATAGAAATCAGCAGATTTTCTTATTTTTTTTTAAGATTACATCGACTTTTATAAAGGAACTTTAATTACGAAATTAGATACGACGAACGCGCTCACTAGTCTTATCGTCGGATAATTTTTGATTATTACTATTGTTTAAATTTGACGATGTAAAAATGCTATCTGTTGTAATAAAAACTTAAATAATTTAATGATATTATGTTATTATTACTTTTTAATAATTGGGACTTTTTCATTTAATAATAAAAACCACAGAAACTATTTAAAATTGTAGATTTAAAAAAAAAAAAAGAAATCTCGAATCGAGACGCGGGCAAGATGCCATTTTGAATTCTTGTTTTCTGCTTTCGATTTAACGCAGGATCAAAATCAATAGTATATTATTAGATTGGTTAAAAAGCTTACTACATAATATTATTATTTCATATACAAGCTAGTTAATTGTATATATTCTAAACTCATTCAGGGTGGCATGAATGTGTATATTACATATCGTAATAGACATCAATATATCTTCTGAAAAACACATTATTCATTTTAAACTCACTCCTACTTCACATACTCTATCGTTCATATGTTTGTATTACATCACTCCTCTACATTAGATATATAATCTTTTAAACACATTTTTTGGTATTTTTATCCTCAAATTCTGCTTATTCTTCCCTACCGTTCTTCGCTTATTCCCAAAATATATTATCTTTTATTAATTTCGAATTTATTTATTCATTATAAACAAAGAAATACAACTTTCCGTCTATATATTCGACGCCAGTATAAATCTGTTATTGACATATGTTTGAATTAAATAGCTCAGGACAACCATGACCCGTTACTATACAAAACAGTTGAAAGGTCACTTAAGCTAAGAAAGTAGATTTTATATGTATAAATTTAAAATTGCAAAATGATTGCACGGTATGTTGAAGGATAAAATATTAATGGAAATATACTAGTTTAGATTTCCATTGCATAGCACGGACATTTTCATTTATGCAATAGTGTTTTATTTTATTTTTTTCTTGCTGTAAATAAATAGCCTAACTAAAAACGAACATTGATTCCAAAAAAAAAAAAATAGATACTAATACTATTTAGCAATATCACAACAGAAAAAAAGCAAGATTTAGTTATGATAATTTCAGTCAAATGGGGTCTTAATGTAAATGCACACATAGGTAAACAAACTACAAATTCTTCTTAAAAACGACGGCTCAAATTATTAGACGGTCCAAATTATTGTATGTTTGTAGCTAAAGATGGCCGTTAGCAATTTTAAAACATATTTGAATTTGGTTATAACTAATTTAAGCAATATATTAAAACTAATTTTTTGCATTATTTATTTTTTTTTTTTTGCTTTTCAAATTAGCAATTAACAGCCACAATAAATCAGATTTACACAAGTTTACCAAGGTCAAATAAAATGAGATGTAATAAATACGAATTTGAATTGGTGGAACTAAATATACTTTATAGTAAAATAACAAAATGTTGTTTAAATATTTAGAAAGCATTTTGCTACTTGATCTTTTAAGACCTATTCCCCACCCCTCACCAAGTTACATATTTTCTGTCCCCGCATGCATACAATAATCAGTGTATCGTAAATGATTTTGTAATTAAAGAGTTTCTTGGTAAACTGTGGTTTTTAAATGAACCAGTAAAAAAAGCCTATAAAAAGATGAGCTCAATGTATATAAAAAAGCAAATATAAAAATATAACATTTAGGAGACCCTCTTCAAATTAGAAGCTACCCGTACAGTTCGATGGCCACTTTGCGCCTACTTTCAATATTTCTGTTTTTTATTAGTCCAGTAACGAAATTTTTTTTTAAAACATCGTCTTTATCTATATTCATATCAATCAACACTCCGGTCATTGAGCAAATCAAAAACATATCATTTGTGTTTTTTAAAAAAAAAATTGGCTGTTTTTGAGGAAAAATACTTAATTTTTTTCCATTAAAAAAAAATGAAAAGCACCTATGTTCTCACTCTTTCCTTTTTTTAAAAATTATTTAAAACAATTATACTTACTTTATAGTTTTTCTTCCAGTTAGCTCATGAAAAAAGACGTATGCGCATGACTGTAGCAGCCTACTTCATTCCTATAACAGAAAAAGAAATATTTTCTTTGCACTTGAAAGATAATCTTTATCAGTATTTTTCTGTAGTATATAGCCTTTGAGAATCTTCTAGTTAAACCTTTAAAGTAACAGTATTAAAGATCACCAGTTTTTAAAAATCTACTGATCTAAAAATTCTTTCGTCCTCTTTTAACTTTAACTTTTCCAATTGTAAAATTATTATTTTCAAGATGTAATCTAGCTTAACTGTGTGTATAAGACCCACATTTTTAACCATGTCCTTTTCTATTTATTCACTAGTAAGGTTTACATTTGTACTTTCTATTGACTAATGATGACAATCAGACAGAACTATGTTGTATCAGCGTTACATACATCCTATAGCTATAACCTAAAGCTATAAAGCACTTTAATATAGACCAAAGAACTTAGAGCTACCTTGAACTATATTAGAGATAAAACATAGATTTTTTAGTCCAATGTACGTGGAAACAGAGACTTAGTCTGGTGGTGAAGTTTTATTTCCATATATCTTCATGTCAACAAATGAAGTATTAAAAATGACTTTGATTAATAGTGGATTGATTTTTAAATGGGTCAATGCTCAAAAGCGCATATGTGGTGAGGATCTCTAGAGTCAACAAATACAAGTATCAGAATAGTAGAGAATTTGGATAACTCTCTATGCTTATACTAAGACGCATTGTTTGTTGTCTGTTTTCCCTTATTACTCAAGATCTAGACAACCAAGTAACGTGAAATTTGATACACGTACACATACTTGTATGGGGAAGGTTATAGGACAGGTTTCTTTTTCATTCATTAGTTGGTATTAAATTTGCATAATAAATTATTTTGGCATTTTAGTATTTTACTATATTAGAAAGACTCTAATCTCGATGGCGTGCCATAAATAAAACTCTTCTTTGCACGTCATTTTTCTGATAATCCGTTAGAACTCTGCGTTACACTGGTGCTGTGGAAGTCGTGCTTTTGAGGCCACACGCAGAATTGTTTGATGTTTCTTTCATGGCTTCCCGATTTGTACAGTTTGAGGAAGGTAAATGAATGAAGAAGGATTTTAGAAGAAGTGTGAAGCTATATAATATGTATATATATATATATATATATATATGTATATATATATATATATAGAGAGAGAGAGAGTAGTGGGTAGAGAGAGAGAGGAGAGAGAGACGGGAATAGATGGGGGGGTAGGGGGAGAGAGAGAGGAGGAAAGGAGGGATTGGAAGGGGGAGGGAGGGAGGGGGAGGGAGGGAGGGGAGAGGGGGAGAGAGAAGGAGTGAAGGAGAGAGAAGGAGTGAGGGAAAGAGGGAGAGAGAAAGGGAGGGAAGGAAGGAAAAAGAAAGGAAGAGTGAGGGGAGAGAGTGGTAGGGAGGAGATGGGATGGAGGAGAGAGGATGGGAGAGAGGGAGGATGAAGATAAGAGGAGGGCGCGAGGGAGAGAGGAAATTTGGGAGGGAGGAGGGAGGAGGAGGGCGGGGAGGAGAGAGAGGAGGGGAGATAGGGAGAGGAAGGATGGAGAACGGAGAGAGGAGAGAGGGTAAGGGAGAAAAAGGGAGGGAAGGAGAGGGAGGGATTAAGGAGGAAATGGGAGAGGATATAAGAGATAAAGTGAGAGGAGCCAGGGAGGGAGGAAGGATGAAGGGAGGGAAGGGGGAGGGAGGGAGGGAAGGCAGGACAAGGGGGAGGGGAAGGAGGAGGGAGAGAGGAGATTTGAAGTTAGGAGAAATTTGAAATCAAGAATTGAAGAAGCATAAAACTCTGATAAACTCAATATAGCTCAGAACACCAAATGACAATGTAAACTTGATCTTTATAACTTCATTATAGTTGATACGACTCTCAGAAGCTACCTTCCACTTAACATGTCTCTTTATGGGTGAATATAAGGGTCAGGCATATGGGCTGTTCTCCACATTATATGAAATTCTCAGTGATTTGATCAGTCATTCCCTCCATTTTGCCGCGCCTACTGCTGCCACTGAATCGTGTTTAACAACTGGTTTTTCAGGGGAAATGGATCGCCTCCGAGGTGGCCCCTCCGCAGGGATGATATGTTTGCTGGCCCTAGGCGGGTGTCTAAAATACATTAACTCTGACTTGAAAATACCTGTACAAGAACCAATTGATTATTGATTTTTAAGAACTTCATCTCCAGTTTTAACATGAAACTCAAACATGCCATAAAAATTACCAGAATTTCATTTTTTTCAAAAATTTCTAAGAAATGCATGCCGTAAAATAGGATTGTTGGTGTATTGTATGAAATTACTTTGGCTTCCAATAATGCGACAACATTGCTAGTATCTTCAAGAGCGCCTTTATGCCATTTGCTTTGCATATGGCTTATTGCATCTTCGTTGAAATCTTTAAATTTTAGTGCATGGTTTGATGACAAATGCTCCGTGAGCTCCTCGAATTTTTTTTTTTTTCGGAAACAACACGCAATATTTGTAAAAGTCAGTATGTTACAAAATCAGAAAGTTTCGACAGTTTTGTTAAGATAACATTAATGATTAAAGTAAAGTATGAGCCACACTAATTAGGACTATAAATTAAATGCCAGTATAAATTTCCTAAAATAATATATATATATATATATATATATATATATATATATATATATATATATATATTTATATGTGTGTGTATTAGGGTAGTTCAAGAAAAACACGTTTTTGAGATTGCACACCCTGTTATTTGTTTCCTTATATAAAAGTAAACTTGCATGCTAAATTTCATTGAATTCAGACAACAATTACAGGTTGCTCATTAACCATTTTATTTTTTTGCATATATGTTGCATTTTTACATTCCTTCTCTTCACAGTAATCAACCACAATGATAAAATTTTTTTTTCTTTAAATCGTCCTTGGTTTTCCAGCTGAATTAGACTAATTTTGATGTTCTACGTCCGAAAATGACCTTGATTTTGCTCAATCAGATCAGGAATTTTTCCTGTAGAAATTAAAAAAAAATCGGTTTTAGTAAAAAAAAAACATTTTTGCGGATCATCAGCTGATAAATCCCTGACGATTTTTTTCCGTTTTACATTAAGAAATAAAATTCAACGTTTTCTAATTCATTCAGTTTTTATTCATCCACAAATTTGTTAAGCATAATTATCATAATATTTGTATAACAATGAGCGTTACTTGAAACAAAAGTTCAGAGTTCAAGGCATAAATCGGCGTTTCTTCGATTCCCGTGTGTGATCAGCTTCTGGGTTGTCTCTCTTCATCGACCTGGTACCTTTCATCCATTTGGCGGATATCCTGATGTAACCTTTCTCCCTGCTCATCGCTCATCGCTCCAAAGTTTTCAGGAAACTTCTCCATGTGTGAGAACAGGAAGTGCATCTTTATACTCATCAACCATCCGAGTTTTCGGAAGTCCTCTATCATGCTGCTGATGAGTCTGGCGTGGTTTGCTACCTTCGTCTACCCCAGGAAGTTGTTAACAACCTGCACAAATGATTTCCAGGTGACGCACTCAATCGTGTTCATGGAGGTTTGGAACTCTGTGTCCTTTATGAGCTGTCGTATCTGTGGGCCGTCGAAAATTCCTGCCTTCAGCTTATCAATGGTCAGTTGAGGAAATGCTCGGTACATGTAGTTGAAGCACCTCCCATCCTTGTCCAAAGCGCTCGTAAACTGTTTCACTAACCCAAGATTCATGTGTAGCGTTGGGATCAATGTCTTCTCCAGGTCAACAAGAGGTTCGTTTATGATGTTTCTCGTCCCAGGTACTAACAGCTCTCTCGCCGGACACTTTTTCTTTACATAGTGCTGGTCTCTGTCACGACTGCCCCACATACATATAAAGCTTGGGTACTTCGTTAACCCGGACTGCTGACCAAGTAGAATGTTCCCCATTTTTAAGTCGACGCTGATGATCCATTAATGCTGCTCAAATTGGATTTTGTCGAGCACATACTTCACTGCTTCATATTTCTCTTCAAGAATTGTGGAGTGCGCAAGAGGGATAGAGGCAAACTGGCTCCCGTTGTGGAGAAGTACACACATCAAAGAGTGTTCAACGTTGCTGTCAGGTAGATATCTGAACGCTAATACAGGAATTTCTTCGCATTGAGCAGATTTACGACGGAAAGATGGAAGGTTTGTGTTTTGGGGGCTGTGCCCAATCAATTGCTGATGCATTAAATAATCAAGTGAAAATCCAGATTGATGATATATAAGTAAAATATAATTATCTCTGTTTTTATAATTGTGATTATTTTGCTGCTAATTTTTATGCAGCTAATTTAGAGAATTGATTGAACTCAAAACCCCTGATATTAGAATACGTATAGCTCGTCAGGTAGGTCTATGGCTGTATCTCAAGAAGTTGACCTGACCGAGCAAAATCAATGTGATATTCGGACCAAAATTAATCTAAATCAGTTAAAAAAAACCCATTGACGATTATTTGGTTGTTGCCCAGTGTAATTATTGTTCATTATTCATTAGGCACCCACAACAATACACGAAGCAATACGTAATCAAGAAATAATTATAATAAGTTGCAATAAAACAAAAGTGAAGTCTTATTCACTGTTGTTGACATTATTGGAAATGTCATCTTGTTGACAGTCACTTCATAGCCATTTTGGCAGAATACATGCTGGCCTTTGAAGAGACAGGAATGCGATCACGATTGTCTTTGATCACCTGAATCAGTTTTTGCATTTCAGCCTCAGATTTGGTTATTGACTGACTGAAGGTTGTCATCAATGCAATATAACGTTCTGATGTGTCGTTAACGACTCTTAGGCTTATCACAAAATTGGCTGCTTGTTGAAAATTTGAAATATCACTCCACCTTTCAGGATCAATGCCATTTAAGAGTGCAACATCCTGTCCAAATTGAAAGCAGTGCAACAGTTGTGGTGGATGATATTAGTTAATGCAGTGGTGTATGTTTCAGTTGTTCAACATTGGTGGAAGGAAAATTAATTCCTCTGACACTTGCATCAGAAACGGCTGTAATCATTACCTCCACCATCAATTTCTTTTCAGTGTTTACTACATTATTTGAGAGTAATGCCAGCTAGACCATAGTGGGCCAAGAAACCACAAATGATTTTGCAATTTTTTGTACATTTCAGAGTACAGATCAGTTCTTGTTAAAAGTTGTAGAACATTAATTAGTACATCACTTTTCATAGGACATGAAATGCATAAAGACGCATACATAAGAGTTGCAAATACACACAATTCTGTCAATTTCTTAGTTTCAGATACAGTCAGTTTAAATTTGTCTCTGAACAGAAAATGTTTCAAACAGCTTATACATCTGGCCATATGGTAGGTCCCTCAAACACGAAAGCAGTACTGACTATAAGCTTGGTCATTACCGGGACAGCCTAAAACTGTAATACAGAGTTATATCATTTCAATGTAGTCTTATATATAAACAACGCCCATTTGACTTCAGTCTGATAGGTTTTTTTTAAAAGCTTTAATGTTACAGTGTAAAATCGGTTGTGTGTTTTGAACTTACCAATAAAACTTAAATATCTAGCTAGAACAAAAACATCTTTTTACTTCATGTGTATATGCATTTTTAAAATTCTCTCGTTTGAGTACATTAGTAAAGTTAAAAAAAATACAGTATATGCGGCTAATTTTGCGAGGTTGAAGCTCTCTATTAAGTTGGTGTTACAAATGTATACATTGAAAAGGTCAAGCATGTTAAAAATCACATTAATCGTGGGTGATAAACAAGGCTAAATTGAACTATATCGACTTTAAACATTGAAAAAATATCGTTATTTGTATGTTTCATTAGTCTAGCAATCAATGTATGTTTCAGTTACATTCGATGCTTTATTGCAGATCAAATACATAGTTGTTTATTAATTTGTATTACTCTTTCTTTTTCTTTCCAATAAAAAACATAGTTGTCTGAAAAAAAAACACTTTGAATATTTTAAAGTACAATTAATTGATTTAATCAAAATGAGTGGCCTTCGACAAATCATAGTGTGTCTCTTGTGACATTAAAAAACACATTGTAACCTTTATACCAATTTAACAATATTACAAATGCCAGAATCAAACGGCTCAACTTATATTTTTAATTGTTAACGGCTAGCTGGTTTATCTTATTGTTGTCCTACTAATCATATAATCGCATGAATCTGTTAATAATATATCTTTCTATATATCGTCATCAGTCTGATCATGTATATCAAGTCTATTTTAAAATTTACAATATGTTCTATTCAGCTAAAATATTCACACACAAACACTCGTATCTGGTTATGAAGGGGTTAAATAATAAGAACAAATCTACTTTTCTCTGGCTATAGTCAAGAAGAGCTGGTGCTGACTTATTGCAGAATTTGGAATACTATTTGGTGTTCTTTCTGTGTTAAATTAAATTAATATGTGATGCCACCAGCATGACACAGATGGTGATGTTTATTCTCACTACAATTATTTGTACGAATCTACGAAGAGTTAGTTACCTGTATCTTTAAAATCTGCATTCGTCATTAAGCGAAGTTTATATTCTTACACAATTCAACGAGGTGACCGTAGATAACAGAAATGAAATAACCAAGGTATAAAGGGGAATGCACTAACAGAGCACCTTCAACTTTGGCACATTTGTAAAACTTTTAAAACAACAGTGTCATGCACAATTTCCTATGTTTGAGAGTTTCTTTTTATCATGTCTTTGTAATATTCATCAACATTTTCTGTTAGCAAAGTTTGCTATTTTGTACAGAACCATGGAAATATAAATGTTATGACTATATACATGCTCGTGTAATTGCCCATCGTCAGTTTATAACCCTTCATCAAGATAATAATTTAATTGAGAAATAAGATATGATGTTTCATACAAATTGTCTTTGGTTATCTAAAAAAAAATACATCCTAAAAAATTGAATGCAAAACCATGTATGTTTGGATCTTGGAGATCCTTTACAAATTGTGAATAATATGAACACACATCTTCAAGGCAATACTTACATATGAAATATTTAATAAATGAAGATTTTACATTTGCTGGATCATAACAAACTATTAAATTGCGCCTAAAGGCATTTCACAATACTAATATCTTCAGAAAACTTTCTGGAAGAAGGAAATTGTAGCCCGAGGTTTCACTGAATTTCTTTCTCTAATTAAACTATTTATGCAGAGCTACCTTCTATTATAAATGGCATGTATTTTTTAGAACAACAATTGATAAAATACTGATAAAATGTGGCGTGTCGGTGCTTGATTGATTTATCTTAGCAAGTAGACTACTACTAGTTTGATGTTATTTATACTCAAAACTGCCAACAATGCTTTATTATCAACGATTGTCATTTGTGAATCTTCAATAATAAGCCAAAATGCATGTTTTACTGTATTTACGCAATTTTCAACTCACTGGCCATTACCTGTATATTCAAGAAATAAACAGCATGCAACTGACTTTAAACAGCATCATAAATCTTTTAACGTAATGTACTACCTTATTTTATCTGAACTCATAAGAAGAAAATGAATATAAATAGTAGACTGCATTTCCCGCGAAAATCCTATAATTGTATTAGTTAATTTTTTCCAATGACGCACCAATAATAACTTTAAATAATTAGAGTTCTCATTCATTCTGTTTACAATAGAAACATACTTCTCCGCATAGATATCTATGCTTCTCCGCTTATTAACAACAAATGACGTCATCAACTTTAAGTTTTATAAACAAATAAAAAAAACACGTATAATTCTTTTATAATCTTTATTATTAATAGTGAAAAAACTATACAGTGTTTATTTAATTTAAAAATGTCACAAAAGAAATAGGAATTTGTCACTGTCTTTTTCCCCTAAGACTTCGTTGGTATTTAATATAAATATCAGGAAAAAAAACGTGTATTTTAAGTGGTTTCTGGGAAGTGGGGATAGATGCTAATTTAACGCATATTGTTTTGTTTTATTCGTTAATTTTTGTAGTTTGAATGATATTGTTTTACTCCGACTTTATTAGGCTTGGACAGACCCGAAAAAAGTAATAAAGAATAATTGCCGTGCATGCGGACATCTTTAATAACCAATTGGCGCGCATGCGCACATCTATAGACGGACCCCGAAAAAAATAATACGGCGTCCGTCTAGACGAACTCTAGCCACTGTTTTTCAAATTCGAATCCGATCGAATTTTTTTTAAATCCGTCGGATTAGAATTTGCTCAACGTCGAAGTTCGAATGTCGTCGGATTCGAATTCGAACTTCGTCACATCCCTAATTGCTACACTTTACTTCAGCTGTACTGTTGGTTATTACTTTACTTCCAGCTATACTGTTGGTTATTACTTTACTTCCAGCTGTACTGTTGAATACTTTACTTTCAACTGTAGTTTCGGTCATTACTTTACTTTCAACAGTAGTGTCGGTCATTACTTTAATATACTGTAACATTACTGAGACATTCAGCTGTAACATTACTGAGACATTCAGCTGAGACAGTAAGCTTTATTCTCATTGATTGAGATGAACTGCCTAAATGTTATTGAACATGTATAATCTGTAGCGTCATTATTTGATTGTCTGTTATAGTTTTGTCTTAATTTTATTGAACTACGCTGGTCAGTTGTTGTTTTTGCATTTATTTCTATTTAGCCTGTGAAAACAAATTTGACAAAAGCAATTTACTAACAGCTTGTCAATATGAAGTAAAACTGGTCATTGAGTCAACTTGTCCTTTGAAAAAAATATTGCTTTATTGGTTTTAGAAATCAAATGATAACATCATAAGGTATGCTGGTAACCAATGTTGGGCTATGTTGTATGTTGGCAACCAGTTATCCATGTTGTATGCTGTCAACCAATGTTTGTCCATGTTGTGCTGGCAACCAATGTTGATCATGTTCTATGCTGTCAACCAAAGTTGGTCCATGTTGTATGCTGTCAACCAATGTTGGTCTATGTTGTATGATGTCAACCAATGTTGGTCTATATTGTATGATGTCAACCAATGTTTGTCCATGTTGTATGCTGGCAACCAATGTTGGTCATGTTCTATGCTGTCAACCAAAGTTGGTCCATGTTGTATGCTGTCAACCATGTTGGTCTATGTTGTATGATGGTGTCAACCAATGTTGGTCTATGTTGTATGATGTCAACCAATGTTGGTCCATGTTGTATGCTGTTAAAGTTGGTCCATGTTTTATGATGTCAACCAATGTTGGTCCATGTTGTATTCTGGTAACCAATGTTGGTCTATGTTCTATGCTGGCATCCAATGTTGGTCCATGTTTATGCTGTCAACCAATGTTGGTCCATGTTGTATGCTGTCAATCAATGTTGGTCCATGTTGTATGCTGTCAACCAATGTTGGTCCATGTTGTATGCTGTCAACCAATGTTATTCATGTTCTATGCTGGCAACCAATGTTGGTCCATGTTGTATGCTGTCAACCAATGTTGGTCCATGTTGTATGCTCGCAACCAATGTTGGTCCATGTTGTATGCTGGCAACCAATGTTGTGTGATGGCAACCAATTTTGGCCACTGTTGTATGCTGGCAACCAATATTTTAAGACACCGTCAGCAATTTACCAAAACTATACTATCGTTGGAATCGATACCCCAGTCAACCTTGGATGTAAAATATTTGTATGAATGAATCCTCTCATTTGATTGGCACAAAGTGTCAGTGTGTATGAATGAATCCTCTCATTTGATTAGCACAAAGTGTCGTGTATATGAATGAATCCTCTCATTTGATTGACACAACGTGTCAGTGTATGAATGAATCCTCTCATTTGATTGGCACAAAGTGTCAGTGTGTATGAATGAATCCTTCATTTGATTGGCACAACGTGTCAGTGTGTATGAAATGAATCCTCTCATTTGATTGGCACAAAGTATCAGTGTGTATGAATGAATCCTCTCATTTGATTGGCACAAAGTATCAGTGTGTATGAATGAATCCTTCCTATTTGATTGTCACAAAGTGTCAATGTGTATGAATGAATCTCTTCATTTGATTGGCACAAAGTGTCAGTGTGTATGAATGAATCCTCTCATTTGATTGGCACAAAGTGTCAGTGTATGAATGAATCCTCTCATTTGATTGGCACAGTGTCAGTGTATATGAATGAATCCTCTCATTTGATTGGCCCAACGTGTCAGTGTGTATGGATGATTCCTCTCATTTGATTGGTACAAAGTGTCAGTGTGTATGAATGAATCATCTCATTTGATTGGCACACGCATGTCAGTGTGTATGAATGAATCCTCTCATTTGATTGGCACAAAGTGTCAGTGTGTATGAATGAATCCTCTCATTTGATTGGTACAACGTTTCATGCATTTCTTATTGTTAATATGATGTATCCATGGGGGCTAGTGATATCCAACGTGTTGGATTCTTTCGCATGATATTGTTTTGCAGTAACATGTCAAGGCAACAAACTCTAGGTGGCGCTTTGATAACAAGCCAAATCTTTATACTGCAGCATGACTTGGGATACAGACTTGCGAGTCCCAGTCACTGCATATGTCTCCCGTGGTGCCTCTTTAGCCATTGCACTATCATCTATGGTGGGGATGAAAGATGGGCACTGCAAAATAAATCGTCCCATTGTTAACAAGATTGAAGAGAGTTACTGTGAATATAAGATATCTGTATATATAAATGAACCACTGTGAATATAAGATATCTATATCTATATATATATATATATATACTAGTCGTCCCGTAGCATACGCCGCCTTATCAATCAATATAATTACTGTCATTATTTTTTTAAATAAGCAAAGGGAGATAACTGTGTATTTTTTTTCCTGTATATATCTCATACTCTATTAGCTGGGGTTCTATGTTGATAAATCATGCATTTTTGCTACAAACACCAAACCTGGCACAGATGTTCAGTTTGTTATGCTGAATAAAATGTGATAAGAGCCACAGCAAAATTTTGATCAGTTTTCTATTTATAGTAACATTAAAAATGGCCGCTTGAAGAAATTCATGTAAGGTGACAAACTGATAATTTTTAAGCTACAAACACCAAACCAAGCACACATGTTCAGTTTATAATTCAAAACAAAATGTGATACAGAAATGCACAAGTTTGTTAGGTTTTATTTTTAATAACATAAAAATGACTACAAAGGTAAATTTTGAGTATGATGATAAATTGACCTTACATTTTTGAATCTGGTTCAATTAGTTCAATTTGTGTTAGATGCTTGAACTGGATGTTGTACTGAAAGTCAGCTCCACAGACATAGCTGCATAAAGCAGTGCATTTAATCCGGCCTTGTTGCACTTACAACGCTTGGATCTGCCTTCTTTTACAAGCACATTTCAACAGTTCACGACATGTCATAGATGCTTGTGGCCAAAAAGGCTGCCATTGTCTGTCCATAAACTGCACTCACTTGGATCAGGAAGCACTGGTTGTCGTTCATTTGCCTGGCTCCAAATATGGCCTCCTTGGTAAATTGTTCGTTTGCAGTGAAGAAACAAGGCCTCACTCGTTGGAGGAATGTTTTCAATTTGGCGGCAAGTCTTTGTAAACATGTATTTCTGGCACTGTTGACATCATGGCAGTTGCTATCTCTGTCATACGAAAGCGTCACAAAACCCTCCAGAACTGACATGTCATTAGCTGTTAGTTCAAATGGAGAACACCACAGTTTCTGAAATGTGGCTGTAATATGGTCGCATTTGCTCCAGACCTCCCAAGCTGTCTTCTTGCCGATACCATTAAAACAGTTGACGGTGTCACAACCGGTAAAACTGTGAAACAAAGGCAGACACTGGGCTCTGGCAACACCTAAAATTTTGCTTATGTCATGAGCTGCAATGTATCGTATGTCTTTCCTGTACCCATGGCAATCCATAATTCCAGGTGAGGGTGGCGAGTCATGGCAGCCACAGAAAGAACCGCCACATCTGTGTCGACAGTGCAAATCAGAATCCTGCGGCAATGTTCAGCTGCATGGGCCAGGTGAAGCATCATCCGTGTGTCTGCGATGTACTTCGTTCAGTTACGTATTGCTCTTTATTGCTGGAAAAAGGTGAGTCGACTTTTTTTACGTTATGGAATGTCGTGGCGATATTTCTCTATCCAAATCAAGGGAAAATGCTTCTGTTCCTCTTGAATATACATTGCCCTCCTGAATTAAGGCAACTCTTGCTCAGCTGCGTCATTGACGACTTTAAAATTTCTCCATCTCCAATGACCAACAACGAAGTCATTTTCAGTATCCAACATATCAAGGCTAACGGTCAAAAAAGTTCTCCAAAGCTTTGCAATGTTGTCAGTAGTGTTGTGGTACAGGTCCAATCAGTTGATTGGTAGGTTTGTTTGTTTGTTTGTCAAGCCTGTAGCCAAAGGTTGATTTTTCACAGCTCGAGTTCCATTAGTCAAAAATAATTTTTGATTTTAACATGCTTGATTGCAAGCTTGATCGACTTAGTGGCTATGAGAGATGATAGTGACAGATGAAGAATTTAACTAATTGAAAATGTAATTATTTTGTTTTTGCATAACTACACTTAATCTCTCTCTTTCTCTCACTTTCTCTCTCGCTCTCTCTCGCTCTCTCTCTCTCTCTCTCTCTCTCTCACACTTACTCTCTCTCAATTTCTTTCTCTCACTCTTTCTCTCTCTCACTTTCTTTCTCTCACTCTCTCTCACACTTTCTTTCTCTCTCTCACTCTCTCTTTCTTTCTCTCTCTCTCTCTCTCTCTCACTCTTCCTCTATCTCTTCCCCCTCTCTCTCTCACACACTCTCTCTCTCTCTCTCCCTCTCTCTGTCTTTCTCTCTCACTCTCTCTCTCTCTATCTCTCCCCCTCTCTCTCTCTCTCTCTCTCTCTCTCTCCCTAACTAGCGCCGGGGCACAATACCTTCTTAGCACCCTCCCCCCATTCAAAAACCATATAATATTATATGTAAAATATACCATTTGGCGCCCCTTTGTGTGTAGCGCTGGGGCATAATGACCCATTCGTCGCCCCCCCCCCTTCATTACACTACTGATATATATATATTCATATGTGTGGGTTTATTTTTTCGTTACACAAAGAAAGCCTTTCTTAGTTCAACACGGAGAGGTGGGTGAAGCGGGAGAGGGGGGGGGTTAAGCAAAAAGAACACGTCTGACTCTCTCCTTCCTCGTCTTTTGTCCGGAAGTATGGTTCGTGACAGCTGTCAGATAGAGAAACTTTGGTTTTGAAATATCATTTTAATAATGCACGAATCCATTGACAGCAAGTATGAATTTTATAATGAGAAAACGTTAAGTAAATTGCGCTTAAAATAACATCAAAAGTTTTAAAATATGCGCTTTTAGTCATTTTATATGGAATTTACCGCCTTACAGGTTAAAAAGGCCGAATAATACATTTATACGACACACAAATACTGTCATACAATGCTCAGAGTAAGTACAATATGGCTTAAATAGCTTAATAGTTAAGTTTACCGCCTAATACGAACAATAATAATTATGACAACTTTATTCATGTTTCGATCAATGGTTTCTATGTAGCCTAAATGTCTGAAACGTCACTTCAACCTCAACATAGGTTTTAAAAGTAAGTCAAGCGCGACTGTCTAGTGTCGTATTTCTTGACATTTTCTTTGGTCAATGTTTGAAAATGGCGGCAGTGTTTGTTCTAAATATAGACCCAATGATACAAAAAACACACACACAACGCGCCAGTAAGTCAATCGATATAGGGTTGACACAACCGGCCACAGCAGCAAGTGTAATGGGGTTGTGTAGACTGATCCGCAGTGAATAATGCCAACTATTTTTTTGAAGATTCATACAGAAAACAATATCTAGATTATACTAAATTTATTAGCAAATGATCTAAATTAATAAAAAAAATGCATTTACCCAGATCTAATCAATAGCATTGATAGCTTCTTTTATAATCTAGATTTCATCAAACATATCTAGCTCTGGATTAAAAAAAAAATATCCATATTGGCAGCACATGGAATGGGCCTGAGCAGCTAACAATGTAGTGTGAAGTTAATATCTCGAATATGATCAGTACAAATCAATAGTATGTCCCCAACGCATGTCGAAATAGTGTTTATGTCAAGACGGCAATTTTTATCTTTTTATCTGAACTATGCTTTGAACAAAAAGACATTCATTGTAAAGACTATCAGGTAAGTGATTACAGATATTAGTAACTCTATCGTGCTTTACTTTGTGGGTAAGAGCTCTGTGTGAAGACAAGTATGTCTGATCCATTATTCATGATTGAGCTGTCACTTGCGTTGAACCACTGAACAGTTGGCAGATCAATGTCACATCCATCTGCTTTACATTTGCACGACACGTTCATTCCTGGTGGAATAGTCTCAGGGCAGTTGTCAAGAGTTAGACTTGCATTTTCTGAAATTAAATGGGAAATCTAACAAAAAAGCAGCATATACATTAATAATCTAACAGAAAGCAGCATCTATATATATATATATAAAACACAACTTCAAGACGCAGCACAATTTATAGATTGTGGAATTCCCAAATAAGTCACAGACGACACCTCGCATTGTTTCGCTCGGGTTAGGTCAAATCTCAACTTTGCATTCCATGTATTTTCTCCGAAGATGTCGGCCTGTTATTTTGTTTGATGACTTATTTAAAAATGAAATTACAGTAATTATATTGATTGATAAGGCGGCGTATTTTACGCAGCGGGATGTTTAGTACACATTACTAATCTAACATAAAGCAGCATACACATTACTAATCCTACATGAAAGAACTATAAGTTGAAACTTAAGCATTAGCTATATAATCTATTTATTATTCGAAATAGAACTAGATTTAAAGTTTGGCAAAACTCATCAATCACAAGCATATATAGCAAAATCGCTTACTAATTACTATATGCACATCGTGTTGTTTCCCGTATGCTACATCTGTTTCATTTCCAGAGACATTGGGATACATAAAAACAGTAGCTACGTAAGTTTCTTCACTTTTTAAGCTGATTGGTATCTTAATTGTACAAGTACAGTTGAAATAGTTCTTAGATTCCCCGGATGTTAAATGATCGCAATTGATATCTTTTCCCGGAATCTGTAAGGAGTAAACGAAACATAAAAAAAGAACAGTTCTTTACCGAGATAAACCTAGTTGTTTTTTTTTTTTTATAATTGAAAAAAATATTAAATAGTATGTCTACATTTATTTCCTTCACTGCGAATTGCATTATTTAACATTAAATTGCCTTCGAAATATTGGAAATAGTAAATAAAAATCAAAAAGTACCTCCTTTAAAATTGTTTAAAAATTAATTAAGAAAAAGAGTGAATCATTCGGACAACTCACCGTGACATTTCCTATGTTGACGATACATTTAGCTTTTGGTCTTACGTTGATAGCTACGCATGTCATAGTGACACCAGTGCTGCACATTATGGAATATGTACAATTTTCTCTTTGGGGTTTTTCTGTCAAGCAAATAAAAGTTTTAACATTTTAAATAGTTGGGAAATAGAAAATGATTAACTAAATATCAATTTTTCGGAAACCATGTTGTCTTATATTTTTCATAAATACTCCCTAAGTTAAAGTATAGTTTTTCTAGAATAAAAATAAAAGTGTACAAATAAAACATATATTTGTACAGAAATACTTGAGTGCTGAAAGTTAGACTGAATAAAAAGTAGTATATATCAGTTTTAGACTTAGAAAATATAAATATCTATCAATATATTATGGGGCTTAAAATATCATGTAGATTATTAACAAAGATGAGACAGAACAGAGGTGTAACTTGGAAGAGGTAGGTGGGGTCCTAATTCGAGAGTTCCTCGGGCCCCACCTTGAGGGGCCCCCAAAATGTCTTTTATACTAAATATTAAGTACATTATCGCATGTCATGATGTTGAATGTCAAAATACCTGGGCCCCCAAAGAAGCAAAATCTCTATGTTTGGAACTTTAAAACGAGCATTCATGACAACGTCTGATGTTTCTGACATGAAAAAAACAAACACTTACCGTACATAACAAGTTTGCAAGAAGAGCTGTACACTGTTGAACCAACAATTTTATACTGCAACTGAATATCCCATTCACTTTGTGACGCTATTTGTTTAATGTGTGGATATGATATGTTCAAATAAATAAATTTACATTCATCTTCATATTTGTGCACAATTTCGGCAAACTCCGGATTGACTTCGCACTTACATCTCGTTGGTTGGCAAGTAATAACTTTTTTCTTTTCTTTTAAAACAACGATGCACGTTATGTTTAATACGTATGTAGAGACATCAATAGCAGCATATCGTGATGTATCAAGGGTCGGTCACGTTTCCTTGAAACATTTGAACAGTGAAAAGTGTGGTCCAGATGATTTAAACAACTTGTCAAACACTGCTGCTGATATTATTCTAAAGATGTGATGACGGCATGCATGAAATAGAAGGCGTTTGTCAAACATCCGCTGAATAACTGTTATGGCGCAAGTATGAACTCCTGTGTTAGAACTTGTTGTATCAAAACAAAGAACAGCCAGCCATTCTGGGACACCTTTCAACTAATGTAGTATCTGAACGACAGCTTTACCCATTAATTCACCAGTTGATCTTGGAAGTTGTAGAATTGTCAGAAGCTCTTCAACCTTCACTCAAGACACAACAATTAGATCAACTAGCTCGTCTGATTGGCCACCAACATCTGGTAGTAATTTTTCATCAAAAAGAGCAGCTAATGGTGTGCTTGGCACAAACATCTCCTTCTGGTTTACTGTGACTGATTGGCAAACATTTTTTCTAGCTCTATATATTGTACTTGTTGACAGTGATACTGTTGTTGATTCATCAGCTGGAAAAATTCAACTTTCAACTCCATCTGCCTATCACTTCGACAGCCTTTGTTCTTGCCAAGCTTAACATATCTCTCGTACGATGCTTTCAGCTTGGCAACAGCATTGGGTTTCTGTGTCGTTGTGATGTGCGCTATAAACCATATAGCAAAAACTTCATCGATCACATTTTAGCAGCTTTCAGAGAGAGAAAGCTTCTGACTCTTCAAGTAATAAAGCAAACGACGCAGAGTGAGCCCCATAGTTGGTAGGCTGTAAGAACAAGTGACTAAATCAAGAGATGCTAACTGTTGACCAATCAACCAGACATCGATTTCAGATCTAGTTTTGAAAGTCTTTTGAGGTACCGATGCCATATTAATTATTACAATTGAACTCTAAATCTGAAAGAAAAAGAACGCACAGCAGTGTACATTGCAGAATGAATAATGCGGAATTAACAATTTAAATGTCAATAATAGTACACTACAAAAACAATTTAAAAAATCCACTCCAAAATTCCATCATATAGGCTTACGAACATGGACGAGGCGTGAGTGTTGCCGGTCTAACTCTTAGAGAATAATTGATTGATGTTTTTATAGCCATATACATAGCACAAACGAACACATATCGATATAGTTGTATGAAGTATTGGACTAATAATATATACAATTTATATAAATTAATTTCATATATATTTAAACTTGGAATCATTTTATTATGAAAGATTATTCTAACTATATTCATTGCACACAGGACCATTATATAGGTATAAAATGGTCTTGTGTGTATTGAATATAGTTGGCATAATCATTCGTAATAAAATGACTACAAGTTTAAATATATAACATCAGTTATAAATAAATTGTGTATATTATTAGTCCAATACTTTATACAAATATATAGATCTTTGTTCGTTTGTGCTTTGTATATGGCTACAAAAACATCAATCAATTTTTCTCTAAGATTTAGACCGGCAACACTTACGCCTCATCCCTGCTTACGAATATGCCAAAAGAAGGAGACCCTTTGAGCAGTCTGTTAATGTCAATCTTTTTGACTGAAATTTTTACTGGTTACCTAATATATCAATCCTCATCCATTAATGTCCTATGTGGTTAAATTTGCAAAAAAAATACACTAACATACAGACTTGCAATACACACATTACCTGGAATAACACATGCAACATGATTGACATTCTTGGCACATACAGTGTTTTCACACATTTCTTCACTTCTGGAAGGCTAGCCTGTTAGGTTATGTCTACAGTTATCATTTTGTATTGTGAGATATATATATACTTATTTTAACAATGTTTATGTTTATATTTACTTGCATTACTATATGTATATATATATATATATATATATATATATATATATATATATATACACACATATAACATTTCTAATTATGCTAATGTTCTATATTTTCAGAAAAAATTCTTTAAGTGAAAGTAACAGAAGTAAACACCCACATTGAAGGGATTATAGGACAGTGCGTGAGTGTTACCGGTCTAACTCTTAGAGAAAATTATATTGATGTGTTCATGCTCTATACAAAGCACAAATGAATAAAGATCTATATATTGGTATAAAATATTGGACTAATAACATATACAATTTATATATAATTATAGCTATATAATTGTCCTGTGTGTATTGAATATAGTTAGCATAATCATTCATAATAAAATGATTACAAGTTTAAATATCTATAACATCAGTTATATATTAATTGTATATGTTGTTAGTCCAATACTTTATACAAATATATAGATCTTTATTCGTTTGTGCTTTGTATAGAGCATAAAAACATCAATACATTTTTCTCTAACCTTATAATAGACTGACCACCCACGCTGTTAGCGTCAGCGGTGCGACCCGGGAAGATGGGGCAGTGGCGTAGCTAAGGGAGGCGGACCGCCCCGGGTGACAGCATATGGAGGGTGACACTGTGTCATCTGTAACAAAATTTTTCAGTCAGGCTAAGGTGCAAAAATAGTCTGAAAAAAGAATTGTTATAAAAACCCAACCAACACATGAAATGTGACCGGACGTTTCGCATACAGATCACATGTCAACCGTAATCAAAGACACTAATCCGATGGCATTTTTTGTACCTTGTTCGAATCATTCTTTGAACCTTTGTGGCAAACATTCGTTTGCTAGAAATCCGTCTTGTGTAACGTTTTTTGGAAGTATTGAGGCGTTGTACACATTTTTTGCTATGTCGACCGATAGTTGGGATGTACTAGAGAAATACACAGGTCTAACAGTGAAGAGACTGTCCACAAATCGCTGGATAAACAGGTCTAACAGTGAAGAGACTGTCCACAACTCGCTGGTGTGCACATGCTGGTGCAGTGAAGCAAGTGATACAGAAGTTTAACCAGTTTATTGAAGCCATTGATGCTCTGTGTGATGTCGAAGAAAGCGTCGAGACAATAGGCGCTGCGCACAATCTGATACCAGCTTATATGAGACTTTTCTTTCATTTCGTTCTTGTTTTTCTGAGCTGATGTTTTACAAGAAGTCGACTTAGCACAGAAGTACATGATAACACCAGGTATTACTGTGGACATGGTTGAAACCAAATTAAGGGCTCTCAATGTCTTTGTGGAAGAGCATCGTATGAAGGTTGTTAACAATGCCGTTCAGCAGGCACTTGCGAAATGTGAAGAACTTGATATCCCTACAGAGAAGAGAATCATAAGAAAGAGAAGATTACCAGGAAAGTAGGCAAGAGAAGCTGGATTGTTATGCAGCAGGAGACCAAGAGAGTAATGTTAGATTGTCTGGGCCGTTTTCATATGGAGTTAGATACGAGAGGAAAGGCAGCGAATGACATTTTGCTGACTTTTTCAGCCGTTCAGCCAGACCATATTGTGCCAACGACGAAGAAATACAGTTGTATGTTACCAAGCTCACAACCGTGTATAATGAGCTGAAGAAGACCTTTGTCTTGAAATTCCACGTTTAAGGCAACACGTACAAGCAACCGAAATAAACTTGGAGGAAGCCAAGCACTGGACTGTACCGCAACTCCTACGGTTTATCATCAAGTGGGACTTTTTTGAATCATTGCCGTATCTTGCGCTGACTCTAAGATTATATCTAACAATATGTATTGCTGTAGCATAGTGTGAAAGAAGTTTCTCCAAAATGAAACATTACCTCCGGTCATTCATGAGCCAGTCAAAATTGTGAGATTGTCGGATATGGCTGTTCTGTCCACTGAACTCGAGCTTACAAGACAAATAGATTTTGACGATGTCATTGACCTGTTTGCCACAATGAAAACAAGAAGACATTCATTCTAGGACTATACTGTCGAAGGATATTCTTTTGGGCTGTGCATATTCGTGTTTTGCATTTAGATAGATTTTTCTAAAGTGAACAGTTGCATTTTAAAAATCTTTGGATTTGAACTATTTGTTTTGTGGTATTGGATTCAGATTTTGTCTTGGATCATACATGTAAGCAGTAACGTACCGGTCAGTAGAGTAAAGTAGAGCATAGAGGTAGAGTATTTATGAAAATTTTGCTGCACCTAACCATTCAGCATAGGGTCGTGTGGGGTCACGGGGGTGACATTTGAATGGACCGCCCTGGGTGACGTTTACTATAGCTACGCCACTGGGGGGAGGCTGAAGCAGAGTTATAACAATATTTTACTTGTTACAAGTATAAACAACGATTTTGTATTAACATCACAGTTCATACTACTAGTGTTGAATATTGTATTTCTCAGGTAAACGTTGATCCTCTGAACTGTAATAAAATGAAGTGTCTATCATGTTGGATCGCTTTGACGTTGACAACTTTAGTTCTTGGTAAAAATATATATTTATAAACATTATTTGTATTATTATTAGTATATACTAGCTGTACCCTCAAAACCTTTGCATAGAGTTTATTCCATTAGGCTTGATCGGTAAGCTACGTTACTTTTGGTTTCGGGCAGATCCGATTTTTTCATGGTTTTATTTTAAACTGGAATATTGTTGTATTAATTCTTTACTTTCGGTTTAACGCAGAACCCAAATCGCTATTATATTATTAGATAATCGGACGCCCTTAAGAAAAGGATGGCGTCTTTTAACGACGTCGTGTGGTTCCTCTCTATGTATAGCTGCAAAGAAATGTATCTGCTTTGTAAAATGAATTTGTAAGCCGGGAAAATGTGGAAATATTGTTACCTCACTTGTTGTTTTAGTTATTTAAACTAGTTAGCAAATTATATCAATATGTTTGGTGTTATGTTTTAGTTTATAAACATAAGAAGCATTTTTTTGTTTCTGTGCGCAAATACAGTATCAACAGATGGATATAATTTTAACAACTTCAGATAGACATAAATAATATAATTTTTTATAGCTAAATTGTCATTGTTTAAAATGTTTTGTATCTCACTTCAGCACTAAATGACGAAATAACTGAAATAACTTTGAAACTCGTGTATGCCAACGAAACTGGAAGTCAATGCAGGGACGGCTTGATTAGTGGCATGGACAGAATAGTCTATAGCGGTGAAATCGACAACACGAGAAACTCCAATACTGTGATTGATATAGAAATGAGAAAAGAGAATGAGATTGATTTTGAACATGTAAGTAAAAGGCTCTTGCGAATCAAGGTCGGTTGTAGCCCAATTGAACTACCTTAAAATGACAGAGCTATGGACATTATAATTCACAAACATACAATATTTGTTAGTGAGGTCATTTTGAGGTCGGGACGAATGGTCGCTACAGTGGCTCGGTCCGATTAATCCGTTTCCGGTAATATACACTTGGACACTAAATATCCACGTATGTGCATAACTAATATTAGTGTGTGAAGTCCCTGTAAGGATGAGATGAAATCTCTGAGGTCCTATAAACCACTACTGGGATGGTTTTGATGGTGCCCTTCTTTCATCCCCACCATAGCCGATCGTGCAATGGCCATGGAGGCACCACGGGAGATATATCGGAAACTTGAGCCAAGAACTGAAAAAAAATGTCCTTGGTCCTCACCGAAGATATAAAAAAGATACCCTCAGGTCGACAGTCGAGCACTCTACTGCACGACCACCCGTCCCCAACTAATGTTAATCTTGAATTGTGCTAATAATGAAATCTGTTGAATGTCCTCTTAACATGACGTACACACATTAATGGTGTGGAAAATGGTACTTGTGTATCTAAAAGTAAGCATGACAAAAATGTTTTAAACTGCTCCGCATCCGGACATATGACGTTTAGAGTTAATCTGTTTCAGTAGCCACGACATATTGAGGGATTGTGTGGTTAGAACAACGCCCAGCCACATTTTAAGTTGGGGACTGGGTTGGACTTAGGGGACATTCACTAGGACCTGAAAATATCCCATGTTTTGTCGCTGATGTTCTCGTATATTGGTTACCAGTTCAAAATGATAATTCTCAAACGGTTTATCAAGGGCGTTATTAGTCTTGAAGCGTCGATAAAGTTCAAGGTATCTAAAAGACGAATAAAAGATCAATCGAATCAAATACTGGTTATAGTGAAGTACAACATTCAACAAGCTTGACCTCTTCCCCCACCCATCAGCACACAATTATTCTCTGCTCTAACTGCAACGATCACAGCATCAAAAATGTTATTTTGAGTAATTGACAATTGCACGTGACTTATGTGAGTTTGTCCACAACGTCATCTAAATTTGTTTGAATTAATTTTTTTATGTGTGTGTGTCGGGGGGGGGGGGAGACGTTGAAGTCCACTGTGTATGGTCAGTTATAGCCGTTATAATAATCTGTGTATAATAATTTTAAAGATAAAACAATTAAAAAAAAAATTAGATTGAGTGAAAAATTTGAAGTCATTACTCTTTCTTCAGATCTGCACAATTAAAATACCTGAATACTGCAACACACACCTTGACGAAATATGTAGCTGCATTTCTCTTATCCAGACGGATCATTATCAAGTGAATATCAATTTTACATCAACTAAATCTGACAGCAAAGCTGTATTAAGAGCAGAAATACAGTATGAAGGGACAAAACATTATTCCAGTTTTGTAAAAATACCACCCATTTTTGGTATTATAATATTTTTTTTATATTTTTATTTAAGACTTAAAAAAAAACATATGAAGTAAATAAGGTAGATATTTAAAGACCAATAATAATGTATAAAATGAGGTTTAGTCCATCTGTTTCTATAAACTAAGCATATTATTATGGGATTGTTTGAATTCACTTTACCAAGCATATCAAGGACTAGCACTAACATAAGTTTCAAGAGTTTGAACTTTCATAACGAGTGAGATACACAGGGTCTCAACTGTCAAATAAGATGAAATTTATTTGCTGGTTCATGATCTCTCACAGGCTTTACTGTCGCTATCCTTATCCTTTTTTGAGAACCACTGCCTTAGGCTAAATTACACGATACTTAACGATCAATGCTACACACTATATACACTTGTTATTTAATTGCGCACTTTAACGCACTTCATTAGTAATCACAGAAAAAATACATAGCACCATAGTCCGACTCTGTTTCCCTTTTGTTTTAATTAGTTGTTAACAACTAAAACACACTGGTTGTCTTAAGCTCTGATGTCTTGGTTAATAAAAGTAAACAAAAAAAAAGCAATTTTAGAAACATGTTTCTATTTTTTTATGCTTTGCAAAGGATCCTAAAAAAAAAAGTGTCAATGATTGGATATGTTTTTACTACTGTTGATTGCAATTACAATCTGCGGAGATAACCAATCATTGATCGGCGGCGTGTAACTAGCAATAAAACTATATGGACAGATGTGCCAGGTATATCGGAATCTGAATGTAACCTAGATGTTTATTTAACACCAAATAGCTTCGACACTCTCAAGATGTACAAAGATTCAAATGTCATGCTGTTATGTCTTCCCATACATGTATTTCATGCTATTATGTCTTCCCATACATGTATTTCATGCTGTTATGTCTTCCCATACATGTATTTCATGCTGTTATGTCTTCCCATACATGTATTACATGCTGTTATGTCTTCCCATACATGTATTTCATGCTGTTATGTCTTCCCATACATGTATTTCATGCTGTTATGTCTTTCCATACATGTATTTAATGCTGTTATGTCTTCCCATACATGTATTTCATGCTGTTTTGTCTTCCCATACATGTATTTCATGCCGATATGTTTTCGTTTTTAAAACCTGACTTGTTTTATAAGTATTTCTTGTTTTATTATTTTATCTGTGGTATCTTAATTAATAATCATTCATCATTTTTTTTCACACCAGTAGCTTAACATTTCATGATTTTATTAAGTACTATAGCTAGAAAGATAACCCAGGATAGATATTATCGATTTATTATAAGACATATGGCATTCAGAGTTCGATTATTACTTGTAGTTTGCTACCCCACTGAATTATTGGTTGGTACTCCAAGTTTAAATGCATGGTCTAATTTTCCAATTTTCAGGTTTGGAGATGAGCACTAATACATTTCACTTGCAAAAAGCATCACATTAGCTAGCTAAGGCTATGATCATATTTCATTGACTGATTAAAACTAAATTCTTCACACAGAATTCATGTTAAGTCGTACAATATAATATTTCTTTTAGTCACTTTATTCCCCACTTTTGATCTAATGGAGAATTACGTAACAATTGAAATTAACGGAAACATAATGAATAAATCGGACTGAACACTATCTGCCCCTAAAGATCAAGCTGTTGTTGTGGTGTTTAGATGCTTAGACAACGCGCCATCTCCGTGCAGACTTGAGATTGTGAATGCAGACAAAAATGAGATCAAAAGCGGAGAGGGTAGAATTTATGTTTCAACCAATCAGAAAGAGCTGAATTTCAAATATACCTTGTGTCACCCACAGACCTATACAAATAATTTCTATTGTAGGATTGAAGCAGGTATTGCGATATATGTAATAATTATATTGAAATTATATATATATATATATATATATACATATATATATACACATATATATATATATATATATATATATATTGTTACATTGTTACAACTCTTTAAATTCTGTTTAGAAAATCAAAACAACACACAGGCGTGGGTTCCAAGAGTTTACTAATATCTATAAAAACAACAACAACGGCAACATGGCCACTCTCTTGCCGGCTTCTACGTCACTGTCTCTACTGCGTCATCGCGTTCACTCTGTAGACAGTACGGTGCGCACCGAGAGGGTCGTAACACTGCCCCCCCTCTTAAATCTGTCCGTCCCGGACAGGTCAGTTCTCACAACAGTATCTGTACAGTCTGTCCACAAGAACCAGAGCTCTGTTCTCAGCGTGACCGTTGATGCTAGCTAGGAGCATGTCTTTTGTCAGGCTGTGGAGGTTGATTATCCCCGTGGTGGGGCGGGGAGGACCGTGTTCGTCCCCATAGAAATCTGGCTGGTAGGTTTTCTCGCAGGTGCAGGCGTTCAGGATACTGACCTCCATTGATGAGGCCCAACAAAATCAAGCTCTTGTTGTTGCAGAATAACATGACGATGAAAAACACACGTTGTAGCAGTAACGAAATGTTTTGCGTTTGACAGAGCTAGGATGAATGTATACTGAACTGACCAGATTAAAGTCAATGGCCAGGTTCTTCTCTGTCCTGCCTCGTTCTCCTCTGCTCCGATGCACTCTGCTGGTCTCCTCGCTCCTCTCTACCTTTCGTATCTGCTCCCCAGGTGGCTCATATCGGTTCACCAGTGTCTCAGGTGGCTCTTCATGGGTCACCAGCTCCTCAGGTGGCTCATCACAGGTCACCAACGTCTCAGGTGGATCATCACAGGTCACCAACGTCTCCGGTGGCTCATCACAGGTCACCAACGTCTCCGGTGGCTCATCACAGGTCACCAACGTCTTAGGTGGCTCTTCACAATTCACCAACGTCTCAGGTGACTCATCATCGGTCACCAACGTCTCAGGTGGCTCATCACAGGTCACCAACGTATCAGGTAGCTCTTCACAATTCACCAACGTCTCAGGTGGATCATCACATGTCACCAAGTCTTAGGTGGCTCACCACAGGTCACCAACGTCTCCGGTGGCTCAACACAGGTCATCAACGTCTCAGGTGGATCATCACAGGTCACCAACGTCTCAGGTGGATCATCACAGGTCACCAACGTCTCAGGTGGATCATCACAGGTCACCAACGTCTCAGGTGGCTCATCACATGTTTAGTTGTGTTAATTGTTCTTGACGTTGTTTTTATCAGACTCTGTTAAGTTCTCTGGATATTCAAGGTAACCAGGGCAGCGGTTGCAACAAGCTTTCAGACATTCTGCAGACCGATCATTCTCACAGGGGCTCAGATCGCTGGGCGGTTCTTCTTGGATTAGTTCCTTCTCGTGCGCTTCGTTTGGGATGACCACATCATCAGGTACCACTTCCTGGATGACCACATCATCAGGTACCACTTCATGGATGACCAAATCCTCAGGTGCCACTTCATGGATGACCACATCCTCAGGTACCACTTCCTGGATGGCCACATTCTCAGGTACCACTTCATGGATGACCACATCCTCAGGTACCACTTCATGGATGACCACATCCTCAGGTATCACTTCCTGGATGACCACATCCTCAGATAAAACTGGCCGCATGTTTAAGTCTGCTTCAATGATTAACTTTGTCTGTCTCTGAGTCATGTTTTCTTTTGTTGTCGTTTCATTTACTACTTTCACTTTTGGTAATTCAATCTTTGCTTTCTCGATGTCACCTTTTAAACCTTTCTTAATGTCCTCTATTTCACTTCTTAATGTTAAATGAAATTCTTTCATTTCGTTCCGGCCTTCTTTCATTTCTTTTCTTAACTTTGCGATTTCAGACTCAAAACAGTGGCTCTCCGGGTCCATTCCCTCATCAATAAGAGCTTCATGAAGTCTTTTAAACAGTTGTTGTTTGTTGCCGTCAGTTGGAAGGTCCCTTTCTTCTAATTCTTTTAACTCTCTAACTAAAAGTTCGTTTAATTTTTTACCGAACATTGTAAGACTGTTCCGCTTCTGACACCAATGTTACAACTCTTTAAATTATGTTTATAAAATCAAAACAACACACAGGCGTGGGTTCCAAGAGTTTACTAATATCTATAAAAACAACAACAACGGTAACATGGCCACTCTCTTGCCGGCTTCTACGTCACTGTCTCTACTGCGTCATCGCGTTCACTCTGCAGACTGTACGGTGCGCACCAAGAGGGTCGTAACAATATATATATATATATATATATATATATATATGTTTTTTAAGGGTAGAAAAAATCATTCTTAAAACAAAAATTCAGTAATAGATTTAAATACATGTAATACAATTTGATATATGTCAATAATGGAATAATGTGTTTACTATATCATCAGATGAAATGCAACAGTATTTGACACGATGGCAAACGGGTTTTATAATATCAGCAGCAATGCATCTTCCTTTGGTTATTATTATCTTAATTTTGATCTACAAGTGTAGGTAAGCCACCCGTTAAAAAATAATATTCACAGCAAATTGATTCGAAATTCGTACTGTCTTTAATAAATACCAATTGCGTATAATGTTTTTATTGTATCTTTTCATGTATGTGAAAGAAAGAAAAAAAAAACTATATCTTAAAGACTGTGACAAATCGTTTAAAGCATGTTATTTTTATTTTTTAAAAATGTATACACCAGCCTCTAAGAATCGATATACTTGAATCATAACGGTTAAGTAATAAAAGATGTTTCCTTCTTTAATCACAGATAAACTTATCCTTGTATCTGCTGCTCTTTAAAAATAAGCAGGAACATGGTGAATTGTGTACAGTTGTGAAATCAAATAATCACATTTTTTTAATTTTAAAACCATTTTTTTTCCCCCACAATTTTAGGAAATTGAAATATAAAGATGATAATTCGGGATTTCAAGTGGGTAAGTAAATACATGTCTTTTAGTTGAAAGTAATAAATATATAAACTTTAAAAAAAATACTTGATAAAAATAGATGCTGGGGAGGGTGTGGCAACTGACGGTTGGCAGAAATTTAATAATAAAAAGAGAACTTCTTAAATATATTAAAAAAAAAAAAAGGTCAAATCATTTTTGTGGATTGAAAAGGCAGAAAATGTCATAGTCTAGTTTATGATTTATCATTTATAAGGAATGCAATGAAAAAAAGCCACAAAAGATGAAAATCCCTAATATATATATATATATATATATATATATATATATATATATATATATATATATATATATATATATATATATATATATATATATATATATATCTGTGATTAGTGTAAAATAAAATTTAAAGCGTCAGTTCATAGTGTGTTAATCTTCGTGCATTGTTTAAATTAACTTGAAACAGTGGTATTAAAACGTACTGATAGGCTATCAATGAATTTAAGATAGGTCGCGACAAAATTAAAATAATTAACTAATTGATCGTGAAACTATATCACCTACAATTCTTCGATATGTCGGAAATATAAAAGTTTGTACAACTGAAAAGTAAATGGAGAAATTATTTCTTTTATCGTCATTGTTTTTTGTTGTTTTTTTTTTACAAATGTTTCGCAAAAATAAAATAATATTCGTAGTATCTCATTAAAAAATAACAGATGTAAAGAGTAATATACCGAGACAGATTCATTTGATATCCGGGACAGACTCAGTTTGTACCCGAGACAGATTCATTTGGTGTCCGGGACAGACTCAGTTTGTACCCGAGACAGATTCATTTGGTGCCCTGGACAGACTCATTTGGTGCCCGGGACAGACTCATTTGGGGCCCAGGACAGACTCATTTGGTGCCCTGGACAGACTCATTTGGTGCCCTGGACAGACTCATTTGGTGCCCTGGACAGACTCAGTTTGTACCCGAGACAGACTCATTTGGTGCCCGGGACAGACTCATTTGGTGCCCGGGACAGACTCATTTGGTGCCCTGGACAGACTCATTTGGTGCCCGGGACAGACTCATTTGGTGCCCTGGACAGACTCATTTGGTGCCCTGGACAGACTCATTTGGTGCCCGGGGCAGACTTATTAAATTATCAATAAATAATAAAGTAACGGAAATGCCGTGCCTTGCTGATGGTAAAGTTGCTTTTGAGGGGGCTACAGATTACCTTTTTTATTCGCATCCACTTCTGAAATTATTTTGTAAGAAATACACGGATGTATTTTTTAAAGTGACCTCTAAAAATGAGCTGATAACATAGTACTGTATCTCATCGCGGTTATCAAGCAGCTTCACTTAAACAAATGCTGGCATTAGTTATAAACATCAGAAACATCACTTACAATTTTTATTTGTCACACACAATGAGAAATAATCTTAATACCTTGTGTTAGATAAAGAGAGTCGTAAAAGAAACAGCTAGCTCAAGTAAACCACAAATGGGCCTGATTAAGTAGGGGGAAAAAACACAATCTGAGCAGCCCCGTAGCGTGAAAATTCTACAGCAGGGGCCAGGCATTCTACAGCAGGGGCCAGGCAATATACAGCAGGGGCCAGGCATTCTACAGCAGGGGCCAGGCAATAGCAGGGGGGCATGTAATACATTTTACTAAGTAGAGCAAATAAGCAGAGGGGGGCCAGACAAAACGCAGGGGAGGGCCAGGCCCCCTGCCCCCCCCCCGCACGCTACGGGCCTGAATCTGAGCATCGAATAGGTTGCTTAGCAAAAAACACTACATGCTGATGTTCTCGGGATCGTGAAGGTGTTATGGACAATTAATGCATACAGAGGCAAATCAATCTCATTAACTATTATCTATAATTATTGGTCCTTAATTAAGAGTTCAATACTTATAGTGACATGAAAAAACAATATGAAAAAATTGAAACTTTGGTATGAAATCTACTTTATTAGTACATTATTATATCAAAGGGAATAAAGCGGTATTTTGAAACTGGGGAAAAAAAGAAACATAAATAAATTATGATATTTTATCTGTGCTCGCAATGATGATCTATAATACACATTTTACATCATATGTTCCGGTTTCCGTCTGTCATCGCGACTTCCGTCTGTCATCCAACATGGCGGCATAAACATTCAAAGATGGCAGAAACATTTACTGTTTTCTTCTTAACATGCATGATCCGGCTACCAACTGGCCAGCCGTGTAAGAATTGTCTCCTACTTGGCTGTCAGAAATGACATTGGACCAGCCATATGTTTAGTGCCGAGGTGACAAAACACCGTACACTAACATACGGCAGGTAAGATCGTGAATGCCAAATGGCAATCACAATGTAATACTGTCTTCGACCGCCTCATCATTACCATAGGGCAATAGAGGTGACACAAAATCATGCCTAAAGATTCTGTGAAACTCTCCGAAACTAATTTTAAACCGAAAAGTGTTTTCATAGGACTATGTATATCTCACAATAACATGATAAATCTATGGTGTTCTATTTGTTATTAAATGAGAAGCGATCATAAAAGAAATATTTACAAAAATCGTTCAATTAATATTCTGTGTTATGTTCCACAATGTAAATTTTAAACCAAAATTATGGATACCTCAATATAATGTAATATTTATATTGTTTAAATTGTTATTATTTCTAAAATATGTCTATTTCTAATTTACAATTATTTCCCTTTATTACTATAAATACGTCACTTTTTTTTTCATTTGTTGACTATTACGTCACATGAATGAATTGAATAAGGGTTGAGATTGAGTAGCGCCGTACACAACGTTTACAATGCAAACTAACCCATTTATGATGGGGGCTTCGCACAGAGGGTGTATGGAGGGGGCCCAGTTTGAGGAGGGCCCCCAAAATATTTTTTAAACTAAATATTAAGTACATTATCTCATGTCAAAATGTAGTGGCTCCCGAAGATGCCTAAAATCTCTTGGTTCGGCATTGGTTTCACAGAACTATAATGTTGAAAGCTTTCATATGTCTTTCTTTTTTAAGAGGCCTAATGTTTTCTGCGTCTGCGGCCTCAACTGCATTGATGGAATACTATGTTTTTAATTGAAGGTTAGCTAAAAGCTACACAACGATTCTTTCTTCTCGGCACCAAGCTTGAGAAGCGTCAAAAAATTATCTCATGTCAAAATGCAGGGGAAGCCCCCACAGAGGCCAAGCCCACCGGGCCCCTAAATCCCTAGGTTCTGCACAGCCGGGTCGGCAATTTTTCTTAGTTAATTGTACTATGCTACAATGTGTATAACAGTAAATAAACCACCCGATAAACATGTAGCGTTTTGCTTAACACAAGCACTCACTCACGTCTCTCCTTTTTTTTTTAAATACGCCATGTTGAACATCATAAAACATTAAATGAATAACTTTTTGGAAAGGGGTCCATTAAAATATAATGAAGGAATATGATTTTAAGAGTTGTTGTTTATGTTTACCCATAGTGAGGATTATTTTCTTTGGAAGGAGCTATTTAACATATGAACTTTATTTGATTTATTATTAGGTGTCCCTATTCTCAAATGTACTGTATCTACAATAATCTGTTCATGTCCTTGGGGCCACTGCAAGTATATAGACTGATTGTTTACGCGCTAAAATATATATCACCATTTTCAACTCCAACTGTGTGCCTACTCGCCGGTCCGGGTACCGGGCCTTTGATAACTAGTAAAGAAACAAAAGAATGATCGCAGTAAAAGCTAAATACTGATACAGAGTAAAAACATAAATAGGGTTAGAGTGAAATTTTTATATTATTTCATTTACAGTTGTTTTTTTTTAAAGCTATTTCAATAGGTTTATACTTTTATTTCCTTTAGGTTCTGTTACTCCCCTCATTTAGACCCATGCTGTCTGGATTCTTCCTGATGTCATTCAATATAAGTAACATCCGACGAAAAAATGTAAACCTTCAACAAATGATAAATCATTAGACCACAAACCGATTTTTCAAAACACCATACAAGAGGTGTATACTTTATGTGCCGGAAAGAGAAGATATTCCAAGTCGTAATTGAGTACTTCAATCATCTAATCATTATGGTTTAAAGCTTGACAAAACATGTTTTATTCTGAGATCACAAGACTTAAAAACACAATATTCAACCAACAAAGTCAGAAAAAGCTAACTAGAAGTTATACTACAATGAACTGATTCTGGTGGAACGTTAGAATTGAAGTTTTTTCACCATACTCTTTTAAGAGAACAATCATGGAGATTAAAAGACAAAACGGTAAAAACCAACAAAAAAAAAACATTTCATCAGAAGAATAATGACATGTACGTTAAGGTTTATACAATGTAATAAAATAATGAATCCAAATCATACAACGGAAGCGTCAGGCACTAAAGTAGTCCTGTTTAGGATAGTGTATCTATCAGTGGTGCCACTATGATTCGTGTCACCCGGTGCTGAAAATGACTCGGTTATAAAACCTCTTGATTGATATCAGCAAAATTCTTTCAGCTATGAAGTTAAAATATGCATGTTGGTAGTTTACCCCTGCTGTTAGCTCACCCCTATGTTGGTATCACCCAATATGTTGGTCTTAATTTATGGTGCGAAAGCCAGGCAACTCCCCTATAGTGACACTATTAGCCTGACACACACGCGCGCACACACATACATTTATATTTATATACATATACACTTACTGAACTGAATCCACAAAATTAGTGACAGCAATGGACACAATGCTGGTGGAAATCAATTAATACATTCCTTTAACGTGTAAACACTTTAAACATGCCATAAATATCATGTCGTCTGCAGTAAAAGCCTCACAGACACAGTTTAAACATGCCATAAATATCACAATGTCGTCATGCAGTAAAAGCCCCACAGACACAGTTTAAACATGCCATAAATATCATGTTTAGTCTTATAGTAAAAGCCTCACAGGCACAGTTTAACACATGTTTTCTGAGCAACTTCTTTTTGACTTGCTTTGCCAATGGTGTTGGATCTCGATCTGGCCTAATTACGAAGGCAGCAGCTGGATGGAGTTTTTGATATGACTAACATATACGTTAGAATGTGAAACTTCATAATGTTATAGATCTACTAAGCTGTGATTCTCTCTGAAACCAGTTGGGAGGATGCAGCACGGATTACAAAAGTATAGGGAGCGCCTTCTTTGGCCCGCGGGACGTATTCTAATTATCGATGGATAATCCCATACATGAAGAATTAACATGTAGGGCACGCACATGTGTTGATATAAAAGTTTTTGTAAACACACTGTCGAAGCCCATTATCAAGCAGTGTAAGAGTTGACAGCCAAAAGGATAAACTGAACTATAATATGTAGTCCAAAGTTCTTGGAAACCAAATTCCAGTTCCATCTAAGTCGACCAATTTGTAAATTTTACAACGGATAATATTATCAGTGATAGCTTACAATTGAAACGAATATTTAAAGTACTTTTCTGAACGATACTGCCTTCAAGTACCATTACTCCTTATGATTGAAGCAAATGTTTTTATTTACTGTCAATTTTGTTATATCCATGTTGATTTGGCAAATGTTGTTTTTTGTTTTATTATTAATTTTTACCTTTTTTGAAGTTTTTTTTTTGATACGAAAAACGCTGAGTTCTTTTGAGTTTGTAATGCGAAAAATAAATAAATGATCTATTAAACCATTTTAGGTTATCGATATAGAATATATATTTAGGACTGTAATTTTTTGTAGTCCTAGGAAAGATTATATAAGAGTATTTAGCATGGTTGCTAACTGGGATATATTTATCCAGATCAATACTGAGTCATCTAGATACGAAACAATGCCATCTATGGAATAACAAATTATGTAGATATATTTTATAATGTTTTGATGAGTTTCTAGATATTTACTACTTTCTGACTTGTTTTTTTTTGGTACAAATTATGGTCTAGAATATTTTTTGTTCTTAACAGTTAACTTAAATGGATACAGCTACATAATTATATATAGCTATAGCTTTGATGCAGGCCATTGAAGCTAGTATGGATAATTTACATTAAGATCTAATCAGTTTTGAACCATCTAGGTCTAAGAAAATGATGCTTATAACTTTCTAGATAATGTTAGTGCTATTTAAATTGATGCATTAAAATAACTTAAGAGTTTATATGAGGGACATATGTAATATATATAAATATAAGCAGAGCCGGATTTACAATTTTAGGGACCCTAGGCCAATAAAAATTTGAGGCCCCATTTTGAAAAATAAAAAAAAAATTCAAAGTTTTTATTTTTGAATACTACTAAACATTTTGGGGCCCCTTATTTTGTGATATTTATAATGATTTGTGGCACATGTATTGATGCAGGTAATACAAAAATGCTGCAGAATATTGGCTAAAAGTCATTCATAACAATGTTGTATTGAATAAAACCCTTCTGATATTTTGATAAAAATCTAGACAATTTATTCATTTTCTGGATTTATTGGAGATATATTTTCGTCTATTTCTGGATAATGTTTCTGGTAAAGAGTGTTGGCAGTGTTGATTTTTTTAAAAAAACTAATGTGTGTATATAATAAAAATGGCGCATATTGTTGAGACCCATAAATTCATCATTCCGTCTGCATTTTTTTCCCTGCAAAATCTGTCATGGACAGAGGAAGTAAAGATACAGTAATACTTAGTGATGAAATAAGTAATTCACACACACTAAGAAAATGAAACAGGCTGTTAATTAAACTGCTGTCGGTCATCAAACCTTCAAAGCATGGCTGTAAAAGGATTAAGACACCAGGAACGCCTTGCATTTCAGAAACTCTTTTCATTAAAAACTTCTAAAAATTGAGGACATTTATTTTATTCGTAAACTTGAACATTGGGCCGAACCAATGTTGACATGAAATAATGTAAATTAAAGAGAAAACGTCATATTATAAAAATGGAATGTACCCCTTCCCCACCCCCAAGGCCGTTTGGCCTCGCACCATAGTTTGAAAATGGTTGACATTAAACATTTCTATAATAACAGGAATATGTAGTCATTTAATACTAGAGCTATGCTGCTTTTTTCTAGCTTATAAAAAGTAAGTGAAGTCTAGTGTCACAAATTATTCAATGTTTAGAATACCTTAGGTACTTGATATAGAGACTTATGCAGCTCAATGTTAATATACGTGCGCCTCCCAATGTGTCAAATGTACCCTATATCATATTATACAACTAAATCTTGATATTTGATTTTACTCAGATCTTTAAAGTATGTATTACTATAAAAGAGATTAATGTACTAGCATACCATTATTTATACCATTATATATACATATTCTTTCAATAGAAATTCTGCTGACTGTACATATGTTTTTCTTAATGACATCAAATCTCTAAATTAAATAAGAAAAATGTTTGATGTAAACTATACTGAGGGTTTTCCAAACATTTTTTTATTTTTTTTATTTTCGGTCATACTTTCATAAGCCTCTCACATTTCAGTTGGCATAATCTCAACTAACTTCACACACATATTGTTCACAATTAATTAACCAAAAATATTAGTGAAAAATATAAAGTATTATTCTTAATTGCGTTTTATAAAACAAAAATTGCTGCTAAATAAAAGTTAATAGTAAAAATACAACTTTCGAAGTGAAAGATGAGTAAGCATGTTTAAAAAAATATTGGTGACAAATACATTCATAATATTGTTATAACTCTGCTTCGCGCCTCCCCCCCGTTCGCACCCGTGCCCTGAGATGAATGATGCAGTCACGACTCATGTACGCCTACACATTTTTAATTCGGTCGTTCACCCTCGCTTTAGTACAAGTGATGAAATATTGTTATTTACCACCAGCACTACAACACAATGACCTACACCCTCCACTTTGACGGGAAAACGAGGTATTTAGCGTGGGTGAGAGTACCTATAAAAGAAACTGTGATGTGATTCATAGAGGTCGAACGCTAGAGAGGAGAACGACGAGCGACGATCAAGGAAGAAGGGAGGGACAACGAGAGACCAGGTCTGTTGATGCCGTGAGTTCGTTATCATCACATCCACAGCAATAGATAACACGTAGACTCGTTTCAACTGGATTAGTTGTACGCATAATTGACTTTGTTGTTTTGTTTTAGTCTGGACTATTATAACCTGTACATTGTAGACAGTGAATAAATCTTATTATAACCTGTACATTGTATACTGTGAATAAATCTTATTATAACC
Source organism: Bulinus truncatus (assembly GCA_021962125.1). Taxonomy (NCBI): domain Eukaryota; kingdom Metazoa; phylum Mollusca; class Gastropoda; family Planorbidae; genus Bulinus; species Bulinus truncatus. The sequence continues at coordinate 14,069,382 of JAGDYQ010000004.1, read as the reverse complement.
TGTACATTGTAGACTGTGAATAAATCTTATCATTCAACTAACGAACTCACGTGTCTTTTAGTGCCTAACTAGCGAGTTTTGCAAGTTCGCAACACTGGTATCTGAAGCGGGACAGTCTTAAAAGGGAAGCTAGAATAACATTCAACTCTAGAACTGAAAGAAAAACTTTGAAGTAAGAGATTTGTCTACAGCTGGCAGCAATGTTGAACTATTTGCCAGACTTAAAGAAACTATAATAAGGGAATGAAACGATCCTTAGAGTTACTGTTATAAAACAGAGATTGAACGGTTAAGGAGAGAATGGAAAGAATACAGCAATGGAATGAAAGAGCAACTTAAAAAGGAAATGAAAAAAATAATTCAATCAATAAGAAACCAAATAAGAGACATGAAGAAAGATTTTAGTACTAAAACCGAGAAGGAAGTTAATCGAGATGAGCCCCCTGAGACGTTGGCGACTCGAGATGAGCTCACTGAGATGTTGGCGACGAGAGATGAGCCAGCTGAGACGTTGGCGACTCGAGATGAGCTCACTGAGACGTTGGCGACTCGAGATGAGCTCACTGAGACGTTGGCGACGTGAGATGAGCCAGCTGAGACGTTGGCGACTCGAGATGAGCTCACTGAGACGTTGGCGACGAGAGATGAGCCAGCTGAGACGTTGGCGACTCGAGATGAGCTCACTGAGATGTTGGCGACGAGAGATGAGCCAGCTGAGACGTTGGCGACTCGAGATGAGCTCACTGAGACGTTGGCGACGAGAGATGAGCCAGCTGAGACGTTGGCGACTCGAGATGAGCTCACTGAGATGTTGGCGACGAGAGATGAGCCAGCTGAGTCGTTGGCGACTCGAGATGAGCCCCCTGAGATGTTGTGGACCCGAGATTGCCACCTGAGACGTTGGCGACTCGAGATGAGCCCCCTGAGATGTTGTGGACCCGAGATTGCCACCTGAGACGTTGGCGACGAGAGATGAGCCAGCTGAGACGTTGGCGACTCGAGATGAGCTCACTGAGATGTTGGCGACGAGAGATGAGCCAGCTGAGTCGTTGGCGACTCGAGATGAGCCCCCTGAGATGTTGTGGACCCGAGATTGCCACCTGAGACGTTGGCGACTCGAGATGAGCCCCCTGAGATGTTGTGGACCCGAGATTGCCACCTGAGACGTTGGCGACTCGAGATGAGCCCCCTGAGATGTTGTGGACCCGAGATTGCCACCTGAGACGTTGGCGATTCGAGATGAGCCCCCTGAGACGTTAGTGACACAATATGAGCCACCTGAGGAGCGGAGACGAAAAGTTCAGAGTAGTGCAGAGATGAGCAGAGCATATCGGAGCAGAGCATATAAGACCAGAGCAGATCGGAGCAAGGCAGAGACATTTCTGGTAATTGACTTTAATCTAGTCAGTACACCAGTGTTTTTCAACCTTTTTTTTTTCAGGGGAACCCGTTGGTGTCGTCAGATTTCTGGCCGAACCTGTATACCACTTTATGTCCCTTCATGGCGAACCCCAAATTTATTTTGATCTACCATTAATCAACAGTTCTTACAAGTCTTACAGGACAAATTATTTATTTATTCATTCAAAATACATCATCGACAATAAATGCAGTTTACAATGATATATGCATGCTTGGTCGAGTACGGAACACTTTTCAGTGTGAACATTGTGCTTGACGCTTTCTGCACACCAGCTGTATTCTTGGCCGAATATTGGATAGACATACGCGAAGTTCTTCTTCGACAGACAAAAGGCGTTCTCCATTCTTGTGTTTGATGTTGCTCATGGCCGAAAATCCAAACTCGCACATGTAAGCGAATGAAAAAAGCAACAGAAGTCGCAAAGCTTTCTCAGCAATTGCAGGGTACTCTTTTTCAACCCAGAACCAAAACGTATCCATGTTGAGCTCTGCATGCCAGCTCCTCTTCCTCTTTCAAGGTAAACTGTCTTTCCCACGATTCAAGTTCCATGAATGGATTCCTAACCCAATCATACTGGTCAACAGATATTGATGGGAAGTATTTGTTGAGACTGCTGGACAGACTTTCCAAGTGGTGGACGATCAACGGTAGAATGTCTTGGTGGTTGGTGAGATTAACGTTGGGAAACATTTCCAAATTCCCAGCAGCTGCACGCTTCTTCCACAGCAACATTTTTTTCTGAAAAGCGTTTATTTTGCCACTTGAATTCAGTATGTTTTCCTTTCTGCCTTGCAAACCACTGTTCAAAATGTTGAGTTCTTAAAATATATCAGCCAGATAAGCTATTTTAGAACACCAGCTCTCGTTGCTCAGAGCGTTTTCAAACTCCTTCAGTTTTTCACTGGAAACAGAACGCCAAAAGTTCCTCTCTCAGCTCATAGAAACGAGAAAGTACTTTTCCACGAGACAGCCATCGCACGTCTGTATGTTGAATGAGTGTGATATCTTCCGCTTCCATGCTTTGACAATGTTTGGCAAACAAGCGATATTTAAGAGGTCTCATCTTCATGTAATTAACTATTTTCACCACCTTGTCCAGTACTGATTTTAAATCTCTGTGTATAAGGCAATGGGTGTCCACGATATCTGGATTCGTCTGCCGCACCAGTGAGACAAAACCTTTGGCGTTTCCCGTCATTGCAGGAGCAACATCCGTACAAATGCCGACGCAGTTTTACCATGTCAAGTCACCGGACTGCAAATATGCACTGATGACGTCATATACATCTTGTCCTCTCGTTGTTTCCAACAACTCTTTACAGCAGAAGAAGTCCTCAACAATAGCATCATTGTCAATAAAACGTACAAACCCTAACAGCTGTGCTTTACCACTGACATCGGTTCTCTCATCCACCTGAAGTGCGAACAATCCGCGATTCTCAATCTTCGTTAGGATATTACTTTCAATGTCAGTTGACATGTCTGCTATACGCCTGCTTATCGTATTGTCTGACAGTGGAATCTTATTGATTTCAGATACGGCAGTTTGTTCAAACATAATTTTAACCATCTCTTGGCACGCTGGTAAAATTACTGTTTCAGCGATAGTATGTGATTTCACTTTCTTAGCTACAATCATTAGTTCACTTGTGGAAAAGTAACTATTAAAAGTGTTTTTTGAAACATCAAAGTATAAAACGGTTACCGATGTTTATGACGGGCTGATTGATAATTAACGGACATTGCAACTAAATCCACTTAATCAGATAAAAAAATGTAGGTTTTTGTCTACAAAATCATTGTAAAAATGAGCTGACTTATTTTCCTGTAGTCTTTAGTGATGTGCTCACTATAGTTTTAGCAATGCTCTTTCTGAAACCAATCACTTGACAGATGCCAATTTTCAAATTACAATATGCATAGTACAGATAGGGCGCCTTAGATAGAGATATTATAAACACGGACATTGCTATCAGAGCAGTGTAGATCGTTAGTCTGCTGACCTGAGAGTTTCTTGTACGAGAAAATGTTCAGGTTCATGTGAAATTCCCCTAACTCACCAAGCTATAAAGTATTGCCGAAATTTAGTACAAGTTACATGTAATAATAAGATTAGGCTAGAGAATGTACAGTTGGCACAGAGATGGTTTTAATTATCTGGCCACTTAGCTTAGCGGAAGTGAAATTATTAGTTTTAGGCAGACGATAGATTTGGTAGACAAGTAGACGGACTTGATTATTCATCTCACATCATTTTATAACATGTATGTACTTCCATAGATTGAATATATATATATATATATATATATATATATATATATATATATATATATGTTTGATACATAGAGGTCTACTCAGTGATTTATACATGTAGTTCGTCTTTTAGATATATAATAATATACATGCTCAAGTCAAGTTAGTTAAATTATATACTCTGAAGAGACTGAATATATATTTACACCTACCAAGAAACAGAAGTACCACGAAAATAATATATACATTATACATACAATTGATCTACTAATCTACACACAAAAACTAACTATGACATTACATAATCCATTTATATGCCGTATCTATTGAAATGTGAATTATGCAATTGATCTGCCACGACGGCCCATAAGGGCCGAGGGAACATTAAGTTTACTGACTTGCCGAGAAAAATGACTCTGTAATAGCTGTAGAGTGCGCTGTGTTTTATGATACCTCCAACTGTAACATTAGTATTTAATGTAACTTTAGGATTTTCATTCTAACTTTCTTTATCTGGGTCACTGGAAATTTCAAACAATCTGATTTGAAATTTATTTTGTTTGCAATGCCTTCTTCAGCTGGTCTTTGGGTGGCCTACCTATAAATGGACAATGTCAATGTTTTATTTCTTCCGGTGGCTTACTCAGTTAATAACTTCTTCATTTTTTTTTCTAGTTATGAAGAAGTCCATGAAGGCTTTGTTTGCAATAGATTATGTTGTTTTTTTGCGCAGACTAGCCGTCGTGTCACTAGAGGCAAACATTGGCTTAAAGTGTGGGCCATAGTTATCAAAGTGATGATGACCTTTAATGCATCTGCGCCATATCGACAGATTTGACATTCCTTTCGAATTTCAGAACTTGAACTTTGTTGAGATCGAAGCAATTTTTCAAATATGCCTTAGAATGTTAAATGTTCATACACAGTGATGCCTATTCTGGCTTTTACATGTCTGTGTTCCCTTCCTTTCTTGTTATTAATCTCCGTATCTTTCTATAAGAATTTTTATAACTCTGCTTCACCTCCCCCCCCCGGTCACACCCCTGCCCCGAGATGAATGATGCAATTACTTTTGTACGCCTACACATTGTTAATTCGATCGTTCACCCTCGCTATAGTACAAGTGATGAAATATTGTTATTTGCCACCTGCAAATGACCATCACCCTCCATTTTGGTGGGAAACGATAGATTTAGGGTAAGTGAGACTTCCTATGAAAGGAATTGTGATGTGATTCATATGACGGTCGAACGTTAGAAAGAATGACGAGCGACGATCAAGATATAAGAAATGGACAACGAGAGACCAGGTCTGTTGATGCCGCGAGTTCGTTATCAGCACATCGCCAGCGATAGATAACACGTAGACTCGTTTTAACTGGATTAATTGTACGCATAATTGACTTTGTTGTTTTGTTTTCGCCTGGATTATTATAACCTGTACATTTTAGACTGTGAATAAACCTTATTATTCAACTAACGTATCCACGTGTCCTTTAGTGCCTACCTAGATAGTTTTGCAAGTTCGCTACAATATTTTATTTCTTCCTCCCTATCTACATTCTTTATAATCTATACTACTCTATTATCTGATCTTCCTCTTCATAGAATTTTTGGCCCTACAGCCTCCACATTCAATATGATTGAGTTTCTAGCAGAAGTAATTCTATTAATAATGTAAAACACAGTGTTTATGTTTTTTTCTAGTTTCTTCTTTATAACAAAAACAAGTACACACCACACTGAAATAAACAAACACATTTTATAAAAGAAACAATATCCGTCAAGTAAAATGTACATTTTATTATAAATAATTACTATAGAATCATGAATTTATATTTTTTTCGTAAACAAAACACTAAAATGAATTGAAATAAAAAAAAATGATTTCTTGGCCAGAAAGTGTCTTTTTCATCACAAAATTTGATAAATAATGTTTACAAATAATAGAGATGTATATTTCTAACCTGATCTGTTGAGAGTAATGCTGCAATTATTACTTTTTTATATGTAAAAAATATATATGTGTTTTTCTTTAGGCACATTGCTTCGTCCACATAGTTATAATCAAGTTTTAAAACAGTCCTTTAATATGTGGTTACATATTGGTCATTTTATACGTATATTAAAAATAATTATCGATACGCTTTCTTAAATGAAAGTATCTTTTTTACATGAAATACATAAGATACGAAATTTAAATTAATTTATTCCACCAAGATTAAGCTAAATTTTGCTTGATTTACATGAATCAGTTCGGTTTCATTTTGCTGTCTTTTTATTCGACCATAGGCCTTAATAGTGAACATACATCATCCAATACACATTTTAAACTTCATTCGTTATCTGATCGTAAGAGTGATCTTCTTTATCTCCATCTAGAATGAAAAATAAAATAATTGCATATTAATTACAGTTAAATGATTTTTTTTTGGTTTTATTGTTTCAGTTATACAAAATAAATATGTGTATTTCTTAGTTGATATATGACTTAGGAATGGATGAAAAACAAAAGTCAATTGCTGACAATAAACTTCAATACTGACTATATTTAGTGAAAACAAAATAAAATTACCCAGAACATGTACATAGTTTGTTCTTCTGTTTGTTGTGTCATCCTCTGGATGAATATTTGGTGTCTCATAATTGTGTATGTCTTGTGGTAGTTGTGGGACTAGGTAAAAAAAAAAGAAAAAAAAATATCTTGTAGATTAAAGAGAAATTATTTAAGGAGCAAACATAATTTCTTGAAAAAAAAAAAAAAACTCAGTACTTATTAGAGAACCGTTTTTTCTGGAGAGTTTTATATATATATATATATATATTTGAAACTCCCTGCCCCATGTCACATTTTGACACAATGCACAAACCCACCTCAATAATTACATAAAGCTTACCCACTCCCCCCCACCAATTTTTTCTCAGTAAAACAAAAAAAGTAAATTTTTTTTTTCAAAATAATCTATAATACAAATTTTACATCATATGTTCCGGTTTCCATCTGTCATCGCTACTTCCGTCTGTCATCGCGACTTCCGTCAGTCATCGAACATGGCGGCATAAACAATTCAAAGATGGCAGAAACATTCACTGTTTTCTTCTTAACATGCATGATCCGGCTACCAACTGGCCAGCCGAGTAAGAATCAACTGCTACATGGCTGCCAGAAATGACATTGGACCTGCCATATGTTTAGTGCCGAGGTTACAAAACACCGCACACTAACATACGGCAGGTAAGATCATGAATGCCAATTGGCAATCACAATGTAATACTGTTTTCGACCGCCTCAATCATTACCAAAGGGCAATAAAGCGATCTTAGGAAAGCTAACACAAAATCATGCCAAAATATTTTGTGATACTCTCTGAAATGAATTGTCGACAAAACGTAATTACATAGGCCTCTGTATATCCCACAGTATCGTAATAAATCTATGGTGTTCAATTTGTTATTAAATGAGAAGCGATCATAAAAGAAATATTTACAGAAATCGTTCAATAATATTTTGTGTTATTTTTCACAATCTAAATTTTAATCTAAAATTACGGATACCTCAAAATAATGTAATATTTATATTGTTTAAATTGTTTTTATTTCTCAAAATATGGCTATTCACAGAACTATAATGATGAAAG
>JAGDYQ010000004.1:14041726-14061569 GCA_021962125.1 Bulinus truncatus | reverse complement strand
TGCTTAGCGTTCGTATAAGTGAAGGTGATGCCGTTTTCCGCATTTGTGTGTTGGGTGATGGGTAGTTGTGTGAAGTGTATTAGTGTGTTGTGAGAAGTGTATTAGTGTGTTGTGTGAAGTGTATTGGTGTGTTGGGTGAAGTGTATTAGTGTGTTGTGTAAAGTGTATTTGTGTGTTGGGTGATGGGTAGTTGTGTGTTGTGTGAAGTGTATTAGTGTGTTGTGTGAAGTGTATTAGTGTGTTGTGTAAAGTGTATTAGTGTGTTGTGTGAAGTGTATTATGTGTTGTGTGAAGTGTATTAGTGTGTTGTGTGAAGTGTATTAGTGTGTTGTGTGAAGTGTATTAGTGTGTTGTGTGAAGTGTATTAGTGTGTTGTGTGAAGTGTATTAGTGTGTTGTGTGAAGTGTATTAGTGTGTTGTGTGAAGTATATTAGTGTGTTATGTGAAGTGTATTAGTGTGTTGTGTGAAGTGTATGAGTGTGTTGTGTGAAGTGTATTAGTGTGTTCTGTGAAGGGTGTGTATGTGTTGTGTGAAGTGTATTAGTGTATTGTGGGAAGTGTATTAGTGTGTTGTGTGAAGTATATTAGTGTGTTATGTGAAGTGTATTAGTGTGTTGTGTGAAGTGTATTAGTGTGTTGTGTGAAGTGTATTAGTGTGTTGTGTGAAGTGTATTTGTGTTGTGTGAAGTGTATTAGTGTGTTGTGTGAAGTGTATTAGTGTGTTGTGTGAAGTGTATTAGTGTGTTGTGTGAAGTGTATTAGTGTGTTGTGTGAAGTGTATTAGTGTGTTGTGTGAAGTGTATTAGTGTGTTGTGTGAAGTATATTAGTGTGTTATGTGAAGTGTATTAGTGTGTTGTGTGAAGTGTATGAGTGTGTTGTGTGAAGTGTATTAGTGTGTTCTGTGAAGGGTGTGTATGTGTTGTGTGAAGTGTATTAGTGTGTTGTGTGAAGTGTATTAGTGTGTTGTGTGAAGTGTATTTGTGTGTTGGGTGATGGGTAGTTGTGTGAAGTGTATTAGTGTGTTGTGAGAAGTGTATTAGTGTGTTGTGTGAAGTGTATTGGTGTGTTGGGTGAAGTGTATTAGTGTGTTGTGTAAAGTGTATTTGTGTGTTGGGTGATGGGTAGTTGTGTGTTGTGTGAAGTGTATTAGTGTGTTGTGTGAAGTGTATTAGTGTGTTGTGTAAAGTGTATTAGTGTGTTGTGTGAAGTGTATTGGTGTGTTGGGTGAAGGGTATTTGTGTGTTGGGTTGTCATGGAGATGGAAATAAGGTCTTTATCACTGTGAAGATTTTTTTGTAATGTGAAATTGTGTTAATTAATTAGTAAATATATGAGTTAAGGTATACGTGAATGCATTACTAGTAAATGTATGCAAACATTATAACAGATTTATTGAAATACTTTTTTTTTATATACATTGTGATTGATTAATTCATTTAGTATAATCTTTAACATGTTAACACATCAGTCAGATAATGCTTGGAGTCACCACAGTTGTAGCATACCATGGAAGTAAACTTGGTCGTTTCATGTTCTGATTACTTGTTCTAAATTTAATTTCAAATAATTATAAGCCAATGAGTTCATTAAACGTCATCAAATAGATCACTTAATGCACTCTCTACACTCTGTTATCATTTTACGTTCATTTACTTATCCCTCTCATCTCACGAGAGTTATTTAAAAACAGAATCTCCATCTAATAAAAGATTTAGGTTAGTAGACTGTACATGAGAAGTGCCTGTTAGTAGACAATACGTGAAAAGTGCCAGTTAATAGGCAAAACGTGAAAAGTGCCAGTTAGTAGACAGTACGTGAAAAGTGCCAGTTAGTAGACAATACGTGAAAAGTGCCAGTTAGTAGACAGTACGTGAAAAGTGCCAGTTAGTAGACAATACGTGAAAAGTGCCAGTTAGTAGACAATACGTGAAAAGTGCCAGTTAGTAGACAATACGTATGAAGTGCCAGTTAGTAGACAATACGTGAAAAGTGCTAGTTAGTAGACAGTACGTGAAAAGTGCTAGTTAGTAGACAATACGTAAGAAGTGCCAGTTAGTAGACAGTACGTGAAAAGTGCTAGTTAGTAGACAGTACGTAAGAAGTGCCAGTTAGTAGACAGTACGTGAAAAATTTCAGTTAGTAGACAGTACGTGAAAAGTGCCAGTTAGTAGACAGTACGTGAAAAGTGTCAGCTAGTAGACAGTACGTGAAAAGTGTCAGTTAGTAGACAGTACGTAAGAAGTGCCACTTAGTAGACAATATATAAGAAGTGCCTGTTAGTAAACAGTACGTGAGAAGTGCCAGCTAGTACAGTACTTGAGAAGTGCCTGTTAGTAAACAGTACGTGAGAAGTGCCAGCTAGTACAGTACTTGAGAAGTGCCTGTTAGTAAACAGTACGTGAGAAGTGCCAGCTAGTACAGTACTTGAGAAGTGCCTGTTAGTAAACAGTACGTGAGAAGTGCCAGCTAGTACAGTACTTGAGAAGTGCCAGTTAGTAGACAGTTCCTGAAAAATGCCGGTTAGTAAACAGTACGTAAAGATCTGTATGGGAAAAATGCATACACATTGTTTTCTTTTTAGTAATTCCATTGGACAAATTTTGAAGTTTTAGAGCAATGAGAATTGACAGATAATGACAGAAATCACAAGTGAGGGAGAAGTTAATCAAGTTGCTTATATATAGCAGATATCTGGTACTAGTGGTAAGTGGTGAAATGTATCAACAGATATCTGGCACTAGTGGTAAGTGGTGAAATGTGTCAACAGATATCTGGCACTAGTGCTAAGTGATGAAATGTGTCAACAGATATCTGGCACTAGTGGTAAGTTTTGAAATGTGTCAACAGATATCTGGTACTAGTGGTAAGTGGTGAAATGTGTCAATAGATATCTGGTACTAGTGGTAAGTGGTGAAATGTGTCAACAGATATCTGGCGCTAGTGGTAAGTGGTGAAATGTGTCAACAGATATCTGGCGCTAGTGCAAAGTGGTGAAATGTGTCAACAGATATCTGGCACTAGTGGTAAGCAATGAAATGCGTCAACAGATATCTTGCACTCGTGGTAAGTGGTGAAATGTGTCAACATATATCTGGCACTCGTGGTAAGTGATGAAATCTGTCAACAGATATCTGGCACTACTGCTAAGTGGTGAAATGTGTCAACAGATATCTGGTACTAGTTGTAAGTGGTGAAATGTGTCAACAGATATCTGGTACTAGTGGTAAGTGGTGAAATGTGTCAATAGATATCTGGTACTAGTGCTAAGTCGTGAGATGTGTCAACAGATATCTGGTACTAGTGGTAAGTGGTGAGATGTGTCAACAGATATCTGGCACTAGTGCTAAGTGGTGAGATGTGTCAACAGATATCTAGCACTAGTGGTAAGTGGTGAAATGTGTCAACAGATATCTGGCGCTAGTACAAAGTGGTGAAATGTGTCCACAGATATCTGGTACTAGTGGTAATTGGTGAAATGTGTCAATGGATATCTGGCACTAGTGGTAAATGGTGAAATGTGTCAACAGATATCTGGCACTCGTGGTAAGTAGTGAAATCTGTCAACAGATATATGGCACTAGTGCTAAGTGGTGAGATGTGTCAACAGATATCTGGTACTAGTGGTAAGTGGTGAAATGTGTCAACAGATATCTGGTACTAGTGCTAAATCGTGAGATGTGTCAACAGATATCTGGCACTAGTGGTAAGTGGTGAAATGTGTCAACAGATATCTGGCACTAGTGCTAAGTGGTGAAATGTGTCAACAGATATCTGGCACTAGTGCTAAGTGGTGAAATGTGTCAACAGATATCTGGTACTAGTGGTAAGTGGTGAAATGTGTCCACAGATATCTGGTACTAGTGGTAAGTGGTGAAATGTGTCAATAGATATCTGGTACTAGTGCTAAGTGATGAAATGTGTCAACAGATATCTGGCGCTAGTGGTAAGTGGTGAAATGTGTCAACAGATATCTGGCGCTAGTGCAAAGTGGTGAAATGTGTCAACAGATATCTAGCGCTAGTGCAAAGTGGTGAAATGTGTCAACAGATATCTTGCACTAGTGGTAAGTGGTGAAATGTGTCAACAGATATCTTGCACTAGTGGTAAGTGGTGAAATGTGTACTGAGTTGACCTGTTTACTTGGTTGTAGGTAAATTATTTTGTGCTAGACAAGCCAATAAACAAATTGGTTGATACATAATTGTTTATGTAAGGGCTACTGGTGATAATAAAATTCAGATAGACCAGCAGACATCCTGTAGACAGAAAGACAGACAGTTATAGAAGTCTACATAAAGTCAAAATAGGTATTTATATCAGTAACGTGTGAGTATTTAAAAAATCATTCACATATATCACCATATGTCTATTTCGCATTGTTCTAGATTGTTCAATCTATATTTCAACTATTTATTTCATCTATATTTCATCTATTTTTTCATCTATTTATTTCATCTATATTTCATCATTTTTTTTCATCTATTTTCGTTTCCTGTTTTCTCTATCATCTCATTTAGGTCCCTGCAGTTTATGTACATTTTTATGTTTCCATCTTTCATTACAAGCCTCTGGTTGCACATTTTTTTTCTCCCGCCTCGCCTGGATCCCACCCCTCCCTGTCTTCACGTCCTGCCCATCCCCATCTCCTCTACTGCAGCCTTTCCCTTCTCTGTTATTTCTAGCGTTCATCGCCGAAATGCAATCACCAGCACTCCCCACCCACAGATCTCTGCTGTGTTTAATGTGTGGTGCTGGTCTGGTGCTAACACTGACAACAATCTCCAATAAACCCCTAAGTTCATAAATCCGGAAAATTCAATGAATGCTTGAGTACAGGCAATTACTGCACTAGTTTACAACAAGACTCAAAGTTGGCAACTGAAGCAGATATACTGGACCTGGGAATGTGTATGTCTGTGTGTATGTGTGTGGGTGGGTGTTTGTCTCTATGTGTGTTGTTTGTTATTGTGTTTGTATATGTGTGTGTTTCATCATGTTGTATCTGTGTGTGTTCTGTGTTTTTGAGAATTGATAGGTAATGATATATTTTGGACGAATGGGTTCATTTCAAAATGTACGTAGCATGTCGTGTACTTAATTTTAGTATTAGACATTTAATAAAGCCAGTGGGGGTACATGTCGCACCGGGTGACACTAACATAGGGGTGACACCAACATAGGGGTGACACCAACATAGGGGTGACACCAACATAGGGGTGACACCAACATATGTGTGACACCAACATAGGGGTGACTCCAACATAGGGGTGACACCAACATAGTGGTGACACCAACATAGTGGTGACACCAACATAGGGGTGACACCAACATAGGGGTGACACCAACATAGGCGTGACACCAACATAGTGGTGACACCAACATAGTGGTGACACCAACATAGGGGTGACACCAACATAGTGGTGACACCAAAATGAAAAGTTTTCAATTTTACTGCAGAAAGAACTCGGTCTCGTAAGTTTTATAACCGATCATACTAAAAAAAAACAAGAGTAGCAGCACAGAGTGCCACCATACGAGCAGTAGCACAGAGTGCCACCATACGAGCAGTAGCACAGAGTGCCACCATACGAGTAGTAGCACAGAGTGCCACCATACGAGTAGTAGCACAGGGTGCCACCATATGAGCAGTAGCACAGAGTGCCACCACGCAGAGCGTCTGGAGCTTAGGTAAATGAATACAATTCCAAGCTGCTCGGATCAATCTAGAGTTTTTTACAAACATTCTAAAACAAAGGACGCGTGTAGTCACGTGGTTTCACGAAAATGGAGACGTAGTTTACAAACTCAGGTTAAAGTACAGTACAGTAGCGATGTTCCCATCTAAGTGTGTGATGGCTGTGTGCAGTACGTAATTTATGTGGGTCAGAGCAATGTTCCCATCTAAGTGTGTGATGGCTGTGTGCAGTACGTAATTTATGTGGGTCAGAGCAATGTTCCCATCTAAGTGTGTGATGGCTGTGTGCAGTACAGTAATTTATGTGGGTCAGAGCAATGTTCCCATCTAAGTATGTGATGACTGTGTGCAGTACAGTAATTTATGTGGGTCAGAGCAATGTTCCCATCTAAGTGTGTGATGGCTGTGTGCAGTACAGTAATTTATGTGGGTCAGAGCAATGTTTCCATCTAAGTGTGTGATGGCTGTGTGCAGTACAGTAATTTATGTGGGTCAGAGCAATGTTCCCATCGAAGTGTGTGATGGCTGTGTGTAGTTCTAAAAATCCAAATGTATGAGACTGTTGTTACTTTGTTTGTGCTCGCGCTCAGCGAGTTATTTGCGCGTGCCACGCCACCAGCTTATAGGAAACACAGAGTCAGGGCCGATAACACAGAGTCAGGGCCGATTTATGTTTTTTGGGGGCCCTAAGCAAAGGAACATTTGGGGGTCATATGCGAAGGTAGCACGGGTGTCCTGGCGAAACGTTAAACAAATATTCTGGCCATAATCTATTAAAACAGGGTCTGACAACCCACAACTGTTATAGAATTTCTTACTGACCTTTCTTATATCCGTGGGACGTATGGCCGAGTGGTGTAGATTCCGGGTGTTATTTGGTGCAAAGTCGTCCCACAAGTCCACCCAGCTTTAAATGGGTACCTGACTTAAGTTGGGGAAGTAAAGGCGGCTGGGTGTCGTGCTAACCACACAATCCCTTCATATGCCGAGGTTATAGAAACAGATGAATTCTACACTTCATCTGCCCCGACGAGCCCAGTAGGTCTAAGGGAACTTTTTTTTCTTGTATCCGTCACAGTACCGACAGCGGGGCCCTAATTGATGGAACCCCCCCCAGAAGCCCAGCTATCTGTAAGAACTGCAATATTGTGTTGTACAATTTCTGTTTTGTTTTATACTTGCAACTTTTATCTATTTAACCGGCTATGTGTGTTTGTTTCAAAAAAATGTTAGTATGAAAAGATGTAGAAGTTTTTTTCTTGAACAACAAAATACAAATGAATGGATACTTCAGAGCAAAATGTAATTTATTGACTAGTCCAGAACAAAGAGTTAAATGATTGTCTACGAGAGCAAATTTTAATTTATTGGCTAGTCCAGAACAAAGAGTCAAATGGTTGTCTACAAGAGCAAATGTTAATTTATTGGCTAGCTAAGTAGAGCTGGTTTTATGTTAATATAAAGAGATGTGATAATTATTATAATTACAATTATAATTGCCGTTACATAAAATTGACACATTTTGAAAACATTTTATAAAATTGTTGTAAAGTTATTACGACAAACGTTCTTAAAATAACGCCTTTCTGTTATACTTCAGTAGCATATCATAACGCCTTTCTGTTATACTTCAGTAACATATCATAACGGCTTTCTTTAAGTTAAAAACTGTTTGTTGTATTTATGAAGGGCGAACATCAAAGTATCTATATAAACAGACACATGAACTAATAAACAGATAACCGAAGACTATAAAGTACCGAAATGGCACAGGTGAAACCATCACTCAAACGACCTTCACCCTGACATCACCACCTTACTCTGTACATCCTTTTCATCACATCAGAGAGTTGCACGTGTTCCCAATCATATGCTAGTCCTGCCAATAGCATCTCGCACAAAAAAGTAGTCCTAGCGGTGCCAATGGCATTTTTCCTTTCTTATGTCGTAGTTAATGGGTTAATGCGAGTAGAAAGGGATGCAAGAAATGGCTGAGTTATCTGTCTTTGTAATTTCTACCTCGACCTTATGCAAATAACAAAAAAAAAAAAATTGGTTAGATATCCTTGTTATATCTTTATAACCTTTAAATAAGTAGCAATATAAAATATACGAGATGACTGTGTATAGAGTTATATATAACAAGAAATGGGTGATTTGTATTTCCTTGTCTATATTTAGTCAATGTATAGAGGATGAGTGAATCAAAATGCCAACCAATAAAACATGAAATAGTCAATGTATAGAGAATGAGTGAATCAAAATGCCAACCAATAAAACATGAAATAGTCAATGTATAGAGAATGAGTGAATCAAAATGCCAACCAATAAAACATGAAATAGTCAATGTATATACAATGAGTGAATCAAAATGCCAACCAATAAAACATGAAATAGTCAATGTATATACAATGAGTGAATCAAAATGCCAACCAATAAAACATGAAATAGTCAATGTATAGAGAATGAGTGAATCAAAATGCCAACCAATAAAACATGAAATAGTCAATGTATAGAGAATGAGTGAATCGAAATGCCAACCAATAAAACATGAAATAGTCAATGTATATACAATGAGTGAATCAAAATGCCAACCAATAAAACATGAAATAGTCAATGTATAGAGAATGAGTGAATCAAAATGCCAACCAATAAAACATGAAATAGTCAATGTATAGAGAATGAGTGAATCAAAATGCCAACCAATAAAACATGAAATAGTCAATGTATAGAGAATGAGTGAATCAAAATGCCAACCAATAAAACATGAAATAGTCAATGTATAGAGAATGAGTGAATCAAAATGCCAACCAATAAAACATGAAATAGTCAATGTATATACAATGAGTGAATCAAAATGCCAACCAATAAAACATGAAATAGTCAATGTATATACAATGAGTGAATCAAAATGCCAGCCAATAAAACATGAAATAGTCAATGTATATACAATGAGTGAATATATTTAACTGGACCATTAATTTTGTTTACCAGTCTGTCAGTGGTCATCGTTTAGTCAACTGAGAGATTGCATTATATATTTATACTCATTGTACCCTACAAAACCTTTGCATAGAGATAGACTCTACATAGAGATAGACTCTACATAGAGATAGACTCTACATAGAGATAGACTCTACATAGAGGTAAACTCCAGTTCAACTTTAAGATATATTTTATTTATGTCATGAAGGAAATTAAAAAAATAATAAGTTATTTTTTTTCGTTTCCTCACAATAACATAAAGTATCAGAAATTTTTCAAAAAGTTGGATTATCTGTGAGTTTCAAACCAAGGTAGCAAGAATGAAAAGTTTGTACTTTAACCAGAATGCAAAGTACTATGATCTATAAATAGTCATAAATTATGCATTGTCAGGACCCATCCATTTGTATGTTTTAGCTGTCAGGTTCAAGTCTCAGCTAGTCAAGGTTATTGCGGTGCCTTGGGATTGTCGGTTTTTAAAAACCGGAGGCGAAAAACTGGTTTTTCGGCTTATCTCGAAGCATTCGACAACTGGTTTTTTGGGCTTTAAAAGTCGATTTTAGCCTAGAACTTAACAATTTGCGAAAAAATGTTAATACATTCAACTAAATTACAGAGATTTCTGGAAAATGTGACTTTCCAACGAACTCTCTCGTCAGTCTGACCCGTGTACTTGGTCATTGTTAGAAAATAATTGTTGAGCGATACAAGAGAGTAGGCGTGACCAAGTGACCAGGGATAATTTGAGGATTGCATGGAGGGGGAGGGGAGGAGGGTATATACACATTGAGAGATTTATTTCATCCGTTGTTTCTTCGACCTAAAGAGAGGGCTAGATTAAAGTCATTTACTAATTCCACAGAACAACCGATTATTTTTTAAGCGCACGAATTTAGTGTTGACTTGCGGGAAGTGCCGGGAAGTATACGAATTGAAACGGGAGGGGGAATAAATATAATGTATCGCCTTAGCTCATTACTCAACAAGAGGCAAAGTGAGGCTGTTTTTTTCATGTTGACAAAATTTATGTTTGTCATCCAACACCTCCACCACCGTTAACCCTTCTAACCTAAACATGACATTCACATGGCAGGACCGTAATATAGCCTATGTAATGACTGGTGTAACTAATACTTCTCACGGGGGTAGGGGGGGTAGGGGGGGGGGAGACAATTGTATGAATGGTGATGGGCACTCGATGTGGGTCGATAGAGGTACAGAGGTGTTTGTGTACTGTGTCACACATATAGATAACGTTAGAAACTTAGACAGTGGTTGTGTAAGAGAGAGAGAGAGAGAGAGCGAGCGAAAGGAAAGACAGAAAGTGAATAACATGAGTTGAAAAAGAACCGTAATGAATATATACTATATGTAAGCTCTATACTGAGGTCTACATCAAAACGGCTAATTTCACAACTGGTCTATGAGCGGCAAACCAAACATTGTGTCTTTTACAGCCACGTATATTTATAGCAAAATATAAATGAAACCCTGGAAAGAATTAAGTCTTTTTCGTGACTGCCAAATAAAGTTGAACAGTTCAAAGGTCATGATAAAAAATATGTTTAGTCATAATGCAATTTAAATGAATATAAATATATATACCCAGTAGACAGTAGTAATATTTTTACTGTCAAATTGATAATTTTTTTCTTGTATTTATTGTTTTACGTAAAGATTGGTTGACATAATTACATTAAACTTTTTTCTGTATCATACACGTTAATTAAATACGGCATACATTGAAAATAATTATTGCTATAATGCTTTAAATATCTGTTATTTCACTTATTTTAGTAAAAAAGGAAAGTTCCCTTAACCCTAACTGGTCATTGGGGCAGATGAAGTGTAGAATTCATCTGTTTCTATAACCTCGGCATATGAAGGGGGTTGTGTGGTTAGCACAACGCCCAGCCGCCTTTACTCCCCCAACTTAAAGCTGGGTGGACTTGGGGACTATCACCAGGACCTGAAAAAATCCTAAGGTTCTCACTGAGATTCGAACCCGGGACCCTCCGGTCGACAGTCGAGCGCTCTACACCGCACGACCACCCGGTTTTCGCCGTTTTTTTGGAAATTGACCTTCGACAACCGGTTTTTTTAAAAGTCGGTTTTTGTATAAACCCTAGCGGTGCCTCTAGTCTAGACCCATGCACACTCCACTAGGGAGCGACCGATATGCCTTTTTTACCAATAGTCCAATACCGATATTTTTCCCCAGCATTTTTGACGATACCGATATTTTGCTATTAACGAAAGGGTGTCTTGCAGATGAAGAAGATTAGAAGAACAAACGATTTGAAAAGTTTGAAAAGACAGACCGGAAGACCGAAGTGAGAAACTCAAACAATGTCTGCATAATCTAAGAAATCTGCATGTTTATTGTTTAAAATTAAACTTATAACAAACTATTTGTTGTTTTTACTTTTTACTTGTACACAAACAGAAAACTAAGATAAAGTTGTAAATAATTAATGTCAAACTAAAAAAATAAAAAATGTATTAATTATTAATTGTAACTTCACTAACTTGTGAAAGTTGTGATGAAATTAAAATATTTTTTTTTCTTTAATCATTGTAATTTTTACTGAATTTAATTGTAGCAGATTTTTTAAAAAGTTTTAAAAATTAAAAACACTTAATTATATCAGTAAATCACTTCGCTCAGGTGAACAGTTAACTGGAAGTCTGTAAGTAAACTTTAACTCTGTAAACCAAAACCAGTTTAGAGTTACTAGATTTGTGAAAAAAAAACAATGTATCGGCAGCCAAAAAACGGCCGGTCCGATAGTTAACCCATAGTGCCAATATCGATCCGAAACCGATCCGATTATCGGTCGCTCCCTACCCTCAACTATGCGGGTAAGGTAGGGCGTAATGAACATCTCATCTCTCATTGGGACATTAATAATAATAACATTCTTTATCAATATGTGTATTGTAATCTCTAGATGGAATCATTATGTATATTGTAATCTCTAGATGGAATCCTTATGTATATTGTAATCTCTTGATGGAATCCTTATGTATATTGTAATCTCTAGATGGAATCCTTATGTATATTGTAATCTCTAGATGGAATCCTCATGTATATTGTAATCTCTTGATGGAATCCTTATATAAATTGTAATCTCTAGATGGAATCATTATGTATATTGTAATCTCTAGATGGAATCACTATGTATATTGTAATCTCTAGGTAGAATCATTATGTATATTGTAATCTCTAGATGGAATCATTATGTATATTGTAATCTCTAGGTAGAATCAATATGTATATTATAATCTCTAGATGGAATCAATATGTATATTGTAATCTCTAGATGGAATCATTATGTATATTGTAATCTCTAGATGGAATCATTATGTATGTTGTAATCTCTAGGTAGAATCAATATGTATATTGTAATCTCTAGGTAGAATCAATATGTATATTGTAATCTCTAGGTGGAATCATTATGTATATTGTAATCTCCAGGTAGAATCATTATGTATATTGTAATCTCTAGATGGAATCATTACGAATAGTGTAATCTCTAGGTAGAATCATTATGTATATTGTAATCTCTAGGTAGAATCATTATGTATATTGTAATCTCTAGGTAGAATCAATATGTATATTGTAATCTCTAGGTAGAATCATTATGTATATTGTAATCTCTAGATGGAATCATTATGTATATTGTAATCTCTAGGTGGAATCAATATGTATATTGTAATCTCTAGATGGAATCATTATGTATATTGTAATCTCTAGGTGGAATCAATATGTATATTGTAATGTCTAGATGGAATCATTATGTATATTGTAATCTCTAGGTGGAATCATTTTAGACAGAAAAGGAAGTGAATGATTGAGATAAATTAAGAACTATTACAATTAGAATTTAGAAAGTAGTATTTTAGTGCATAGAACACTTTCTACAAGCTATGCAGGCCCGTAGCGTTTTGACTGGTCCCCTCTGCTCGTTTGCTCTACTTAGTAAAATCTATTTCCTGACCCCCCCCCCATGCTGTGGAATGCCTGGCCCCTGCGGTACAATTTTCACGCTACGGGGCTGAAGCTATGTATAGTAAATATGTTTAAAGTACGTCTTGTATCCATGCAGTTCTACTGTACATCGTAATCCATTCATTGTGATCAATTCATTGTGATCCATACATTGTGATCCATTCATTGTGATCCATTCATTGTGATCCATACATTGTGATCCATTCATTGTGATCCATACATTGTGATCCATACATTGTGATCCATTCATTGTGATCCATTCATTGTGACCCATACATTGTGATCCATTGATCCATACATTGTGATCCATTCATTGTGATTCATACATTGTGATCCATTCATTGTGACCCATACATTGTGATCCATTGATCCATACATTGTGATCCATTCATTGTGATTCATACATTGTGATCCATACGTTGTGATCCATACATTGTGATCCAATCATTGTGATCTATACATTGTGATCCATTCATTGTGATCCATACATTGTGATCTATACATTGTGATCCATACATTGTGATCTATACATTGTGATCCATTGATCCATACATTGTGATCCATTCATTGTGGTTCATACATTGTGATCCATTCATTGTGTTTCATACATTGTGATCCATACGTTGTGATCCATACATTGTGATCCAATCATTGTGATCTATACATTGTGATCCATTCATTGTGATCCATACATTGTGATCTATACATTGTGATCCATACATTGTGATCCATTCATTGTGATCCAATCATTGTGATCTATACATTGTGATCCATTCATTGTGATCCATTCATTGTGACCCATACATTGTGATCCATTAATCCATACATTGTGATCCATTCATTGTGATTCATACATTGTGATCCATTCATTGTGATCCATTCATTGTGACCCATACATTGTGATCCATTAATCCATACATTGTGATCCATTCATTGTGATTCATACATTGTGATCCATTCATTGTGATTCATACATTGTGATCCATACGTTGTGATCCATACATTGTGATCCAATCATTGTGATCTATACATTGTGATCCATTCATTGTGATCCATACATTGTGATCTATACATTGTGATCCATACATTGTGATCCTTTCATTGTGATCCATTGATTCATACTTTGTGATCCATACATTGTGATCCATTCATTGTGATCCATTCATTGTGATTCATACATTGTGATCCATTCATTGTGATTCATACATTGTGATCCATACGTTGTGATCCATACATTGTGATCCAATCATTGTGATCTATACATTGTGATCCATTCATTGTGATCCATACATTGTGATCTATACATTGTGATCCATACATTGTGATCTATACATTGTGATCCATTGATCCATACATTGTGATCCATTCATTGTGGTTCATACATTGTGATCCATTCATTGTGTTTCATACATTGTGATCCATACGTTGTGATCCATACATTGTGATCCAATCATTGTGATCTATACATTGTGATCCATTCATTGTGATCCAATCATTGTGATCT
Source organism: Bulinus truncatus (assembly GCA_021962125.1). Lineage (NCBI taxonomy): Eukaryota > Metazoa > Mollusca > Gastropoda > Planorbidae > Bulinus > Bulinus truncatus. Next base: position 14,047,372 of record JAGDYQ010000004.1, on the reverse strand, counting down.
ATACATTGTGATCCATTCATTGTGATCCATTCATTGTGACCCATACATTGTGATCCATTAATCCATACATTGTGATCCATTCATTGTGATTCATACATTGTGATCCATTCATTGTGATCCATTCATTGTGACCCATTCATTGTGATCCATTAATCCATACATTGTGATCCATTCATTGTGATTCATACATTGTGATCCATTCATTGTGATTCATACATTGTGATCCATACGTTGTGATCCATACATTGTGATCCAATCATTGTGATCTATACATTGTGATCCATTCATTGTGATCCATACATTGTGATCTATACATTGTGATCCATACATTGTGATCCTTTCATTGTGATCCATTGATTCATACTTTGTGATCCATACATTGTGATCCATTCATTGTGATCCATTCATTGTGATCCATACATTGTGATCCATACATTGTGATCCATTAATTGTGATCAATTCATTGTGATCTATGCATTGTGATCCATTCATTGTGATCCATTCATTGTGATCTATACATTGTGATCCATACATTGTGATCCATTCATTGTGATCCATTGATCCATACATTTTGTTCCATTCATTGTGATTCATACATTGTGATCCATTCATTGTGATTCATACATTGTGATCCATACGTTGTGATCCGTACATTATGATCCAATCATTGTGATCTATACATTGTGATCCATACATTGTGATCCATTCATTGTGATCCATTGATTCATACTTTGTGATCCATACATTGTGATCCATTCATTGTGATCCATTCATTGTGATCCATACATTGTGATCCATTCATTGTGATCAATTCATTGTGATCCATTAATTGTGATTCATTCATTGTGATTCATACATTGTGATCCATACATTGTGATCCATTCATCGTGATCCATACATTGTGATCCATTCATTGTGATTCATTCATTGTGATCCATTCATTCTGATCTATTTATTGTGATTCATACATTGTGATCCATACATTGTGATCCATTCATTGTGATCCATTCATTGTGATCCATACATTGTGATCCATTCATCGTGATCCATACTTTGTGATCCATACATTGTGATCCATTCATTGTGATCCATTCATTGTGATCCATTCATTGTGATCCATTCATTGTGATCCATACATTGTGATCCATACATTGTGATTCATACATTGTGATCCATTCATTGTGATCCATTGATTCATACATTGTGATCATTCATTGTGATCCATACATTGTGATCCATACATTGTGATCCATTCATTGTGATCCATTCATTGTGATCCATTCATTGTGATCCATACATTGTGATCCATTAATTGTGATCCATACATTGTGATCCATACATTGTGATCCATACATTGTGATCCATTAATCGTGATCCATACATTGTGATCCATTCATTGTGATCCATTCATTGTGATCCATACATTGTGATCCATTCATTGTGATCCATTCATTGTGATCCATTCATCGTGATCCATACATTGTGATCCATACATTGTGATCCATACATTGTGATCCATACATTGTGATTCATACATTGTAATCCATTCATTGTGATCCATTGATTCATACATTGTGATCCATTCATTGTGATCCATACATTGTGATCCATTCATTGTGATCCATTCATTGTGATCCATTCATTGTGATCCATTCATTGTGATCCATACATTGTGATCCATTCATTGTGATCCATTCATTGTGATCCATTCATCGTGATCAATACATCGTGATCAATACATTGTGATCCATACATTGTGATCCATACATTGTGATCCATACATTGTGGTTCATACATTGTAATCCATTCATTGTGATCCATTGATTCATACATTTTGATCCATTCAATGTGATCCATACATTGTGATCCATACATTGTGATCCATTCATTGTGATCCATTCTTTGTGATCCATTCATTGTGATCCATTCATTGTGATCCATACATTGTGATCCATTCATTGTGATCCATACATTGTGATCCATTCATCGTGATCCATACTTTGTGATCCATACATTGTGATCCATTCATTGTGATCCGTACATTGTGATCCATTCATTGTGATTCATTCATTGTGATTCGTACATCGTGATCCATACATTGTGACCAGTGACGCATATTAATGGGGGCGCGAGGGGTGGTCCGCCCCAGGCGGTACTTTTATTGCTTTATAGGGGGCGGCTAAATGTATACATTAAACTGAAATACCTTTATAAGAGGGCGGCAAAATGTATACATTAAACTGAAATACCCTTATAAGAGGGCGGCAAAATGTATACATTAAACTGAAATACCCTTATATATAACAGGGCGGCAAAATGTATACAATAAACTGAAATACCTTTATAAGGGGGCGACAAAATTGTCTTTCGCCCCTGGTGGCCGATACCACACTACGCAACTGATTTAGACACTCAATGTCAATTAAACAATCAATGAAACATGACAATAACTGAAATAAAAACAATGCAAGTAAGCAATAGAAAAAAAATAAATGAAAGTTAATAAGTTATAAAAGTTAAAAAAATCTTCAAAATCGTAACTGGCAATGTCAACCATCATACCTGGCAATGTCAACCATCATACCTGGCAATGTCAACCATCATACCTCGCTATGTCAACCATAATACCTGGCAATGTCAACCATCATATCTGGCAATGTCAACCATCATACCTGTCAATGTCAACCATCATCCCTGTCAATGTCAACCATCATACCTGTCAATGTCAGCCATCATACGTGTCAATGTCAACCATAATACATGGCTATGTCAACCATAGTACCTGGCTATGTCAACCATAATACCTGGCTATGTCAACCATAATACTTGGCTATGTCAACCATCAGCCCTGGCAATGTCAACCATCATCCCTGGCTATGTCAACCATCAGCCCTGGCTAAGTCAACCATCATACCTGGCTATGTCAACCATCATACCTGGCTATGTCAACCATCATACTTGGCTATGTCAACCATCATACCTGGCTATGTCAACCATCAGCCCTGGCTATGTCAACCATCATACTTGGCTATGTCAACCATCATACTTGGCTATGTCAACCATCATACCAGTCAATGTCAACCATCATACCTGTCAATGTCAACCATCATACCTGGCAATGTCAACCAACTAAACTGCCTATGGCGACCATCACAACTATATGAAAGTCATTTTTTTGTATTTAATATTTTAAAAAATGTGTGACAGTTATAAAGATACACCTCGACTTTCAACAAACACGCTATTAGTTTGTTCCTATTCATTCTCACAACAGATGATTGATGACATTCTAATGTGATCTATATAAACGGTTTTAACTCATATTTTTCTACAAGTATTTTTTTTTCAAGCTTGGTCATATTTTCCCCCTACTTTCTTATTGGCATATTTTATATATGCCAATACAACCTAAAACTGAGTGTAAATGAACATTAGACAACTCAAGCAGAACTAGGTCAATATGATAGGTGTGACCTCGTTGAATTTTCACGGCTGACGCAGTAATATTTTAGTTGTGAGCCTTATATATACGATGTACCCTATCTGTACGATGTAGCCCTTTATTAAGATGTAGCCCTATATGTACGATGTAGCCTTATATTTACGATGTAGCCCTATATGTACGATGTAGCCCTTTATGTACGATGTAGCCTTATGCGTACCATGTAGCCCTATATATACGATGTAGCCTTATCTGTACGATGTAGCCCTTTATGTACGATGTAACCTTATCTGTACGATGTAGCGCGATATGTACGATGCAGCCCTTTATTTCGATGTAGCCCTATATATACGATGTAGCCCTATCTGTACGATGTAGCCCTATCTGTACGATGTAGCCCTATCTGTACGATGTAGCCCTATCTGTACGATGTAGCCCTATATATACGATGTAGCCCTATCTGTACGATGTAGCCCTATCTGTACGATGTAGCCCTATCTGTACGATGTAGCCCTATCTGTACGATGTAGCCCTATATATACGATGTAGCCCTATCTGTACGATGTAGCCCTATCTGTACGATGTAGCCCTATCTGTACGATGTAGCCCTATCTGTACGATGTAGCCTATCATAAAATATTCTCCCCTCCCACCTCCCTTACGTACCTCCGTTATTATTTATTTCTCCATTCAACAAATCGCGTGTATGTCCAGTGACTGGTTAAATTCACTCTACCAGATCAATAGATTACCACGTGATCCATATCAAGATAAATTAAGATCAGATATCAATCGATCCATGTCATGGAATTAAGTCATAAAATAATATTTGGTGTTCAATAAACTATTCAACTATAGCTCCTGATTAGGCTACATGTTATAAATTGTGTGCGACTCAATACTTCTATTTCCATGTAATGTTATATAAAATTAAAGATCGTGCATCGAGATGTTTATATCGGTTATGTGACATGGAATTCAGGATTGATGTGAGATGGATTGATAACGGTGTCAGCAATCGCTCTATCTAAAAACAATACTATGTTATGCTGTTAAATGAACAATTCTATGTTATGCTGTTAAATGAACAAATCTATGTTAAGCTGTTTAATGAACAATTCTATGTTATCAATGTTTAAAGATACAATAAATGTTCAGTACATCTGTAAAACTGTTTATGAACATTTCAAAATTGTTCGTTATTCTAACAAAAGACATGTAAATTAAGATAATATATGGGTAAATTATAAATATGGATGTCATGCATTCAGACGTTATGTACTGCTATCATATAGTCAGACGTTATGTGTTGATATCATACAGTCAGACGTAACATGATGGTGTCATGCAGTCAGACGTTATGTGTTGCTATCATACAGTCAGACGTTACATGATGGTGTCATACAGTCAGACGTTATGTGTTGCTATCATACAGTCAGACGTAACATGGGGTTGTCATGCAGTCATACGTTGTGTGTTGCTATCATACAGTCAGACGTTATTTGTTGCTATCATACAGTCAGACGTTACATGGTGTGGGGGGGGGGTCATTCACCACAGACAATGTTTGGGTGTGATAGACTGTACAGAACTGCTGTGCTGCCTCAACGTACACTAAACTAGACTGGCCGCTGCAACAGTCCAGCCCAATGACTTGCGCCCGTCAATAGCAATATTACATGAGACATCACAGACACAGTCTATATCTGTGTGTGTCTGTGTTTGTCATCTTATGAGTGTGAGCCATAACTCAACAGGGTGAACAAGTAGACAGTATGGAACGGAATTCTGGGACTGTTAGAGGTAAAAAAAAAAACAACAAGATATATGCAGAGCCTGGGTGGGTTCAGAGCAAGAAGAAAATGTTTCAAATTACTTGGAGGTAAGTATGTGTTTAAGAGAGACATGAAGATAGAGAGATGGAGGGAGACATAACGATAGAGAGAGGGAGAGAGATAAAAATACGAATGTAAATATTGACAGAAACTAAGATAACAGACGGATAAGAAAGTGTAGATTTAGTCTAACGAGGGAAACAAATACTGTTGATATGTGAATTGAATCTCAGATTTCTTCTTCAAATTCTTTTGATTAGTTCATATGCCTGTGTTCAATATCTTATAGTACTTTAGAACCTGAAGCCATTGCCATTCTACTGCCCTATTTAAAGCCACCTGTAAGTACCTTCAAACATATATATATAT
>JAGDYQ010000004.1:13910322-14041226 GCA_021962125.1 Bulinus truncatus | reverse complement strand
GGGCTTACATTGTGCCTCCACTTGAACTTAACGAGGGAGTTGTGTTAATTTTTTCTTTTGTTTTTATCTTTTAAATTTGTATTTATCGATACATCTAAAATATATTACATTATAAGACAAACCACAAGTAAATAGATCATACTTAAAGGAATATTGATTAGTTGACAAACAAAACAAAAGTATTTCATATTTTATTAGAACCAAGCAAATAAATTCTAATAAAAAGTGTAGAAATTTTCAATAAGATATATCAGCAAATTGACCGCAATATAAATATTTCAACTGATAACATTATTTAAATAGAATAATTCTAAATGAATGCAGATTTTAGCCTAATGTTTAACTGCCACATACATTTTTGTTGTCGAAACATTACTTCGCTAATTTCAATTTAAATTAAGATGGACCTACCAAAGTTAATGAAGGAAAATTAATATACATAGAAGATCAACAAAAATAATGACGCAAATTCTTTAAAGTTAAGTAGACTTTAAATATAATATAAATACAACTGACAGACAGATACAGACAAATCATACAGAGAGATTTAGTCGGACACACAATAATGTAGACGAATAAATACTTTTCTTTTTTTTTAAATCTAACATTCTAGTTGGAATTTGTACTTTTCTCTTTGATTTTTATTTTCAGTGCTGTACAAATTCTCTTTTGAATGGCACTAAAAATGTTTCTGTTCTTATTCCGTCTCAATTCCTTTTGCTGTGCTTCAAGCTGTCGAGTTTTCTCCCATTGTTCATTCATAATTTGAATTTGTGTCGCGTGTTCTGAGGGTACGTTAAGTTCGGGATCTCTGTTCTGTATTTTTGCACTCTCACTACTTTTGCCTTCTGTTAGAATCTGGTGAAACATTGCTTTCTGAAGAAGAACTTTCTCACACAGTACTTGTCTGTATATTTTATTATCACTCTTCATCATTTGTGATATTCGTTTCACTAATTTTATTTCTTCGTTGATTGAGTTCTGTAGCGATTGAACATGACTTATCATGTCCTTCAAAGTACCTGTGTTTTTATCTTGCTCTTTCAGATTCTCTAATAGAGTAATTGTACGGTACGACAGCTGCTGCAAAATATAATGGTTGTGTGGATGGTTGCAATTTCTTGTATCAGCCTGAAAGAGCTGTAGCTTCCCTAGGATGAGGCTGGATTCTTTCATGGCTTCATCTTCTATCTGTAATCTTTTTGACTCTATCATTAAGGCTTCTCTTGATTGCCTCGCTTCTTCAAACTGCTCGTTAGTGTATCGACAATTTTCTAATGCTAAGATCTGCACCATGTCCAACAGAGTATTTAGCAATCCTTCTCTTTTCTCCTTTTCTTTAGTTTTGTTGTCATACAGAATGATTCGGTCGCCACACTCTTTGACAAGATCCATCAAATCTCCTCTTTGTTCATTCAGCCAATCCCTGAAGCTTGTTTCCTCTTCGAATTGATCGCCGTGCGTCATGACCAGTATACTATACTTCCTTACAAAACTTTCTCCAAAGACTTTCTTCAGGACATCTATCGTGAGTCGACTCTCTCGGGTGAACCTCTCGCCGAACTTTACAACGAGTAGGAAGGCGTGGTAGCCCTTGGGGTTCAGGGCGATGGCGTATGACAGTGACTCCACCATCAAATTTCTGGCGTCCTCGTCGCTCATGTCAGTGTCACAGACGCCAGGCCCGTCGACAACCTTGATGACTTTTCCGTTGTAGTCTGACACTTCATACGAAACGCTCTTGGTGACGGACGTTAAAGCAGGTTTACTTTCAAAAGTATTACGTCCTAATATTGAGTTCCCCAGTGCGCTTTTTCCATTCCCAGTTTTACCAATCAATAAAAGATCGATTTCTAATCTAGTCGTTTGATAGAGAAATCTAAATTGTGCAAAATAAAAATGAATTCATTTACAAATGTTATAAATATGAATTTTTTTAAATCATTAATTTGAATTAGTTTATAAGAAAAAAATTATATGGAAATCGATAAATAGGCCTACTCATAGAAGGAGATTATATTTCGCTACCTTGAATATTTAAGTAAAGTGACCAAACTCAATTTTCCCCATATGCACTTTTCGGTTTTTTGCCACACCCATTCCACAGTCCACTAAAGGTTATGAAATGCCCCGGCCTATTGCGTAAAGCACAAGATTTCGATAGTATTAATGTATTAAAATTACATCACTTCTAGTATCTTCACAATTTCACCTGCGATTTTTGATCAACACAATACAGAAAGCGATAGCACTCATAATACTTATGACCTTTGCATTAAAAAAAATAGCTAAAATATTTGGCCTAGTCTTTTAACAGGATTGAATATTTTAGAAGCTCATGTAACATTCTTACTTCAACCGAGTGTGTAGATACAGACAGAAATACATAAAATTGATTTTTTTTTTTACTTTCGATTTAAAATTGGTATCAAATTAAAGTGCAATAATTTCTGCTAATTATGTAGGAATATTTTTTTCCTAACGTAAATAGTTTTTATTAATGAATTTTCTTATCGTCTAAATTACGTTTGATTTCTTGTAAAAAAAAATTATGGCTGTTTATCAGAGATCGGTGTATTCATTTAAAAAACAATGAGCACCTCCCTATTGTTTATTTACAATGAATAGCCCCTTTCCACAACGGTATTACATATGGCAGCTTCCGTAGCACATGTGTTCAACTCAATCACTGTATGATTTATTCACAAAATATTCAGTAATTAACAAGGACGAAATTATTTATTGACAGAAATATTCCAGGTCTTCAAAGAAGCGTAAGTTTTTTTTTCAACATGAAGGAAAATATGAGATTGGCGCATTCACAGCAATGGATTAATTGTTTTGAGGCCAGAAGACTCAGGACAAAAGAATCCAACGTTTTCCTTATCTTTCTGGGACTTACTCAGGTACAGACCATTTCTTTTATACTAAATATTTCTTTCTCATTTTTCTTTCAAATTTGGATATTATGCCACTTTTGCAGTCATAACATTTTTTTTTAATATCAACCTATTTGCATGAAATTTTCGGTACAGCTGTGTGAGGTATAGGTCTATGCCTCTGACAGGTAGTAATATCATTTAATTATCTTTTAATTTGATAAAATTACATACAGCTAAATTTAACAAATTGTTCTTGTAAAATACCAAGTTTTTTATTGTTGCAAATAAAAAAAATTCTTAATTTCTTTTACTACAAGCCATAATTATACCATTTTTTATACATTCAAATAAAAATTTAAAAAAAATTAACTTTACATGTAGTAGATATCTTTGCAGCATTGTCCTCACTATTTTATACATTAATTTTTTTTCATTATATTCAATGCCTATAAAGTACAAGTTAGAAAAAATTGACAATTGTATCAATTTTTTTTTTTACAATTGTTTGCTTGTTGACTGCATTCTGGGTGTACATTCCCTGTGTTTGAAATCCCTGTTAAGATGAGATGCTTATCCCTTATATCATATAAACCGCTGTAAGACTGTTATAGTACCCTTTAATTAATTCCCACCATAACCGATAGTGCAATGACCAAGGAGGCACCACTGGTGACATGGTGCAAACTTTAGCCATGATCTGCAAAATTCCCTTTGGTTCTCATCAAATATCGAACCTGGAACCCTCAGGAGTCGACGATTGAGAGTTTCACCAATCTATCAAAGGATAGCAATCCTTACCTGTTTTGATAATACATTCTATTCTCTTCACTGTCTCTGTCTATCGGCTCATCTTTCACTCGAACAAAAGCCTAAAAACAAAAGTTGAGCATGAAAATACGAATTGATATAAGGTTTTCTTAACTTTATAGTATAATAGATTAGATGGATGAATAAGGTTCAGGCATATTCGTGGTATTACTAAAAGAAAATTCACGCAAATGTCACCTAAAACCACACATTTTATTTATAAGAGATTGGACGATGGCGGAATTTTTAACGATGTCAATTCGATTCCGATTCATCCCTTAAACGTCGATTCTCATTTTGGATTCTTGATCCCGATTCCGATTCCGATTCTCGACGTCTTTGTCTCATTAATATACATCCAACAAGGAATACACACTGACAAGCACACATCACATCTTTTGACAGGATTCGATGACGCAAACATACAGCAAGACTCACTCAAACAAACATCTATTTACACGAGATACAGACCGACTCACTGACGCATATACATGTACTGACGGGAGATACAGACTCACTGACAAAATCATTTATTTACAGAAGACATACACTATTTCGTTGTCCCATACATGTATCTATTTACATGAAATACTCACTTACTCACTGGAACACATCTATTGACATGAAATATAGTATATTTATATTAGTACACTACCAAGTGTACACGTTTCGCCAGTATCATGACAAATGACATCATACAGATACCACCAGGTATACAAATTACACCACGTGACGAAATAGCATAGACAAATAATGCACTCTCACTTAACACACATGCCTGCTGATGGTAAAGCCGATCAAAAGGACAATGGTGGGATGTGGTTAGCTCAAACCAGGAGATAACTCTTAAAGTACTGATGTGACGAGACGAAGCGTTGTTGTTTGGTGTCATGTTGTGTGCATTGATGTCTATGCATGCCCTAATAGGAATGTTGATAAATGTATTGAGGTCATACCAAATTAGAGGCTGTAATAATGTTTTAGTACAATAGGTGTAAATGGTCAGAGAGAGTGTAAACTAGACATAATAATAATACAAAAAAAGTTTCCAAATATCCATTTATAAAATACCTGTACTGTTTATTTTACAACCAATATCTGTTTATTTACTTTTTTGCGCATATGCTTTTGTCTGTTAGGATTAAATATAGGTGTTTTTTTTTACCCCGTCATCACGTGATTCATCTGCATCATTTTGTATGGTGGCAGTCGGTTTATGAGTTTTAGGAGGCAGGGGTGGAGGGCTGTCTGTCATTGGAGCTGATATCATATCGACTGACATCACTGGCTCTGAAGTTCTGAAAAGTAAAACAAAAAATCTTATTAGACCTTCTGGTTTTCACAAATTAATCAAAAGACAAAGCTGTAATACATAGTGTTACGATCCCAACCCTCTCCCCCCCTTTCATATCACATCTACCCCCCCCCCCATATTATGTTCCCCTCATCCCCCCCCCCCACCTCTAGATCTGTCCGTAACACATAGCGTAGAGTAAGTATATAGGATTGGATGTCATGGTGTCTACGAAATGCATACACAGCAGCAACTGTTCCTATTTGCATATTACAGAAGGCACACACACACGCACACGCACACACGCATACACTTACACACTCATATGATCGACCATAAACTTTATGTTTATGTTTTGATGGCGTCTAGGAAGTCAATAAATTTAACGATGGTTAGTCATAACCCAACCCATGAAACTATACATAGGACGGGATATTTATAATCGTACACAGGAACTTTTTTCTTTGAACACACACAAAAAAAAATATTGTTAGATGAACCATTTACAAAATATTTGCTTGCATCTAGTTTGGTGTTTGTTTTTTCTTACACGTAGGTGTATGAAACCAAATTATTTTTTTTTTTTTAAACTGTTAAAATTGTTAGGAAGCGATGTCACTTGGCACATCGATTTAATTTCCATGACGACGACGGGCTAATAAGCCAGATTTACTTTTAAGTAAATACATTTCGGTACCATGGTTCTAAGAATTTCATATATAGCAACTGTTCCGAATTTCTACTATTACGGAATATTTCTTAATGGTGCCTACTTTAATACGACTCAAATTACTACGTTGCGTTGCGTTCGTGTCAGATCTGAAACATGGCAAAATATTTGTGTGGCATCCAAAAAAAAAAAAACAAGACGTTTAATAGGCCGCGGGTAATGCACTTCTTTATATATATATATATATATATATATATATACATATATAAAGTTGCCTTGTGTGTTTAAGATGAATTCATTTATTCCTTTTACTAGCACCTTGCAGTGTGCATGCTAGTTGAAAGCTATCATTGTGGCGAGGCACTGTGTCTCTGGATTCCGTTCAGCACTTTCATTCCAAATTTTGCTACTGCCCTTACTACAACTCCTAGGTATTTACATCTACTCGGTGTTCTTTAAGTGTAGTTTTAATTTTACCTTGTGTTTAGCGAGTTGGCGAGAGATCGCTCTATTGGTCCCCTGAATTGAAAACTGCTTTTGCGTTTACAAAATTTATTTCAACATGTACTGAACAATTGTACATGTATACTTATTTTGATGATCGTCATTGTGAGGTTGGCTAATTAGGATACCGTTGTAATGTAATGTATTACCCACAGCCCCCTGTAAGAATAGCGGCACTCATAACATTCATTTTCTCTGTAATGGGGTGGGGGGGGGAGGGAGATGTGCCAGACACAAGCTGATAATAAAATTGAAATTTGAATGATATTGACGTAATACCGATTGTATCACGTGACATGTCTCAACAGCGTCACAGACCACTGGTGACTATTAGTGTTCAGAAGTCCCTCCCCCCCCCCCTTTCAAACACCTAATCAATAAAATTAAATGTACGCTCGATTCGATATTAACATGGGAGGGAGGTTGCTTTACTCTTGTAGCCCCCCGACATGGGTAACGTATTCAGACAGCCCCGTCTGGTAAGTGTTAAAAGCGTAAAGCTGGGGTAGCAAAGAAAACTCCTTGTATATATAAGGAGAGAGAGAGAGAGAGGTGAAGATCACCTAAGATTCACCCCCCCCCCCCCCAACCTCACAGACAATGTTCAGATCGTCTATAATATTTAAAGGCTGGAGTGTATATACACAAGTGATCTGGAAAGGTTAAACCGATTAGATCACTATTCACCGGGACCTTAAGGTGATCATTTCTGTTACCTCCAATAACTGGAGGGCCCCTAGATACACCCAGCATTGGGTGAGGATTTCACATGTTTATCTTACCACACCGTTAATCCTATACATGGAGGCAGGCCCACAGATCCTGGCGTTAGCTCGGGGTTCAAACGAGTAACGAACATGGGTGGATGGATAGATGGCTAGATCGATTTGATTAATTAATTGATTGACGGATAGTTTGTTATAGATGGAAGACAATTGATAGCAAGGTAGACGGATATGTGAATAATAGATAATAGCTTAGAAGAAAAATAGATGTATAGTAGCTATGTAGATTATAGTAGATGGATAGATGGATAGTAAAATAGGTAGATATATTGAAGCTAGATAGATTTCGAAATATATAGATAATGATTGCTAATCAATATATGGATGGATAATAAGACGAAGTTAGGTAAGGTAGACAATTTGTTCGTTTAAAATATTAAATCCATCTATAATGTGTTTGTTTAACTAACCTGATTATCATAAACAACAAAAGCTGTTGGCTAATATGTTATTTAAAAATTGCCATGACATTTTAGTTTCACTTAATTCTGAATACGCATACATTTTTTTTTCTATTAAATCGTGACTATTCGCTAAGCGTGTCTTACATAGTTTCCCATGTTGAACAAAATGTTCAAATCAAATAGATCCATTCCTTACAGTTTGATCATCGATACGATTTTCCAAGACTTGATTAAACACTATCTCAAAGCTTTATCTCAATCAATGAAATTAAGATATAAACTTACATTTATTTTTGAAGATCATCTGCAAGCTTATTCAATCATAAACTTTGGTATCTCGGCAGACTATTCATGTTTAAGCAGTAGTATAAGTTATGCATGCAATAAAAACGACTCTCTGTATAAACCTTTTTTTAACCCATAGTGAATTCCCAATCTTATTATTAATATTTACTGAACTATATTTAGCTCAAAAGATAAATTCCGGAAAATAAACCTAAGTTTGATTACTTGTTATTCATTTTACTGAGACCTTTCATTAAGTTGCTCCAGTCCAGCTTAAATTGACAGATTAAAAAAGATATATATATATATAAAACCCAGGACAGCTAACAGATCAATGGGGGGGGGGGGGGAACAACCTTTGTGATATGTATCAGACAAGCTATAGAAACCGATTGTAGATGTATCATGGCGTACCTCTATGTAACAAAACTAAACGTTCGTTCCAGGCCCCAAACATAAAAATCGACTAAAAAGACACATCAAAGACACTTAGTCCCTGCAATTGACACTTACTCTTAGCCCCCCGCCGCAAACATGGGCGCCATTTCCAACGTTATTTTTTGAGTCATTTTATTTTCTTTCATTTGTTAATCTCAAACTTACTTCCCTCCGCAAGCTTAATCTAACTGCCCCTCCACCCCCTGCAAATGACAATTGTTTTAGCCCCTGCAACTGACATATGTCTTAGGCCCCCCCCGCGCTCTGCCAAGGCCGCCTATGTTGTTCGCAAGTATTTAAATAAAGCATTTTATACAACATAGGGATTTTCAAATAGACATTATGACCTCAGTTTCTGGCGGTATGAAAACAAATAAATAAAAACATGTCATGTTTATCAGAATTGGTCGAGTATTGTAACTGTTAAAACAGCATGACGAAAATGTACTTTTAAAAGTCATATGTTGTATGGAAAAACAGGAGCGTGTGTTTGTGGATGGGCGATCGCCTACGGGCCCCATTGATAGAACGTCCCCTACCTGCCCCCCCCCCGACAGTAAACATTGATGAGATGCATTCATTATATTCTACATATTTAGAGATTGAGCTGATAAAATAATTATTAGAAAACATTCCTAGAAACAGTGCCGAACCCAGGGATTTAAGGGCCCAGGGTCCTTGGTCTCTTTGTGGGCCCCTGCATTTTGACATTCGACACCATGACATGAGAAAATGTACTTAATATTTAATGGAAAAAAAATTTGGGGTGCCCCCTCAAGCTGGGGGCCCGGGGGGCCTTTCGAATTTGAACCCCCTCTCCCCCCACCCACCCTAGGTACGCCTCTGCCTACAAATTCATTTATTATGGTTACCGTGGATCAAAACGGAGTATTCTTGGCCACAACAGGAGAATGTTATCTAGGTCACCCTAAGCCCTGCAATATGTTTGCCTAGAGTCCGTGTAACGTTCAATGTTAAAATAAGTTTTCTTTTATATTTGAAAAGAAAACAATTTTTACAAAGCAATTGTATTTAAGTGTAAAGAAAATGTTAATTGTTATTAGCTTTGAATGTTTTAAATTATTACGCAGTCAGATTTTGAATTGAAAATGTGTAAGTTTAATACAAATACTTTCTTTATCTATTTTTCCTTTGGGTAACATTAAATCTAAGATCAGCAATTCTTTTTAGTAAGCTCAATATAAAAAAGAATTTTTTACAAAATCAATGTTGTTTACAAAAATTAACAAAAGCAAAGTTTCTTGAAGTACGCTATGTTTATTTCCTAATTGATATGTCAATGTTTTTTATTTTTTAGTTTATGCGTTTTTATTGGTAATAAATAAAGTAATGATTTTAAAAAATGAATATGGAACAATACATTGGCAGATTGTGTCAATGATAATAAATTAACATATGGACATTTGAATTGGCAGGATTAGGCTACAGCTAAAACATTGGTCAGACAGATGGGTTAATAAATCATAAGTTGGGTGGACAGATAATTCTTTAGAGAGACTGAGAGATTTAGAAAGACATAAACAGATGGATGGATGATATATAGATAGATTTATTGATGGATCAATTTGATTGATTTATGAACAAATAAATACTAGCAGACAAAGGCTATAAATACGTAATTTTATACATATACAAATGAAAAACGCAGATAATGTTTAACAGAGACCGTCATATAGTTATAGACCAGTCAATACAGATAAATAGACCAGTCGATACAGATAAATATACCAGTCGATACAGATAAATATACCATTCATTACAGATAAATAGTCCAGTCAATACAGATAAACAAACCAGTCGATACAGATAAATATACCAGTCGATACAGTTCTCTGGATTTAACATCTTTTCTCCTCCACATCTTAATGTTTCTCTTTTATTTTCCTTTTCAGTGCTGCACATATTTTACTTTGAATGGCGCTGAAGAGCCTGTTGTTCTTTGTCTTTCTCATCTCCTTTTGCTGGGCTTCCAGTTTTCTCGTTGCCTTCCACTGTTGATTCATAACGTTAATTTCTGTCTCGTGGGCTGATGGTATTTCAGGTTCAGTGTCCTTGTTCTGCTGTCTAGGATCATCCTGACTGCTGCCTTCCACCAGGCTCTGGTGAAACATTAATTTTTGAAGACGAATTTTCTCGGTTACAGCTTTCCGGACCTCTTCATTGTCGTTCCTTATCAGTGCGGAAATTCGTTGCACTAACCTGATTTCGTCGTTGATAGAGTTCTGCAATGACTGAACGTGGCTTATCATATCCTGCAAGACGCCCGTGTTTTGGTCTTGTTCTCTTAAATTATTTAACAGTGTAGCTGTAAGTCTTAGCAGTTGTTGTAAATTTGCAAAGTTTTTTGGATTGTTTACATTTTCTATATCAGCCTGCAAGGACTGCAACTTTTTTAAGATCAAGCTGGCTTCTGTCATGGCTTCATCTTCTATTAATGTTTTCCTTGACTCTAGCACCATGGATTCTCGCGTTTGCCTCGCTTCTTCGAACTGCTCGTCGGTGTATCGACAATTTTCTAATGCTAAGATCTGCACCATGTCCAGCAGAGTATTCAGCAATCCTTCTCTTTTCTCCCTTTTCTTTAGGTTTTGTTGTCATACAGAATGATCTGGTCGCCACACTCCCTGACAGAGATCCATCAAATCTCCTCTTTGTTCACTCAGCCAATCCCTGAAGCTGGTTTCCTCTTCGAATTGATCGCCGTGCGTCATGACCAGTATACACATGCTTCCTTTACAAAACTTTCTCCAAAGACTTTCTTCAGACATCTATCGTGAGTCGACTCTCTCAGGTGAACCTCTCGCCGAACTTTACAACGAGTAGGAAGGCGTGGTAGCCCTTGGGGTTTCAGGGCGATGGCGGCGACATGGACACCACCACGAAATTTCTGACTTCGTCGTCGCTCATGTCGGTGTCACAGACGCCAGGCCCGTCGACAACCTTGATGACTTTTCCGTTGTATTCTGACAGTTCGTAAGTCACATGTTTCGTTACGGATCGTGTTGAAGGTTTACTTTCAAAAGCATTACGTCCTAATATAGAGTTCCCCAGGGCACTTTTACCGAAGCCTGTTTTCCCAATCAGTAACAGATCGATTTCCAAACGAGTCTTTTTATAGAGAAATCTGAATGATTTGGGGAGAAAATGAATTTATTTGAAAATGTTGTAATTTTTATAATTATTATCACAAAAATAAAGTATTTAATTACTTACAACTTTTTAATGATAATAGAAAATCACAATAAAAGTCACAAGTAAAACTGTTTTACAAATAATTTAATTACTGTGACCAGACATTCTAGTTTACCTGAAACACATTCTAGTTTTTTGCAATCCCCTTCTTCAAAAAATTAGTAAATATCTCATCAAAAAGGTACTTGCTGAATCGCAGACTACGAAAGTATCAATATATTAAAGTCAAAACATTTCTTCTGATTTTTTTCTAAATTTCATCTATGGCTTCTGATCAAAACAGAGATAAGATACTGAATTCTGTATAGTTTACAATAATGAAAAGATTTATTGGTCTTAACAAAAGTGCGCCTTAGATTCACATTTTGAACAGTTAATTGTTGCGGAGGTGGGGAAGAAAGGTTCCTCTTTCACTTCCCAGGCTGTACTATCAAAACGCCATGTGTGTTACGCCTAGAATTATCTGGTCACCACAGTGTTTAAAACTGTGTAATCAGCACCTGAACTACAAAAAAAAAAACGCTACAGAAACGTTTTAGATAAATTGTAGCTCAAAGTTTTGGGTAATTAGCTTCTAATCTTTACATTTCACGTACACAAAAGGGAACGTAAAACATAGCCACGGCATAGGTTTTCAATGGTTTTTCTAGCAAATGACTGCAGCTCTTACCTGCATTGAAAATCCATTCTATTTACTTCGCTGTCTGTATCAGCAAGCGTATCTCTGTTTCGTTCAAGTGAATTTGTCTGAGAAAAAATTGTGAGCGTAAAACATACAAAACAAATGAGAACGGCAATGGTTATCATTGAACGAAATCAGTGGTTGTCAATTTGGGATAATGGTATGACAGACAGACCATTCGAGCCACTTAAAACGGTCCAAAAATGACCTGCGGTCAGGGCTTCGGAGAATTGAACAGGCACTTACCACCCAGTTTCGCACTGGGAATTGTCCGATCGGCGTGTACTTTGGGAGTTTGAGGCCCAATATTCAATCACGTGGCCGCAACTTAAGGAGCCTGGGCCCAATATTAAGTCACAATGCCACCACTGTAGGGAGGCTGGGGCCCAATGTTAAGTCACAATGCCACCACTGTAGGGAGGCTGGGGCCCAATATTAAGTCATGTGGAGCATATGATTTATAAGTGCCCCGTTGTTGGAGGTCTACAGTGTGGGCCACACGGGTAGCTTGCTTGCCATTGGTCTGTATGGTAGATGCTGGGGCATGCAGCCTAAATATTCTCACGGAACATAAGAGACAAAACCTCAGCTCTATTATAAAGTGAAGGAGTTCAAGTAGAGAAATACTATTCAGTAATAGTGATTAGATAAAGAATAAGTTATAATCAATTTACCGACCAAAAAAAAGTTCATCATTTAAAAAAATGAGCTCACAGAATCGCTATCTGGATTCAAATACACAAAAATAGGGTTATTAAATGCTTTACAAATGAAGATCGATAGATATGAAGATAGATAAAGATATATAAACAGATAGTTAGGTATAAAGATAGATACATACAGAGATAAATAGATGATAGTATTTCCCTTTTGGTTTGATTTCTTTTTCTTTAATTCAAAATTATTTTGTCCTTTGAGGTGAGATTTCGCCGCCCCTAATAAAGTTGCCGTCCTGGCGTTTTGAACCCCTTTGAACAACAGTACGATTAAATGCTTCAGTGATAAATGTCAAAATTGATATGTATTGTAACATCTTATTATTTATATGTAGGAATCAAATGCATAAATGACATTAAGAATGATATGTATGATTGATCTGCATGTCTGACACTATGAAGGATCTGTATGAATGATATGCATGAATGACGTTATGAATGATGGTTGATATGCATGATCGATATACATGACTGACGTTATAAATGATATGCATGAAAGATATGCATGAATGACGTATTGAACGAGTTTTGATATGTATGGCTGACGTTATGACTGATATATATATATATATATATTAGGGATGTACCGGATTGTAATTTTTAGATCCTGCAGGAATCGGAACCGGAATCGGATTTAATATTTGAATCCTGCCGGAATCGGAACAGGAACCGGATTTTACCAAATTAAATAGTAACTCTTCCGAACGAAGTAGTAAGTTATCGCCTAACATAAAAAAGATATAAGAATGAAAAATAGAATAAAAATTTTAAGTTCTAGATAGCGACAAACAGTATTAACCATTTAGATCTTGAATAATGTGACTAAAACCCGTTCCCCAATCTTGAGTTAAGAAAGATAACTCTGTCAAAATAACAGGTTCTTTGTTTTAAAAAAAATATTTTGATAAAGCTGTACCTAATTTAACTTGATTTCTATTACAATCAAACAAAGAAATGGGTAAAATATCTTGGAAAGTATAATAAACATGTTTATTAATAATGAATTCCGAAAAAAAAATATACACTGTGGCACCACCCGATAGTTCATTTTTCTTTAGTTTTCCATAGTGACGTCACCAAACCTTGTTCTTTCATTCATACTTTCCTTTAAATCATTATCTGACTATTTCCCATAAAACGCAAATTAAAATGCATTTCAAATCTAAATCAATATCACTTTAATGTTCAATTAAAAATGTATCTTCAAGTTATTTATCTAAATTTGCGAGGAATTTTATCCAAATCGTGACAAAATCCACTAAATTAAAAAAATTTGCAGAAAAATAAATTATTGAACTTTTTTAAATCTGTAAACACCCAATAATAGATCGTTTTCTGCTCTTTAAAGAAAATAAACTTTTGTAGCTTAATATAGTTTAAAGAAAACACGGAATCAAAAGTAGCGGAAGGTAAAGGTGTCGTATTACTACTAATAGACTAAACACGATTCAAATCTTCCTTTTTAATATATTTATTGTAGTTTTAAAAAAGCAAAGAAAGTTATTGTTTTAATTTAATTGTATAGCGCTAAATATTTTAAAATTATGTTGCGTTAAAAAATTTCTTACAAATTTCAAACAACAAAGAAATCCGGCTTAAATCCGGCACATTATAACCGGAATCGGAATCGGAACCGGATTTGTTAAAACTGCCGGAATCCGGATTAACAGAAACCGGAATCGGATTCCGGTACAGCCCTAATATATATATATATATATATATATATATATATATATATATATATATAATACTTGTATCTACCTGTGAACGTGCACCTGGCGTGACTGTATTGTCAGTCATTGTGCTCTGGGTGTGGTCAGTTCCCGTTGGTCCAATGGGCAGAGATTTCCGTGGTTGGGGCTGGGGACGCCCCTGAGAGGCTCTCATTTCATGCTGTACGTCACAGCCAGGTCGGCCCCTCTGTTCTATAAGTAGTTTATCGTCCAGCTCGTTCTCCATTTTACTTTAAAATTTCATCCAATCGCTAATAAAGTTGAATCTATATGTTTGGGGGGTTAAAACCGAAAATGAAGAGAAAGAGAACAACAAAAAATGTATAATTTCGACAACCGTTTGTAAAAATAAAAAAAAAATTCGGAAAATTAAAAAAAAAAAATAGTAGCAGAAAATGTAGCATCGTAGATGTCTTGTGGTCGGTGGGCGGCGCTTTGAAATATTAGGTAAGCCCTGGGTTGAAAGTAAATGGTAGGACTTTGTAACGCTTTAGGGGGGTATGGGAGGATATAGGGTTCCTTGGCTTATGTCAGTTTCTAAACGGCCAAAATCACTGCGGCTAAATATGTATATTAGGTTAATGCAAAAATTTTGATTTTGTATGCATTAGTTATTAACAGAACTTACAATGTAAATTCAGTAGAGTGTTGAGAAATAGACAAAAAAACATGTTAAAACGCGAATTTATTTTTAAATGGGTCTCATAAATGCGATGGATATGCTTGTATTTTAGATGCAGTCTTTGATTTGCATAATTATTGAATATTGTGTTGTCACCGCAAGTAAGCAAGAATGCAAAATTTCAAAGAAATCAAGTGAAGAGATGTGGGTTAAGAATTGATAACAAAATTCCATCCAGACATTAGAGAAAATATATTCAATAATCAGGAACATCAAATTTTCTTCCATCGTTCTTTAGTTAGCCTTTCATTTTTAAGCACCCAGACAGATAGATCCTCGCAATGATAAACTGTGACCTCGTTTCGATATATATATATATATTTACATAAACATACATTTATACATAAATGCTGCCTGACCGAAAAAAAAACTAGTTTTCGAGAAACTGGTTTAGGCCAACCTATCCTATCATACTCTAATATAAAAATATAGCGATTAAGCAAACATTGAACAGTTTAGATTTTAGGCGATGTGAAATAAATATAGACTATATAAATAAAATGTAGTGAATGCTAGTTAATATTAGGCATAATAGTTGGCTATAAAAATATATTTTTTAGTAAAAATTGTTAAATGTAGTGAACTGGTAATGGAACAAAGTAAAATATTATTTACAGTTTTTCAGTATATAATAATTATACGTTCGTAATACTTACTTTACTCATGGCGAGAAAAATTCCTTTTATATACGTTCATATAAGTTATGCATAATACTTACTTTACTCATGGCGAGAAAAATTCCTTTTCTTTTTTTGCGTTCCTTTTTTTTTTGTCAAATCTGAAATACAGCCAAATCGCTCGCTTATTGTTTCACATAAGGGCCATGTTTTAACATATAATTATACGCCCTATTTTACAGACTAATGTAAGTCTGATTTAAAGTATTCTGAAGCCAGTGCACCAGTTTCTTTAAACACCCAAAGTTTTGTTTATTAGCGACATCGAAACAGGAAGTTGAATGTATGGCCACAGTAGAAACACGGTGTACTTAATGTTTCACTGCGTTTATACACTTGTGTGTACACATGAATATATGTATTTTATAGTTGTGTGTGTGTTTTTTTATCAGCACCACGTGCAACATGTTAGTTGAATGTTATCATTGTAGCACATTCTCTGGTTGAAGTTTAATACTGTCACAGACTGTACAATACCTGGGAGGGGGTGGGAGGGGTACCTGACGACGGGCGGATGGTCGAGCGGTGTAGAGAGATAGATTCTCTCGGGATTGATTCTCGGGGAGAACCAAGGACGTTTTTCCAGGCACCTTTAAATGTCGGTTTAAAGTCCCTCAAGTCCATGCTGCATTTAAATGATTACCAGACTTCAAGTTGGGGAAGTAAAGGCGGCTGGGCGTTGTGCTAACCACACATTCCCTTTATATGCCGTGGCAATAGAAACAGGTGAATTGTAGACCTTATCTGCCCCGATGGCTTTTTTATGGAAAAGGGAACTTTATATATTTATATATATATAAATATATATATATAAATATACACCAATTCTCTGTCCTTTCAATGTAATTTATTTTTATCTGGTGAATAACTAGTCCGCTATAGATTGCTGACGCGTTAAAGCGAACTACTTTAGTACTTACACGGATTTCAATATGTACTGTGTTCATAACGTGAAAGAAAAAAAAATAATTTGAAACAAATAATAAAGAATGTTAATGGGTTGTACGCTAATTAAGCTACAATTGTAATATAATAGACGACTCTCGCTTAAAACAATTTCATGCTCGACCACCTCGCTAGACTGGGTGGTAGTAGTAGTAGTACTACGTGCCTGACATTCACCGAAATTGTGTATTTGCTAGAATGATGTTGAGGTAATTCCTTAATGTAATCACTCTTAACAGCATTAGAGAACAAAGAGACTGAGTCCACCTCCACTCCCTCCCCCCCCCCCCACCACCAATCACTTAATACATTGTATGCTCGATTAAAATGGGGGGGGGGGGGAAGGGGAGGCTACAATCTTGGAGCTTCTTGGGAACAAGGCTATAAAAATCCCGATAGGTCATTCTGTATTGCGACCCTATTTCTGAGGTCACAGCATAGGGGCCCCTAGATACCTTAAGGACGGCCCCGCGTATATATTCCTGGATAACCCGCTTTGAATGAGATATTTTTCTGCTGATAGTATCATACCGTGGGACGGAAGGTCGAGTGGTGTAGATACCTGTCTGTCGACCAGGAAGTCCTGGGTTCGATCCCCGGTGAGAATCGTGGGGGAATTTTCCCAGGTGAAATTTGTTTCAAAGTCGTGTCCCACAAGTCCACCCCGCGTTAAATGGGAACCTAACTTACGTTTGGGGATGGGGGAGTAGAGTTGGCCGGGCGTTGTGCTAACCACACAATGAATTCTACACTTCATCTGCCCCGAGTTCCTCTAAGTGTGGCTCTAAGAGTGGCACCAAGAGTGGCTCTAAGAGTTGCTCCAAGATTGGCTCTAAGAGTTGTTCCAAGATTGGCTTCAAGAGTGGCTCCAAGAGTGGCACTAAGTGTCACATTGGGCCACAACCGTTTTATGAATTGACTGTTTTGTGACGTTTAACATAAAATATGTTCAGGAAGAAGGAGACCTGGATGTACAAGTTGTATATTTTTTTTCAAACCGGTTTCACCTAGATGTACAAGACTATGTTATTCATTATTATTCAAGCCGTGTGTGACGTATCTGTCAGATAAGTATTGATACACATCGGTGGACATCATTAACCTATTCACTATTGCAGTGGTGGAATATGAAAATAGAAGTTGGATAAAAGGAAAAAAAAAACTCCGTTCCCAGAGAATAAATGGGGTCGAGGATGCTATGGGAGCGTCCATATTTCTATTACTCTCTCTCTCTCTCTCTTTCTCTCTCTCTCTCTCTCTCTCTCTCTCTCTCTTTATCTCTCTCTCTCTCTCTCTCTCTATCTCTTTCTGCCTGTCTGCCTCTCTCTCTCTTTCTGTATATGGCCTATATATCTGGTTTTGCGTTAAACCTAGCCCCCCCCCCGGCCACCAGGTTACGTTAAGTTACTCATAAGCTATTATATTCACGTCTGTTGATGTTGCACGCTATGTGTTTTTGAGTGACTTAAGTTGATCAAAGGGCACTCAATCAATACACGTGGAATTAAAAATACGTCATAAAATCAAAACGGCCAATGAAACCCATATAAGTTCTATGATACCATGTTTCAAAACAACAAGAGAGAGTATGACCTGCGTTATGGTATCGTGCGCAGCCTGAACAGAACACTGTGCCTATGTCAAATGTCATCTGAAGGGCCTCGACCAAAAAAAAACCTCTAAGAGTTAGGTCTAGGTTTGTCGCCCAAGTTGCCCCTATTTATGGCCCCTAATGGTGGTCAGTTTAAATAGCCTACTCTTTAGTTCTGGGCCTCGTATTCGACACCCCTCCTCCTCCCCATACCCATGCCCCACTGAATGAAACGCATCAGAGCCGTTCTTAAGGTTTCTGGGGGCCTCGATAAACATGCACACTACAGGAAGCCCAGTGAACACCGATGCAGAAGATAATCTTGAGACATCGGGAGCCCAGTGAACACCGATGCAGAAGATAATGTCTCAACATCGTTCTTTGTGAAAATCGCACAACCTTTGTAATAAATGTTTTAATCATACATTTTCTTTTTTTTTTTAAACCTAAAACTGTTTTTCCTTAATTTCTCAAAATGTGACATTTGTCACTGACCGTTATTTACTGTCGGACCTCTCAAATGTTTAAGTAATATTTGATACATGTTGGATTATATTATTAATGTACTTTTATTAATGATGATAGAAGAATATTGTTAATTTGATTATGTGAGAAATTAAACATTTTTATTACATAATATGTATATGTGCATTCACAAGTGCGCGAGACCACGGTCCTATATATAGAAAAGAATTAAAGCTGGACAAGCTGATAACTATAACAATTCATGTTTCTTTCTTTGTTTTTACATTGCATTTAATTACAGTAATTTTTTTTTATTTCATTTTTTTTTATTTTTTTTTCAAACGTAAAAAAAAATACGATAGAAAAAAAACAACATTTCAATATAAATTATTTGATACAATATTCCGATAAAAGATTGTTGTATTTACACATCAGTTTTCGTTTCCTGGCAGTCACTGCTCGTTTATTCAAGTCAGTTTATGTGTGCTCGTTTAGTAGATGGAACACATACTTTATAAAATTTGACAATTTTTCTTTGATTTTGAGTTGGCATTTGGAGATGATTGTTGGGATTTAGTATTTCTCTTGCGGTTTGGCAATGAAAGTCTTTTTGGTTCACCGCGTACGAAGGTTCCTTCTGTCTCTTCCACATCTTGATCACTATCGTCCCTGGCCAGTGGTTTACGTTGTTTTCTGATTGGAGCACTTGCTCTTTTTGGCTCAGCTCGACTGAAACGATCCCTCGGCTGTACCAAAAGTTTTATTTTAGACTCAATTTCACTTTTTAGTCCGAATATCAAATTGATTGGATTATTTGCTCTTTTGAATTCAATTTTCATGTGTAAAATTTTGTCTTCTCTCTCTTTCAACTCTTTTAAAATATTTTTCAATTCAGTGACACGTTTTGATGTGTCTTTAATTCTTTCAGAGTCTGTCATTTTAAATCTTAACTTTTTAAGGAATTCATGGGTCTCATCCAAGATTTTAGCTGACAAATTTTCCTCTTTTTGCTTTTCTCTTCCTTTAGTCGCTGCAATGTAGTCATTTTGTGTGTATTTTTTAGTTTCTTTAGCCAGAGAGATTAATTTTTCAATTTGATTCTCTCGCGTAGATTTGTCACTTGATTTATTATTAAAAAGAACACATCTGTGATTAGATTCACTCAGTAAATCTTGAATTTGACCTTCTTGTTGTCTGCACCAAGAATCAAAGTCCAATTTTAATTCATCCTTGTCAGACTCGAACATATCCCCATGAGTAAACAGACAAATCACACTGTTCTTCACCACATCAGAACCTAAAGTTGTTCTCATAAAATTCAACATTTCAGTTTCCTGCTTGGTGAACCTGTTACTATAATTCAGCACAAATATCAAAGCAGAAAAACCTTCATCACAGTAATTAAAGCCTTTTCTTAGATAAGTCTGAAATGTTTCTAAACTTTCATCACGTTTGACGTCTACTTCCGTTCCTGGAAGGTCAACAACGTTTATTGTGTAGTCGTTAAACTTTGTTGAACCTTTCTGGACTGAAGACTCGATACTAGAGCTGCCTGCAGAAGTTGTGAAGACATTTTCACCGATTATAGAATTCCCACTTGCACTCTTACCATTTCCGCATGTTCCGATTAACAAAAAGTTCAATCTTTCTTTCTCCTTTGGTTTTTCGTCCCGCTAAATCGTAAATAAATTATTATATTTTATTTAATTGGCATAACAAGCATCTTTATTATTGATCATTTATCTAAGATAAGAATTATAATTTTTAATACAATATTTTATTTAAAGGAACCATTGAATAGTTATTTAAATCTTATCTTGACAAGACTATAACATAACATTGCAAAAATAAATCGTTCTTTTTTTTTTACTAGACTTATGTCATACATGTTAGATACAATTATTAGTGAATTGTTGAAAATTTCTTATTCGACCTACTTACACCGCTGTCAGTTGGATCTTCTCGGGGGTTCCCTGCTTCACTAACAGACGGCATTCTACCTTGAAGTTACTGCGTAAATAAACAGCAATTATAATTTAATTAGGATGAAAGCTTTAGGATAGTTCTCTTCCACAATATAAATATTAGACTTGATATGTTAATAGGTATATATATATATATATATATATATATATATATATATATATATATATATATATATATATATTAGGGCTGCTGATTAAACTGCGTTAATTTGCGATTAACGCGTCAAAAAAAATTTGCGATTAAAATTTTTAACGCAACACTTAAATGCGTTAATTTGACCAAAGTGCTAAAAGTTCACCAAATCGATAAATAACAGAATTTCATTCAACCATTTGAAGTTTAAGTTCTGTCCACTTATTGAGTAGATCTACCACCCCCACCCTGTCGCAATTCGCACATACCCTCACCCCCACGTATGTCGACCTGTAATATATAATGAAGATGTTTTGGTTATTTAGCCCTTCGACAAGTAAACCTCCTGTTCCCTTCCCTGTCAGTGTAAAAAGAGAAAACTTTCATTCACTAGCTAACATTATATACTGTAGTGTATTGGTGGAGGTACTATAGTGTATTGTTGAAGGTATAATGAACCCGTTTATGATTAGATCAAAATAACGAGAATCTAGAAATTGTGTATAATTTTTTTGCGCATAATTTTGTATCGTATTTTGATAGTATATTATCTTGCTCGTCTGCAACAGCTGAACTAATAATACATCTGTACCCGAGACAGTGGTTGTATTTTTCATAATTATTGTGATACTGAGTTAAATTTTATATATGGCTGTTGATTTACTGCAATTAAAGCGTAATTAATGCATTAAAAATGCGATTACATTTTTAACACAAACACCTAAATGCGTTAAATTTTACCCAAAAGCTGTTTATTTCAGAGTTGCAGAAAAAAAAAATAAAAAAATCAGTAAATAACCCAATTCTATAACCAGATCAGACGAGATTTAAAAAAAAAAAACAAGAAAAAAAGACCCCGTTTGTCACGTTTGCATAAAATCATAGCAGCGATATGACCTTGAAACAATAGGATTGCCATTTCTTATTTCAAACTTATGACCCTGAATGATACAATTAGTGAATATCTGCACGTGTTATAGTTTGATTGACAAGTGTCATAGCTTTGAAACAATGTAACTTGTGGTTTTAAGTGACGTCATCTTTCTGCAGCTGTGTCTAAAATGAAACTGGGATGGGCAAGGGGGGGGTGTTATAAAAAAAACCCGCGTTAACAATAAGGGAGCAAATACTTTCTTGCTATATTATTATTTTATGAAGGAAAGGCACATACATATGGGTTGCATTCGATGGGAAGTGGAGGGGGATATGTACGACTAGTTTGACTATAAACAAATGTATTATATTGTGTCGATTAAAATGTGCGTTAATTTGCGATACAAATTTTAATCATGCGTTAATTGCGATCAATTTTTTTAATCGAACAGCAGCTCTAATATATATATATATATATATGATTCTTATCGTACTAAATTTAAAATCAAAAACATAAAATAGAAATAAAGATAACAGCAAGTAAAGCCATCTTAGAGAAGTTGTAAACATGTAAATCTCCTCGCTCAGTCTAATAGTTACACAAAATAGATAGTTAAAGTTTTATTTTTGAATGGATTGTTATATTATTAGCGACTGCTTATACGTACACACACACACACACACACACATATATATATATATATATGAAATAACAATTACTATACCATTAAGATACATTTATTTATACAGCTAAAGCAGCGGCGTAATTAACAGAGGAGGTGCAGCTCTTCCTAACAAACGAAAAACCAGTAGGTGGCTCCCAACTTCCTATTTTATGGCTACCACTGATATATACAGTGGAGAACGTCAAACAGCATAAATATCTGAACATTTATAATTTATACTTACACACAGAAAATGTCAGTAGCTGGATTAGTTAACTATACAGGATATGTACTTTACACACAATAACAAAAAAAGATACAAATATATTTCAACACTTTGGTCAATACACACATAAACATAAATACAACGGTAAACGCTTATATTTGACCTTACCTGAACTTGTATGGCGCATAAATAAACACACAAATAAACCAGGCCTTCAATACGTTTATAAGACCCTGTTAGTAACTGGGCTTGAAACTGAATGTCTCCACATCCTGGTTATGTGTCAGGTAATTCTAAATTTAAACGTGTATGCCTTGTCCTGGTCTACCTGGCAAGGGGTGGCTGGTCACGTGACCGGCAGTTTATTGGGTGTGCACTGTGCAGTCAAATAGGACACTTTGACATTTTATGTTTACCTTTGCCATTTTTTTTTCTTTGCCTTTAAGAATGAGTTTTAATTTACAATGTTCTAGGGGTAATAAAACTGATTTTTTTTTATTGATAAGACTACATATGCATACTATTCAGACATAGATAGAATGATAAAATAAAAAGGTACATATTATAAGTTTAAGAGATAGGAAAGCAGAGAAAAACATAATGGGACAGACAGATATATAGAGATAGATAGATAGATAGATAGTTGTAGATAGTTATAGATAGATAGATAAATAGATAGACATAGTTAGATAGATAGATAAGGACAAATATAGGTAGAGAGACAGATAGATAGATAGATAGATAGATAGATAGATAGATAGATAGATAGATAGATAGATAGATAGATAGATAGATAGATAGATAGATAGATAGATAGATAGATAGATAGATAGATAGATAGATAGATAGATAGATAGATAGATAGATAGATAGATAGATAGATAGATAGATAGATAGATAGATAGATAGATAGATAGATAGATAGATAGATAGATAGATAGATAGATAGATAGATAGATAGATAGAGATTTATATTCATAGATATAAATAGATATAGGTAAATAGGTAGATAGACTGACAGATGGGTAGATTGATAGAGGGGGCTATGTCAAATGACTGGTCAGGGGCCCCCGCAGCATGAGATTTGATCAGTTGATATCGGTGAGTGCCCAATGCGAACGTCTCCGCCTATTCAATATGGGTCTGGTTCTTGTGACTATTAAGAATTCAAATGAAATTCCAAGCTACATAACTCTTTTTTTTTCAGTAACATTTATCTCGTCTTTTTTAGTTACTTCCCTTACAGCAAACTACCAGAATTAATAACATTGGCTCTGTGGCTTTTATCCCTCGAGACCAACATTGAAATCTGTTCGGTTTGTATTTCTTTCAGCCCACAATGTAAACAAAAATAATGCTTTCACAAGTGACAGCTGACATATGTAGGCAAGGGACAGCTTTACATAGTATGAACCCCTTTAATCAGTTCAATGAAAAAAAACAATACAGAACTGCATATAGTAGAGCGGCTAATAGAATTATAGACAACTCATGCGATTCTAAAAAGACTCAATTCATGCACATAATTCATAAAGTAGCAGGTAAGAATATATCCCCCCCCTCCCCCAACTCCACTCACATCCCGACTTTTTATTGATTCGTCTGAGTTAGTTCAATGACATAACAATACAAATTAATGATCGTCAAAGATAATGATGCGAGTTAAGTTTTATGATGAATACGATAGATAGATAGATAGATGAAATGAAATCAATGTAGAAAGATCGTCTTGAACCTTTCATTGATCTCATTGATTTATGATTTTAAAAACAATCTTGAAAACAACTCATTTGGGCCCATTGGATTGTTCATCATATTGGTCTAAAGGTTATCATCACACAGCCCATCGACTAGAAAGATATTTTTTTTTTAAATCTGCGTATCATGCACAAACACTAAAACGTACCATACTGGGATAGAGAACAAAATTACTAATAGTAGAACTTAATAAATTGCGGATCATGCAAAAAAAAACAGAAATAGGAAATGATAGTCCTATCAGAATCACTTACAGATGGACTAAATTAAATTCGTTGATGTTTTGCATATTTCAAATGATATACGCAAATGAAATAAATATTTTCCCCAAAATTTAGTTGAACATTTGTTAAAATTTTACATATAACATGGTTATAACCCTTCACTGAATGTAGTACTTACACTTCACCCAATTGGTCGTCTTGTGTGTTTTTAATGATATTTTATCTTCTTCAAAAGACGTTCAACCATGTAAAGAGTGTGTGTGTGAGGCGGGGGGGGGGGAGGATATATAGTGAAATTTATTTTGTTGATCACAGTTTTCACACTATTCTGAGTAACTTACTTTTTTTAAACCTTTTTTTTTCCTTGCAATCATCTTATCTTCTCTAATCTATAAATATATTTCGAATGTGCCACACTATAATGTTATTTACATTGTAATCAATATCACGAAGATTACCGCCCCCCACCCCGTTGTGCCTCTCTATAATTCCACATCAGTACGATCTTATACACGGAAATCCCCGAGTCGGCAAACTCTTTAAGGTAATTACATGAGCTTATGAAAAAGACTGCACATTTTTTTTTACTTCGTTGCTTCTTTGAAATGTCAATACTATGAAAGACGTTGTTGGGATGAATCTAAACAAGTTCAGAATAAACCGACAGAAAATAAACCAATAAAATTTTTGTAACTCTTTCGAGGTCTACAATTAAATGAAATAAAAAAAAAAAAACATGTATCTATTTCTTTACACTGTTCTAACACACTTCCTGGTCGACATTCGACACGGGAATAAAATATATTTCATTACTGGGTCCGAGACTGCAGCCAGGAATTTTCGGGCCCTATAATACAAGGGATCCTCCTGCTCGTTGTACAAGCAATGTCGAGGCAGAATAAGTAAAATCAAGTCTGGATATTTTAAAGCCCCCCCCCCTCATCCCAAGGAATTGGGGCCTCTGAGAAGTATTTGGATCAGAGGCGCACCCAGGGAAGGTGGTCCCCCCCGGACTTCAACTTGAGGGCGCCCCAAAAAGTTTTTTTACAGTATTAAGTGCATTATTTCATGTCATGGTGTCCAATGTCAAAGTGTAAGAGCCTCAAAGATGCCAAACCCCCCGGGCCCCAAACTTCCTAGGTTCTGTTCTGATTTGGGTTGCCTCCCCTTCAGGCAGCCCTGATTAGTGGGTAATGAATTATGTTGAATTGAATGTAAGATGTGATCATCTGGGTCGCTTATGGTCATAGCATTTCTGGATGGGAAAACTAAGTAACAGTCTGGGCGGGGTCTTGCTATCTAAGGGTCCCTTTCTCGTAAATACGCCTTTGAGAACTCATGTTACTAAGGCTCTGTCAGGTACTTTTGCCACTTGGCAAAGTTACCTCCCCCCCTTCCTCCGATATCTTAAGAGATTCTCTGTTGGCATTCCCTGATCTCTTTTCATTGCGGTCATATAGGCTCATCGTATACACTCATACAGTATCATTCTATACAGTCATTATAGGTTCATTCTATACAGTCTAAAGTATCCTCTATTATTTTACTAATTTTTTCAGGGTTATCACAGGGATTGTTGTGCAACTTGAGCAGGGGCCTTTAATTAAGGTCCCTTAGCAAGTAGCTATAAAATGACTTGGTAATATATGGACAGAATGGAGGGGGGGGTCAGGTGTGAAGATTAACTGATGTGCCGAGGATGTACGATAGTATCTACTAATTGTGCTTACATAAACTAATAAACAACAATGACATTAAAAGAATATTTACTGCATTTAATATTTATTGCGTTACCTATTCAAAATATATTTATATAACGATTAAAAAAAACATCTCATCTGTGGTATATTATATAAATAAAATTTTGTTTACATAAAAGGTTTACATGTAGTTATGTTTATGAACAAGTTTTTTTTTTATTATTTACCATGTTGACTGAATGGGTTGATGCTAGAATGTAGACATGATTTTGTAAAAAAAAGGAATCATTTCATTTACCTTCTACACTAGTTAGAAACAGAAAGCAGAACTGGTCTCCGGGAGTGGTAACCTGAGCTACCACCCCCATGGCCCCGCCTTTCAATAGAGGCCCCAGCGACAGGATACATCAAAAAAAGAACAGTTTTGATACATTATATAAACAATAGTTTTGACTCATTATAAAAACAACAGTTTTGACAGATTATATAGACAAAAAATTTCAAACATTATATAGACAACAGTTTTGACACATTATATAAACAACAGTTTTGACACATTATATAGACAACAGTTTTGATACTATACATAGACAACAGTTTTGACACATTTTAAAAACAATAGTTTTGACAGATTATAAAGACAACAGTTTTGACAGATTATAAAGACAACAGTTTTGACACATTTTAAAAACAATAGTTTTGACAGATTATAAAGACAACAGTTTTGACAGATTATAAAGACAACAGTTTTGACAGATTATAAAGACAACAGTTTTTGGTTATAAGCCCGAGTTAGACACTCCCCCAAGACCCCGCGCGAATTCAACAGTACTAAGGCCACGTATGCAGCAGGGAAGAACAGATTTCAACATATTGCTTAACAACGGAATGCATTTATTTCATACAAAATTAAAGTCTTTGGTTCTATCGCTTATTTCTATTAAAAGATAACATTACATAAATAAGTAACTATTAGTTTTAATACTTTTAGATTAGATTTGGTTGTTACGGCCAAAGTCTAATTTAAAAAAATAGTTACACATATTAATGTGCCTTTTTTCAATATTGAATTTCTTATATATGTTCTATTTCCTGAGTATATCTGCCTGTTTTGCAGGCTTTGAATTCATAAAGATAACATATATAAAATATTAATGTAGTAAGGGGGGGGGGGCTGTGGAAAAAAGGGTGGTGGGAATGAGATGTGGGGGGGGGGGGATCCGTAAGTAGGATCGGTGAGGGGGTCCGGAAAAGGAAAGGTTTATATCATCTCGCTGAATGTTCTATTAACTAATCTTTTTTTTTTTTTAAAGCACTTGAATGTTAACTTTGTGACAGCATCGTGATTTGTATTTACATCAATAAAAGATCCCAATATAATAACATCTTTCTTTACAAAGTACATTCTGCTTATAATATTTTGGCCTAATACAAATATTGACCTATTCAAGTTCTGGTATGTTTGTTTTGTCCACACTTTTACGATCCTCTTTCATATTCTTTTTCAGCGCTGTCAAAACATTTTTTGGAAAACTTTTCAAATAATACTTTTCTTCTTGTTTTTCCAATTTTTCAGCTCCAAGTCCAGGTCTTCAGATTTCTCCCAGTGTAGCTTCATTATTTCAATGTCTGGTGATTTTCTAGTGTTTAAGCCACCAGTGTTCTGATAAACAGACTGCTCCCGGCTCGTGCCTTCCACGTGACTCAAGTTTTTTTATGACGAATTTGCTCAAATATTCCTTTTTGTCGCTTCGGTGTTTTTTTTTCGACCATTCTGGCAATTCTTTTCAATAACCCTATTTCATCTTCGATAGAATTTTGCAAAAACTCGACGTGGTATATCAAATCCTTTAAAACTCCTGTGTTTTTATCTTGCTCTGTCAGATTATTTAGCAGCTTCTGTGTACGCACCAAGAGCTCATCTAACGCCACGATGTTCTTGGGGTCGTTGAAACCTCTCCAAGATGAGGCTTGCCTCTTTCATCGACTCCTCCTCTATATACCATTTCCTGGACTCGAGCATCATGGCGTCACGTGATAATTTCGCCAGGCCAAACTGCTCGTTGGTGTAACGGCCGTTATTTAAGGTAAGCATCTGCACTATGTCTAACAGCCCATCCAGCTGCTCAAACTTCTTCGCCTTCTCTTTGGTTTTGTTGTCGAACAGAACCACTCTGTTGTCACATTCTTTCACCAATTCCATCATCCCTGCATTATGCTCGCTCAGACACTCCCTGAAACTCATGTCGCCATCCAGTTGGTCTCCGTAAGTCATGACCAGAATACAAAATTTCTTTACGAAGTCTCCGCCGAAAACTTTCTTCAAAAACTCAATGGCCTGTTGGCTTTCTCTGGTGAACCTCTCGCCGAATTTGACCACAAGAAGAAAAGCGTGGTAGCCCCTGAGGTTGATGGTGATGGCGCCGGACAGTGACTCTATTAGCATTTTCATCTCCTCTTCGTTGCGCATGTCCGTGTATTCAACCCCTGGTCCGTCAACAACCTTGATGACGTAGCCTTTGTACTCTATGAGCTCTTCAGCAACCGATTTGGTGACGGACGTTGTGGCTGGCTTGCTCTCGAAAGCTTTACGTCCCAATATTGAGTTCCCGAGTGCACTTTTACCTTGACCAGTTTTACCAATCAATAGAAGATCGATTTAATAGCGAGGCTCTTGATACAGATATCTGAATCATTTATATGAGAGAGAGATCAAAAACAATAAAATATCATATATATATATATATATATATATATATATATATATATATATATATATATATTAGGGTGCATCACCAAAAAAAATGTTTAATAATTGATCTGTCTGCTATTTAAATTTGTTCCATTGATCAAAAAAAGCATTGTGTAAAAAAATAAAAATTATTTGACAATATTTAGAGGTCACCCGGACTTCACAAAGTTTGCATAATTAAGCGAAAACTAGATAAATTCATCCTTCTTGAAAAGACTTACAGACTTACATACAAAAAGTGAAGCACTATATAAATTGTTTTATAGTCTTTGGTTTTATAATGTTTGGTAGCTATGATTGACTGATAAGCAGTTGTGCTAGAAATAAAATTTAAAATTCACATTTTATTAGCAAAAACAACACTTTTCCTTACCGCATATTGATGACCAAGGCAAGCATTTTAATTTCTTTATTTATATTATTTTAATTTCTGATACACACGACCTATAAAATCAGAACATGGAAATGATATGAAAAACAACAATAAAATGTTTACACCTTCTAAGGAAATGCTGGCGGACCCTGGCATCACTTTAACAGTTGCATATCCAGTTATTACTGCGTCTCCTGCCTCGCGAACAAAGAAACCACAAACTCTTCTGAAAACTGAATTGTTTGGCATTGGCCCTGCAATCTGTGTTGATGATGCTATAATTACTGGAATTCTTCGATTACCAACTTGTTTACAAGTTTTGAGGTGCAATTTTTTTCTCTATTGTGGTGATGCACCCTAATAGATATATATTTATATATATATATATATATATATATATATATATATATATATATATATATATATATATATTATTATTATTATTAACTTTAAAATATATACACAGAAAGTATATTAATCTATGTTAAACATCGAGAATAACCACTTGTAAGTTAAAATTTAAACCCCAATCGGTGACCAGATTGGCCATCATTTTCGTTTCCAACTCTCCTTAATAATAATTTGACGCTTTTATTAACAACACCTAGTAAATCACAGTTTTTTTCACAAAGAACATCATTATGAAAGAGCAATTAATTAATTCAAATTTAAAGTTTTAAAAACTAAAATCTATATAAATAATACCGGTGTGGGCTCTGCTTGGAATCGAACGTAAAGAAATTTTTTTTTCGAAAATGCTCTAAAAAAAGGATGTTCAAAAATCTTTCTGTACATTTGGTTTATAAAATCATTTTTAAAAAGTCTAAGCTGTCAAAGCCATACAAATACTTTGCCTATTCCCCTTCCCTCAAAGTAAAATGCCCCTAAAATGTATTAGCTGTATTGACTGTATTGGCTGTTTTTGCTGTATTAGCTGTATTGACCGTATTGGCTGTATTGACTGTATTGGTCTGTATTGGCAGTTTTGAATGTATTGTCTGTTTTACTGTATTGGCTGCATTGACTGTTTTGACTTTATTGGCTGTTTTAGCTGTAAATTTTTACTCTTTTCTCAAGAGTAGCACAACATCATACACTTTGAAACGTTTAAAACTAACACTTATATATATCTCAATGTCTTTGTTCACGTGTCTCTGGTAAGTTGTTTGATTGGTTTGTTTGTTTTGTACCTTGTTTGTTTATGTTTTACCTCGTATCCTACGTCATCATCGAAGGACTCGATATGTGGATTCATTTTACTTGGTGTTGGATCCCACAAGATATGTGGCAGTGAAGGCTGGGGCTTCTCAGGAAATATTTCTGAGATTTCGCCTCGAGGTGGACGTCTGGGTAAAGGTGGGGGGTCGTTATTTGATGGTGAATGATGTATTTTGCTGGGGCCCGTACTGTAGCTGGGCATGTTTAATGATAAATTCCTGACAAAAAAGAATTTACTAATTAAATGCATTTTATTTCTTTTTCTTAGGGGTTAGTATCTTGTGTCATATAGGTAAAAGTAGAAACATTCAAAACACATACATTTGCATACGTACAAACATTTAAACACATACATTTGCATATGTACAAACATTTAAACACATACATTTATATATGTACAATATTTAAAACACATACATTTGCATTTGTACAAACATTCAAATATATACATGCTTACGTCCGAACATTTAAACATGCATATACAAACATTTAAATACATACATTTGTATACGTACAAACATTTAAACACATGCATTTGCATTTGTACAAACATTTAAATATATACATGCTTATGTCCGAACATTTAAACATGCATATACCTAACGCTTACTGAATATCCCCTTCCCATTATATTGTATTTATTTAAGGTGCACTACACTCGTTTGATCACTTGTAATGAATAGTAGCTAGGGTTCTATGTTGCATTGTTATACATAGATCGTGCATCATCATGCTACAAACATGACATGAGTTAAAATGTCTTCACAAATAATAATATTTTAAATTTAGAAACAGAGCCAAAACAAATCTTAGTTTTTTTTTACGTATGTTATCATAAAGCGTAGGGACTATTTGCAGACGCGTAGGAATTAATTTATTTCCAACTCAAATATTGCAACACGTTTTCTAAAGCAGTAAACATAGAAAAAAATTCCTTATTTATACCAAAATTAACTAAAAGATTTGTCATATTTGATTATTTCATTGGTTACCGAGTACACATACTTTTAGAATTAAAATAAAGCCTTCAGTGCGAGAGTACTGTGCGGCACAAACTGAATCGCAATTGACCTTTCTCACATGTATTCCTGCGCGTCAGCTGTCTTTGTGAAAAGATCATAATGGGCTTCCGGTCGCTTTGTGTTATTGATATTTAAATACTTGATTAATACTTAGCTCGATATATTCTATTAATTCTCGATTATTTTTTCTACATTTTCGTCTAATCTAAGATATAATGAGTTCAAATTTATTACCAAAATTTATTTTTTCTGACGATGACAAGATTTTAAAGTCACAAAATGTCCCGATATCAGATTATGTAGGGACTTATGTAGGGACATATGTAGGGAAAAATGTAGGGACTTATGTAGGGACTTTTGTAAGGACTTATGTAGGGATTTATGTAGAGTCATATGTAGGGACATATGTAGAGACTTATGTAGGGACTTTTGTAGGGACTTATGTAAAGACTTATGTAGGGTCATATGTAGGGACATATGTATAGACTTATGTAGACTTATGTAGGGACTTATGTAGTGACATAGATAGGGACTTATGTAGGGACTTATATAGGGACTTATGTAGGGACTTACTTATGTAGGGACTTATGTAGTGACATAGATAGGGACTTATGTAGGGACTTATATAGGGACTTATGTAGTGACTTATGTAGGGACTTATGTAGAGACTTATGTAGGTACTTATGTAGGGACTTATGTAGGTACTTATGTAGGGACATCAGAGAGAGAAGTTACGAAGGGTTACAAATACTTCTCTGAGAAGTATGTCTGTGACCTAAAAAGTAAGTTACATTTCGTTTGTAAATTTTACACTAAAATTGTTATTTAAAGTTTTTATAATTGACGATTAGGGTTACCAGTTTAGGGATAGATAGGGTGAGTTAACGTTAGGTATATTTAATTAGTTATAATTTAAAAGGTAAAAAGCTCAGTCCTCGGCAAACGTTGAGAATTAGACCTATCTTAAATCACATAAGTCATAATTTTCTAGCTGGATATATTCCTAACCTTGGCACTTATTAACAGTAACACCAACATTAACTTTACTTAATTTTACATTACCATAATCTTAACCGAAATCTTAGTATAAACACTCACGTACATTATATTATTTAACCATGATTGTTAAAACAGTATATTTTTGGTTAGCATATATTGTGCGATAGATAGTAATTAAAAATCGGTAGTAAACTAAAAGGTTTGAAACTACTACCTCATTATGATGAGGTGGTGGTCAATGATATATGATGTGATTGCCCAAGAACTGAAAAACCACCCTGCCTGTCTCGCTAGCCTATACAGAAAAGCTCAGCCTAAAGTAGGCTGCGCAGATCAGAGATCTGATCAAATTCGAAAAGCTTTGGTCTTTGCTGAATTGACAGAGTATATCGAAGAAGTAAAACATTCATCTACAAAGAAAGAAGCTGTCAGCACCACAGTATAGGATTTCATCAATGAAAAGTGATTGTTACCTCTTTTCGAGGTTGTATGTAGCATGCCAAACCAGAAATGGGGGCTTGACAGACTTTTTTTCTTATGAAAATCAGTCGGCTCCTCCATCACTGTCCTGTGAGTGACGAATGAGAGTGTCAAGCAAGTCGGGGTTGCTGGAGTGTTTGGAACCTCTCCAAACTTCATCAGCAGTGCCAACAGTCACTGACATGACCATCCTTGATGGGGCTGCTGTTGTCAATATGTTGAGGCCAGGGTCTGCAAGAACATTTGCTGACTACGCAAACCAGGTGGTTATCCCCTATATGATGCAGACCCTGCAAAATATCTCCCATCGTCTAGATGTAGTGTGGGACTGTTATCGAAGTGACAGCTTAAAAGCTTTCACAAGAGAGTGCCGAGGACCAGAGAAGAGAAAGCGTGTGACGCCAGAGACCGTATTACCATCGCAGGGGGGGGGGGGAGTTTCTTGCGGGTGAATGCAAACAAGACCCAGTTGTTCGCATTCCTAGCACGATATCTTCTTACAGTACAATCACAGAAGCTTATTGTTACCACTCAAGGTCCAGATGTGATCTTCAATAATTCCATCAACCACACGAATCTTTCAAACGGGCAATTTACCAAGGAGGCCATATTTGGAACCAGGCACATGAACGACAACCAGTGCTTCCTGATCCAAGTGAGTGCGGTTGGCAGCTTATGGACAGACAATGGCAACCTTTTTGGACTGTTTTGCCACAAGCATCTATGACTTGTCGTGAACTGTTGAAATGTGCTGGTAAAAAAGAATGCAGATCCAAGCGTTGTAAGTGCAACAAGGCCGGATTAAAATGCACTGCTTTATGCAGCTGTGTCTGTGGAGCTGACTTTTGAGTACAACATCCAGTTTAAGCATCTAACACAAATTGAACTAAATGAACCAGATTCAAAAATGTAAGGTCAATTTATCATCATACTCAAAATTTACTTTTGTGTCATTTTTATGTTACTAAAAAAAAAAGAAACTAACAAACTTGTGCATTTTTTGTATCACATTTTGTTTTGCATTATAAACTGAACTTGTGTGCCAGGTTTGGTGTTTGTAGCTTAAAAATTATCAGTTTGTCACCTTACATGAATTTCTTTGAGCGGCCATTTTTAATGTTACTATAAATAGAAACTGATTAAAATTTTGCTGTGGCCCTGTATCACATTTTATTCAGCATAAAAAACTGAACATCTGTGCCAGGTTTGGTGTTTGTAGCACAAAAATGCATGATTTGTCAACATAGAACCCCAGCTATAGTGGAAACATGATTTAACATTGGCGTGACTTTTTAGCTGCATCCAATGTTATTAACAAATAGATAGCCTAAAAATTATAGAGTGATCAAACTTAGTTAAATAACACTGTGCAACAAAATAAAAAAAAATTCTGTAACTTGAACAACATACTATGTATTTTATTGTATGCAGTTTTCTGATTACAGTGATACCTTTGGAATGTTTCTAGAACGTCCAGAAGTGAAGTTAATCCATTTTGAAAATTTAGTCCTACTATGTAATATTTAAATATAAAAGCTATACTCAGAAAGTTAATGTTCTTTTGTTGTTTTTTTTTTTTTTGCTGAATTAGCTAGTCACTGTCCTGATGTTTTCTTGCAGAAGTGGGAAAGTGGTGACTAGGACTTATGGTTGCAGAGATATAGTGGACTGTGCTTTACATTGTGTTTTCCTGGGACATATTCAGATCTCACATGCCACTGCTTCTGTGAATAATGCTGCTTATAAGCACGGCTGTCCCACAAATACAGGAAGCAGCAATAACTTTAAAGTCAGCACAAATATTCCAGCTAAATTTCCTATAGTTGATTAACTCAAAAAATGTTCCATGCTCTCATACGATTCTTTCAAATCTGCAGCATAGAATATTGGCACTCAAGGCATTGAGTTGCTACTGTGAAGAAGAATTGCCTTAAGGCTTGTCTTCGAGGCGTCTTTGAGAAGGCACATGAATCAGCAGGTGTCGTCCTGAGAAACAGGTCTAATCGCAGAAGGTACATTAGAATATTCAATCTTTTCCTTGTTTCCTGTCGTCTTTGTCATGCAAAAGTAGCAATCGTTGATATGGTCTCGTGGTTCTCTCCAAACCATAGGAATTGCTAATGACAAACTTCTTTTGTCCTTCAGCTTCTGCGTCAAATTCGAGTAGCATGACCCACAAATGATGTGTGGTGCCCATTTCTCGTCTTGGTCTCCAAGCTTCATACTAAATTAAGCATTATAAGCAAAATTTGACCAAAGGGGTGATATTTTTTCTCTGTGACTTCATAGTGAATAATCCACAAACGTAACAAAAACTGTCAGGATGGTTTACACATCTGCGTCCCTCAGCCATCTTTTTAAACAAATTATTCTTATTACTTTAACTAAACACGTATAATACATTTTTAGTCAGAGTCAGTTTTTAATTATTCACTTATAAAATGCCCACTTCACTGAAAAAACATTTAATGAAAGCTTATTAAATACAAAAGTGCCTTCTTATGCGGCCAACTGCTGCTGATATCAGCTCATAGACCTACATCATTAGCCAATGACGTCAGCAGATTCTGATACTAATATCAACCAGAATGTGAGATCAAATTCAGAGCCATCTAAGGTGGGAAATTGCAACTACAACTATAAAAAAATTTAAAAAATGGCAACATGATGATTTGTTGCATGGCAAAAAATTGTAATGTAGCATAACTCAAAATCCTGACGTGCTAGAAATATTCTGACTACATATTTGAAATCAGCATCACCTAACATCTTATAAGTTGCAAAAATTGTGTTGCACAGTGTAATTGATAGATCTATGAAGAGGAGAAAACAGATTTACAGACAGACATATTTATTTAGACAGTTACACATACACAAACACACATATATATATATATATATGTATATGTGTGTCTGTGTGTGTGTCTCAAGAGGTTTATTACATTGAACGGATTTGTAAAGTCCCTATAAAGATGGTATGTTTAATCATTTTGATCCTGTAACCTCTATCGGACTGTTATAGTTGTGTCCTTCTTTCCTCCCGACAATAGTGTAGCCACGAAAGGCATGGAAAGGTTTTTCATGACCTAAAAATCCCAAATGGGCATCACCGGATATCGACCCAGCTTTACAGCACGACCATACGTCCACTAACACTGAAGGGAAACTAAAGTTAGTAATAGAGGGATTAACAAAAAAAGACGAAAGATTGAAGGATGGTTTGCAAGTAATGATTTAATGGATTGATAAATAGATTGATAAATGCTGGTTGCTGATTGTTGTTTTGTAAATAAATATTTAAGTAGTTTCTATTATATTTAGAGATATTATTTACTTGTAAGTCCTAGGATACCAATGCATTGTTCCACCAGGTTTTACTCTTGACCTCCTTTCATCCTGTTGGAGAAAAAAAATGAAGTGGAATCAAACAAAGAATTTTCTATTAAAACATAAAGTATAAAAAGCATTCTAATAATTATATCTGAAACAAATTCGAAATCTCTAATTTATCAATAATTATATCATTAATTTTATTGTTTTAAAAACGAGATTCATATCTGAAAGTAATGAAATAATGTATATTTGTAAACATTTGATCGTCGTAATGTGCTCATATCGGTGTGTTTATTTCTCTTCCTATGTAGGGCTGAAGTATTAAGTGGTATATGTATTTTGTAATGATAATACACATCACTCAGGCTCTGCCAGACTATCGATTTAGTTCGATATATGTAAAAATAAAATGTCACTAACTTGATGAGGGCTCGTCCATTAATTACATTAACTTGAAAGGGTTGGGGGGGGGGGGGGAAGGAGTGGTGATGGTCTCGGAAGGTTCCATAGTTGTCTACTTATGGTAAAGAGGTATTAAGATTTGGATAATGGACTTCAAGTTTTGTATCATAACAAGAGGGGGGGCACAGAAATAATAATCTTGGGAAAAAAACTTAGACAAGACATGGGCAATCTACGGGTCAAGTGCGACCGGTTAAGTGGTTTATACAGACCCGCAGTACAATCCCCTCAGTTCATTTACATCAATGCCACAGTTTCTGTGCGACAACGTTTACATTTGATGTATGTATTATAAAGTAGAATGTGTGTATATATATATATATATATATATATATATATATATATATATATATATATATATATATATATATATATAGTTGCAAGTACCTGGTTTTGCCCGGGTTTAAAATAAGGTTTTCTGCTTACCTTCTGTTTTCTCCCCCACCCTTCTCCCTTCCTCTCCCTCTCCCTCCCTCCCTCCCCCTCTCTCCCATCTCTCTCCCATCTCCCTCTCTCTCCCCTCTCCCTCCTTCTCTCCCAACGTCCATCCTCCCTCTCTCCTTCCCTCCCCTCCCTCCCTAACCCCTCTCTCCCTCCTTTCTCCCTCCCTCCCCTTTCCACCTCTCTCTCTCCCTCCCCCTATCTCCCCCTTCCTCCCTCTCCCCCTCATTCCCTCTCTCTCCCTCCCTGCCCCCTCACTCTTTATCTCTCCCTCCCTCTCTCTCTCCCACCCTCTCTCTCTCCCTCCTCCCTCTCTCCCTCCCTACCCCCTCTCTCCCTCCCCCTTCTCTCTCCATCTCCCCCTCACTCCCTCTCCCATCTCCCTCCCCCCCTGCTCCCTCTCCCATCTCTCTCCCATCTCCCTCTCTCCCCTCCTTCTCTCCCAACGTCCATCCTCCCCTCTCTCTCCTTCCCTCCCCTCTCTCCCTCCCCCTAACCCCTCTCTCTCTCCCTTTCTCCCTCCCTCCCCTTTCCACCTCTCTCTCTCACCCTACCCCTCTCTCCCCTTCATCCCTCCCTCATTCCCTCTCTCTCCCTCCCTGCCCCCTCACTTTTATCTCTCTCTCCCTCCCTCTCTCTCCTCTCCCTCCCCCTCACTCTCCCTCCCTACCCCCCTCTTTCCCTCCCTTCCTTTCTCTCTCCATCTCCCCTACTCCCTCTCCCATCTCCCTCTCCCCCCCATGTCCCTCTCTCCCCCTCCTTTTCTCCCCCCTGTCCACCCCCCTCCCTCCTCCTCCTACCCTCCTTTCCTCTCTCTCTCCCTCCCTCTCCCTCTCTCTCTCTCTTTCTCTCTCTCTCTCTCTCTCTCTCTCTCTCTCTTATACTTATTATTATGGCTTCACACTTCTTCTAAAATCCTTCTTCATTCCTTTATCTTCCTCAAACTGTACAAATCAGGGAGCATGAAAAAACAACAATTCTTTGCATCACAAAGGCACAATACAGCACCAGCGCGCAAGTTCTATTCGAATCGGGAAATGACGTCACAAAGGAATTTTATTTATGGCGCCGTCGAGATTACTTTAAT
This sequence comes from Bulinus truncatus, assembly GCA_021962125.1. Lineage (NCBI taxonomy): Eukaryota > Metazoa > Mollusca > Gastropoda > Planorbidae > Bulinus > Bulinus truncatus. The sequence goes on along the minus strand of JAGDYQ010000004.1, from coordinate 14,002,722 downwards.
ATAGTAAAATACTAAAATAAAAAAAAATTAATTACAATTAAACTACCCATCGATATGAAACGAAACCTGTCCTATAACCTTCCCCGTGTAATTATGTGTATGTGTAACAAATTTTATGTTATCTGTTTTTCTAGATCTTGAGTTATAAGGGAACAGACAGACAGACAGACAGACAGACAAAAAATGCGTCTTATAAGTATAGAGATAATAGGGTGCCACTCAATGTAAATGGAAAAAAAATAAGTTTCATTGTCCCACCCCCCCCCTAATTTTTTCCTTTTGTTATGTTAAGTAATTTGACCAAGTTTCATGAAGATACAGTGATATTTAGAGGTAACTCAATGGACTCGATGTTTTATATTATATGCGAAAATGCCTGTATTTAACATACAAGGAGAACCGGAGGAAAATTCTGTTACTTATTTATATAATGTATGTTACTTATTTATGTTGTCATGTCAGTGCAATATATATATTCTTTGCTTCTCTGTTTTCTGCTTTATCACTAATTTTGTTATTTATAGTTAATTCTATTGTATTAAGAAAACTACTGTTGTGCAGTACAGCTACCATTCGACAATAACATAAGTGTCATTATCATCATCATCTTCAAAACTTAAGTGATTTAATCATTGGTTCTCATGTACTAACACTGTTTGATAGCACATGTACCATCGTGCCAGAGTCTGGGCTGGATGGCATAAAATTTAGGATATTTGTCCAATATGGTTCAGTAATAGTCACTTTAGTAGTATCAGTACTATAACTAAAACTATGTGCTCCACATTATTAATTTGGCTATTGCTATTCTTTATTTTCAAAAAATATTACTATTACAGATGGCAAGTGACCTCTTCAAGAAAGATCGTGGCATATGGCTGGTAGGAGGAACTGTTGAAAAAATCACTGGAAGCAAACTGCCCTCAAATCAACAGCTTCTGCAGAGATTCTTTCATTTTCATAAGACTGAATCTCAGACTATTAATGCTAGTGTCACAGTGACAATGAAAGAAGTTGTTCAGTTCTGCCATAAGGCACGCATTCCAGTTCGCAAAGAATGTCACATAATTGCCAAGATCAAGGATCTCCATTCAGCATGGATTGGAATTTTAAAAAGATATCCCGCAGAATAGATACTCAGAAGGAGAAGGAGAACCAATTTACTGAAAGTTTGACTGATTTGTTTGATGTTGCACATGCTGAAGCTTTAACTATGATGCAGGTACCTGAAGACATAAAATTTCTTGAAGCACAAAGAGAGAAAGGGAGGCGTGGTTGCATGGATCCAGTGGATATGGTGCTAACTTTGAAATAACAAATGTCTCATAAAAGGCGCTTAGAGCAAGAATATCGAAAGGCAAACATGAGGCAAAGAAGATGGAGTTTAGTGCCAGCAATGACAGTGACACAGAGGCTAAGAACACCGATGGTTGTGATCCCGATGATCCAAATGAACTCCCCTAGCCACTTGAAATGTCTACTAAACCAGTGAGGATCGTCCGATCCACCAATATTGTGAGTCCAGGTTTGGTAGCTGCATTAGACAGAAGTAAAGTCAGTGACAGGAACACAGTTTACATAATTGCAGCAGCAGCAGAATCACTTGGGCACAATACTGCAGCCCTGGCGATTAACAAGGAATCAGTCAGACGTAGTTGACGTAAACATCGTGAAGCATCAGCTACAGAGATTCATGAATCGTTTAATCCAAACTGTCCATTATCTGTGCACTGAGATGGAAAAATGTTGCCTGCATTAACATCAAAAAAGTTAGTTGATCGTCTTGCTGTTCTGGTATCCGGTGATGGAACCATGAAGTTGCTGGGAGTACCAAAATAGCCAAATGGAACTGGAGAGGCCGAGGCAACTGCCGTGTTTAATCTTTTTTAAGAATGAAACATTGCTGATAACATCAAGTTCATACGTTTCGACACTACGGCTAATAACACTGGCATAAATGCAGGTGCCTGCATTCTTCTGGAGAATAAAATTAGCAGAGAATTGATCAGTTTAGCATGCATGCACACATAATGGAACTCATTGTGGCAAAGGTGTTTGATTCACTGATGAGGCCATCTAGTGGACCAAATATCAAGTTATTCCAGAGATTTCGTGAATATTGGGTCTCTATTGACACATCAATGTATGCAAGTGGAATGGATGTAGATTATATTGCTGTGATTCTTAATCGAGTTCGGGATGAACTCATTCACTTCATTCAGCATCAGCTAACAGTGTTTCAGCCCAGAGATGATTATCGTGAGCTTCTGCAACTGTCACTTCTTTTTCTATGTGCAGCTTGTGGTGCAGATGAAAAGATTCTGGCTCCTGGAGCTTATCACCGGGCCAGGTGGTTGACAAAACTGATTTACAGCTTTAAGATTTTCATTTTGCGATCTCATTGCCAACTTACTGCACGTGAATTATCACTGGGTTACTTCAACACTTTCATACTTAAGGTCTACATGAATTCATGGTTTACATCACCATGTGCGACATCTGCTCTCCGTAGAGATTTGCAGCTACTTCAACAATTGGAGAACTACAAGTAAACAAATTACACCGTTGCCAAAGCAGGAATAAAATCATTCTCTGGACACTTGTGGTACTTGAGTGAAATTCTGGTAGGTTTTGCATTTTTCGACATTGATGTTTCATCTGAAATGAAGTTAACAATGGTTGCAGCACTTGACAAGATAACAACAGACCATCCTCACAGAATAGCCTTCTGTCCAACATTACAACAAAATCAACTTTCTGATTTTGTATCGCAACACACCAGGAAACTTTTTACAGCTTTGAACATACCACAAGATTACCTGACCACAAATCCAGATACATGGGCCACTGATAACAACTACATAGTTGGCCAGAAGAAAGTTGCGAGTTTGAAAGTCGTCAATGTTGCAGCCGAGCGTTGAGTGGCCCTGATTCCAGTATTCGATGGAGTACTAACCAATCAAGAGGAACAGAAACAGTTTTTGTTACAAGTAGTAGAGAAACACCGTCGTGACTTTCCTAATGCTATCAATTCCACCCTAACTGTCCCAGCCGCAGCTAGAATATCATTACTTGGACTTGAAGACATGTAATTAGTGAATAGTGATTTTTCAGTCTGAACTATGTTGAATTGACTCTTTATGTTTATTAGCTGAAGGTTCTGAAAGTTACTATTCTGGTGCTATGTACAAAACAGTTGTTTGTTATCTTTCACAGCAATATGTGTCTTCAAATAAGTTTTGATTTTTGTGTGTTACAGCAGGATTACCGATTACCACATGGTAATGTCGCGAAACACTAATTATTGCAAAACTTTTACACAGTTGAGCTACCAATAAATTTTATCAGAATACACTCAAATTTTGCCAATTTTATTCTAATAAAATTACTAACACATTTTGGGGGTGGCAGGTTAAAAACTCAAATTTTATTTTGAGTGGCACCCCAATATATATATATATATATAAAACGTATTAAAAACACTACACTAAAAGTGATTTTGTTCAACACTTCAAGTAAATATACAAAATCTTCCTCCCTCCCCCCCACCCACACCCACCCAAAAAAAAAAAGAATTGTAAGCTATTAAGATTTTCATGTGCATATCCTGAAATGAAATTCATTGGTTTGACTTAAATCATATTTTTTTCAATTCAGCGATGTTAAAAATATAAGAATCTGTTTAAAACTAAATGCCCAAAATTGGACATAGTGGAAATCAGCTTCTCGAAGGAACAATTAGACCTGTCCACAGAATAATCATCATAAAGAATTCGAATCGTCAATTAAAATATATTTTTCCGAAAGCGACTACATTTGTGTATTATCTTTATCTTGTAACATAGGTGCTACACTATCAAAAAGGAAAATAACAGAAATGGCTTTTTTTTGTCATTGATATCGGACTTTTTAAACAGCTTTCTGTATAATATATGTTCTGTGGTTCTCGCGTTTTTTGCCCATATGGTTACAATGGAGAAACTTCTTGATTATATATATCTTTATCCTCGAATGACCAAAGCAATTGGTGCTGCAAGGTGTGACCGGCACACAACACTCTTTCACTCGGCCCCATATAAGCATACTGTCGCAGCCTGCTATTTTCGGAAAATTAGGCACACTACACCATCTCCCCCTTTGCCCGTGGTAGCAGGAAAAACCCTTGCCTTTGCCTTGATCTGGCTGATCAGCAATATACACAAACCCAGCTGGTCTAACCAGTCTAAGCAAGTGTTATAATCCTTTTATTCTGCCATGTCGACAGATGTAGCGGACACACTCATCTCCCCTTACCCCCCCCCCTCGTGTAGGCATGGCAGACAGCATCAGCACCGCCAATAATGTTGCTGTGGCAAACACAAACAATCTGTCATTGTTGCAGTGGCAGCGCAAAATAAATGACAATATAGAAGTTTTAGAATAATCACACTTATAGTTGTTGTTGTTTTTTGTACTATTAATTAACTCTAATTATGAATTACGATTTGTTTAATATATTTTTCCAAGGTGATGTGCTCATCTGTCGCCTTTTGTTGCAGACCGTCCGATATATGTGTCTTAATCTGCAAACTTGACGAAGGTGATAACTTCTTCTCTGCCTCTTTAAAAGCCTCCTTGAAGAAAGCGATGTCCTCGTTTATTACATTTCTAATATCACCAATCGCAATGGCATTTTGTCCTTCGAAATAATGACATTTTTCTAGTAGAGAAATCAGATGATCTGTAAGTGGCTTGATTCTCTCCCCTTTACTAGCAATGCTCAGTATTGCTTGAAAAGATTTATCTCTTTGTACTTCCTTTTCGTTATTTTTTTCTGTGATAAGAAGATCCTCAGATTGTGGGTACAGCATCTGTGAAATTTGAAAAGTTTTTCCATCACGCATATGTTTAATAGAACAGAGTATTGTACGGCATTGAAAACGCTGGTTTCCACACAAGTAACATGTATACTGAGCAGGTTCTGTAGAATCCCAATGAAACTCTTCCATGCGCTCTTCATGAAGAAATACATGCTCATTGCCATACCAACATATAATTATGCAATACGTTTTTAAAAAAGTTTCACTAAAATGACGAGCAATGAAATTAAATGGTTCATCCCCAAGAACTACAATGCAAGCATGAAATCCTAGCGACTGTAAATCTTTATCCTCTGACAGCATTTTTAATAATGTAATTCTCAATTCTGGAGCATGTCTAATGTAGCTTACATATAACTGCACCTTGTGATGCTCTATATTAATTTTAGTCAACTTGTCCTGAAAAATATCCGCTCTATAAATTTTTGTGCCAAATAATGTAGTAATGAAACTCCTGATTCTTTCAACATCAAAGCCGATAAAAAGGATACGTTCGTAATTGGAACTGGAAAAAAAGAAGAAAAATTACTTCAATGAATAAATGTTTTTGTGAACGATTTAAAACCTTTTCTTAATATTTTTTAAAATTCCTAATCACTGAGATTCTTTACTACTTTTACTCTCTCTCTGCAATTTTTTTTATTACCTCTGTATAACATTTGATGTATAACTATGTTTATTAATATAAACTTATGTATGTATGTGTTGTTGAATGGAGACATAATTTCTCTCCCGCTCTAAACCCCCCAATCATCCTCATTCAATCTCCAACTCCAGCCTTGTAAAAATTCTCCACCTTTTTTTTTAATACTTGCAGATATGATCTATGTCTATATGTGTATAGCCAGTAAACAAACTGCCGTTACAGTTTGATAGTACTTAATGTGATACATTGCGCAGTGGATTTTAAGTATTTGTACTTTTAATTCAGACACAATAGCAAACATACGCGTAGTTTTATAATATTATCTAAATGATTTTCAATAATGAGATTACATTTAAAATTTGTCCTTAAGTAAATTGTAAGCATGATGGGCAAAATTTTTTCAAAGAAATGTAGATTATTTCTAAACACTATAATCCATAGGCCCTTTACCCGGGCAGGGTGATGGGCACGCCTTTGGAGTTGAAATTATTAATCTATAATTAATGGGCACCAACGATAAATGTAATATGAGTACAATGTCTCTTAAACCTGATATTGATAATGTGGGGCCTTCTGGAAAAACATTCACTGACCAATAGCAATCTCACTTTATACCACATAGACGTGGTTAAAAGGCTCAAGGAAAGTTGTACAAGTTGTTTCAGATTGTACAAGCTGTGTTCAGATTGTACTAGTTGTGTTCAGGTTGGACTAGTTGTATTCAGGTTGAACTAGTTGTGTTCAGGTTGTACTAGTTGAGTTCAGGTTGTACAAGTTGTGATCAAGTTGTACTAGTTGTGTTAAGGTTGTACTAGTTGTGTTCAGGGTGTACACGTTGTGTTCAGATTGTACTGCTTGTGTTCAGGTATACAGGTTGTGAATAGGTTGTACAAGTTGTGTTCAGGGTATACAGGTTGTGTTCAGGTTGCACAGATTGTGTTCAGGTTGTACAAGCTCTGTTCAGGGTATACAAGTTGTGTTCAGGTTGTACTAGTTGTGTTCAGTTTGTACATGTTGTGTTCAGGGTGTACTAGTTGTGTTCAGATTGTACTAGTTGTGTTCTGGGTATGCAAGTTGTGTTCAGATAGTAATAGTTGTGTTCAGGGTATACAAGTTGTGTTCAGATTGTACTAGTTGTGTTCAGGTTGGACTAGTTGTGTTCAGGTTGTACTAGTTGTGTTCAGTTTGTACAAGTTGTGTTCAGGTTGTACTAGTTATGTTCGGGGTATGCAAGTTGTGTTCAGATTGTACTAGTTGTGTTCAGGTTGGACTAGTTGTGTTCAAGTTGTACTAGTTGTGTTAAGGTTTTACTAGTTGTGTTCAGGGTATACAAGTTGTGTTCAGGTTGTACTAGTTGTGTTCAGGTTGTACTAGTTGTGTTCAGGGTAGACACGTTGTGAATAGGTCGTACTAGTTGTGTTCAGGTTGTACTAGCTGTGTTCAGGGTATACAAGTTGTGTTCAGATTGTACTAGTTGTGTTTAGGGTATACATGCTGTGTTCAGATTGTACTAGTGGTGTTCAGGGTATACAAGTTGTGTTCAGATTGTACTAGTTGTGTTCAGGGAATACAGGTTAAGTTCAGATTGTACTCGTTGAGTTAATGTTTGGCTAGGTGTGTTCAGGTGGTACTAGTTGTGTTCAGGTTGTACTAGTTGTGTTTAGTCTGTACAAGTTGTGTTCAGGTTGTACTAGTTGTGTTAAGGTTGTTCTAGTTGTGTTCAGGGTATACAAATTGTGTTCAGATTGTACTAGTTGTGTTCAGGTTGTACTAGTTGTGTTCAGGTTGTACTAGTTGTGTTAAGGTTGTTCTAGTTGTGTTCAGGGTATACAAATTGTGTTCAGATTGTGCTAGTTGTGTTCAGGTTGTACTAGTTGTGTTCAGGTTGAACTAGTTGTGCTCAGGTTGTACTAGTTGTGTCCAGGTTGTATAAGTTGTGTTCAAGTTGTACTAGTTGTGTTAAAGTTGTACTAGTTGTGTTCAGGGTATACAAGTTGTGTTCAGGTACTAGGTGTGTTCAGGTTGTACTAGTTGTGTTCAGGGTAGACAGGTTGTGAATAGGTTGTACAAGTTGTGTTCAGGGTATTCAAGTTGTGTTCAAATTGTACTAGTTGTGTTTAGGCTATACAAGATGTGTTCAGATTGTACTAGTTGTGTTCAGGGTATACAAGTTGTGTTCAGATTGTACTAGTTGTGTTCAGGGTATACATGTTGTGTTCAGATTGAACTAGTTATGTTAAGGTTGGACTAGTTGTGTTCAGGTTGTACTAGTTGTGTTCAGGTTGTACTAGTTGTGTTCACTTTGTACAAATTGTGTTCAGGGTATACTAATTGTGTTCAGGTTGTAAAAGTTGTGTTCAAGGTATACAAGTTTTGTACATGTTGTACTAGTTGTGTTCAGTTTGTACAAGTTTTTTTCAGGTTGTACTAGTTGTGTTCAGATTGTACTAGTATTGTTCGGGGTATTCAAGTTGTGCTCAGATTGTACTCATTGTGTTCAGGTTAGACTAGTTGTGTTCAGGTTGTACTAGTTGTGTTCAGTTTGTACAAGTTGTGTTCAGATTATACTAGTTGTTTTCAGGTTGTACAAGTTGTGTTCAGGTTGTACAAGTTGTGTTCAGGGTATATAAGTTGTGTTCAGACTGTACTAGTTGTGTTCAGGGTATACAAGTTGTGTTCAGATTGTACTAGTTGTGTTCAGGTTGTACTAGTTGTTTTCAGGTTGTACTAGTTGTGTTCAGGGTATACAAGTTGTGCTCAGGCTGCACTAATTGCGACATACCTCTCATCTGTTTCCTTAGCAAGAGGTTGCTGAATGTCTTGCACTGTTTGTGTACTTTCTTCTTTTGATTCACTTGTAAATTTTAAAACCCTGCAACTTAAAGTTGGTGTATATGACTGTATTAATTTCACATCCCATTTGCTTATCACGTGTTCATTAGCCATAACCTTATACAAAATTAACATCATTTCAAAGCATTAATTAAAAATCAGCCTAGACGTTTATAAACTAGTTGTAATGTTTGCGTCAGAAATCTTCGTGCCCAGGGGACACACCTACTAATCACATTTACCGTTTAATTACATATGATTAAGAAGTCTATATGCCCCAACATGAAAAACAACTAAGCCGTAATTAAAGTAGACAAAACCATAAAAAACGTAAATTGTTCACAAAATCTTAAAAATTGACCTACGGTTTTAGGCGGACGTGCTACAAAATCCTATTTTAAATTTCATTTTACAATTTTCTACAAACCAGTAAAGAAAAGAATAAAAATGGCATCGATATATTTAATCATATAAAATTTAAAAAATTTTGTCCAGAAAAGCATTCATTGAACTGTATGTAAGAGTTGAAATATTGTATTTATAAAGAGTTGTTAGAATATTGTTCACAAAAGCATGCAAATTCTGTTTTATATCAGGTGCTTAAAAGTCGTACATTTAACAATGTCTATAAAGCCAGTAAAAAAATAACCATTATTATACTAAATAACAACATTTTTTTTCTTAAAGTTAAAGTCAATAGTATTCAAAACTAAGACGACCGTTTTTTTTTATTGATATTTTTATTTTAGAATGGTATTTTAACACAGCACAGTGTGTGCGTGTGTGTGTGCGTGTGCGTTCGTGCGTGTGTGTGTGTGTTCGTGTTTACGATCCATTAACCCCTCATAGGTTGCATTGTCCTTACGACCGCAGGTTGTGCTATGACAATCTAGTCCATTGATTTTATCGATTTTCATTTCTAGCTGTCAGACTACAATGTTTCATACATTCTACCCATGTCATTCGTGTTTGTTATGTGAATGAACATGAAATGAATAAATTGGTAAAAATTCAAGAAGAGATTATAAATAGTTTTCGCTTAGTCGTTCAATTTCAAAATTTCCAGCTTTGTAATTTAAGTTATCTATAAACATGGCATTTTTTTCCCCTTCTTTTAACTTGACGGATATATTATTAGGAATAAGTGATTATTAGTGATTATTAGGAATAGAAGGCATTAGTTAGAAATGAAAATCAGTGGCCTCTTAAATCAACATAACTTAATACACTTTACAAAATGTTAAAGCTATGGAAATGTAATGTATGTTAAAATGTGTTTTAGGCTTAAAAATACTTAAAACAGCCAAAGAGTTTGAAGAAGGTTGCCAGTTTTGATTTTTTTTTTTCGCATTTGAAAAGTAAGCAGATTTCAGTATGAAAATATGTACATTATTTTTTCGCGGATATATTTTCGCATCCTTTGGGGTACTACCGCAGAATGAGTGTGCCCTTTCCCCGGCTGGTGGTAGATGATTCTCTCTGTCATGGATCATGTAGTACGCCACAACATTTACGTTTACACTTTTCTCATTTTCTGGCTTCTCTTACAAGTAAATCACAATTGCCTTCAGCATGTTTTCAACAAGTTTATTGAACAACTATATATACAGAGCCGTACGGACGAAATACTTCAGTGACATCCACTCCGACTCACTCTCTACTATAACCACTCACCATTTCCTAGATATTACTGCTTCCCTTCCTACTCTCTAACTGGTTGTCCCTCATCTACTAATATATGTAAGTTTATCACATTTATCACATTCGCTTGAACTGCACTAAGACGTCACTAGACAGTCACCGCATCATGACCAGTGGTACATGCACGTGTCAAAACTTAAATCTCCAAACACACAATCGCGCAACTTGGCTAAGGATGCCTTGGTATGAAGGATTAACACATAAAAATATCCCCAAATTTGACGTTCTTTCAATTTAACATCTACCTAGCAGGTAAACCAGCTGGCTCTTCCCGTAGGTCACATCTGATAAGAGATTAACCCGACTGAAGAGGGTCACGTAATTTACTAGCCCACACCCTTTCAACATATTTACATCAATGGGTCATGATAACCTACGTCTTCATTCTTTAGAATATCAGTAATATGTGTATGGAACTAGAGCAACAGCTATATATGAAAAAAAAATTTACAGTAATATAATATGAAAATAAACGTATGATAAATGAAACATTTAGTTAATTGTTTATTGCTTTTTATGTACTTCTTATATCATAGTTTCAATTGCTAAACAAAAAGTACTACAGTAATGGTAACCTACCTTCTGTTAAGCATTGGCTCAGATCTTGCTCTCTTTAGCTAAACATTATTTTAAAAAAAGCAAATTAGTTGATAGTCGGTTTTGGTAGTTAAATGTACTTCTTACATACAAATATTTTTCACCATTCAAAGAAATGTAATAATTTCCTTCAACTATTACTTTAAACTGAAACAATATACTCGGACGTGTTATTTATTTTGAATATTGTAAAAAGTAAAGTTTCCTTAAGTAAAGTTTCCTTAACCCTATCGGGCCATCGGGGCAGATGAAGTGTAGAATTCATCTGTTTCTGTAACCTCGGCATATGAAGGGGTTGTGTGGTTAGCACAACGCCCAGCCGCCCGTACATCCCCAACTTAAAGTCGGGTACCCATTTAAAGCTGGGTGGACTTGTGGGACGACTTTGAAACAAATTTCACCTGGAAAAATTCCGTGGGCTTCACCTAGGATCGAACCTAGGAATATCAGGTCGACAGTCGAGTATCTACACCACTCGGCCATCCGTCCCAGTTGAATATTGTATATAACCTTAATAATGGTTTTTAATTTTCTATTTTATGTATTTTTTTGCGAAGCGGAAGTAATTCTATCTGAAACATTATAGCTTTGTTTTATATTACTGTAAACCTTGTTAAATAAGTAAATCTTGAAAAAGATATATTATAAATAAAGCAATAAATTTAGTATTTTAGCATAGTTTTTTTTTGGTTTTATGATTGTTATGGATTGGCTATATGTAAATGTGCATGCCAGTTGTATAACTGCCTGCCTATTTCATTGTTGTTACTGATTCCTTAGACACAATTCGGAAGAACCGACTGAACGAGTGTATTGTTTAAACAACTATTAATACTAGATGTAATCTGCACAAACCTTTGCATAGTTATATCCCCTTAGGCTTGATCGGTAGGCTATGTTATTTTTGGGTTTCGGGCAGATCCGACTTTTTCATGATTGTATTTCAAACTTGAATACTGTTGTATTAATTCTTTACTTTCGATTTAACCCAGACCCCAAATCGCTTATATATATATATATATATATATATATATATATATATATATATATATATATATATATATATATATATTATACATAAATTTAAATAACAATATTCCCATGAGTCTATACAAGAAATCTCACTCTGCCTCTTTTCTAACTAACCAAAGATTCTAAATTCCCTCAGTTCTGTATCTATTCTCAATTTGTATTCTCTGTGTCCATCTCATGACCACCTCAACTATCTCGATTACATCTCTCTCAGCTCAACTCGACTAATCTGTACGAATCCAGCCATATTTATACTACTAACGTCCGCTCCTTAATTACTCTAATTACGTCACTGTCTACTTCCATATGGTCCTTTTCACTCTGTTTTAGAATGTCACTTTACTTTCCTAGACTGTCCGATGTCCCCCTAGGTCTATTTGGTTTTTTCATTATATTGTCCTCACAAAACAATCCCCACGCTTTTTTCGTTGGCCGTGGCCTGTGAGCCCCGCGAAATAAAGGGCCCACAAATGGAATAGTATTAAAAAATAAAAAAAAAACAAATTAGTTATATTTTTTTCAAAATAGGGCAAGAAATTTATATTGGCCTAGGGCCCCTAAAATCGTAAATCCGGCTCTGCATACACGCACACGCTCACACACACTAATAAAAAGAAGATGCTTTATAAGTACACGGAAATATGGTGAGTTACAAAATATCTATTTAAAAGAATGTGAGCGCTATTTAAAAAGTCATGAGGTTTGAAACAACTTCGTCAATTAAAAAAAAAACTGTTTTAAAAACTAATTGGTAGATTGAGTATAAAAATGTTGGTACGACTCTAAGAAAAATAACCTTCACTCTTTTGAGTGACTTTGCCGATTAAATAATACTAAGAGATGCTCGATATAGAACGATCAAATCACAATAAATTATATAAATTTATATAAACAAATATTATAGCAACTTTCGGAAAACGAGATCGTAACAAGGATGCGCATTCTGTATAATTTATATTCTGTAATGTGGGATTGCCAATGGGACATTTTTCAAACAGCAAATTTTGGCTTATATATGATTAGTAGCTTTAACTTGCATACAATTTCAAATACTACAATATATGCGCACGCCAAAAAGAAATTCGAACAAATAGAATCCGGAAAACCAAACATGATTTGAAACAGTTCTCCGTAAATATATATAAATGACAACAATCGAAAGCATTTAAAAAATCAAGTTATTTGATCCAGGAGAGGATGATTCCATTGTATAATTCAAAATATAATAAATACTATGGTAAAAAGTGCCTGTCCAAGATTTATTTTACAAATTTAAATTTAAATAACGCAGTGGCTACGGTACCATCAAGCGGAACTCTGTATTTTTTTTCCAGGTACCAGCAATAGATATTGCTCCACACCCTAACCCTATCCCTAACCCTAATCCTAACTCTATTCCTAGCCCTAATATAATTGCTGGTACCCGAATAAAAAATACGGGCACCAGCCATATTCCTAACCCTAATATAATGGCGCTTGATGGTATCGTAGCCACTTCGTTTAAATAAACAACTCAAGAAATCAGGATGGCACTAAACTCAACAAGAGCTTATGGGGAAAAGCGAAGTATTGGCAGACATGAATTGAGACTCAATAGTGGGACTTGACGAGATAGATAATTTATTTCTCCCAATTTCTATCAGATTAACTAATAATATATTCCATTTCGACAATCATACCTGGCTCTCGCTATTGATGTGACACAAGCCTTGATTGTTGATTGTATGTGAAATACCGTCTACAATCTTTCTGTCCACGGATGTCCCAGAACGTAGAGGGAAATCAACAGTTTCACTAGTGAGCGGCTGTTGCGATGATATTCTTTTCAAAAATTGAGTGAGCCTCGCATCTACTTGCTGAAATTGTGTCTCCAATGATTGTAATTTATCTTCATTAGATTCTTGTTGTTTTCTGCAGCTATGCATTTCTTGTTTTATTGTGTGCAATGAGTCTTTATTTTTAGATTCTTCTAATGTATCAAATTCTCTAGATACATAATCAAGCATTGACTCTAAAGACAAATCAAAGTTGACATTATTCTGATCGTGTGTTCTCTCATCTTGTCTATCATCATTGCCATTTTCTTTGACATGTGTCATATCAACAGTCCATTTTAATAGTAAAATATTGTCCTTTACATAGTTGCCTAGAGTCTCCAAAGAAACTGATATTTGGTCTGACTTGTTTTGTTCTTGAATAGTCTTAAACTTTGACCTCCCCAGACAAATGAAAGTGTCCTGAACTGCATCATATATAGAAAAGTTCCAATGGACAGTAATTTGATCTTTATCTTTGTCTTGGACTGTCATGTTTAGGCCTATCATTAAATTGTCAGTATCTCTATTAAAGTATCCTTTGAAAGTAAAAGACTTGATATTAGTATAAAGTGGAGTGTATTTTACACTAGTATATTGGGGATCATCAATTTGTTCTAGTTTGTAATAAAACTCCAACGGTGATCTTCTTTTACACAGAAGTGCATTCTTTATGATTGAAAGAAAGTCTTCATTGGACCTGGAATCCATCATCCAATTTACACAGATTCGCACTTAGTTTTTGGAGTTTCTCTGCAACTCAACACGCATAATCACACATTGTATAAGTTGTATTGTCTTATTGAACAAAATACAAAAAGTAGTGTCCCATGCATTATATATACATTTTTCATCATGTATATTCATTTAAATTTTATAGTTTATTTATCAGAATCTTCCTCCATGATTGCGTATTAGTTGTTCTATTGCCTGTAAATGGATTATAAACAATTACAAAACTACATCCTATGCAACACATTTTATGCAATTTATATTAGATTTTTATATTATTTTCGGAAATATTTGAAGAAAGATACATTATTACAAATAATATGCGCAATGATAATAATCTCGAGAAATTAAGAGTAGAATTGGGGAAAGGACATGAGCATTCGAGAGTAACCTAATTTAGACAAAACATAGTTCATTAAAAAAAAACAGTAAGGTTTATAGAAAAGTTATTTGTCTCTTCATAAATAAATGATTTTTTTTATTTTTTTTTATCTCCAAGTTACCTATTTTTCATTTAGCAATTATTAGGAATAATGTTGTATTTTCTGATGCTTACTGTAATTTATGTCACATAAAATAATGAATCCATATAGAGCGAAACAAAAATGTAATGTAAAGTTAGTATTTTAATACACTTAAAATACACACAGTTTATATGAAATTCGACAATACATAGCTTAGCATTTACTTGGACTGGATAACAAAGGTTATAATGAACATTTCATTCGATACTTTAACAACTGAACACCTGACAGAAATATAATATTTTTTAGTTCGAAAAATATGTTTGGTAAATATAACAAAGTATGATTCAGTCTTTAACTTAAGACTTATCTGATAAAATGAATAGCAATATTCCATTACTTAGCAGTTAACAACACCATACATTAATTACACAAGTCTAAGTGATTAAATACGTTAACAGCGACTCGGCCTAATCTTTCGTTATTTTTCAAAATGGCTAAAACGTGTAGCCAACTGCTCGAAGCCAGTGGCCAGATTTTTATGTCTGCATACAATACAAGTAAAAAAAAACAATCTCTTGTAGCCGTACTGGCAAAGATATCTGTTTATCGCCAAGAATATATCTTTTTTTAATGAAACTAACATCCAGGTAAGTTCTTTGAAAACTTGTTAAATGTAAATAAAACATTAATATATTTGAATGCATACATCCTTCACATAGTAATGTTAAAGTACTATGGGCGCTAAGGCAAACTTGTGTTTGTACAACGGTGGCGTGCTAGGCTTACTTGTGAAAGGCCCCTTTAAAACTATAATTTACATGTGTAAAATAATTTCACCTGCCTCCATTTTCCCAAAAGAGTTCAATATTTACGTTTGCGGCCAGGGTCTGAGCACACAAAAAACCGTCTCCGGTGATGAATTTTGCATTCTTCAACCTTTTTTCAATAATAATCAACATTTTTATTTCGCCAATCATCATGTGTGGGCCATACCCATCTGAATAGGTTGGAACCATGTGATAAGACTTCCATAACCCTTCCTCCATATTATAACGATAAATGTGTATGTTTTCTCAATGAAAATAGGGTGATAAACATGAGGACATTTTTTTCTTAAATCAATTCTCGCTTACAAACTAATATTATTATTTGTAAATTTCTAACACACATCAAATATAATATTTTTTCTTAAATGAGCTTTGATTAAATATTCTCTTTTATTAAACAATTATGTTATATCGATTAGTCGGGTATTTCTAGAAAATCTGTCTAATTTTATAAACAATATATTGTTGTTGTTGCTGTTTTTAAGAAGGCCTACCCATTCTATGTAATAAATTACTTAATGGTTTATTTAAAATCTATTACAACCAGGCCAGTTGGCACATGTACTTTGGTCTATATTGTGGCATTCCTGCAGGAGCAATGTACTGACAGTTATCCTATATGATATATTTCCTGAGAAACACAACAGGTTAGTGAACATTGTTTATATATATATATATATATATATATATATATATATATATGTTTTTAAACACTTACTTGTTTAGTGTAACAAAAATGTTTACATAATAAAAGAGGTTAGGCTAATAAACGCAACTTAAAAAAATAAAGATATGTTTTGGGATATATAGGTAGAAGAAAGCACATAATGTTTCATTAGGTCTTACAGTTCACATTCTAATCCAGGCTCAATATATGACAAATATAATTCAAAGCGCTATATTTCTATTTAATACTTAAACTATGACCTGTGGGTGTTAATCAGTGAGGGTGTGTTACTCTCTCATGCGTAAAAAAATTGTGTGTAGTGTCAGCCATGATTGTATAGAACATATTTTGAATCCATGAGACATAAGACTGTTCCAATTGTTTTGGAGTGGTTAAGGAAAAAGTAGGATCAACTCTTTTCTTTAAAACTATTAAAGTGTTAAATTTTTTGTATAAGTAAACAAAATGTAATCCCTTCGTTACGTTATAATGCTAATCAAAGATATCATACTAAATTTCAATTATATTGACTGTTACAACAGTTAAAATAAACTGTAAACTTGTGCTTTGTGTCCGTCAGCTGAAAAATAATAATTATGATATACATAAATAAATGTAAGAGAAATGTAATACGATTTTAGGACTTATAAATAAATTATATTGATTTCTTTTTTTTTTTTTAAAGATTTTCAGATACTCTGGCCTAAATAGAAAATCTGTCTGCAACATATGTATCTTTTAACATCGAGTAAAAAAGATACATTAATTGTAGTCTACTATATTGAAAAAGAAATTAATTAGCAGCATTAAAATGTCAATGGAATCGTTAACTGTTATGAGTCAAAAAGAAAACAGAAATTAAAATTAAACTATTGAGCTTAAGTAATTTTCTTATTATAACACATTAAAGTCTTTTTTTTTTTATTTCCGTCTGTTGCAGGTAAAATTCTTAAATACAAAATGAATAGCTCTTCACTAGCATTCAAATCATCACTCAACTCAGTTTTAATTGAAATTGAACAATTGAAGGTGAACCCACCGAAATGTAAAGAGTATACTTTACGTATTGCCGACATTGAACAAAAATTTGACAGGTTTTATGAAGAGGTGACACCCAAACCTGTTCTAAGTGACGTCTACACTTGTGTTGGGAGAATGAAATTCTACGGTGATGGAATGTTGTTCGTTTATTTGGAGATATCTGAAAATGACCGAGGTCCACTACCCTGGCCAGTTAGAGCAACCTGGAGGGTGGAGCTTTTGGATGAAAATGACTACTCCAATAAAGAGAAGATTTATAAGTTAGGGGAAGCAACTTGTTTATTTAACAAGCCTAGACAAGGATTTGTTTCCCATCCTAATGACTGGATATCGGTCAAACTTGACCAAATCAAATATTCTGGCCGTATATCCCAAGACAGATCTGTTACAGTGAGGTGGTCAGTAATAACTGAACCAGTTTTACAAGACGTTTATTTAGAACAGTTTGTGGAGCTTTTGAAAACTACCCAGAGATATTTCGACTGTTTCCATGGTGATGAGTTAAAAGAAATTCAAAACGGTGTAAGTGCTGCGACTGAGAAGAGTAAAGAACACGAGGGAAAAATCTCCAGTTTGCAAAAACTGATTCCTAGCATCAATGAAAAGTTAGACAAAATAGAAATCAAGCAAGATTCAATAGACGCCCATTATAAAAACATTCAGTCATTTCTCGATAACAACATAAATTCAAAAAATCATCACAGCATACCGTTCAGAAATAGTGCTGTTTAAATCTGACATTAACATAGTTAAAAATATATAAAGGTATAACACCCGACATAGCATAAAAAACATTTTACTCTTTTGATGAAAAAAAATCATTATTGTATTTCTTGTATATTTTGTATTGGTCAAATGTTTATAAGCTAGAGGAATGAGAAGCTCTGACATATATCATACATGTGAGATTATTTATTTTATTAAGCACAAGTTTTCTTGGCACTGCGACCCTGGGCGGCCGTCTTTTGGGGTAAAAATGTATGATTGCCACAAAGGAAGTCTGGGCACATTTTCAATTTGGGTTCAAAAATGTACCTACGAGCCGGACCAGGAGCAGAATCTAATTGCTCGTAGAAAACTTAGGTGGAGTGTTTTTATGAACTAAAATGAATAAGTCAAAATAAGAGGACCGGACCAGATCAAACAGAACAATGAGCCATACTTGAACCGTAGTCCGTAGTTTGCCCATGTCTGGCCTAAAAAATGGTTCGAAACGTCCTGAATCATGGGGAATTCTAGAGATTAAGTAAAGAAATCGGAAATGCTCTTTATTTTGTATGCATGGCTTGACACATTTTTGTCGCCAGTTTCAATGTGTCTTTATTTTTCGCTGACTTATTAAATATGTTGATATTTTTGTTCAATTTACGATACTTTCTTTATTCTATCAATTACTTTTTTTGAACTAACGTGTAGACTAGCGATATGATGATTATAGAGTGAGATGTAAATGTTCATATTTTTGTCTAACTTACGATAATTACTTAGTTTATGATATCTTTTACTTTTTGTACAAACTTGTAGCCGAACAGGAGAATGGTTACATGTTGAAATTATGTCTGTTATATAACAAACTTCATTATTCTTAACTTCGTCTATTCAAGGCTTTGAAATGGCTGGGAATAAACTCAATCGACTTTGTCTGTTGTTATTTGTCTTTTCAATCAATTACGATCTATTTTAAATGAGATAAAAACCAGTTTCCTCTTTGTTCGCGTAATTTAGACACCACTTCCTGGTAGATTGGGGAGTGATAAGAATTTTGGTCACTTGGTGTATAAAAGGAAGTGACGACCCAGCAGTTGGCGTAATCCACTGTCATGGAATGACGTTCAGGTGATTGGCATCGAGATAAACTAATGTTACCTAGTTTTGTCACCATGCTAATACGAAGAATCTTTGGCAGAGCCGTTCTTTGGGGTCTGCAAACGATGTGGCTGCCAAGCACCCCCATTTCCTAGTGACATTTACTTCACCAGCCATAGACAGGGGCTATCTGACCACCTTCCAAGAGCCTCGGGATGTACAGCATAAAAGTTGAGAATGTTCGAAGGGTGTGGGAAGTTATAAAAGATTTATTAGGGGACTCAATGTTTGGCAAAGCGATTGCCTTAACAGCACCTTTGCCTAGGGTCTCCAAATTTCATTTGACTAATGATCTAAATTGAGCCTTTGCCTAGGGTCTCCAAATTTCATTTGACTAATGATCTAAATTGAGCCTTTGCCTAGGGTCTCCAAATTTCATTTGACTAATGATCTAAATTGAGCCTTTGCCTAGGGTCTCCAAATTTCATTTGACTAATGATCTAAATTGAGCCTTTGCCTAGGGTCTCCAAATTTCATTTGACTAATGATCTAAATTGAGCCTTTGCCTAGGGTCTCCAAATTTCATTTGACTAATGATCTAAATTGAGCCTTTGCCTAGGGTCACCAAATTTCATTTGACTAATGATCTAAATTGAGCCTTTGCCTAGGGTCTCCAAATTTCATTTGACTAATGATCTAAATTGAGCCTATGCCTACCGGTGTTGAATTTAATTTTATCTAGTTCCCCAATATACCTTTACTGCTGGCCCCAAAACGAAATGACGGCTATAATATCTTAAGATTAAAAAGTGTAAAGTCATTTTTCTTAGATGTTATTTTCATGACCTGTCGTGTTACTTCAGTAACCATTCTAAAATTAGAAATACTCATTGAGATAGGGTCATCACAAGGATAGTTGCTCAACTTTCACAGGGGTCGTAAAGGGCTCCTAGTAGGTAGCTGTAAAAATGACTTGCTAACATATGGAGGGGGAAAGGGGGTCAGATCGGAAGATTGTTGACGCCCTAAAATTAACTAATTTGGTCCCTTGTTATTATCCAAAATTGTCAAAAAAGCCTGTGTTGTTTGAAAAATGTGCAGAGTATGTATGATATAACCTAGTAATCGTGATTTCGTGAACTAAAACAAAGAATTGTTAAACAAAAATGACATTAAAAGAATGTTACAGAATTTAATATTAGTTTACTGCATCCATTCAACAAATATTTATAGAGTGAGTTTTAAAAAAAAAAAACTGATATGTCGTAGTTTATATACATTACACATTTTAATTCACAACAAAAGTTACACTTAGTTATGTCTAGTAACAAGTTGTTGCTGTTTTTTTTTATTTACAACGTAGGCAAGATGGGGCGTGGGGTTGCATTTATGTAGAAAAGATTCATTCAATATTCACACAATACATGTTACATTCAGCAAGCAGAATTGGTCTCTTTTTTTGCCTAATACAAATATTGACCTATTCAAGTTCCGGTATGTTTGTTTTGTCCACACTTCTACGCTCCTCTTTCATATTCTTTTTCAGCGCTGCCAAAACTTTTTTCTGGAATGTTTTTAAAATATTGCTTTTCTTCTTGTTTTTCAAATTTTTCAGCTCCAAGTCCAGGTCTTGAGATTTCTCCCAGTGTAACTTCATTTTTTCAATTTCTGGTAATTTTTCCGCAGACTGTTCTGTGTCAGAGCCGCCGGCGTTCTGGTAAACAGGCTGCTCCCGGCTCTTGCCTTCCACGTGACTCAAGTAAAACTGGGTTTTTTGACGACGAATTTGCGCAAATATTTCCTCTTGTCGCTTCGGTGTTTCTTTTTCAATGATTTTGGCGATTCTTTTCAACAATCTTATTTCGTCTTTGATGGAGTTTTGCAAGGACTCGACGTGGTGTATCAAATCCTTCAAAACTCCTGTGTTCTTATCTTGTTCTGTCAGATTATTGAGCAGCTTCTGTGTACGCACCAAGAGCTCATCTAACGCCACGTTGTTCTTGGGTTCATTGAAATCGTCTTTGTCAGCCTGGCATGACTGAAACCTCTCCAAGATGAGGCTTGCCTCTTTCATCGACTCCTCCTCTATGTACCATTTCCTGGGCTCGAGCATCATCGCGTCACGTGACAATCTCGCCAAGCCAAACTGCTCGTTCGTGTATCGGCCGTTATCTAACGTTAGCATCTGCACTATGTCTAACAGCGCATCCAGCTGCTCAAACTTCTTCTCCTTTTCTTTGGTTTTATTGTCGAACAGAATCACCCTGTTGTTACATTCTTTCACCAAATCCATCATCTCCCCTTTCTGCTCGCTCAGCCACTCCCTGAAACTCGTGCCGTCATCCAGTTGGTCACCGTAAGTCATGACCAGAATGCAGAATTTCTTAACGAAGTCCCCGCCGAAAACCTTCTTCAAAACTTCAATGGTCATTCGGCTTTCTCGGGTGAACCTCTCGCCGAATTTCACCACAAGAAGAAAAGCGTGGTAGCCCCTGAGGTTGATGGTGATGGCGCCGGAGAGTGACTCTATTATCATGTTCTTCGCCTCTTCTTCGCTCATGTCCGTGTCTTCAACCCCAGGCCCGTCAACAACCTTGATGACGTAGCCTTTGTACTCTATGAGCTCTTCAGCAACTGATTTGGTGACGGACGTTGCGGCTGGCTTGCTCTCGAAAGCTTTACGTCCCAATATTGAGTTGCCGAGTGCACTTTTACCTTGACCAGTTTTACCGATCAATAGGAGATCGATTTCGTAGCGAGGCTCTTGATACAGAAATCTGAAATATATATATATATATATATATATATATATATATATATATATATATATATATATATATATATGTACTTTGATCATTTATAGATTTTAAAAAAATACAGTCAAATGAAAATATAGTATTCTGAAATAAACCCATCTACTTTAACCACTGACAGTATAATCCATTGAGAATGATGTCTGTGCTATATATATATATATATATATATATATATATATATATATATATATATATATATATATATATATATATATTGTCATACACAATAATCAGAATGTATTTTTTACAGAATGTCTAATAAAATAATAGAAACAACCCGTCATAAGTACTTTTATTAATATCTTCTTCTAAATCATAGCATGTTTATGGGTTCGAAATGAAGACTGCATGTTATTGTTAATGTTTAAATTAGTATGCATTTTAGATTATATTTTACAACGCATTATGTGAATATAAATACAATGTATATTTTATTCCGAAAAAACAATTTTTAATGTTTAAATAAAGGTTCACCTGCTTCTTTCATTGTTAAATTTCCAGTCCTTAAGTCTGACTAATGGAATGACTTCATTGCGAGAAGTCAATGCATTTGGACGCTGAAAACAGTAATGAAGTATTTCAACAATTTATCGATTGAATAAAAATGTGGAATTTTTTTTTTAGAGGAGGGGGGGGGGAGGGTTGGGGCCCCTGTACAGTTCAAATGTCTTTCAATTATGATGCTACATGAGCTCCTAGGGGCTCTCAAATATCTTTGAAAGTCTTTATCAATGGCTCCCAAATTAACGGCGTTAAATGTACAGATATCATGTTTAGAAGAAAAGAAGGCTATTCAAAATATCGTGCTATATATTTGGGGGTATAAAATGTAAACATTAGATGAATAAAAAACTGTGTATGATAAGACTGATTCTTCCGAACTGTCCAATCTGCCCCCCCCCCTCGTGGCTAACCATTTGTTTCCACTGAACTAACCTTTTTTTATGTTACGAGGTCAGACCTTTAATTTATATCTCAGAGTTTATGTCAACGCCGGCCCGCCTGGTCGAATGTATGAACCCACTGTGGCCCGCGACTAAATATGTTTTCCCATTCCTGGCCTAGGTCCTGACTGCTCAAAATGATTTCACAGAGAATTTGATCCTGTCAGAGCCATAATAGGTACGTTTGCTTACATCTCTTCTTGGGTATGAGCTGTATTGGCTGTTTTGGCTGTATTGACTGTTTTGGCTAGATGGGAATGTTTGGCTGTATTGACTGTGTTGTCTATTTTAGCTGTATTGGCTGTTTTATCTGTGTTGGCTGTTTTAGCTGTATTGGCCTTTTAAGCTGTATTGGCCTTTTAAGCTGTATTGTCTGTTTTAGCTGTATTGGCTGTTTTGGCTGTATTGGCTATACATTTTTAATATATATATATATATATATATATTTTAAGATATATATATATCAATGACTTTGTTCATGTGTCTCTGGTAGGTCGTTTGATTAGGGGTTTTTTTGTTTATGTTTTACCTCGTATTTTACGTCATCGTCGTAGTACTCTTGACTGGAATTCGATGGATGTGATGCAAAGCTTGCCCACAGGTGTCGCCTAACGGGTGATAGTGGGGAATCTGTTGTAGGGGGTGGAGGCTGGGGCAGCTGGGGAAGTATTTGGGATGAGGTTGGGGGTGGAGGTGGACGCCTGGGTAAAGGTGGTGGTTCGTCATCTGATAGTGACTGATGTAGTGTTCTGTGGGTTTGACTGTTGCTGGACATGTTTGTTGATGAATTCCTGACAAAAAAAATTAGAATGACAATTAACAATATTCCCGATAACTTACTAATTAAATTCACATAAAACATACATAAGTACTAATATATATATATATATATATATATATATATATATATATATATATATATAGGGAGTAGCCTAATGTGCAGAAGCACAGGATGCCACCATATATAGCAATAGCACATGATGCGACCACGCAGAGCGTCTGGAGCTTAGGTAAATGAATACAGTTCAAATCAATCTAGAGCAGTGCTTATCAAACTTTTTGAAGTCACGGCCCCCCTTGGAACGCCAATCAATATGTCGCGGCCCCCCTATTTTTTTTTTTTAATTTAGATTGCTTAAATTTATAATTTTTCGAAATTCTACGGCCCCCTCCTAACAGTCCACGGCCCCCTAGGAGGCCGCACCCCACCGCTTTCAGAAGCACTGTTCTAGAGTTTTTTGGGTTTTTTTTTGCAAACGATCTTTAAAAAAGGACGTATGTAGTCACGTGGTTTCATGAAATTGGAGACGTGGTTTACAAACTCAGTTTAATGAAAGTAATATATGTAAGTATATATATATATATATATATATATATATATATATATATATATATGTGAAATACTGTCAGTAATACGATAATTTTTAAGTAAAATCTCTCAGGTCTAGTGCAGAAAAATTCCAAATACATGTATATACCATTGCTTACGATCTTGGGGGTGGGCTGGATGTTACCCTGAAATTTCCTCTTCGGGGGGGGGCACCAACCATAGTGACGCCACTGCATACATGCATAAGTATGAACATTCAAAACATATACATGTATTGGTTCGAAAATACATTATTGTCAACATATATACAATAAAACTAGATACGGTATAATATTTCGTTTCGTTGAAATAGTATTATTTTATTTTCAAAGAATGTGTAGTCACATTTTTGCTTGCGATATTTACACTTAAATTATCTCTAAACCCACGAATTATTAATCAATAAAGTTTAATAGTTTTTTTAACTAATTCTTATCCTTGTAGATACAAAATAATCTATACTTTATTAGCGCTTGATTTCCTGCAGTAACGACAAAATCGATAATCAAATCAAATATAGGATCTACGTCCATGCAAGCATATACCATAGCATATACCATAGCATATACCATAGCCCAATGTTTAATGAATATCCACTTCCCGATATATTGCATTTAGGTTAACCAATGTGTATGACACCTTGATTTGAATGTTTATTAAATGGATAGATGGCTACACTGGGTGGTTAATTTTCTAAAATGAAAGAGGGATAGAGAGAAAATAGTCTTACAGACATGTGTATTGGATAGATACATAGCATAGATATATCGAGAGGTTGAATATTCAAACACATACATGCATAAGTGTGGATATTCAAACGCATACATGCATAAGTGTGGATATTCAAACACATACACGCATAAGTGTGGATATTCAAACACATACATGCATAAGTGTGGATATTCAAACACATACATGCATAAGTATGAATATTCAAACACATACATGCATAAGTATGAATATTCAAACGCATACATGCATAAGTGTGGATATTTAAACACATACATGCATAAGTATGGATATTCAAACGCATACATGCATAAGTGTGGATATTCAAACACATACACGCATAAGTGTGGATATTCAAACACATACACGCATAAGTGTGGATATTCAAACGCATACATGCATAAGTGTGGATATTCAAACACATACATGCATAAGTATGGATATTCAAACACATACATGCTTAAGTGTGGATATTCAAACACATACATGCATAAGTATGGATATTCAAACACATACATGCATAAGTATGGATATTCAAACACATACATGCTTAAGTGTGGAAGGGTTCTGTGAAGTCCCTATAAGGATGAGAGGCTGATTACTTAAATCCTATAAACCACTTATGGGACTATTTTTTGCAGTGCCCTTCTTTCATTCCCTCTGTAACCGAATGTGTAAACAATGGAGGCACCTCGGGAAGGCGTGGGTGGAGCTTTCCCCATTACCTAAAATATCCCATGTTCCTCACCGAAGATCGAACCCGAACGCTTTACTTCACGACCATCCGTCCACTCACACTGCAAGGATAACTAAAGTGATTGACGAATTGATGCACCACTCAAACTGAAGTGATGACTAAACTGATTGACGAATTGATGCATCATTCACACTGAATTGATAACTAAACTGATTGATTAATTGATGCACCACTCACACTGAATTGATAACTAAACTGATTGATTAATTGATGCGCCACTCACATTGAAGTGATAACTAAACTGATAAACAGATTGATGCACCATTAACATTGAAGTGATAACTAAACTGATTGATTAATTGATGCGCCACTCACATTGAAGTGATAACTAAACTGATTGACGAATTGATGCACCACTCACACTGAAGTGATAACTAAACTGATTGACGAATTGATGCACCACTCACATTGAAGTGATAACTAAACTGATTGATTAATTGATGCACCACTCACATTAAAGTGATAACTAAACTGATTGACGAATCGATGCACCACTCACACTGAAGTGATAACTAAACTGATTGACGAATTGATGCACCACTCACATTGAAGTGATAACTAAACTGATTGACGAATTGATGCACCACTCACACTGAAGTGATAACTAAACTGATTGACGAATTGATGCACCACTCACACTGAAGTGATAACTAAACTGATTAACAGATTGATGCACCACTCACATTGAAGTGGTAACTAAACTGATTGATTATTGATGCACCACTCACATTGAAGTGATAACTAAACTGATTGACGAATTGATGCACCACTCACATTGAAGTGATAACTAAACTGATTAACAGATTGATGCACCATTCACATTAAAGTGATAACTAAACGGATTGACGAATGGATGCACCACTCACACTGAAGTGATAACTAAACTGATTGACGAATTGATGTACCACTCACACTGAAGTGATAACTAAACTGATTGACGAAGTGATGCACCACTCACACTGAAGTGATAACTAAACTGATTAACAGATTGATGCACCATTAACATTAAAGTGATAACTAAACTGATTGACGAATGGATGCACCACTCACATTGAAGTGATAACTAAACTGATTGACGAATTGATGCATCACGCACACTGAAGTGATAACTAAACTGATTGACGAATTGATGCACCACTCACATTGAAGTGACAACTAAACTGATTGACAGATTGATGCACTTTGAGAAAGACTATCAGGCAACACAAATGGAAGAATTGAAGGATCGTTGCACGTATCTATGTTTTTACGCAAAGGTTAATGAATTCATAAATAGATTGATTGATGCTGTTTGTTTTGTAAATAAATATTTAAATAGTATCTATTGATATATATTTACATATTGTACTCACGTATCATTCTGATGCCAACATTGCCTTCTTCTTGGCCTATTTTCATCCTGTTAGATAAAAATTCGTATGTTTAAAAAAAAAATGCAGTGGAATGAAAAACAAAGAATTTTCTATTAAAACATAACATTTTAAAAAAGCATACTGATGATAATTATATCCGAAACAAATTAGAAATCTTTAGTTTATCAATAATTGTATTATTAGTTTCATTGATGTATAAACAACGACATTTATATTTGATAGCAGCGAAACAATATATACCATCATTCGTTCGTTGCTAATATGTTCATAATTTTTTAGTGTAGGCAACAAAACCTATCGGTGGATTTATCTTTCTTCCTTTGTAAGGCTAAAAGTAATCATTTGTATAAGTATTTTGTATCGATTATACAAAGCATTGAGGCTCTGCAAGACGATCGATTTATCTCGATTTTTGTTTTAAAAAAAAAACAGTAAATTTTGCTTACCTGATCATCTGAAGAAATCGCAGATGAATCAGTATTATTGCCGTTACTTGCACGACCGGCCATACGTCACAATGGACAGATAACTGTTGCTTTACACAGCGTCTTCTTACCTTTATGAGAGATTTCGTTCTGTTAGGCCCACTTCCTCTTATAACTTTGGGTATTTCCCTAATATTCTATTGAACGTGTCCCTATTAAAACGAATGTATTTTAAAAATTACAATATATCAAGGGGAATCCCCGATAGTTGTTTTTTTTTCTATATACAAGTACCCTCCCCTGACATTATTAAAAGGACAATTAAATGAAACTAAATAAAGTGTATTTTTTTAGTTACATAGGAATCATATTGTTGTGTTTTAAAAGAAGATGTAATGATATTTTTGCTTATGATATTTCTCTCTTTCTCTCTCTCTCTCTCTCTCTCTCTCTCTCTCTCTCTCTCTCTCTCTCTGAACTCTCACTCTCTGTGAACTCAGTGATTACCGCGGGCTGAGACCTTTTTGTAGGTACTAAACAATCTATTATTACGTTTATGACGCAGTTAAAACGGCCTATGTGTATAGATAGTAGAAAAAGCTTTCACATAGTTATAGTTGGGTTATGTCCCTGTAAGGATGAGATGAAATATCCTACATCCTATAAACCACTATATGATCGGTTTTTATTGTGCCCTTCTTTCATCCCCCACCATAGCCGGATAGTGCAATGGCCATGGAGGCACCACGGGAGACATATCGGGAACTTGAGCCAAGACCTGAACAATTCCCTTGGTCCTCACAGGAGATCGAACCAGGTACCTTCAGGTCGACAGTCGAGCGTTTTACCGCAGTTATAGTTATAGTTAGGATTAACAAGTAACAGGACGAAGGGTAAATTGAGTGTTACTTGTGGTGAATAAGACACCATTTGATAGTTAGTGTGTAATAATCATTTAGAGATAAACTGAAGTTAGAAAAATAGATGCGTATAACTAGATGATAGATTGACCAAAAAAAAAAACAGGATGGAGAAATAAAAAGACACATTTGTATATTTACATATAAACAATTGACTCAGAATCAAGAATAGTTTAGTTTTGGTAATTTTTATATTAACGTTCTCATGATACACACATCAGTGAACAGGTTTAATGTTAATAACAGATAAATCGACTTTTGTGTTTACCTCATTCAAAGCGTTCCAGCAAGAAAACTAACATAATGAATGGAACCAAGTTAATAAAACATCCCTGCCTACTGAAAACTATTTCTTTGTATACACAGTACCTATTTCTTATGCAGTTTTATTTTTAGTCAATTTATCGATCTGAAATTCCCTATCAGGGAAGTAAAATGGAAGTTTTTTGGTCTATTGTACAAGGTAGGGGGTAAGTCTGAAATTCCTGTGTGCCACAAATCGTCGTAGAGTAGCTGGCACCGTGTGTCACTCGAATTGAGAAATGTTTATATAAACATTCAGAGTCACTTTTACGAGCACGAGGTAAAGATTTCTAGAGTTATTTTGGGATCTAGGCAAAAGTAATTGTCAAGGCCCTTACTGCATCAGATTTGTACCGACAAGGTTAAGTAGTCAAATGGTTTTCGTACATCTGTATGAACGTCTCTGTGGAGAAGGTGGGAGAAGTGCCCCCGCCCCTACTCCCAAAGCTACGAAAGTTATTGAGCCCCTAAGCAAAAACTCTACCGACATTGGCAAGTAAATGTCATCTCTCACTAGTTGGCACCATGGGTCTAAGTTGACACAGGTCTGGGGAAACCCCCTGGCATGTGGCGTTGGTAACCTTTACCCTGTATCATTTTAGGGGATTTCCCACTTATCCAAGTCTATAAATTTAGTGCACCAATACGTAGGTGACTGGCATTTTTTTCGTTTATTGTTGTATGGATGAGTGTTCATTTATCTGTGTGTGTGTGCGTGCGTGTGTGGCGTGCGTGCATGTGTGTGTGTGTGACTAAGGTGTTCTCTTTGTTTTCAAGGCTCTATGCGACACTATTTAGAAAATGGATAAGTCACTAGTGACACGGATAATTATGACAGTTCGTCGAAAAGGGAAATGTATCCCGATGAGGTCAGATTTGTTTAAGGCGTGAACAAAGGGTGGGGGGGGCGGAGGGGGGTCTGTGGGTCCTCTTGTACAACAGCTTGTTATATGCGATATAATAAAAACGGGGGGAAAAGTAAGAAAAAAAAAAGAAAACATTGAAATTTGTTTGCAGGGCCGGCCGTGAAATTGGAAATTGTGGCCGATACATTATTACGTGGGCCACAACGTTCAGTGTTCGCCTACAATGTTTAAATGGTGGCCGAAACTTTCAAGATGGGGCACAGGCTGCTCATAGCGCATAGATGAATGTTGATTGTGTAGATCAGGGGGTCAGGCAACAGGAGCAATGTCTAGAAAGCGCTTTTGCTCCCTTTAAAGTAATTACAATCCTTTACTTATTACTTTATCATTACATTTAAAACATTCTTTTCTATGTACATATTTTTGTGAGGTAAATATTTAAAAATAAACTGTTCACTCATACGTCACATTAATGTGTGAAATTTCCGTATCGTGGTGTACAAGTCCTCTTTGCTCCGGTGCATCGGGTTTTTTTTTTTTTGGCTGTTCTCTTTGGGGTAAAAATACATTCTTGCCACATTGATGCCTAACGCAGGGCTGGGAAAATTTTCGGAATGAGGGCCACGGGGAGTTCAACATTTGACAGAAGAGCCGGACCAGGTGCAGAAGTTAGAATGTCCGCTCATAGAGAAAATGAATGGTCTGCTAAGATTAAATGAGTGGGGAGTTCAAAATTTGACAGAAGAGCCGGACCAGGTCCAGAAGTTAGAATGTCCGCTCATAGAGAAAATGAATGGTCTGCTAAAATTAAATGAGTGGGGAGTTCAAAATTTGACAGAAGAGCCGGACCAGGTCCAGAAGTTAGAATGTCCGCTCATAGAGAAAATGAATGGACAGTTAAAATGAAATGAGCGGCCCAGATCAAACAGATGGCGGACCATACTTTAACCATAGTCCGTAGTTTGCCCATGTCTGGCCTAAAAAATGGCTCGAAATTATGGGGAATTCTAAAGATTAAGTAAAGAAATCGGAAATACTTTTTATTTGTGCATGCATGGCTAGACACATTTTTGCCGACAGTTTCAATGTGTCTTTTTTTTTTTTGCTGACTTATTGAAAATGTTCATATTTTTTTTCATTTTACGAGACTTACTTTTTTAATTCGATCGTCTATTTTTTTTTTTAATACAACCTGCAGCCGAGCGAGAGAAATGGTCACATAGTGAAATTCTTTTATATAAAAACCTTCACATTTGTAAAAACTTCGTCGATTCAAAGCCTTGATATTGCTTAGAATAAACTCTAGTAGGCTTGAAAAAATTGAGTTCATCGAATTAGACTGGTTTGGTTTGTCTTTTTTTAAATCAATCACGTTCTATATTAGATGAGATAAAACCGTTTTCCTTTTTGTTCGCGTAAATTTAGACACAACTTCCTGGTAGATCTGCGGGGATCGATACATATTTTGGTTACTTAGTGTATAAAAGGAAGAGACGATCCCAGCAGATGGCGTAATCGACTGTCGTGAGGTGACGTTCGGGTGATTAGGATTGTAATAAACTAATGTTACCAAGTTTTGTCACCATGCTAATACGAAGAATCTTTGGCAGAGCCGTTTGTTGGGGTCGGCAAACTATGTGGTTGACTGGAATCCCATTAGCTAGTAACTTTCATTTCATCAGCCATAAGGAGGGGCGATTTGAGCACCTGCCAGGACCCTTGGGAGATTATAAAATATCAGTCGAAGATGTCCAGTGGAAGCCCAAGTTCTCTAAGATTATAAGGGGCCCAATTTTTGGCAAGGCGATTAGCCTTAACATCATCTTTGCTTAGGGCCTTCAAATTACATTTGAATAATTGCCTACAGAGCTTGGATTTACCTTGATCAAAAGGGCCCCCGTTATACCTTTACTTGGGGGCCCCAAAAAAGGTTCAAAGGTGTGTAAAGTCATTTTGCTGTAATATTATATTCATGACCTGCAGTGTTACGTTAGAAACCATTAGAAATTATTGTAACAGAAGAATGTGTATTGTAAAATATTTACACGTTACAACAAGCGGTCTAAGTAGTAATTGGGGGAGAGGGTCATATGTATGGACGAGCTGTGAATAGGTGGAAGCATAATGATGAACTTATGTAAAAATAAAACAGCTTATTTTTAGTGCTTCGTATGACAGCTCGACTGCCGACCTGAGAATCACTGGGTTCGTTCCTCGGTGAGAGCCAAGGAAATAAATTTTTCCAGGTTCCTCTCCCTCATGTCCACCAAGCTTCAAATGGGTACCTGACTTAAGTCGGGGAAGTAAAGGCGGCTAGGCCTTGTACTAACCACACAATTCCTTTATATGCCGTGGTTACAGAAACACGTGAATTTTACACGTCATCTCACCTTAAGGCAACATTACAGGATCTAGTTGATAAACATCTTTTAAAGGACTTCAATAATAATGAAATAATACAAAGTATTAGAGTAGAAATTGTTAGTTTAATTCATCCTATTTCTTACAAGCTGTTATTGTATCTAGTCTAGGGTTCTATTTTAGAAAGTGATATGCTGGTTATTG
This sequence comes from Bulinus truncatus, assembly GCA_021962125.1. Classification (NCBI taxonomy): domain Eukaryota; kingdom Metazoa; phylum Mollusca; class Gastropoda; family Planorbidae; genus Bulinus; species Bulinus truncatus. The sequence continues at coordinate 13,970,634 of JAGDYQ010000004.1, read as the reverse complement.
TTTATTGGCACACAATTTTATTGTGACTTTTCTATCAGAGAATGTGTTCCATTGTGAATTTTCTATCAGAGAATGTGTTCCAAAATGAAAAATTCAAATGATAACCCTTTGACCCCTTTGACGAAGCACTGACTTAATATGTGGTGTACCCCTATACTTACTTCCCCTTCTATTACATCCAATGAACCACAACAGCGTATCTAAGTGTTACGATCACAGCCCCCCTCACATCACAGGTACCCCATATTATGTTCCCCTCATCCCCACCCCCGTTAGATCTGTGGTCAGCGGAACGCGATCAACACTACTAGGCACTCGGGAGATGGACGAAGGAGCGACTTCGCACCTTTGGCCACTGACCAAGACCTACCCGACTCAGAGAAAACCCCTGAGCCAGGCTTTGATGTCGGAAACGCCCCTCCCCATCTATGCCCTTCCCACGACATTCGGGGGCGAGCAGTCGATCGAGACAGAAGTTGGCAGTTAGTGTTGTATTAGAGTTTAGAGTTTTGAGTCGTGCAGTCACGAGTAGTTTTGAATAAAGTTCAATTATTTTATACTTTAAATCAGTACGTCTTGACTTATCTGTGTATACGACTGTGTGTTTGAGAATCTAGCAATAACCAAGGAATATATTAAAAGAACCCGTAACACTAAGCATAGGGTATTAAAGTGTGAACCCTTCAAATATTACGTAATATAAATGGCATGTCTTATTTCTCAGACTAGCAGACGTGAACACAAACCATTATTTAAACAACATGTTTAACTATTTGAAAAATGATACATTTTATTTGAACAAGGGTCACACCAGAGTATTTATTTCGTCGAATTATTTAATTAAGGTGTGGCTATATAAAATTCATGAGTTCGAATAATGTCCGGATGGTGATAAAATGAAACATAACATCAAAAATACATTTTCAATTGAACAATATATTAAAATATTCGAAATCCCCATCTACCTAATACTGTGAGATGATTAAACCTTCTTGAATTATTTCTTTGTATTAAACTAAAATAGACAGACAAAACATCACCTTTCCCTAAATCTTAGATCAATACAAAAACTGACCCCCGACCCCTCTACCCAACCCCGCCACCCACCCACACACACACACACACATACACATACACACACTTAGCCTCATGCGTCATATATAATATATTTAGCTTTAATACATCCATCCCAACACTGTTTTCGCGGAGCTATAGGGTGGGAAAAGGGAAGGTTTGTATATTACTATTTATCTAGGCAGAAATGCCCATATAATAACACCAACATCCATACATAGATGTACAAGTTGATGTGCAGATACAGATAAATGTAAACAAACTGATTGGAATTATACAGAAATGCATACACAACAATAGATATTTTTTATTCATGTACATATGCTCACCAGATTAAAACAAAACAATTGACATTAAACAGGAATTAATAACAAAATTATCGATAGTTGGGGTACATATAAAGTATTTGTGTGTGTGTCAGAGAGAGATAGTGTGTGTTCCTTTGCGTGTGTATGTGAGAGAGAGGGGGAGGGAATAATGTGTTTGTGTTGTTTGAGTAGTGTGTGTGTGTGTGAAAGAGAGACAGAGTGTGTGCGTGTATGTGTGTGTGTGAGAGAGAGAGAGATTGTGTTAGTTGGTATGTGTGACAGAGAGAGAGAGAGAGACAGTGTGTGTTCATGTGTGTGTGTGTGTATTTCACAATGTTAATTGTTTCTACATTTTTTATATTAAATTCATCAGATATATATTACACCATGACTTACACAAACGTAACCTTTGTGATACATTATTAAGTATAGAGACCGACAGGCACAAATTATGCAAGATCTGACTATCACTAAACTCGTCTTTCACTTATAGATAGATTATAGAGATATCTATATATTGGTCCATAGATCAGAGAATACAAAATTTTAAAAAAAGCCTAAGAAGATATAGGTAGAGAGGAACACACAGGTAGGTAGGTAATTGTTTAAGGTTGAACTTCCTTATTTAATCCTTTACTTTTCTCTCTCAAATTATTACTCAGTGATGCGCGAACATTACTTTGAAAACTATTCACAATGTCACTGGTGTTTATCTTTTTCATTTCCTTTTGCTGTGCTTCCAATTCCCTCGTTTTCTCCCATTGCACTTTCATATTGTCAATTTCTCTATCATCTTCTTCGGCTGAGCCTGGGCCGAAATTTCGGCGCTGATTTCCCGCTTTCTCCAGACTGACGCCTTCCACCAGACTCACGTAAAACACTGATTTCTGATAACGAATTTTATCACTTAATTTCCGCTGGACATCAGGTTTATTGTTCTTCATGAGTTGGGAAATCCTCTGCACTAGTCTCATTTCATCGTTGATGGCACTGGACAAAGATTGAAAGTGGCCGATCAGATCAAGCAAGATTCCTGTGTTTTTATCCTTGGATTTGAGTTTTTCTAACAGTGTGATTGTACGGAAAGAGAGCTGTTCTAAACTTTTATAGGTTTGGTTGGTATTGACATTTTCTGTATCAGCCTGCAGTAGCTGCAATGTTTTTAACATGAGAATGGCTTCTTTCATGAATTCTTCCTGTATCATGATTTTTTCCGGCTCCAACGACATGGATTCTCGTGATAACTTTGCCAGGTCGAATTGCTCGCTCGTATAACGGCCGTTTTTTATCGATAACATTTTTATTATGTCCAGCAGTGCGTCCAGCTGTCCATCTCTTTTCCCCTTGTCTTTTGTTTTGTTATCGTACAGAATGACCCTGTTATCGCATTCTTCGACCAGCTCTTTTATTTCTCCTTTCTGTTCATCAAGCCACTCTCGAAAGCTAACTTCCTCTTCAAAAAGATCTCCGTATGTCATGACCAGAACACAAAAATTCTTAACGAAACTCGAGCCGAAAACTTTCTTTAACACTTCAACGGTCATTCGGCTTTCTCTGGTGTATCTGTCGCCGAATTTGACCACAAGAAGAAATGCGTGGTAACCCCTCAGGTGGTTGATAGAGATGGCCTCGGACAAAGAGTTGACCATCGCGTTCTTGGCTTCCTCATCGGTCAGGTCCGTGTCCCCAACACCGGGCCCGTCAACAACTTTGATGACCCTCCCCTTGTACTCTACCACGTCATCGCTCACGGTCTTGGTAACGGACGTAAAGGATGGACGACTTTCAAAAACTTTGCGTCCCAATATTGAGTTGCCCAGAGCACTTTTCCCTTGGCCGGTTTTACCAATCAATAAAAGATCGATTTCATATCGAGGTGTCTCAAATACAATTCTGAAAGATAGGGAATAAAAACTATGCACTCAAAAGTCTTATAACTAGTTCAATTAAAAAGGTAACAATCGCTGATTTTTTGTAGCGCACTGACCAAAAAACAATTCAATGAACGAATTAAAATGTGCAGACGAAGTACTTTATTTTTTTTTTAAATCGTAAAAGTTAAAATTAAAAAAAAAAACTTTTGAGTTATAAATACAATTGTGAATTATTTTATTATGTGGTCCAACTTTATGGCCAACTTTGTAAACAAGGAAGACTGATAAGATCATTGATAAATAAATTGATTGATTGGCTTATGGTAGAGGTCGATATGGAGGATTCTCTATTATTTGTCTTTTCAGTGTCAAAATAAATTGATTGATAAGAAGGTAAAAAATCGTAACTTGACATATTAAATACAATGGCTTATGTCGTTTAATATTGCTAATGTTACCTATTTTGATCAGTCATAGTTGTGGGTCCTGGGATGTCAATAGTTTCATAGTCATTAGAACTTGCTCCCTTTAGATTCTGAAAAAAAATATAATATTGTAGGGATCCATGTCAATCAATTTAGAATAGCAACAAAAGCGTCTGCGGCTTTGTGGTAAATAAATAGAGCCTAAACTAGTATCCACAACACATTGATGGATTGTGTCGTCAGCTGCAGAGCCAAGTAGCCATACCATTTTCTGGTTTACATCTTTTAGTTGTGCAGAGACTCAAAACTTTACCATTCTTTTTACTTATTTTTTTTTTTTGTTACTTCCTTTTTTTAAAAAAAAATAAAAATTGTAGTTTTCTTTTTTACTAAGTTGATGGGTGTTGTACTACAAATCAAACTCATTAGCAATGAGTTGGCAGTACTTGAACTTTATATCATCAGTTTACTATTGTGTAATTGTAATACATTTTATCTTTTATTGTGGAACATAAGTATAAAAAAATTAAATATTCCATTACGCAAGTAGGGTCTCCAAATTATTTTTTAAATAATCTTGCTTGCGACTCCCATAGACCTCCAGCGTGAGCACCCCTGTTATACGCCATCAAAGGTCATTTTACTTTACTGGTCATTTATCTTTGGTTGGTACGGTTGGATTCACCCAACGTCTATGTGTCTATTAAATTTCTTATTGAGACCAGTTGATTCAAATGTGTCAGCTCCAGGCCGTAGTGCTGCATATGAATTCGAGTCAACTTGCTAAGTCTCCCTGTTGTCTTTTTTTTTTGGTTGTTGCTGTTTATGTTAATCTCTTCTTATCAATGCAGGTAGTAAACACAGAATAGGGCAGGTTTTTGTTTTCTTTTCCGTAACTATAAATTAACAGTTCTTCGGTCCTATTAAAGCATTTAGGACCTGCTTTAAAACCGTCAATTTGCGCTTCTTTATTCACGAGCCACTCTTTGATAATTATAATCACTGCTCTAACCCTATTAGAACCACTGTCAAAGGAATGGGTAGAAACGTCAAAAGATTTACACCCGCTGCAAATTGTAAATGGCAGTAAAAATTAACGTAATGGAATCATTTTAAGTTAGGGTAATTTTGGGGACTTTGTCCAGGACGTGATAAAATCACAAATACTTCCCCCACGGACTGGATCCATGGATCCTCAAGTTTACAGGTTGTTGTTTTTAACACTAGACCCTCCGTCTACTATTATAGGATAGGGACGTGATTTAACGATCATCGATTTCGTAATTTCTAGTGACTACAGCTAACAAATAGGGGGCAGGTGGTCGCGCGGTTTAGAGCTGTCGACCAGAGGGGTCCCGGGGTTTGAACCTCTGTGAGAACTTTTGGGATTGTTTCAGGTCGTGGTGATATCCCCCCAACTCCATCCAACTTTAAATGGGTACCTGACTTTAAGCTGGGGGAGAGAAAAGGCGGCTGGGCGTTGTGCTAACCACACTCTCCTTTTATGTGCCTGGTATACTGAAACATTAATTCTACATTTCATCTCGCCGTTGAGCCCATAAGGGTTTAAGGGAACTTTTTTTTAAAGATTACAGTTTAAATGAATATCACAAGTGATTACCTCATAATGACCAACATCTTGGAGTCTTGTCGATGCAGGGCGTTTTAGTGTTTCAAGTGGGGATGTGGGACGTTTTAATGTCTCATGTGGGGATGTTGGATATTTTAGTGTTTCAGGTGGAGATGTTGGACGTTTTAGAGTTTCAGATGGAAATGTGGGACGTTTTATTGTTTCAGGTGGGGATGTTGCATATTTTAGTGTTTCAGGTGGAGATGTTGGACGTTTGGGTGTTTCAGGTGGAAATGTTGTTTGTTTTAGTGTTTCAGCTGGATATGTTGGTGTTGGGGACGTTGATATTGATTGTGTAGGTCGATTTGAACCAATATTCGGCTGTATATTCCATGAATCGTCTGATGGGTCTCTATTTTTTTAAATAAAAAACGTTATATGCTTTTAGTCATGGACAGACAAAAGGACCTAAGGATATATATATATATATATATATATATATATATATATATATATATATATATATATATACATGTATATGAGGGTCGGGCGGATGGCTGGAAGGTTGGTTGGATGAACAGCTTGAAGGATGGGTCGATGAATGGAAGAATGGGTACACACTTACATACACATAGACGGATGGATAGGTGGGTGGATGGATGGATGGGTGGGTGGATGGATGGAACAGATAGACAGGTTTGTAGGTAGGTAGGCCAGCAGGTAGGTAAGTAGATGATAGATAAATACTGATTTTGTTTTATATATTGCTTTAAAATGTTGTATTCGCCTTACCCGACTTGCTGATAAAACTCTGTTGTATAACTCATATTTCCATCTGAAGTGAGTGAAGGTTGTTTGTCTGCTCTATACGTGCTCACTATCTCGTTCTAATGAATAAATATAAACTTTAAGGTAATGTTATAATCAGTTTAGGCTGGAGAATTTACAGTTGGCACAGAGATGGTTGGAATTATCTCGCCACTTAGCTTAGCGGAAGTGAAATTATTAATTTTTAGGCAGACGATAGATTTTGGTAAAGACAAGAAGACGTACTTGATTCCTCATCTCACATCATTTTTATACCATGTATGTATTTTCGTGAATAAGAGTAAATAAATAAACATTTATATATATATGTATACTACCAAATCTATTCAGTGATTTATATATGTGATTCGTCTCATACATGTGGACATTAAATAATATAATATAATAATATACACCAAGTCTAGTTAGTTGAATCATCCGAAGAGACTGAAATATATTTACACCTACCAAGAAACAGAAGTACCACGAAAAATATATATATATATTATACCACAACTGATCTACTGATCTACACACAATAACTAACTATGACATAGAATGGTGGCTGCGGTGAAGTTCCAGAAAGAACATATGACATAGAATGGTATGCAGCGGTAAAGTTCCATAAAGAACATATTATACATAATGATCGGCTGATGTGAAGTAATTTTATTGTAATCAAGACAAATGTTGGCACACTAGAAGATCTACATGTTCCTGATTTTTTTTCATCTGATATTCCATCCACCAACATACAGTTCTTAACTGTATTATATACAACTGCCTTGGCTTTACTTCATTTGTTGGACTTTGTATTTTTACATAATTTATTGCTGTAGAACCATCGCTACAGCGGTACATTCATAAGAACATTTACATCTGTTCATATTACTCTATCCTCGTGTGGGTGAAAAAGAAGGTGAGCCGAAAAATCAGCAGACCTTACCAAATTGTGCAGACCATACCAGGAGAGCCATGAAGTGACTACACTCTGACCTATACTTTTACCTATCTACACCAGAGAGAAGTTAGTGAGTCTACACCTTCCGAAACTATACTTTTTACTGCACTCTACACTTGAGATCCGAAGTCCGAAGTAACAAGAAAGGTCTTTTACAGTGATTTCATGTTGTTTAATTATAATTGTTGTTTTATTTGCAAACTGTGTCAATTTAGTATGTAATGCTTAGAAACAATTTTTTTTTACATCCTTAGTATATAGTTAAATGTCTATTTGAAAAGTTCTAATTGCAAAATTAGTTAAATTAAAATTAATATATTGTTTTCATCTAGATATTTTACTTAAAATATTTGTTTAGAAGTATATGTCTTATTTGTATGATCGTATCTCGTTAAAATTTTTTTTTACAAGTAATATTGTAAAGTTGTATATTTGTTTTCGCTCGTCTAACTATAAATTTAATTAAATAATATTAACTTAGTCTGTAAATTTTTTTTTACATTTTTTAATAATAGCATATTACGCTTAGAAATACTTTATTTATTGTACGTTTTCATTTGTCACTTATTATTAGAACTATTTTTACATTAATAATTTTATTTTATTTTGACATAAGATTGCATATAGACTCAAGAATATTGAATACTGAAATATACTATATAAATACAATAAATATAAAAACCCAATACAGCAGAAATATAAAAAATTAAATCAAATATATAAATAATTTGATAAAGAAAAATAAATAAAATTTTAGAATGGCTGAGCAACCAGGATCATTTGAATTCTATATTAATCAAGGCAAATATGCTGGTCTAACGGGTGATAAATTAGTGAAATTTGCTAATGATAAAATGGAGCGAGCAGAACAAAATAGAAGAGAAACAGAAAAAATTAGAATAGAAGAAGAAAAAAATAAAAGAGACACAGAAATACAAGCAGACAAAATAAAACAGGAAATAGCATTACAAGAAGAAGTAAATAAGATGAGAGCAGATATGGAGCAAGAATTAGATTCACACAGAGAAAGACTAGGACTAAAAGCCATTCACAAAAAGCCAGAGATAGTAAATAATAATCTAATAATAAACACAAATCCTGGCATAAAATGCAAAAATTGCAATAAAGAATTTGAATCAAGAAACAAATTATTTGTTCATTTAAACAATGAAGTATGTCATAAAATAGATACATTGAACGCATTAGAAGACACCAGTTTAAAAAGAAATGACAATGATCACACTCCTGTTATCAATTCAGATCAACAAAATGACAATTCTATTTTAAGACAAATTGTACAAGATCAGAGTCGACAAATCCAAACATTAATAAAAAGTTTAGAAACATTGACAAGTAAATTTGAAAAATTTGAAAAAAGTATTACAGCTGATGTGACTGATTCATATAAAATACTACATGAACAGTCAAGCACTATAGAAAAAATAATAATGAAAATAGCAGATTCACAATTAACAGATACAAATAACAATAAAGTAAACTTAAACAAAACATCAATAAGCAAGACAACAAGTGAAACTGGAACACAAACAGATGCACCTTTGATAAAGAAAATTCATTCAATTTCAAAAACTGCAGAATCATTTTGTTCAGTCATTACAGACACTAATAAACAAAATAGAAATAAAATAGAGTCAACAACACAAAATAGAGACAAACCAATGTGTTTTTTTTGTAAGGATTTTGGACATAAAGCTAATAGATGTACCCTCAAACTGAAAAACATAACTTGTTACACATGTAAGAATTTAGGACATAAACAATCATTTTGTCCATTTAAAACAAGGCACATTGAGACACATAAGACTAATATCAGACATAAGTACGAACCACAGGATAACAACTTACACACAATTACCATTCAAATAGGAACACACACAAACCAATAAATAATTATCAAACTATTAGATATAAAAGTAGAAGTAGAAAATATTGTGATGTACCTACATGTACATTCTGTAAGAAAATTGGTCATCTTAAAGAGTACTGTTTTAAACGGAAAAATAGTTGTTGCTTAAAATGTAAGATGAAAGGGCATACTCAATCAAAATGTAAATCATTTAATGAGAATCAGGAATTTAAACAACTACAGAAACATGACGCAAATAAAAGTCATAGGTTTTATAGGGGAAACACATGCAGTTTAGAAGAGCCAAGCAAACCAGATATTTCATCGAGACTCAGTCATAAATAGATATTTTGATAAAAACTTTTCGGATTATTTAAACATAGAAAATGCTGTATTGGGACAACAAGAATAAATATAATTAATTGGAATAACAAGTATAAATAAATGAATATAGGAACAGCAATGAAATATAGTAGAACAATAAGGATAATGGCTAGAATAATAAGAATATTGGAACTATAAGTAAAAATAATATGGATATTGGAATAATTAAAACTAATAACAGTTATATTTGAAAATAAAAGATTTGTATGTATTGAAAATATAATACATGAATAATGATAATGACATTTAAGCTTGTCAAGTACACTATTGTATTGAGTATATTGACTCAAATATTTTTTTAATAATATATATTAAAGAATTCATGTTGATGATTGATGCATAATGTATTTAAAATAGAAATATGCATACTTAATTAAGATGAGAATGAGGAGAGATTGTGTTTAAAATAAAACACACACACTAAACAAGTATAATGTACATGAGAATATGTTGTAAGAATGATTAATTACTCATTCACTTCATTCACATTGATGAAAATATTATTGAACTTTTGCAATGATTTTATTATGCAATGATTACTAATGCATATTTTATTGAATTTGTTCATTGTTTGAAGTTTATTGTTCAATTTGTTATAAAACTTTTTAAAAAGTTAAATTTTGTTAAATCCAATCAAAGGATTATTGATTATGACATTGATTATTGTCAAGAAGACTTATTAGTCTCAAATATGTAACTTGAACAATTATTGACTAAAGAAGTCAAAGGTATGAAGATTGTAATAATATATGAATTTTATTAAAATGATGTTTAAATATTTTATGTGTCAGAAGACATAATGAATTGTACATGATGATAATATTAAATATGTCAAGCTAAATTGACACGAAAAAGTGCAAAGTTAATATATTCACACTATATAAAATGATGAAAAAGACATAAGAAAAATGTCTTATATAATTAATGAGTACAAAAATGAATATTGTCAAATCACTAAGGAAAGTGTTATTGACAGAAGGCAAAAGAAAAGGTCTTCATATGAGATGAGAGAAAAATGACTTGCTAGATAAAGCAAGGTAAATAATAAGTTGAACAAAATATTGTTACAACAGAAGAAGTTTGTCAAAAGACAACATGAAAAATATATTGAACTGAAATAAAATGCTCTCATACAAAAGAAAAGAATGATAATGATGTGAAGAAAAATATGAAAGTGTTGAATATTGAAAATAAATTCATTAAGTGAATATGAACAAAGAATTGAAATAACAATTAAGTCATAAGGTGATAGAAAATAATCACTAGGCCTATAAAAAAAAAAAAAAGTAAAAAGAGAAAAGAGGGGAGATAACAATGATAATTAAAAATGCACTTAAAACTTATGAAGAAGTTATGGTACTTGGTACCAACCTAAGTGAATAATCACTTGTTATTGTATAACATTTTTTTAAAAACTGAATTGATAATAATATTTTTGAAAATTGAACAAATTTTATGTCAATATTATGATATGCTATATGATGCATTTAAAAATTGTAATATGAGATATAGTATTGACAAGAATATTTTTATTAATAAATTTTGTATCATAACTAGTTTGATATTTTGTATCATAACCATTTTGTTTGGCATTTTGTATATAGAACAATAACATCTGTATGGATTATTATTGATATGATGTGATACAACAATTTTTTATTTTTGACAAAAGTAAATTGTATTAAGTTAACGACAGAAAAAAACTTAGAGACAGGCTAAAAAACTAAATGTATAACATTTGTTTTTTAAAGGAAAGGGGGATGTTGTTATAATCAGTTTAGGCTGGAGAATTTACAGTTGGCACAGAGATGGTTGGAATTATCTGGCCACTTAGCTTAGCGGAAGTGAAATTATTAATTTTTAGGCAGACGATAGATTTTGGTAAAGACAAGAAGACGTACTTGATTCCTCATCTCACATCATTTTTATACCATGTATGTATTTTCGTGAATAGGAGTAAATAAATAAACATTTATATATATGTATACTACCAAGTCTATTCAGTGATTTATATATGTGATTCGTCTCATACATGTGGACATTAAATAATATAATATAATAATATACACCAAGTCTAGTTAGTTGAATCATCCGAAGAGACTGAAATATATTTACACCTACCAAAGAAACAGAAGTACCACGAAATATATATATATATATTATACCACTACTGATCTACACACAATAACTAACTATGACAGGTAAATAAAAAAGTTAAAAGCCGTCTTAACTCCACCAGCTTAAAATCAGGTACTCATTTAAAGCTGGATGGACTTGTGGGACGACAAATTTCATCTTGAAAAAAAAACATGGGCCTCACCGAGGATCGAACACATGACTCTCAAGATCGACAGTCGAGTATCTACACCACTTGGCCATCCGTCCCACAATTTAATATAAATAACCCTTAGTTGCAATTTTTAATTCGCCAACTTCCTAACTTGCAGTCCTGAGATCTGTATAAACACAGTCTTCTTAAATGACACATGCACTAGATCTACTTACTTGGCTGATTAAACTCAACGCTGATAACTCCATTGTAATGTAAACTTCAGAGTATGTCGTATTGTAGATGGGTTTTTGTAAAAGGAAGTTAAACATTTATTTTATCTTACCATTGGTGTGACTGTCAGTATTGGTCTGGAGTTGTCCTTCTTTGTCTATTCTTTCATGATTCACTACTTTGTTCAACCTGAATAAAAATAATGTTTCTATGTATTTGTGTACCATCAGTTGGAGCTATGTGTTGAATCTATCTGATTGATATGGATCATTTCGTTGTACATTTAATACGTCAAACTGTTGCCCTAACCCTAGTTTGGCCATACTCAGCACAGTGTTGTATAGTTTTAACTTATATTTGTCGTTCAAATCTTACATTATCACGTGAACATAACATGAAATGTCGCACATAAACATATTAGGAGATACCACAGATAATTTGTGGGTGATACATACTTAGATACGCACAATATGTCCTGCTTGGATTCACTTTTTATACTTTATCCTTATCTTTGCCTCTTGTGTTGAAATATCAAAGCAAAAAAATCACAGTGGATTCTATTGTAGTTAAGAAAGTTATAAACGGGAATCATTCCGTGTAATAGGAAGGAAAAATACCGTTTCCACAAGTAGACTGTATGCTCTTCTACCCGTCCATAAATAACTTATGTCAATCCCCCATATAAAAAATATACCCCTACTTGTGAATTACCGGTATTGGTTGCATGAGACAGTTGGGTGTCTCTACTGTTCATAGTGTCTGTCTCTAGTGTCTGTCTCTACTGTCTGTCTCTAGTGTCTGTCTCTAGTGTCTCTAGCATTCGTTAAAAGAAAAAAAAATAGTCAGGTTATACAGTTAACAATTTATTTGATTAACACATGGCCGGCTATCAATAATAATTCTTTAGTGAACCATGGCCTATTAAAGAAATAGGCTACAGCCTACGGCCCTAACTACCCCCAGTCCAGTACTATTTCCCGTTATATTTGATCCGGCCAAGGCCTCGATAACTACTCACTGGCGATGTGATAATTAACTGTTGTTCTGTCGTATTGCATATACAATTTTTGAATCCATTTTTGCAGTTCGATTAAGTGAAACCAATTTTGTATTCAAGACATTTCTTCTTTGTCGTTTTCACTGAAAATATTTTATTTTATGAAAACTGTCTCGAAATAGTGTCTTCTAAATTTTTAATAGCAATATTTGTTAACTAAAATTGTAGTGTAAAATACTAAGTTCTAATGTGTGCACAAATAATGAATTCAAGTCGAATAGTTTTCTAATGGCGAGGGTTTTTCCCTTTTTTTTGTATTTATTTGTTGTTTTTTTTATCTGTCTTATTTATTGCAGCAATAATCAAAAACTCTTGCTATATTCCGTCATACGTATTTACCCGATGAGTATAACTTTGCTAGACCTATTTATTAATAACATCTAAAAAAATCTTTTTTTTTTTTTTAAATAGTGCCAAAGTCCTCCTTTTCTGCGAAGCGTCCAAAAAAAATGGGGGATTCCCTAATTTGTTTTCCAGGTACAATACATATTCATGCGGGGAATAGTTTTTTCAATGACAATGAACGAAACACCTGTCTACTGACTCTCCCGCTTATTGAGCTAGATCGTTACCTGATTGAAACCGCTGGGCTTCGGTTTGTCTATTAAACAGTCGTCTGTTAGTAGTTTAAAAGTTTTTTTTTGTTTCAATAATCTATTCCTTTGCTAGTAGTACACATGCGCAGTGGACTGAACCTCCATTCATTAGGCTCGGCATTCATCCTGACTGAAACTACTAGCCAATTTTTTTTTTACATTTCGACCAAACACAATATTGAGCTAGGTCAGGGGTCAGCAACCTTTTGAGACGGAAGAGCCTAAAGTTATAATTTACAATTTTCTCAATTTTTAAAGAGCCACTAAAATTGTTGTTTCAATAATGTTTTGTTTACATTTCGACCAAACACAATATTCTGGTTAGTGGGTTGATTGTATCTTTTCCATGGCCTACCTCTTTGCTTGGATACATGTCCAGTGGACTCAACCCCTTGGCATTGAGCTAGGTCAGAGGGTCGGCAACCTTTTGAGACGGAAGAGCCTAAAGTTATAATTTACAATTTTCTCAGTTTTTAAAGAGCCACTAAAATTGTTGTTTCAATATTATGGTATTTGATTAGGCCGCAATTCGACATCGAAAGAGCCGCAACTTGGCATCGAAAGAGCCGAATGCGGCTCATGAGCCGTAGGTTGCCGGCCTCTGAGCAAGGTACTTTCCCTATTGCAGACTTCCAGCCAAAGCTTTGTTTACATGATTAAATATAGATCATCTTGACAAGCACTAGAATGACATAATTTATGTATATTTTTTTTTATTTGTTAACGTAGGGAGATTCACTAATTTAAATATCTAGCAAATGTTTAGATTACATATTCAATTATGGACAGTAGTTGTAAAATAAACTAATTTTGACCTTTTTTTTGGATTTGAAAGAAGACAAAGCTATACTTGTATTTATAGAATATTTTTTCGACAGATAAACAAAATGCACTATTAAATTATATAGTTAAATTATCTGCATAAAGTCACCCTAAAAAAACGTACAAGATAATTATTACTTTATTTTATTAGTATGTGTTGGTAGAGGTTAGCGTTCCAATAACATTTGGTCTTCAATCAATACCCTAAGGTGGTTCCGGTTTTTTTTTGTTAACCTTTCACCTCTTACGACCAAAAAATTAAAAGTTTTTTTTTTAAGAAGCTTTACATCAACGCTATGCTAGTCAAAATGGAACAATCCTATGTAGTGTTACACTGGGGGCACCACGAATGCCGACGGGCCCTCTCTATGCCGCTGCAATGAGGGGGGAATACCATGCAGACCCGACAATAAAAATAAATTATCTCTGCTAAAAAAAAATACAGCTTTAGTCACTCTACTACCTTTTCGGTGACTTGTTTGTCATTAAACCGTCAACCTTAGTCTTGACCCTTGACCTTCGACATTGCATAAGGGGAAAATTTCCACTATATCCATTTTCCGGTTTTCCATGGATAGTCTAAATAGAATTGACCATTTTTTTTTGTAGCATTTAATAATGTTAACAAAATATTTGCATTTTATTCGATTGAGCACTCACCCCTAAACTTTACACATCTGTGTACCCCCATTTTTTATTTTATGTTACTGGGGACTCCTTTTAAAAAAAAAACCTTGCATTTACTGCTTTTACAGTTATGGTTTCCCATAAATTCATTATTTCAGCTCTTTTCCCTGCCAAACCCTTCGCGTAGGGGTACGTGTACCACACTTTGGGAATAAAGGCGGCCTTGCTTGAAATCGATGATAGTCCCCCACCTCCCCCCAATCATTTCCGTTTTTTTTTTTATTCATATTTCAAAGCGCCGCATTATCATCAATTTATTAAGACTTTATTGACAAAAGCAGGTTGTTTGTTAATCGATCGACTGATTCATATGCGTCATAAAGGGCAGAAGTAAAAGTCGCCGTCATATTTGTTCAGGCTGCGGAGAAACAAAACATTGCCATGGTGCAAAGAAAGCAAAAAAAAAAAAACTCCCATCGAATCATTCGTTTCATTGTCTCTGCAATGTCGTACCTTATAAAAAAAAAAGGTAACGCCTGATTACAAATAATATCTACATAAGTCCAATTTTAAGAGGAATGTAACGTCTTTTTTTATCTATGCCTTTGTAAAATGTCCATAACGGCTAATTAATTAGTATTTGCAGACAATATCGAGGTATCTTTCTCATACTATATCACGGGTGATAGTAAAAAAAATAGAGGTGGGGGGGGGGGGTGAGGTAAGAGCAATAAAAAGGTAAATATTAACCAGTGGTGAACTATTGAAAAATAGAACTATTACACTGGTAAACAGTGATTTCATTGCCAGTGATATTTGAATCATTTTATACAAAGTCAACTATGCTGATTTAGAATATGTAAGTGCTTTTGCTAGATTGGCTCTATTTTACGAGATAATTAAAATTAATTAAATAATGTATGCACCGTGTTTGAAAATTGTCAAGAATTGCATGAAGTAAAATAGTATACTAACAAATACTAGTGAAAATGTTAATAGTCATGCAGAATTTTGTTTAAAAAGATATGTAATAGTGCTATAGAAGAAAACATTTTCATTTGAAAAACTAATTATGTCTAATTAATTAATTAATTAATATGTTAATTGTCTATGGTAATGCATTAGCAAATCGCTGTTTGCTCGACTTCCTTTTCTGTGTGTCGTTGGGGCAATTGCGCTGGAGGCTCCAACAGTAGTCAGCCATCATATTATGTCCCATCTTCCTTGATATCTCTCCTCCATCACCCTCATATCCTGATGGAACCTCTCGCCTTGTTCCTCACTGAAGTCCCCAAGGTTACCTGGAAATTTGTCTAAATGACTGTGCAGGTAATGTACCTTGATGCTTATATTTGCTCCAATGT
This sequence comes from Bulinus truncatus, assembly GCA_021962125.1. Lineage (NCBI taxonomy): Eukaryota > Metazoa > Mollusca > Gastropoda > Planorbidae > Bulinus > Bulinus truncatus. The sequence goes on along the minus strand of JAGDYQ010000004.1, from coordinate 13,954,395 downwards.
TTCTGAAGTTAGCGAGCATATCTTGTACCAGTTTTTCGTAATTCTCTGCTTTGTTATTACCTAAGAAGTTCCTGACAACTGAAACAAAACTGTTCCATGAAGAAGCTTCAAGGTGATCCGTGAAATCTGTAAAATTTTGATCGTTGATGAGTTTTCGAATCTGAGGACCGTCAAAAATCCCAAAGCCTTAACAAATTGTTTCATTAAACCTAATTTGATATGAAGCGGTGGGAGAATGATCTTATTTTGTCAACCAGTGGCTTGTTGATGATATTTTCTTTACCTACAGTCATGGTTTCCCTTGCAGGCCATGTCACTCTTGTCCAATGATCTTGCCTTGCCCTGCTATCCCAAAGGCACATGAAGCACGGGTATTTTGTGTATCCTGACTGCTACCCAAGCAAGAAGTTTACCATTTTTAGATCATGACAAATTGACCACTGATGCTCATAATAACAGACTTTCTGCAATACTGTTTTGATATTCTCATACTCTTCTTTAGGTGTTGTTGAGTGAGCAATAGGAAGAGATGCGTAACGGTTACCATTGTGTATCAGAACACATTTCAAGCTACTAATGGAACTGTCTATAAAAAGACGCCAGTCTTTGGAATGGTAGTCTTGTAGTCCCATTTGGAGCAGAAATCCAAGGATGTCATTACAGTAAACAAGATCTTCCTCTTGGCTGAAATATGGAAGAAGAAACTCTTCTCTTTTCAGATAAGAAATTTTTAAAATTCTTGTTTGAGAAAATTTCTTTCATTGAGCCTGGACGCTAAAAGCTCAGATGTTTGCTTGGGCATATTTAGGTATCGTATCAGGTCATTGAGTTCTTCTTGACTAAATGGTTGAGGTGTTGAAGAACTTCCTTCATAATCGCTTCCACTGTTTTCACCGGCCAAAAACTCCAGATCTTGCCCCTCGTCAGAGTCTGATGGTGAAAGCTCTAATAATCCACTAAACACTGGTATAGGAACTTCACTGCTATGTGGAATTGGTCTCCTTGCAGATTCAAGATCAGGATAATCTCACTTAGATTTCTTGTGGCGATTGAAGCCTTTAACATTCACAATACAAAAATAGCAATCACCAAAATGGTCTTTCGGCTCTCGCCATACCATCGGTACACCGAAACTTAGACTTTTCTTCTCATCATTTGTCCACTGCCGTAGGCTCTCCACACAGTTTTTGCAGACCTTATGGGGAGCCCAAGACTTGTCTTCGTCTCCCAGCTTCACACCAATGAAATAAGCCAAATATGCCTGCTGCACAAATTCGATTATATTTCTTTGCTTTTCAATCATGTATTCTCCACAGATGTAACATAATACATTCTGATTATGTTTGCAGCATCTTCGTGATGAACTCATGATGTCTGTAGAAAGCAGCTATGAAAGAGAAAAAACTAAACAAAGTTATAACTTGGTATAGTTAAATTAAACAACAGACACCAAACTTATTGCATTTGTTTTACACAAAGGGTACAATCATATTTTCAAGGGTGTCCAATATCTCAGAAACTAGAGCCAATTCAGCAAAAGCAGTGGCAGTTTTGAAATCAGCACCCATGAATTGCTATAAATTCATTCAAACATTCTTGGCAACTCGCAAAAAAAATTTTTTTGTTGGGCTGTGTTATTTCTACTAAAATCCATTCACGGGATAAGCTGAGTTCAAATGATAACAATCGTTAATGTTCGTACGTTTTAAATTATAATTAAATATATAACACACTTTTACACACTGTTGAGCTTTTGTAAAATACTCATTGTGCAGCCCATCTGAACTGTAAATTCAACCCAGACCGTAAAGTATAGACATTCAATCAAACATGCAATCAAGTAGATAGTGATTGTAATAATCCTACTAAATAAAGTGCTAAAATCTTGGCGTGCGTCCGTCCGTATTCCCGTGCAGAATGGGACCGCCGTCTCTGTAAATAAAAATAAAAATAATTCTGCACTTGGGATATCTTCTATGACGCCATTTCACGGAAGTCGGCTGCGCATGTGGTAGAATGGGAACGCCGTCGATAAAAATATAAAAATAATTCTGCACTTGGGATATCCTCTATGGCGTCATTTCACGTCACTGGGTCATCCGGGATTCACCTCACAGAACAAAATGGCGGTGTTATTTTTTTTTATATAATAGGATTTTAACTCTGTGTTAAAACCGTGTTAATAGTTCGTATTAAAGAAGACAGTAAGACAAAAAATCGACAAAATTATTGCACAAGCATATACAATAATTATTTACGCACCCGACGGTACAATTTTTTTTATTAATTTAAATTTATACTATTTGTAAAAAAAAAAAAAGCGCGACAAGTTGTCAGCCAGTTGTAAATATTACATTGCTAACTATATGCTAGTGGTATTGCTGCCGGTTTGCGTGTAGTTTTTAAACTTAAAGCAGATGGCCTCTGTTTATGGCATTATGATTCACATATTAAACAGTTTATGGAGATAAAACCTTTAGTTGCGAATGCACCAGGCAACTGCTAGTAGTATTATATTTTTTTTTAAACGCAGTGGCTACGGTTCTGTCCCTGACAGAACCCGTATTTTTTTACTTCAGGTACCAGCCATAGATAATATTGCTCCACACCCTAAACCTAACCCTGTCCCTGACAGAACCCGTATTTTTTTACTTCGGGTACCAGCCATAGATAATATTGCTCCACACCCTAACCCTATCCCTATCTCTAACCCTAACCCTAATCCTGAAAAAAAATTCTGAAAAAAAATAAATTTATATATGCCATGTTCCTTATACCCTAATATAATGGTTTTGGCTGGTGCCGGAGCCACTGTGTTTTTTAAAATGCGATGAGATCTGCAACTGAAGTATATTATTTTTCTTCTCATTTTGGCACCACGCCGAATCAACACTAGACACATATGTCAGGTCAGCCCTGTTTGATTTTTACTTAAAATTTGTACTCTGTCCACCCCGTGGGTTGAATTTGTGATCGTGGTGTAGTTATTAGGACATAAGTTCGATCCTCATTGGCGCCAGATGCACATGAATCTGCTCTATGGCGCCTCGCAGACACTGTAGTCCACAATATGGACTAGAGTTGGCACTATAAAGATGTCCATAAGGTAATCGCGTGTTTCATATAGAATACTGAGTACATTTCATTCTCAAAAGAACTTATAAATACTGCCGTGGGATACGCTTGCCCTTTGGTTTACCTTGACTCTTTGTGTACGGAGCAGCTCTCACTTTACTAGTTATCTTGCAGTCAATGTACGCAAAATGTCTCTTTATTCAAGTCAGTTTGTGTGTACTCGTGAAGTTGATGGAGTAAATACTTTATAAAATGTGACAGCTTTTCTTCGATTCTGAGTTGGCATTTGGATTTCTTTGTTGTTCTTTAGTATTTCTCTTGCGGTTTCGAAACAAAAGTCTCTTTGGTTCACCGCGTACGGGTGCTTCTTCTGCCTCTTCCAAAACATAATCGCCATTGTCCTTGCACCGTGGTATACTTCGCCTTCTTTGTTCCAATAATTTTATTTTAGACTCAATTTCAATCTTTAATTCAAATATCAAATCTATTGGATTATCTGCATTCTTGAAAATCAGTGTCCTGTATAAGATCTGTTCCTCTCTATCTTTGAGTTCATTTATAATACTTTCCAGCTGATTCACACGCTCAGTTAAATCTTTAATCCTCTCAGAATTAGTCATTTTAATTCTTAATCTTTTAATTAACTCTCGGGTGTCATCTAAAACTTTTGCTGACACATTTTCTAGTTTTTGATTTTCTCTTCCTTCAGTCGCTGCAATGTAGTCATTTTTTGTATAAGTTTTAGTCTGTGTAGCGTAGAAAACCAAACCTTTCATATCATAAAAATGCATTGTCTTGTCCTTTGATGTGTTAATAGATAAAACCCATCTTTGATTGCATTCCGCTAAAAAAGTTGATAATTTATATTCTGCTTGTATTAAAATTCGTTGGGCATACACACCTGTGTCTCTGATTTGAGCATTTATCTGTGTGCAGAAAAAACAAATCACACTTTTCTTGACCACATCAGAACCTAACGTTGTTCTCAAGAAATGTAAAATTTCAATTTCCTGATTTGTTAGTCTGTTAGTGTAACTCGGCACAAAGATCAAAGCAGAAAAGCCATCATCACAATATTTAAAGCATTCTCTCATCAGGTTCTGAAACTTTTCTAAACTTTCATTACTTGTGACATTTACATCTATATCTGGAAGCTCGACCACGTTTATTGTGTAGTCTTCAAACTGTGTTGAGCCTATTAGAACTGAAGACTCACTACTAGATCTTCTCATCGATGTTTTGAAAATATTTTCTCCGGTGATAGAAATTCCCTTTTTTCTTTTACTATTTTCGCAGGTTCCAACTAATAAAAGATCCAGTCGCTTTTCCTTCCATTGCAAGTCTTGCTAAAATAAAGGAAAAAAATGCATTAGGTGAAACAAAATTTATGCTATAAAATTTTCTGAAAGCCATTTGCATTTGCTGGGGTTTATCCTTTTTTGCTAAAGTATTTTTAAGAAAATCAATCAACGAATCGTACAATTAGAAGTCTTTAATTGTTTTATAACTAAATTATCGAAAATAAATTCTCAGTTGTTTACAGTTGCCAGTGTTTATAAGATAATGGGACATTTTAGTGATAAGAAATGATTTATTCTTTGAAAAATTCTTTATAAATCACCATTTGATTTATGAGATGGTCTAAAGTAATTATGATGTTGTTTGTTTGTTTTTTTGTAAATAAATGCAATTATGATGTTGTCTTTTGTCAGAATGTGCGGTTCTGTCTTTTGTATAAAATTGTTGTTCTCAAGAAGATTTATTTAAGGAAAAAAATCATTGCGCTTATTTTGTCACAATTTTTTTTTGCGGAATTATAGACGTCTGTAGTGAATGCAGACTACTTGATAAATTTACAACACATTATGTTGCAAATACGAATGCCTTAAAAGTCATTTACAGCTCAGATACATTGAGTCAATAAAATTAGGTGGCTCCCAGCGGTTTGGAGAATGGGCGATTTGTTATTTTACTTTTACCTAAGCGTTGAAAAACTACATATTTGTTTCAGGGCCGGTGTATAACGCTTGCCGTAAACTCGAAAGTGATTTCGTCTTCAGCCCAGCGAATTGCTTATGCCACCTCTGCATACCGCGTGAAGTGCTTATAAAGGTTAGGCCAACCCCTAACCCTTGTTTTTGAATAAGAAAATATGTATTTATAACTGACGAATATTGTTTAAAAACGTTATATTTAACTGGTTTTATTAAGAGTCTTACTTGGAAATTAACCGACGTGATCTTTACGAAAGATGCAGGCCGAGGTGTAGGGTTGAGGAGATAGGCGGAGGTGCAGGGTTGAGGAGATAGGCGGAGGTGCAGGGTTGAGGAGATAGGCGGAGGTGCAGGGTTGAGGAGATAGGCGGAGGTGCAGGGTTGAGGAGATAGGCGGAGGTGCAGGGTTGAGGAGATAGGCGGAGGTGCAGGGTTGAGGAGATAGGCGGAGGTGCAGGGTTGAGGAGATAGGCGGAGGTGCAGGGTTGAGGAGATAGGCGGAGGTGCAGGGTTGAGGAGATAGGCGGAGGTGCAGGGTTGAGGAGATAGGCGGAGGTGCAGGGTTGAGGAGATAGGCGGAGGAGCTTAGAAATGATTGTGACTCTCTGGCGTTATAATCTTTATCGACTTCTTCTGTTTAAAGCACAGTATATATTGTTGATACCACACGCGTACTGCCTCGCCAAGTAAGTCAATCACACACCTTGCTTATGTTTTTCTAAGATTTCACAAAATGCAAGCACAAATTATCAAAGATACTTCGACAGTGATACGAACTAACACACTTCGGTAAAAGCTGCCAAACTCCTCCCCCACTTCCTCTCTCTTTTCCAAATTTTGGAAGAATGATCGTTTTAACTAACTCGGGTTTATTTATCCCCTCGAAAACAGTGGCGTATTGGGAGGGGAACGCGGTGGAACAACGTTCCCTTACCTTTTTTCAGAACCGGAACGCGTTCCAGTAATTTTTTTCATGTCCCGACAACTCCCCCCGTTTTTTTTTTTGCACCCACTATGCGTTCCTTTACTTCTTGTTTAACCAATCCATCACTGCTCGAAAAGGAAATATAAACATTCCATTTTTTTCCCCAGAAGGGATCAATCAGTTTTATATGATTATAATTGGAAAAAAAAAACCTCATACAATACCGTCTGGGGATAGGAAGTATTAATCTTAGATTTTGATGTAAATCAGCACGATAGATGAGGCCCCCATCATGTGGTCAAATTAATGCCGCACTTAAGTACGGGTAATGAAGGTGGTAAAATTAAACAAAATGCATAACAATTGTGTTTTATAATGGAGATTCGTTAATTTTATAACATTAGCAAATGCGGAGAAAAAAAAGGATTCGAAACCTAAATGATTGGAGTTTTAAACATTTTAATATGGATATATCAAAGTATGTCAAGTGTAAGACTCATTATCATTCGTGACTGACTAACTGCCTTGGTATTACTTTCACTAAAGCTTCGATCCCCAAGTCTTTGCATATAGTGTTACATTTAAAAAAGGAGATATGGTTTCATTGACTGTGTCTAGGACACCATTTCTTTAATAATCAATAAATATGAAAGAAAAAAATTCTGTGGAATTGAAAAATGTCGAATAAAATAAGATGAAATAACATTACCTTTGAATAGTATATTCCTGAAAATAAAAGGAGAAAATAATCAATAAAAAGAAATAGAAATTTTATGATTTATAAAATGATAACATGCAACATCGTATTTTAAGATAATGAATGCAGTGGGCTCAAACACCTTATTGAATCATTGTAATATGATTCCCAAACTATATTTTATGAACAAATAGGACAGGTTCATTTTAAGTAACCAATAAATTGTACTCTTTTATCGAAATATTTTTTTTTTGTATATTAAATAAGACACACAGAAAAAAATTATTATATAATTTTCGTTTCTCTCATATAACAAATTATTCTAATGAGATAAAAGAAAATGATGTCGATGCAGGCATACAGAGTAACATGATTATATGAAAACAATATTGAATAAAACAAAACAAAAAAATGATATATATAAAAGCGATTTTGAGTTCTGCGTTAAATCGGAAGTAAAGAATTAATAATACAACAGTATTCCAGTTTGAAATACAATCATGATAAATCGGATCTGCCCGAAACCAAAAATAACCTAGCCTACCGATCAAGCCTAAGGGGATATAACTATATGCAAAGGTTTTGCAAGGTGCAGCTAGTAATTATATAATTTTCATTTCTCATATATAACCAATTATTCAAATGAGAAGGGTAAAGTTGGTACAATCTGCGAATGTTAGAATGTATTTTAGTGATGTATAATTACATTGGTTATAGCTCTTAATCCACGTTCCACTAAATAAATTGATGGAAAATCAATTACTAACTTTTGTACTATATCCCATGATCCAGTGTGGAGTAGAGGTTTCTTTATTTATGTAAATAATTGAATTTAACTTTTGGTACAGCCTTTGTGCAATATTCAATCCATTCCAAGTCATAGATTCTATTATCTCCGCATCTAAAAAGGATCCCAAATCCTAAACGTTATATTTGTTTTGAAAATGGACATTTAAATAAAAAATGGCGCGACTTCAGATACTGACAATGAGTGCTCACATCTTCATCTTGGTTTCATTCATTTAGTAAATTTGGTAATTGATTTAATTCGATTCTTCCCGAGCTAATTTAAAAAAAAAAAAGTCCTGTTATGAAAGCATAAATAGCAACAGAAAAATGTACTAACCTGAAATAAAACAATCGGTTAGTAAAGATTCTGCTGAAGGTCTTTGCTTTGGATCAGCCTGAAACGTTCTTTCGAAGAATGCCTTGGAGCAATCCGGAAGTTGTGGTAAAATATTTGTAACTGGCGATCGATTTTCATGGCCTACACAGAACATGACCTGTTGTTCTTCCAATTCATGAAAAGGAACTTGACCAGTCAACATATTAACAGCAACACATCCCACTGACCTGTACAATGTTGTATCATGAAATATTAGAATAAATATATTTGCCTATTATCATCGCTTTATTAATTTTGTATTGAAAAAAATATATGTAGCTGTTAGAATGATAATTTTATATACATTCTGATACATGAAAAATTAAAGTAATTGTAAATACAGCTAGGTGAGGTAATGTATTTCTTGCACTGGATACACATTGATGTCACAAGTCAATGTGTTAAAGGAAAACTTCAGTTTAGGGCGGCCGTGTTGATAGGAAATATTAGCTGATTTTTAGGGCGGCCGTGTTGATAGGAAGTATTTGATGATTTTTAGGGCGGCCGTGTTGATAGGAAATATTAGCTGATTTTTAGGGCGGCCGTGTTGATAGGAAATATTAGCTGATATTTAGGGCGGCCGTGTTGATAGGAAGTATTAGCTGATTTTTAGGGCGGCCGTGTTGATAGGAAGTATTAGCTGATTTTTAGGGCGGCCGTGTTGATAGGAAGTATTAGCTGATTTTTAGGGCGGCCGTGTTGATAGGAAGTATTAGCTGATTTTAGGGCGGCCGTGTTGATTGGAAATATTAGCTGATTTTTAGGGCGGCCGTGTTGATAGGAAATATTAGCTGATTTTTAGGGCGGCCGTGTTGATTGGAAATATTAGCTGATTTTTAGGGCGGCCCTGTTGATAGGAAGTATTAGCTGATATTTAGGGTGGCCGTGTTGATAGGAAGTATTAGCTGATTTTTAGGGCGGCCGTGTTGATAGGAAGTATTAGCTGATATTTAGGGCGGCCGTGTTGATAGGAAGTATTAGCTGATATTTAGGGCGGCCGTGTTGATAGGAAGTATTAGCTGATTTTTAGGGCGGCCGTGTTGATAGGAAGTATTAGCTGATTTTTAGGGCGGCCGTGTTCATAGGAAATATTAGCTGATTTTTAGGGCGGCCGTGTTGATAGGAAGTATTAGCTGATATTTAGGGCGGCCGTGTTGATAAGAAGTATTAGCTTATATCTTCACGGGGCTGACAAAAACATTCCGCAAAGTTATATTTTCGAATTTGATTTGCATGCTCTACGGAAGTGGTCAGCCAACCTTTTTCTTACCGCGGACCGGTCGACGTTTGATAATTTCACCGCGACCCCGCTGGGGGGTAGGAATTTGATTATTTATATTTTTTTATTGTTTTGATTTAAAATGCTACCACCGCTCACATCCGCTCTGCTCCCGGTTAACATCTCGTCCATGGAAAATCGCACTATCCCGAGAGAAATACACCACAGTAAATAAAAGGGAAATAATTAAATATTTCTTGGGCCGCTCAGTAGAATTTGATCCACGGACCGGTACCGGTCCGCGGCCTGGGGGGGGGCACTGCTCTATGGAGTGAAAAATGAAATCTATCAAACTTTACTTCTAATATTACTTTTTTTATTGGCAATATGTGTAACTCACATGACGACGTAGCTTGAAGATTGGGGTAATGGTCATCCTGTTTTTCAGGGAAAAGTAGTACAGTAGTTAAGGCAAAAACATCTATTTTACAGCTAATTAATTGGATAACTTAGAATCCAATTTCATCGCGTTGCTAGAAGTGGTTCTCGATCAGGATCCTATTTAGTGATAATTTTGTCTTAAAAAAAGGCGAATCCAAGAAAGTGCTACAAAACGTTACAGTTATAGACAGAATCTAGATTTCGCACAAAATGTGTTTATTTGTTAGATATCTTTACAAAATGAAAATACTAAATCTGAGTCGCTCAAATGATAGGTGAGCGTGTTACTTTCACAAAAAACAAAAATAACAATCGAAAATACAAATTTATAAATAATGTATTATGGCTTTTATTTTTGCATTGTTGGATTCGATTTGTTTTTGTAATCTTTACGTACCTAAACACATACATACATACATACATACATGCATACATACATACATACATACACACATTCATACATACACACATACATACATAAATACATACATACGTGCGTGCACACATACACACATGCATACATACATACATACATACATACAAACATACACACATTCATACATACACACATACATACACACATTCATACATACACACATATATATACACACATACATATATACAAAAACACACACGCATAGACCTACACAAACACCCAAAAACACAAACAAAAACACACAAACATATAATACATTCACATACATATTCATACAAACATACATAAACACACAATGACACACACGCAGGCGGACACACACGCATATAAAAACATACACACAAACACACAGCTGTATCAATCGAAGACAAGCAAAATATATATTGATTGATAGAAAACAGTTTGATATAGACAGAAAGATGTACAGGCAATGGGATAACATTGCACCAACCATATATCCACTTGTTTATTATATTTCTGATTCTTTATCATTTCTGGAGCCATGAAGCGAATTGTTCCGATACCTTTAGTATAAGTTTGAGTTATTTCATACACTTTCGCCAAACCAAAGTCAGCCAACTTAATGTTGTCTTCATTGAACACTAACACATTGTCACCTGAATATATTTTCATTAAATTACACGAAGTTTTTTTCTATTATTAACATGTCTATTTTATTTATGTTTTTTTTTATTTACATGTAGAAAATTAGCTTTAGACTTATTTACATTTTATGTCTCGATGAAATAAACCAATGCCATGCAGATATGCAACACCTTCAAGAAGTTGTTTTGTAAACAGTCTTGCTTTGATTTCACCCATTACTTCTTTATCGTAAATGAATTGACTTAATGAACCCTGAAAAAAAAATATACATAGATATAGATAGGTATGGTTAGTATAGATAGACAGACAGATAGACAGACAGTAAGGACGCATTGATGGACGGGAAGGTTATTTCTAGTCAAATGATTTATATAAAAAATTCATTATAAGTGTATGTGCGTATGACATTGCTGTTAATTTCAATCTCATTCTGGATAAATTTTAAGACATTGATGTTACTGGTAAGACAGAAAAACAGTCATATATATTGCATTTTGAATATATTTATGTAAAGATAAAATGACAGTTTATGTTTACCAGAGGAGAATATTCAATGAAAATATAAAACTTTGATTCAGTTGAACAAACTCCATAAAACTTTATTACTCTTTCGTGAGAAACTTGTTTCAGTGTGGCTATCTCTCTAATTAAAATTTCCTGAAAGAAATCAGTTGAATTTATTAATATTGTGTCAACATAAAAAGCGAATTGATAACTACCTGTAGTTTCTGAAACCTAGAACTAAAAAAATGGTTTGAAGCCCCAATATGATTATATTAGACTTCTAACAAAAGATATTTATACTGATAGATAAAAATATGTAAATGGCTGTAAAGGTCCCAAAATTAAAATTAGCATTGTTTTTGTTTTTAATTTTTATTTTTTCTTAAGTTTTATTTTTTTGTTTGCAAGTAAAATATATATTTACTAGCTGTACCCTGCAAAACATTTATATCCCCTTAGGCTTGATCGGCAGGCTAGGTTATTTGTTTGTTTCGGGGCAGATCCGATTTTTTTTTTCATGATTGTATTTTAAACTGGAATACTGTTGTATTAATTCTTTACTTTCGATTTAACGCAGCGCCCAAATCGCTATTATTATATTACATATAAGCAGTTATGCTAATTAGCGTAATGGGGACAGTGGAGTCACATGCATCCATACTAGTTGTTACGTGTTCGTCTTGTTTAACTCTGGGTGCCACTAATGTTGTAGGTTTATTTTCTTTCAGTATATTGCGTGCCTAGGATTCTTTCAATTATAATTATTAGAGTTGTAGCCTCTAGCTCTATTACAGTTATATCTGAATTGCAGACGCCTTCACACTTCGTGCAGTAGTATTGATAACAATGACACTCGTGTCGCAGTGATGGTGGCGAAGTTTATAACACAAGCAAAGTACTTAAGATCAAATATAATTCATTAGTAATTTCACTAAGACCCATAGCTTCACTCCTGACCTCCCAACGCTATATCTGAATTATGCTGTCTCCATCCAATCTTCCAAAAACTAACTTGTACATTAGATTAAACCCATCCAGTGATGCTCAACCCCCCCCCCCCCAACTCTTCTGATCGGCCTTTCTACCTCCCTTCTAAGTCATTTACATAATTAGAACCCTTTTTTTTCCCAGAATAGTGGTTGGTGCAGCCAAATATTTGTGTTATAAAGTTACTGCTCTTTGCCACCTTCAAGTAGGTTAAGTGATTTATCTATTTGCCAAGTTAGTTGTGTGTATGTGCTCTTCCTACTCTCGGAACAAAAGCTAATGTATCTGTATGTAAATTCACAAACTTTCCCAGCCTGGGTCACTAGAAATTGTATAAACTCTGACTTGTATTTGTAACTTCTTTTCTACTCCCGAACATTTAGCCATGATTTCTTAATTTAACTAACATATGATCCTAATTTTTTTGTATCTAAATTCACGTTTTTGACCTTATTTAGTAAACAAATACATAGCCCTGAAATTATTTAAATTATTACAAACATGATCCTGTCTTCCGTACCCTGTTCTCCACACTAACATAATTTATAATTACAGTACACATACATACATACATACATACCAGAGCTTGCGGAGCCGGAGCCGAGGAGCCGGGAGCCGCTACTTTTTGCTGGAGCCGGAGCCGGAGCCGAAAAAATCTGGCGGCTCCACGGCTCCCAAATGCTTTTTTTTTTACAGCAGAATTTTTTTTTTAGCTTTAAAATTCCAAATTTGTTTGATTGTTTGCCTCCTACAATTTGAAATGTTGTTATTTTTACTAACGCCACAACAGTAAGAGCATTAAAATGATAGTGTTCACGCACATCACCACAAGAAATCTTTAACGGGGAATCGTTTTGTGTTCGTTTTAAATCCTGTTTACCCTCCGAAAATTTTTTAATGGCATGTTATTTTTTTATATATAAAGTTAAAACCGTTTTATTTCATAGAATAATTGTTTCAATCATTTAAAATAATTTTTTACTAAGACGACGAATAGAACGCGTCATTTCGTATTATTATTTGACCGCGAATCAGGCCCGTAGCGTGTGTGGGGGGCCAGGGGGGGGCTTAGCCCCCCTTGCGTTTCGTCTGGCCCCCTCTGCTTATTTGCTCTACTTAGTAAAATGTATTACCTGCCCCCCCCCCGCTATTGCCTGGCCCCTGCTGTAGAATTTTCACGCTACGGGGCTGCCGCGAATTTGTAATAGACTAAAAACAAAATGGCCGCTTTCTGTATTTAACAGTTTTATTATAAACAGAATATCTGAAATAGAGTAGATAAAATTTATAAGGCTGTGGCTATACGGACCCGGGTCCCAATAAAATCCGATTGTTATTCGGACCCATGGCAAATATGCACTAAGCTTAGCTATATTTAAACTTTATTAGACGGAACCCGAAAAAATAATAATACAGAGTCCGCTTAGTGGAACCCTAGACACTGGGTAACGATTAAATCATACAATTCAAACAATTATAAAAAAAAAAACAATAATAAAGTTTACGTATTGCTAAGCTAAGTGCATATTTGCCACGGGTCCGAATAACAATCAGACTTTATTGGGACGGGGTCCGAATAAAAATCGGAGTTTATTGGTACCCGGGTCCGAATAGTCACTTCGAATTTATAAATAATAAATATAAATACTGAAGTCTTTAAAATATTTGAAATAATGTATCATTTTACTATTTGCTAATTTGATCATTGAAATAACTTTTTATTACTTATTAAAATGGCGACTAGTGAAACCTCGGTCGAAAATAATGATATGATTCTGGATGCACTGAAATGGTTTGTTTTTAGTAAAACCGACATGCGTATATTTTTCAAGTTCCTGACTATGGGGCAGCCCCGTAGCGTGAAAATTCTACAGCAGGGGCCAGGCATTCTACAGCAGGGACCAGGCAATAGCAGGGGCCAGGCAATAGCAGGGGGGCAGGTAATACATTTTACTAAGTAGAACAAATAAGCAGAGGGGGCCAGACAAAACGCACGGGGTCCGCGGCCCCACTGCCCCCCCCGCACGCTACGGGCCTGCTATGGGGGTGAACGCGACAAAATTTGCATAACTTTTTATCAGCGGCATGTTTACGTGGCGCAATTACAAAAATTTTTGTCTCGTGTGATACTATCTTAATAGGGAGCCGGAGCCGTCAAATTTGTGGGAGCCGGAGCCGGAAAAAAATTCAGCGGCTCCGCAAGCCTGATACATACATACATACATATAAACACGCACACACACACATTACATACATTCATTACATACATACATACATATATATATATATATATATATATATATAATCTTGAATAAACTATTTTATATGTTTTGTTACTTTTACCTCTTGGCTTTTTTGTCTGTAAATCTCGTGTATCTTTATTTCTTTTACAGCAAGTTCTATAACTCCTTCTGGCGCTGTCATGGTTACATGATACACATCGCCAAACGCGCCCCTGCCACAAATTTTACCTTTTCTCCAGTTGGTCGGGGTTTTTTTACCATCTACAAAGAAAAGTCAAGGGATTTTAGCAGTGGGCCTTTTCATTCATTATGCAACGCAAAAAACAGCCTCAAAATTACTCCACCCACTTGTAATGTAATGTAATAAATGTAATTACACACTACCCCTTCTCATTATATAATAGGCATCCACAACACTGCTACAACCACCCGCCGCTGAAAAATTTAACAATTAACAAAAATGGGTTACATACAGGGCCGTTTTAAGGTCATCGTAGGCCCCCTCCCCATCTTCATTTTTAATATTTTTTTTCATGAATGCACCCGCACTTCTTTGCGATTTGAAATCTAAATAAACTTTGAGGACGTGATATATGACTTTGTTAAGACAAAGAGCCGAAAAGTTCACATACTGTCATTTACAGATCTGCAGCGTGACATCTTTTTCTTACACGGTTATATATAGTTACTTTAATACAAATATTATCAAATTTTATTGGCAGTCTGAACTTGTTTTCATTTTATGTTCTGGCTTTCGTAGGCACAGTGCCTACTGTGGCCTAGTTGATACAGCGGCCCTGGTTACATATAATATCGTTAATAAATATTGTATCCATCCAGGAATAAAATCGAAAAAATAGTAATAAGATAAATGAATCCATTATAACATTTAAGCCTATATTGTAATCATTCTTATATGTCTGTTAGTTATAATTTTTTTCTCCATTGAATACATTTTATGTGTCAATTTATCCGTCTACTAGCAATGCATAGCGCGGCGCAGTCGTTAATAATCTTGGGGGAAGTGCTCTCCTGAAACGACAATTCAACTTTTGATAGGGCCCTTGGTTTCCAGCACCGCGAGCCCTGCACCCAACATTACATCGCCTTTGACTTTGGGAATATTTGAGCTCCGTCAATGTAATCTAAATTTAGAACCGGAATGTCCCCTTTTTTTATGTAAACCGAAATGCTCCTGAGACACTGAGACCCCCCTGAGCTGACTTTGCTCTGCCAAGGCATTATACCTTGTAAGTTGTCCCTATAACCTGTGTTTCGGATGAACTGCTGACAAAAAGTCTATGTTCACGTGACCACTTTACCTCCCACTTTTGTAGCCAAATAAATTAATAATAATAATAAAAAAAACAGCACCCCCCTCCCCCCAGGCCCTAATGCTTGTGACGGGTGTCCGGGGCTGCATCTCTCCAGCTTACGGTGGACCTCACGTTACTAGTAGTTCCTCAGAATTTTAATCTCACTCATAGGTTTTCCTATGATTCTCTAGCAAAAAAAAAAACTTAAAGAAGCTAAAAGCTTAAATAATTTCACACTTTTAAAACAAGCCAAATTTAATTTTTTTTTTTAATTTATATCAGGGGGATGCCAAATTGAAAATTCTGGGTGATCCTGTGTTGCTGCTCGCCGCCAAAACCTTACGGGACCCATCGGCTGCCTAGTATGCATTTTCAAAAAAAAAAAATACCTCTCTGGTTTAACGCATTTATTTTCTCGTTGTATTTTACGATATGCATTAAGTATTTTAATTTCTTTTAAGAAAGAACAGCCTGTTTTATGTATTAAATGTGTGAAGATATAAACTCAACAATATAATCATAATCAATCCGAACTACAATTTTCTATTATCGCCCTTGAGGTTTGTTACAAGCGATTCTCTGATATATTGAGAATAATATTTTGTAAAAAAAAAAAGTTCTCAAATGCGGAAATAATCAGATTAATCTACAGATAATAAAAAAAATTATAAAATGTAAGAAAAAAGCATTTCGATGGCAGGACAGAATCACTATGGGGCTACAATTGGCCATGTTTTGATTTTTTGGTCAAAATGAATTTTAATCTCATCTTTAGATGGCGATTGACTTTTTCAGGTAATGTTTTTATTTTTTTTTATTTCATTATGTATCAAAATAGCGTTATATAATATATAGATTAACTACCGTCTTTCCCTCCCCTTTTAACGGAATATAAATACATCCTGCTGAATCCCCTCCTCCCTTTTTTCACCCTCAAAACGACCCCGTACTACCAATGTTTCCTCCGATTTCCGCACGTTTTGTGCGTAACAAGACATTAGCTGTTCGCGACATGATGGTATTTAGGCAAACTTACCAATGTGTGCGCGCTAACTCGCACAGGTTATTAGGGGACACTATTTCTACCAGTTTGTCGCTTTTTATAAACTATTCTCTTGTATCCTTTATTTGTAAGTCTCTACCATCTGAGGTGATTATTTCAAGCTTTTAAGGGTCTAGTTCAAATAACGAGTGTGGAATAACCCCAGCCTCACCAAGAATACCAGACTGCGCGTCTACCACGCCTGCATACTCAGCACCCTCCTCTATGGATGCGAGACGCGGACCACTTACGCGAGGCACGAAAGAAAACTTAACAACTTCCACATGAGGTGCCTGCGGCGTATACTGCAGATAAAGTGGCAGGACAAGATCCCCAACACTGGGGTGCTGGAGAGGGCCAACATGAGCAGCTTGTTCGCAGTTCTTAGCGAGAGACGTCTCAGATGGCTCGGCCATGTCAAGAGAATGAACGCAAGCCGCTTCCCAAAAGACCTAATCTATGGCGAGCTAGTTATCGGCAAGAGGAAAACAGGAAGCCCTGAATGCGCTTCAAAGATACCTGCAAAAAGGACATGAAACAGGGCTCCATAAACCCCAACTCCTGGGAGTGTCAAGCAGTCGACCGCCAGGCCTGGAGGTTCGCAATCCGGCAGGGTTCATCGCGCGCAGAGGAGGCTGACTGAGCGACACGAAAATGCCGCCCTGAAAAGATCAAGGCGGAAGCAGCAAAAACAACAGCTACAACAACCATCCACTTTCAAATGTGACAAGTGCGGCAGGGATCGCCACTCCCGAGTCGGACTGCACAGCCATTCTCGGCGGTGCTCGTAGACCTACAAATTAGCTACACCATCGTCTCTCCGAGACGGACGGCTGCCGACGACGAGTTCAAATAAACTAGCGAACTGCACTTAGAGAACCGCTGCTTCATATCATCATGAAAAAAATCGGATCTGCCCGAAACCAAAAATAACCGAGCCTACCGATCAAGCCTAAGGGGATATAACTCTATGCAAAGGTTTTGCAGGGTACAGCTAGTAGAATATAATTGCTGTCGAAGTAGAAATGGTAATATAGAACTGAGTAGCTTAGATTACAGTTTTAATAGAGCACCAAGATACTAAATTTGATATCTTACATCACTGTACATATATACATTAGAAAAGCTATTAAAAAATTATTATTTGACTAAAACAGTTTGTTTCGAATATGACTGAATTTACAAATATAGACGCGTAGAACACAACAGATATATATATATATTGCAGAAGAGAATAAAAAACTTACCGCCAAAAAATGTCATCTCCATCTTTGTAGTTCAAATCCATAAATTAGTTTATCCTTGCGTTAGTCATGTATCTGTTGTTGTTGTTTTTTGAAGAGTCAGATAAAAATGCATACTGATATTATATGTAAATATATATATATATATATATATATATATATATATATATATATATATATATATATTTGTATCAAATAAGAATTTGATCGTTTGTTTCACATACTGTAAATAAAAGGAAGGCCCACTTTAAATAAGCTTACGACCTCCTGACGAGTCCATTAGCTTAGCTAGCTCAGAAAGGACTTTTAAAATGCCTCATCATTCCCGTGATAAAGAATGCATCAAGTGGTGCCTACAATTTCGATGGTAAAATGAGTGCCGCCCTGGGCTGACCTACGGTCGTGGCCCTCACATAGAGAACCAGTGTAGTGTGTGAAGTCCCTGTAAGGATGAGATGAAATCTCCTAGATCCTAAGAGTCAATGGGACGGTTTTTATGGCGCCCTTCTTTCATCCCCACCACAGCATGGAAATTAATGACCATGATGGCACCACGTAATACATAGCAGGGACTAAAGCCAAGACCTGAAAAAATATCCCTGTCCTCACTTGAGATCGAACCAGATACTAAAAAAAAATTCGACAGTCGAGCACTTTACCACACGACCATCCGTCCCCTCTCCAGAGTTAGTAGAGCGTGGCATTTAAAAGATAGTATCATTATTAGAAGTTAGAAAAAACTTGCCGTATCTCGTACATACAAAACATACAGCCAGCACAGAGTATGTGTTACACACTGTTATAACTTCGCGATCTTTGACACAGATCAGATATCTAATATGTAGTCAGTGACGGTGTGCATAAGATGGGACATTCCCTTGTGACGTTTAGGGCGTTGTTTAACTCAGGATTGCGTTATAAAAGACTATAACTGGACTTATTCATTTCATTGGCGTAAACGGTACTGCCTTAAAAAGTGACCAAAATTAATTTATTATGGATTTTCAGAATAAAATAAAACAAACTTAATTAGTACAAGCTATACTGTGAGTTTTTTTTTTTTTGTTTTCTGCATCTCAGTTGTAATAAATCGAAAATCATAGGAAAACTAAATTTATTATTTTCTTTGTTGAAGAGTAAGCCCCCCTTCCCCCCCCCCCCCCCCAATGTTTTTATCAAAACGGCCAATGTTAAAGACGCCACTGTTTACACATTCATACATCTGTTTCAGTAAATAGTTAGCATTGTGAATTCATTCTTAACGTCTTGATCTATTCTTCTATAGATGTGTTTTTGTCTGCTGATCTGTTATGTCAAAAATTTTGCGACCATCTTACATGATTACTTTAAGCGCTGTCAAAACTTTATTCTAGAATGTTTCGAAAATGTTTTTTCTTCTTGTTCTTCTTGATTTCCATCAACTGAGAGTTCAGCTGGTTAGTTTTTTTTTGCACTGCTTCTTCATGACGTAAATTTCGTCACAAAATTCTGGGCGTTGGCCGAATGTCTGACCATCCGGTATCGCCTGAGTCTTACGTTGAGGTTAGTGTTATAAACATTTCCATCATAACTTGCTAACTTGCTCTGTTAGTGTTATAAACATTCCCATCATAACTTGCTCTGTTAGTGTTATAAACATTCCCATCATAACTTGCTCTGTTAGTGTTATAAACATTCCCATCATAACTTGCTCTGTTAGTGTTATAAACATTCCCATCATAACTTGCTCTGTTAGTGTTATAAACATTCCCATCATAACTTGCTCTGTTAGTGTTATAAACATTCCCATCATAACTTGCTCTGTTAGTGTTATAAACATTCTTGACTTTATGTTTTCAGCTGAATATCGAAAGTATACCAATGTAGCCAATGGGGGTAACGTGAGTTAGTGACGAACTGGAGGAAAGGGTGACTTGACTGTATGTTACCTTCCCCCCCCCCATCTTTCCCGTATTAAAAAGATATATAAGTACTGTCATTGATGCCCTATAAAAGTACTGCCTTGATGCCCTATATAAGTACTGCCATTGATGCCTATATAAGTACTGCCATTGATGCCTTATAAAAGTACTGCCATTGATGCCCTATATAAGTACTGCCATCGATGCCCTATAAAAGTACTGCCATCGATGCCCTATATAAGTACTGCCATTGATGCCCTATAAAAGTACTGCCATTGATGCCCTATATAAGTACTGCCATTGATGCCCTATATAAGTACTGCCATTGACGCCCTATATAAGTACTTCCATTGATGCCCTGGCAGTTGTCAAGGTTGGTTCTGTTCCCATCCTTTCTTCTATTTCCATCTCTGATAGTTACAGCAAGTAAAAAGAAAAAAAAAATTGTACGGTGCACCACAGAATACAGAGAGCGCATCGCTATTTATAAAATCCTGTAAACATTGACTAAAAAGTATCCCGCCATTATTGTTATTTATGTTTCTAATTGTGTAGCACAATGATCCAGTTACACCTGTGTAGCCCAATAAATTGTTGGAGATAACAAAAATATATGGCCGCGGTCGGAAATTAGGATTCGAAACCATGGATTGGCCGTATAGTTTATATATATCCTGTGTGATTATAACAGGTTTATGAACTCAAAAAAGTCTACTTACCATTGGCCCGTTGCCTCTAGTGCTTGCCGTCTTTATTAAATTGTTATGTTCTGGCCTTGATTATCTTGTGTGCATGATTGTATTTTTTTCCAGCTATTTTGTACGACTCTGTGTGTAAAAACACTATTTAAGTAGAATATCATATATATATATATATATATATATATATATATATATATATATATATATATATATATATGTTGAACAGAACTGAAATTAACATATTTAAGACTATTTCTATTCTTTTTTTTTGTTATTTCACAGTGTACACTAATTGAAGAGAACAATACAACGTATAGATTTACTTACTTATCTTGCGGCAACGTATTCACCGTTTGAATTGCTCTTCTGAAGAAAAAAATTAAGATACTTAATAACTCCAAAGATAAAAAACATAAAATTCAATTCCATACACTTTCTCGTTATAGATATTTCACTTTTTCTTTTTTTTTTTATTGTTTTAATATAAATAAAAAAAAAACAGATTCTAAATGTGGACGAAAGCGTCTAAACCAAACCAAAAAGGAAGTTAAAAGGTGTCCTTAGAAAAAAATGCCGTTAAAGGATAGACGGTTTCAAATTTACCGACATAAATATAAAAAAAATACATCTGCGCATGTCTGTGCTGTACCATTAGTGTGTCCAGAGAGATTGTTGTCTGTTGAGACAACGTGATGGGTGGGTGGGGGGGGGAGATTTATTAATAAAAGCTTAGACTCCAACTTTTTATTGTTCACTGTTTGCTATATTGTCGCGATACATATTGTTCTACAGTCGGGGGGGGGGGGGGGTGAATAATGTTGCACAACCACACTTAGTCGACAGATCGACATGGATGGGTAGAGTTGAGCTATCTACTGACAAGCACACATTGTGACATTGTGACTTACGGGGCACGCAACAAAAACACCAGTGTGTGTAACAGAGATATCGACACTCATGACTTTACTTAACCTGTTGGAATGAACATACATCTAACTTATAAATGTATGCATGTACCTGATACCTTTAACTCGAATCCACACAACGATCAAATATGTAGGTTCATAAACGAAGCCTGTTGTGGTTGATTGTGTAGGCTGGGGGGGGGGTGAATGGATTGATGGATGGACAGATAGGTACAGATAAGATGAAATTATTCTAGTTAGATAAATAAGTAATGACGGGAACACATAAAATAACTCCGCCTTATTGTTTTATTTTCTGGAATTTTCAGTTTTATACTTTAACAAGTCATCCCGCGGCGTACTGCACAACGCCCTAACAATATAATTACTGTAATTATTTTTTTTTTTAAATAAACAATCAAACAAAATATATTTTATCATTCATTTTTAATTGCTCATTAAACATTGTGATATTTTTGTAGTATCTTCTGTATATATATAATTCTCTACGTCGCCCAACCATGCGGTACACCACGCACGCACGCACGCCGACTCTCTAACCCTCCCCCCCACGCCCCCTCCCTCGCTCTCCAGACATGCGCAGCAGTGTTCTGTCTCATTGCTCCTGTCTTCGTTTAATGGGAGAGCAAAGTATCCATGTTGTTAATCTTTGATTCGCACCATGTGCCACACACGATCTGAAACCCATTTTTCATCATGTGCCTTTTAGTGAAAATAAATTCTTGTATTAAAATTCTTCTCCGTGTCCAGCCCCGACAACTGAAGCGTGATGGATGCTGGACTGGCGTACGGTGGGTTAAAGTTTACACACATGACTCTCTCGCAGCAGCAAACATGCTCCTTGGTGTCCACTGGTATACGCGCCAACTATTGAATATGTCTCGGAGTTGCCGCAGCGCACTATCCCTTCCTGAACATGATTATGTAGTCTGGTCATCTGATAACTCATGGCTGTAGTCTGGTCATCTGATAACTCATGGCTGTAGTCTGGTCATCTGATAACTCATGGCTGTAGTCTGGTCATCTGATAACTCATGGCAGCAATTTTCTCAACAGAGTCGTTCACGCGTTGTCCTTGCTCTTGCAGATTCTGCCGCAGTTCTTGCATTCTGGATTCCTGGTCCTCCAATAAATTTGCTTGGCTGCCAGCAAAACTCAACAGATCTGCTGTATGTGTGGTACTATCAATATTCACCATTAAAGATGACTGGAATAAATATTCGCTTCCTTCTCTGTCTTCAGAATTTAAAAAAAAACATTTATTCTGCTAAATGAATCCCCTTTTACACTTACATGAGAAAATCGTATATCACTGCTAGTATACTTTAGACTTATGCTAGCCACTGTAAATAAGGGAATATATTTAATAATAAATTACATAATCTTTCATAAACCTAGTTGTTACTATTTATTATTAAAATGTGTTCATTTTCATATGCTCCTCCTAGCGCTCATATTTCTCCTGTTTGTATTACTCACGAAGTACAGAACAGTTGAATATGAAATGCATCTAAAGTCAACTTAAACTTGACGTCATAATGCCGACATATTCTTGCAATGATTTTATTTTTTTAACTTTCACCAACATATTGACCAATTTCTCATCGGTTATTTTTATGCATATTTTTTTCAAAACAACCGATTCTAATTCAAATCCATATTTCGATTTCTTGTGAAAAAAAAAATCGGAATTTATTGAATACAAATTTATAGAAACTTAAAGGTTCGGTTACGAATAATCGGTTGAGAGATTAGAAAATAAGGTTGAAAATTTTGTCGTCGATGCTGATCTCTTTACATTAAAAAACATGACCACTCCATAATCCGGAGCCGTTCTACTTGATAGCCAAACATGGCGACTGTCTTGGGCCCACCTCAACCTTCCACTAGAAATATCTCGTAAACCTGATGACGTTGTGGCCCCAAAAATTACATTTGTCCAAAACTTCCAAACATATAAAAACAAGGACGTCGTCAAGGTACGTTATTTGTCTATATAAGTTCCATCGCCTCATTTTATTAAAAAGTCCAATTAAAATTTAAATAAACTAAACACTGTATAATTTTAGAAATAATATTATTTGATTTTAAAAGATTGTCTAGTAGTATTCTTGCTTGAGATTTTGCCAACTTAGTTTGTTTTTGTTTTTTTAAACTACGAATTAATTTTTTTAAATTGATTTTTTTCAATATTATTTTAACTAATTTTTACCCATTTTAGATACGAAAGAAGGTATAGCTTTTTTCATCTTTTGAGAATATTTTTTTCGACAGATAAACAAAATTTCTCTTAAATTTTATAGTTAAATTATCTTCATAGTGTGACCCCCCCCCCCCTAAAAAAAACGTACTAGATAAATTACACTGGGCAACTGCCAAAAAATTGTCAGGGGTTTTCAACTGATTTAGACTAATTTTGGTGTTCTAAGTCCGAATATCACATTGATTTTGCTCGGTCAGGTCAACTTCTTGAGATACAGCCATAGACCTACCTGACGAGCTATACGTATTCTAATATCAGGGGTTTTGAGTTCAATCATTTCTCTAAATTAACTGCATACAAATTAGCAGCAAAATAATCACAATTATAAAAACAGAGATAATTATATTTTATTTATAAATCATCAATCTGGATTTTCACTTGATTATTTAATGCATCCAGTACCCCGACTTTCCATCTGCCCGTCGTCCAGCTGTTCACTGCTAAGAAATTCCTGTACCAGCGTTCAGAGATCTTCCTGACAGCGACGATGAGGCCACCACTTTAGACGAGGGAGGAGATACAGAAGAGGAATATGAATCACATGATGGTCCGCAGCCGTTCTCAAAATGCGAGCTTAATCATCTGGTTCGGGATCTCAGCTTGTCGAATAATTCCTCCGAGCTGTTGGCCTCCAGACTCAAAAAGAAAACTCTACTTGGCAAGGACGCGCGTATCACTTTCTTCTGTAGAAAGCATGAGGACTACATGGGCTACTTCTGCCAGGAGGAAGACCTTGTGTACTGCCGAGATGTCGCCGGTCTTCTTGATAAACTCGGAGGTCCTCAATACGATCCGAGAGATTGGTGACTCTTCATTGACAGCTGCAAGCGCTTTTAGAAGTGTACTTCTCCACAATGGGAGCCAATTCGCCTCAATCCCTCTTGCGTACTCCACAACTCTTGAAGAGAAATATGAAGCAGTGAAGTATGTGCTCGACAAAAATCCAATATGAGCAACACCAATGGATCAACTGCGTCGACTTGAAGATGGTGAACTTTCTACTTGGTCAGCAGTCCGGGTTCACGAAATAACCATGCTTTCTTTATATGTATGTGGGATAGTCGCGACAAAGCCCAGCACTATTACTTTAATCGTCAGTATATAGACTTATTAAACAAAAGTAGGTTAATATTAGGTTGAATAACTGATTGATATGCAACAGCAGTAAATTCATCACCATTGCTGTTTAGACTTCAGAGAAACAAAACACATTGCAGATCATCTCCATAGCGACCTCTGTAAATGGTGCCAGAAAGGAAAAATAACTCCCATTGAATCTTATGTTACGCTAAATCAACACTAGATACATAAGTAGACACTATCAAAACTATTGAAATTGTATTGCCTACACCGAGGGTTGAATTTGTGAGTCTTGGTGAGTCATCGGCGTGGTTGAGGTCATAAGTTCTAGCTCCATTGTGTAGCCCCGATACACATGAATCTTCTCTATGGTGCCTCCAGTCATTACTGTCCAGCCTACAGTAACGACTAGAGTGGGCACTACAAAAAAGCCCATATAGTAATCACGTTTTATATGGAATAATAAATACATTTCATTCTTATAGGATCTACAGCGTGCGCTAGGTCGTTGATTTACCTTGACTCCTTTTATGCATATCAGTTCTTACATTATTAGTACTCAGGCAATCAATGTACTTATGCTGTAGAGCAAAATATTTCATGTTTGTTTGTTGTTTTTTCTTACATTGTATTTAATTACAGTAATTTATTTTGATTTCTTTTTTTTCATATAGAACAATACAGTATATAACAAAAATTCAATATAAATTATTTGACACAATATTACGATAAAATATAGGAGTTTCAACACATAATAAATACAAGTATTTACACATCAGTTTTTGTTTTCTGGCAGTTACTGCTCGTATATGTCTCTTTATTCAAGTCAGTTTGTGTTTACTCGTGTAGTTGATGAAATAAATACTTTATAAAATTTGACATTTTTTCTTTAATCTTGCGAAGGAACTTGCATTTGAATGTAGGGAAAGTTTCTCTACAGATGAGCGTCGGGGAAGTCTCTCTTCCACTGAATCATCACTATCGTCCTTGTCCAGTTGTCTAATTTCCCTTCTTTGTGGAGCACTTGCTGCGATGGGCTGATCTCGTCTGGAACGATCCTTCAGCTGTTCCAATGATTTTATTTTATTCTCAATTTCGATTTTCAGTGCGAATATCAAAAAGATTGGATTATTTGCTCTTTTGAATTCAATTTTCATGTGTAAGATTTTGTCTTCTCTCTCTTTCAGCTCTTTTAAAATATTTTTCAGTTCAGTGACACGTTTTGATGTGTCTTTAATTCTTTCAGAGTCTGTCATTTTTAATTTTAACTTTTTAAGAAAATCATTGGTCTCATGCAAGATTTTAGCTGTTAAATTTTCTTGTCTTAGAATTTCTCTTTTTTTTTCAATCGCTGCAATGTAGTCATCTTTCGTATAAGTTTTAGTTTGTGTAGCTAAGGAAATCAATTTTTTCATAGCATTAAAAGTAATTGACTTGTCCCTTGATGCTTTGCTAAATGTAACACATCTATGATTGCATTCCGCTAATAAATCTTGAATAGGACTTTCTGTTTGCTTGGACTGTAATTCGTAGTCGTTAGATACATGCATTTCTGATTCGAACATCTCCTCATGAGTAAACATACAAATCACATTGTTCTTGACCACATCTGAACCTAAAATTGTTCTCAATAGATTTAACATTTTAATTTCCTGATTTGTGAGTCTGCTTTTGTGACTGTGCACAAAGATCAAAGCAGAAAAGCCATCATCACAGTATTTAAAGCCTTCTTTCATCATGTCTTGAAACTGTTCAGCTACGTCTATATCTGGAAGTTCGACCACGTATATTGTGTAGTCTTCAAACTGTGTTGAGCCTTTTAGAACTGAAGACTCACTACTAGATCTTCTCATCGATGTTTTGAAAATATTTTCTCCGGTGATAGAAATTCCATTTTTTCTTTTACTATGTTCGCTGGTTCCAACTAATAAAAGATCCAGTCGCTTTTCTTTCCATTGTAACTCGTGCTAAAATGAAGGGGGGAAAATGCATTAAAAAAAACCCAATATGTGCTATAAAAAAGTTTATGAAAGACATTTGCTGAAATTTATAAGAAGTCTTTTATTTTATTTCTAATCAGTTTCATAACTAAATATTCGATAATAAATTCTCAGTGGTTTACTGCTAACAGTATTAGAAAGATAAAGATTCAATTTAGTGATAAGAAATGGTTTATTCTTTGAAGAAAAAAATCTTTTATAAATCATCATTTTATTAATGAGTTAATGTTAAGTAACTTTGAAGTTATATTTTTTTTTTGGTAAATAAATGCAATTCTGATGTTTAATTTTGTCAGAATAAATGGGTCTTTCTTTTATGTAAAATTTTTGTTCTCAAGAAGAAATATTGAACACAAAAAAATGATTTCACTTATTTGGTCACGGTATCAGGCTTCTGTTAAATTATTTTGCTGTGTATAATGATCTATAAAAGTCCGTGGTGAATGCAGACTGCTTGATTAATTAACAACACATTACATTGAATATGTGTATGTTTGGATGTAAGTATGTGTTTGCTGTATAGATAGCCGTGCGTGTATGTTTGTATGTGCGCGTGCAGACCAATGGCAAAAAAATGCGTTTGTGCCGCCTGGAGCAGACTCTAATAATTACTCCCCCCCCCCCATTTTTTTTCCAAATACGAATGTCTTATAAGTTATTTACAGTTCAAATACATTGAATCTTTGGGGGGAATCTGATTTTTTTACTTTTACTTGAAAAACTTGTATCACTTTCACCAAAGCTTCGTTCCCCAGGAAATCAATCTTCTCAAAGCATTAAAAGTAATTGACTTGTCCCTTGATGCTTTGCTAAATGTAACACATCTATGATTTCATTCCGCTAATAAATCTTGAATAGGACTTTCTGTTTGTTTGGACTGAAATTCGTAGTCTTTAGTGACCTCCATTTCTGATTCGAACATCTCCTCATGACTAAGTGTTACTTTTTTATAGTTTTATTGACTGTGTCTAACACACCATTTCTATAACAATCAATAAATATGAAATAAGACTTTGAAGGGAAAACCATTGAATAAAAATAAAATGAAAAATCATTACCGTTGAATAGTAGATTCCTGAAAATAAAAGGAGCAAATAATCAATAAAAAGATAATAGGAGTTTACTATTTATAAATTATAACATGCAACATTGCATTTAACAATAATTAAATAATTCAAATACCTAATTAAAAGTTGAATTAAATGTTGCTTTTGTATAAAGCAGTGAATCTCAAACATTTCTTCCTATCGCACCCTTTTCAAAAAAAAATTAGCTTATCGAAATTTTAAAAAATGTATATTTATTTTTAAAATGGTTTCGAATATTTGATCAAATCCTAATGGAGGCCGCCAGATGCTGACAATGTGTGCGCATCTTCATCTTGATTTCATTCCTTTGGTAAATTTGGAAATTGACTGAATCTCACTTGTTTCATATTAATTTTCTATATAAAGA
Organism: Bulinus truncatus; assembly: GCA_021962125.1. Lineage (NCBI taxonomy): Eukaryota > Metazoa > Mollusca > Gastropoda > Planorbidae > Bulinus > Bulinus truncatus. The sequence goes on along the minus strand of JAGDYQ010000004.1, from coordinate 13,926,175 downwards.
CGTTCTGTTATAAAAGCATAAATATCATCACAAAAATGTACTTACCTGTAATAAATATATCTGTTAGTAAAGATTCTGCTGAAGCTCTTTTCTTTGAATCAACCTGAAACGTTTTTTCGAAGAATGCCTTGGAACAATCTGGAAGTTCTGGTAAGATTTCTGTAACCGGGGACCAATTTTTATGGCCTACACAGTACACGACATTTTGTTCTTCCAATTCATGAAAAGGAACTTGACCAGTCAACATATTAACAGCAACACATCCCACTGACCTGTACAATATTGTATCATGAAATATTAAAATAAACATATTTCATTATGATTATCGCTTTTTAATTGTCTATAAGAAATATATTTAGCTATTAAAAATGTATATTGTATATAGACTTTGATAAACGACAAACTGAAGTAAGTGTTTATATTTTCGATTGTATTGACGAATATGATTTGTATGCTCTACAGCAATGAAAATGAAACTTATCAAACTTTACATCTCTAATAACTTGTTATCGGCTTATTGTGTACCTCACTTAACCTCGTAGCTTGCAGATTCTGCCAGTTTTTACTGGCGGGTGGGGGGAGTGTTGTTATTGTAATTATGGCAAAAACACCTCTCCTCATTTTATAATTCGTTGAATCACTTAAAAACAATATTTTAATAGCGTCTCTAAAAGTAATTCTCGATCATAATCCGTCTTTGTGATGTATTTGTGTAAATAAAAAGTGAATTCAAGCAAATGAGACAAAAAGTATTCACGCACTATAGTTATAGACAGAATCGAAATTTCACACAAAATCTGTTGGTTTGTTAGATTTCTTTACAAATTAAATGCACTAAATCTAAGTCGTAGAAATGTTAAGTATGTATGATACTTTCACAAAAAACCAAATTATAACATGGAAGTTATGCATCTGTGCATATGGCTAAAAAATGTATAGTTTAAGTTGGGATTTATTATAACGTACATTTTTACATTCATATAAATACATATTTTACACAAAACTATACATCCATACACATACAAACATACATACATACATACATACACACACATACATACATACACATACATAGATACAACCGTAAGTACATATATACAAACATACATACAAACAAACAAACATACATACATACATACAAGCTTACAGAAACACAGACAGACACAAACACACATAGTCAATGAAAACAGGCAATATATAAATAAAACAGGCAATATAGAAATTATACAGTAGGGTGGTGCTTAGAAATGAACTTTCAAAAATCTCTGCTCTCACCCCCTATTTTTGTTCGTTTATATATAGAAACTCTTAAAATAAAATATTAAGGTATTCAGTTCATGTTTACTGGTAGCTCAATGGCGTCAAAGTTTAGGAGTATTGGACCGTGATGAAAATACATAGTGTACTGCACTGTTGTTGTGTGTATAACACTGTATAATATTAATTCAAGTTATGTGGATTGTCCTACACTGCTGTACTAAGCATATAAAACATGTAAATAGGCCCGGAAGTGGTAATTTAATACACAGCAGGCCTGGTAGGCCTAGACAAAGAAACTATTAGCAACACAGTATAGGCCTACCTACACCACCTAGAAACTATTGGCAACGTGCCAGTTTGGCAATTTTCCAGCAAACAAATAGTTAAGAGATAAATTTTATAGCAATGGCTGGGGTAGACCGGACATTATCTGACAAGGAAAGACGTTCAGCAGACAGAAAGCGGCGGATGATGTTAAGACACCAACAGATGAAAGAGCAGGAAAAGAGGCTTCTGGAGTCAGCAGTCCTTGTATCATCGTCATGTAGCAGTAGCTCAGCTGAGGAGAATGACAGCACAGAGCAGAGTACAACAGAATGTGAAGAACCTGTTGCAAGCTGCTAATCTCAAACACCTGCTAGTGCTAAGAAAAGGAGAGGCAAAAAGCCAATTCTAATACCTCGATTAACAGCTGCACTGGATCGAACAAAAATGTCAAGCAATTCAGCAACACTTATCATTGCTGAGACAGCCACGTCCCTTGGTCACGATGTTCTAGATCTGGCTCTGAACCGTTGGACAGTTTGCCGTCAAAGAATGCTACACAGATCCCAGTACGCAGAACATCTCAAAGCCGAGTTCCAAGCTAATTATCATATGGTTGTGCATTGGGATGGAAAGTTGATTCCGGATCTCACAAATAAAGAGTGCATCGACAGACTTCCTGTAATTGTTTCTGGGAAAGGAGCATCACAGTTGTTAACTGTTGCGAAACTGCCTTCCAGAACTGGTGCTGCACCGGCCGAAGCTGTCTTTCAAGTTCTGCAAGACTGGGGTGTTAGTGACAAGATCAGAGGCATGTACTTTGATACTACTAGTTCCAACACTGGTCGGATAAGTGTACCAGCATCCTGCTGGAGCAAAAACTTCAGCATGGTCTTCTATCACTTGCTTGCAGACATCACATTATGGAACTGATTCTGGGCGCAGTCTTCCAAGTCTGTCTAGGTGCCACTTCATCTCCTGAGGTTCTGCTATTCAAACGCTTCAAGGATCATTGGCAGTTCATTGACAGAGCAAACCATGAAACATCACTGACAAATTCAGACGTGTCTACTTTGCTAGAAGATGTGCGCAACTCTCTGATTGAATTTGCTCAGAAGCATATTCAAGAGCAGCAGCCAAGAGATGATTATCGAGAGTTCCTGGAACCTGCTCTGCTATTTCTTGGGGTTGTGCCTGACAGAGGAGGGCACTTCATTGCTCCTGGAGCAATGCACCATGCTGGCTGGATGTCGAAGGTTCTGTAGAGCCTGGAGATATGGATGTTCAAAGGGCAATTCAGACTGGACAACCAAGGAAGAGAGAGGTCTTCAAGAGATGTGCATCTTTATTGTACGTGTCTACATGAGAGTCTGGTTCACTGCTAATCTGGCAGCCGCTGCTTCACACAATGATATGCTGTTGATCCAATCAATTCTCAGCTACTCCGGAATCAACAGAGCTGTTTCCAGTGCTGCATCCAACAAGTTTTCAAAGCACCTCTGGTACCTGTCCCCTGAATTGGTTGGGTTGGCATTCTTCGATGATCAGGCATCGGCGGAAACAAAAAGATGCATGGTAAATTCCATGAATGAAAGTGCTAATGAGGAGCCAGAGGGCATCAAGCTAATCTCTGTTGATTTGGAATCCTTCAACAACAGGAGGCTCGAGGACTTCGTGTCGCCAAAGTCTAAGATATTCTTTGACATGATGGAGCTTCAGACTGGATTCCTGGATGCTGACCCAGATGAGTGGACCAACCATGAAGATTATCGGCGACCGTTAGGCAGATTCAGGTTGTCAACGACCATGCAGAGAGGGGTGTAGCATTGATTCAAGAGTACAGTGGAATCCTCACCAGAGATGAGGAGCAACTTCAGTTCCTGCTGCAGACTGTTCGACAGCATCGACAATCCTATCCAGACACTAAGAAACATACATTGTCAAAATGACTTCTTATCGGACTGATAACATTGAACTATAATTACAGGTAGAATATTGTAGATGCAGGATTGCTTGTGCTTGTTTAATAATTCATTCTACTATTTAATGTTGTGTTTGAGAAACTATCTTTGATTAAAAAAGCCAAAAATTCCAAAAGCGTGATCTGTTTACTTGTTGAACGTGGCCTACCCAAACTTTGGCTTCCTTGAGCTACCTCTAAATATTAAGATATCAGCACCAATTTTTTTTCTAGATGTTTCTACATCCAAAGGAACAATTTAAAGGGGTGAGACCTAAAGAAATCAAGTTTTTAATTTTTAGTGGTTCCTAAGCACCACCCTATTATACAGAGATAGAAAGATATATTAACAGACTATCGAAGAAATTGATACCAACCATATATCCACTTGTTTATTATATTTCATATTATTTATCATTTCTGGAGCCATGAAGCGAATTGTTCCGATTCCACTTGTATAACTTTGAGATAATTCCGCAAACACTTTAGCCAAACCAAAGTCAGCCAACTTGATGTTGTCTTCATCAAACACCAACACATTGTCACCTAAATACATTTGGAATACATTATATTGGTTGTTTGCCGACTATTTATTCTATCAACATGTCTATTTTATTTTTTTTTTCGTTTTTTAATTTGTGTAGAAATATACTTCAAACTAATTTACATTTTATGTCTCGATGAAATAAGCCAATGCCATGCAGATATGCTACACCTTCAAGAAGTTGTTTTGTAAATAGTCTTGCCTTGATTTCATCTATTAAATCTTTATCGTAAATAAATTTACTTAATGAACCCTGGAAAAAATATTACATAGATATAAATAGATATATGCTTAGGTAGGTATAGATAGGCAAACAGAAAGGATAATATACAGGCGATAAACATGACGCTATTTTCGGTCTAATGATATATAATAAAAAATTGAGTAGAAGTATATATGCCTGTGACATTGCTCTTTATTACAATCTCATTCTGGATACATTTTATAACATTGATATTACTTGTAAGACATAAAAAAAATTTGCATTTAGAATATATACATATATTAATACAAAGATACAAGGACAGTTTATATTTACCAGTGGAGAATATTCTATGAAAATATGAAACTTTGAATCTGTGGAACAAACTCCATAAAACTTTATTATTCTTTCATGAGAAACTTGTTTCAGCGTGGCTATCTCTCTATTGACAATTTCCTGAAAAAATCATTTGAATTTATTAATATTGTAATAACTAAAAAGGAAATCGAAATCTACCACTAGCTTCACATCTATGACTAAATACGAGGACACAGAGAGATGTTATGAAACCCACATCGATAAAGGTTTGTGGGCCCCAATATGAAATTGTGCACACATATATGTGTATATATGTTAGGGCCAGAGTGAACATTGGCTGGGTGCGACTAGCAAATGTCGAAAAGGCAATGGGAAAAGAATCGTGTAAAAGAGATAACAGATCTTTTAATTATCTTTTAACAGATAATTACGATCTTTTTGAACTTAAAAAACAAGATTTATTTACTACAAACATATAGCCACTGGGGGTGGCCAACATCTTTTGTTTCATTTGAACAGATTTAGTTGATATCTGTAGTTCTTTTGATACTCATTGACATAAGTAAAACTATTATTTGTTAAGCAATCCCCACCTCTTCGCCCTTTCTGAAATATTTTAGTGGCATTTCTCCCCAGTTAGTGGCGCCATTGTGAATAAAGTTACCGCCCCCCGCCCCCGCCCCCTCATCGCATAATCATTTATTTCTGGTTACTAAGACTTGTCCTTTCCACAACCGAATATCATACTGGGCACAGTAAATATGGTAAAACCTAGAAATTGACTGCGATTAAAGGGGAAATAATGACAAAAATCATTACATAAAAAAAGAATCAAACGCGTCAAGCTTAAAGGGACCCTTTAGCATTATTTGCCCAAAGATATATATATATACATATAGATAGATAGATAGATAGATAGATAGATAGTTAGATAGATAGATGATAGATAGATAGATAGATAGATAGATCGATAGATAGATAGATAGATAGATAGATAGATAGATAGATAGATAGATAGATAGATAGATAGATAGATAGATAGATAGATAGATAGATAGATAGATAGATAGATAGATAGATATATAGATAGATAGATAGATAGATAGATAGATAGATAGATAGATAGATAGATAGATAGATAGATAGATCGATAGATAGATAGATAGATAGATAGATAGATAGATAGATAGATAGATAGATAGATAGATAGATAGATAGATAGATAGATAGATAGATAGATAGATAGATAGATAGATAGATAGATAGATAGATAGATAGATAGATAGATAGAAAGAAAGTCCTACACAACAGGACTTTTTAGTTCAGTCTAAATGGGGCTCTTGCATTTTGTTTTGCGGAAGGCCCTTTTCGAACATTATGATGAGAGTCAGTAAGTTGTTAACTAGCCCACGGTGTGTGACAGTATGTATGTAGTTTTTTTGCTTTTAAGAATTATAGTGACAAGAAATTTTGCTTAATTCACATTGTACATTCTGAAAAATGTTAACAAAATTTGAACGATTTTATGATACAGTAAGATTGTATTGTACCAGTATTATTAGAAGAATTACAGCATTACGCTCTCACAAACATGGGATGTGAATGCCATTATATGGCTCTTTCAGAAATTGGTAAGGTTAGGTTTTAGTCAATCAATGGTTATTGACCTTATTAAGTTTTTCAATACGTTTTTTTGGCTATAAGTAAACATGAAACTCTAAATACAGTCAATTTGCATGAGTGATAGTAAATATCTATAAATTCTAGTTTAAAAATATCATAACGGCCATGTGTAAAGTCCCTGTAAGGATGAGATGAAATCCCTTAGATCCTATAAACCACTAATGGGACGGTTTTATGGTGCCCTTCTTTCATCCCCACCTTAGCCGATAGTGCAATGGCCATGGAGGCACTACGGGAGATATATCGGGAACTTGAGCCAAGACCTGAAAAATTTCCTTGGTCCTCACCGGAGATCGAACCAGGTACCTTCAGGTCGACAGTTGAGCGCGTTACCGCACGACCATCCGTCCCTCATATATATCTCCCGTGGTGCCTCCATGGCCGTTGCACTATCGGCTATGGTGGGGATGAAAGAAGGGCACCATAAAACCGTCCCATTAGTGGTTTATAGGATCTAAGGGATTTCATAACGGCCATGAGTAACAAGCATTTTCAGCATTTTCAGTATATTTTTTAATCTTCAATAAACTATTTTAAATGTTAACCATTCCTTTTAATTTTACCTCCTGGCTTTTTTGCTTATAAACCTCACATATCTTAATTTCTTTTACAGCAAGTTCTATAATTCCTTCTGTTGTTTTCCTAGTAGCACGATAAACATTTCCAAACTTGCCACTGCCTAAACTGTTTCCTCTTTTCCAGTTGGTCGGATTTTTTTTACCATCTACAAAGAAACGTTAAGAATAGATTCAAAATTTTAGAAGGGGCACGATCATTCATTATGCAACGCAAAAATAGCACCAAAACTACACTAACTTAAGCCTGCAATGTACTCATACATTAGCTAGGATGGTAAGGTGTGGAGATATGTGTGTCAAGGTGAAGGTAGCTGGATAATGGTCAAATGCTGGTTGAAATATTCATGAGTGGCAGTATGCAGCACATGGGGAAAAAGTATAACTGGTTTTGCATTGGGCATGGATATAAAAAGGGGAAAGATAAATGGAGAGAAAGAGGTCAGACAGTGTAACAATGCAGCACGGAGATCAAGACAGTTCAGTTATTGTTAGGACAGTTAATGAGAAGAAAGTGATCATTGGAAGTGTTAGACAATGTTCGTGAATAGGATCTAATGTGTTAGAAGTCAAGTGATTAAGTAGTTATGTGGAGACTTGTGTATTTAGTTTATTCGTGATGTGGATTTATTTGTAGATCTGTATGTTTATTTAATATCTATATTAATAAATGAACAACCGAATTTTTGTTTGATGAGTGCACGTGAAAGTGTGTATCCATTGGACTAGTCTTAGTTTAAATACAACAAGTTTGTTTAAAGTGACCACACTAAAAATAAACGATACATTGACAATATGTAAACCATAAAATTATTTTTTTTTTACTAGTACAGGCTATTCCGGATCTGATCTAACTTAAAGATCTTGACGCGTATAAAACTTTAATAGACAGACAGATAGATAGATAGACTGGTAGATAAATAGATACTATAGACAGATACTAGACAGACATATAGATAGACAGACAGACTGCCAGGTAGGTAGGAAGGTAGGTAGGCAATGTATATTTTTTACCAAAGAAAAAATAAAACTTACCGCCGAAAAACCTCATGTTGATCATGGCCTTAGTCATGTATCTGTTTTTTTAAGAGTCAGATTGAAACGCATGCTGATATTATAAGTAACTGTATTTTAAATGAAATAAGAATCTTATCTTTTGTATCACATAATGACAAAACAACTGATCTTACTTTATTACTTTCAATTGTCGTTACACTTTAATGAAACAAGAAAATTTTACCATTCACTGAGACTTTTTAAGCCTTAAGATCCAGTTCAAAATCGTCAGTGGATCAACCTTTAAGCAAAATAAGCACAAGTAAGACCATGAAAATTATATATGTTATATTTAATTGTTATTATCTAACTATTATTGGTTATTCCCCGATATGAACGAACTACAAACCTAAAAGGCGTAGAACACATCATTTATATAGCGTAGGAATCAGGCGCAAAAAGTAAAAAGACATTTTAGTTCCTGTTTGTTGACCAATGAGAAATGCGATTGTACCTATAATAAAAAAAACACAATGTGCTTGCCATAAATTTAAGATGTCTTACAGATCTATCCAACTGATAGTAAATCAGCAATGTTGATAACGCTATTCTATAATAGATATATATATATATATATATATATATATAGATAGATAGATAGATAGATAGATAGATAGATAGATAGATAGATAGATAGATAGATAGATAGATAGATAGATAGATAGATAGATAGATAGATAGATAGATAGATAGATAGATAGATATAGATATATATATATATATATAGATATAGATATAGATAGATAGATAGATAGATAGATAGATAGATAGATAGATAGATAGATAGATAGATAGATAGATAGATAGATAGATAGATAGATAGATAGATAGATGGATGGATGGATGGATGGATGGATGGATGGATGGATGGATGGATGGATGGATGGATGGATGGCTGGCTGGCTGGCTGGCTGGCTGGCTTGGTAGGTAGGTAGGTAGGTAGATTTCTAAAAGTGTATATCTCACAGACTAAATGTAATGGACTAGCCCATTTTGGTTTGCCTTGTAAGGATAGGCGGCTTAAAATGTACGACTTAAATAAAAGTAAATCTACACAGATGTGTGATGTGCATGCCATTAGTGTGTTTAGAGAGATAGTTGCTTATCTGGACAACGTTATGGATGCCTTGGGGGGGGGAGGGTTGATAAAGCATTGAAGATATATGTGTCACGATAAATGAGATGTCTACAGTAGTAAAATATATAATCTTATACAAAAAACACATCCAGTCGACAGATCGACACATACAGCTAGAGTTTAACAATCTGCAGACATGCACACATCGTTACTTAAAGACACGCACTAAAAATACCAGAATGTACAAGATATCTTGAGAGTCAACTTATCACGTCAGACTTTATTGAACTTGTCTGAGAACTTAAGCCTGACAATTGGTGGAATAAAAATGCATTCAACTTTGATGGAGATATCTTTATAAATGAATATGTGATACGAAAAACTTGAATCCACAAATAGTCGAATCTGTAGGTCTATAAACCAGGGCAAGGGTGTCGGCAGAAATATTTACCGACACCAGTGTCGCATTCAATCACTGGAGATCGAACCGTGGACACTCGGTTCGACATTTGTGCGTTCTACACCACACATTCTCTGAATGCTGGTAACTGTCAACCTAATTTTCTATATCGATTTTTAATAACCATACATATAACGATTGATTTGTGGCGAATATTATGTTTTTTTTAGTTTTTATCATTGGGGATAATAAAAAGCAACAATAAAAAGCATTACACTAGAAACTAAATTGCAAGTGATTAGAAGATTAGATTCTGGTGAACGTCATCCTCAAATCGATGCTGCATTGAATTTGGCAATTTCAACATAAGGACTATTCTTAAGAATAAAGAAAAAATACTGTCATCGGTAACTGTAATTAAGACGATCTCTGCAACTAGAATTACCTGTTGAAGAAATAATACAATACAGGAAATGGAAAAAAGACTTTCCATATGGATTGACGACGAAATTGAACGCAATATGTCATTGAGCTAATCCACTAAGTCAATCTATTATAGTGAAAAAAAGCAAGAAGAATGTTTAATTACATGCATGTTAGTTCTGGACCAATTTATTGAAAATGACCCAATTTTTTACAGAAGTTCAATGGCAAGACGGGGGTGTTATGGGTGCCTTATCTACTTACCAACAACTTCTTACAGGGCGCAGAAGGAAAACGCAAAATACATTACTTAATTTCTTGATAAAAGGCAGAAAATTGGAAATACAGAAGAGCCTGAATGATCTGAAATGTAAACATACTGACATAAAATTTTATTTATTTGTACATGTATGTTCAATTATTATGTTTCTACATTTGTAAGAAATAAATTTGTGTTAAATTGTTATAAAAAACATAATATAAATTTAATGGTAAAATACCTGACCAATTTTCTACCCATCTTCCCCTAACCCCATTATTTACATGAGATAACCTCGTTTAACGCTTTTTTTCATATTACGCGGGGTCTTAATGTATTCGTGTCATTGATGTAATTATAAAATTTGATATTTTTTATTTGATTTTGAGTTGGCAGTTGGAGCTGTTTGTTGCTTTCGTGATTTAGGATTTCTCCTTCTCATCGGCAATGAAAGACTAATTAATCGGTTCACCGCTTTCTAGGGTTCCTTGTGACTCATCCACAACCTAATCACTATCGTCCTTGTCCAGATGTATACTTTGCCGTCTGTGTGGAGCACTTGCTATAATGGGATGGCTTCGTATGAAAGGATCCTGCAGCTGTTCCAAAAGATTTATTTTAGGCTCAATTTCACTTTTTAGTGCATATATCAGGTTGATCGGATTATTTGCTTTCTTGAATTCAATTTTCATGTGTATGATTTCGTCTTCTTTCTTTTCCAGCTCTATTAAAATATTTTTTTTAGTTCAGTGACACGTATTGATGTTTCTTTAATTCTTGCAGTGTGTCATTTTAAATTTTTTTAGCCGTTTAAGAATCTCTTGGGGTTCTAAAACTTTAGCTGACAAATTTTCTAGTTTTTGATATTCTCTTCCTTTCGCTGTAATGTAGTCATCTATTGTATAGGTTTTAGTTCGTGTAGCTAAGGAAATATTTTTTTTTATATTATCAAAATGAATTGACTTGTCTCTTGATGTGTTACTAAATAAAACCCATCTATGATTGGATTCCGCTAATAAATCTTGAAAATGACTTGCTTGTACGTAAATTCGTACTCCATAGCAAAAAGACAAATCACATTGTTTTTGACAACATCAGAACCTAAAATTTGTTCTCAAGAAATGTAACATTTCAATTTCCTGCTTTGTTAGTGTCACTCGGCACAAAGATCAAAGCAGCAAAGCCATCATCACAGTATTTAAAGCCTCCTCTCAATATGTACTGAAACTGTTCTAAACTATCATCGCGTGCGACTTACACGTCCATATTTGAAAGTTCAACCACGTTTATTATGTTCAAACTGGGTTGAACTTTTAAGAGCTGAAGGCTCACTACTACATCTTCTCATCGGTATTTTGAAAATATTTTCACCGGTGATAGAAATTCCATATTCTCTTTTACTATTTTGCAGGTTGCTACTAACAAAAGATTCAGTATCTTTTCAGTAAGTCTAGCTAAAATAAAGGAAAACATACATTGGTGAAACACAATATATGCTATAAAAAGTTTCTGAAAGCCTTTTACTAGGATTTATCCCAGTTTGCTAAGGTATTTTTAAGAAAATCAAACTACTAATCGTACAATTAGAAGCCTTTTTAATTTCTCATGAGTTTTATACCTAATATAAAGGTCAAGTTTAGTGATAAGTAATGAATTACTCTTAGAAAAAAATCTTTTAAAATGTATCATTCAATTAATGAGATAGTCTAAGTAGCTATAAAATTGTTGCTGTTTTTTTTTGTAGTTATTGTTTTGTAAATAAATGTACTTATGATGTTGACTTTAGAAGAAAGTGTGGGTCTTGCTATTATACAAATGATAACTCTGATGAATTTGATCCTTAACAGCGTTTGGTTTATTTACCTCAACATTTAAGTTGTTTATCGCATACTTTAAATTTGATAGCAACTACTGATGCCCCAAAAGCACTTAGGCCTACCACAGATAACCAGTATAAAAAGTTGTACAGAAGTTTAACTGGGAAATGTTCGTCATTTAGCAACCTAATTCACCAAAGCCCAAAAAATGCTGAAATAGTTTTAGAAATAGTCGGTCATACATTTCCAAAACCGAATGCCACAAAATGGAATTCGGAGTACGATTATTTGAAATGCATTTTTTCTCGAAAAGATAAAATTAATTTAATCATGGAAAGGCTACAATTGCCAAAATTTCCTAAAATTAAAATAGACTTTTTTTGGGAGAATGACTTTCTGTTATGAGTCCGATTGCCACATCTCTAGACAAAATGCAATGAGAAAGCAATGTTAAAGCCTATTTGGCAGCTGTTCTGCCGACATTACTGACTATTGAACAAAAATTAAACTCAATAACTCCTAAATATACAAAAAGCCTTATTGAAGCTGGAGTTAGAAATCGTTATGGCAATATTATTAGCTTGAATGGCTCTGAAGCAAGACCGTTCATATTAGCTGCTACCAGTCATCCATTTTTTTAAATTGAGATGTATCCCATCAGAAAAATGACAAGAAATAGAAGCGCAGTTTCTCAAGGCAAGTGAACAGCTTCTCTTCAATATGCAAGATTCGACCAAAGCAGATGATTTTTACTCATTTGAGATGGAAACAACTAATCCTTCAGCAATGAACATGATAGTCGAAGGTGTGTAGGATTTGAAGGATTCAAGCTGTGACTTGGCAATACTTCACAAATACCCTACTGTGAAGGATTTATTCGTCAGATACAACACAACCTTACCTAGTTCAGCTCCAGTAGAAAGATTGTTTAGTGCTGCTGGGCAAATTTTGCTGCCAAGACGAAATAGATTGTCTGATGATGATTTTGAACTATCATTATTACTTAACAAAAATAAATAACAATTATTATGAACATTAGTATTCATTTTATTTCATCAAATATATAAGTAATTTTGAATTTGTTATAATTGTTAAAAAAATCAAGATTTTTTTTTAAAGTTTTTTTTTTTTAATAGGCCATTAGATACATTAGATTAGATGGAGTACTTGTAAATGTACTTCTACTTGTACTTGAACTTTTGTACTTGAGTACTTGAGTACTTTTATTTTTTAGTACTTGTACTTAAAGTACTTTTTTTTAAATGTACTTGGTACTTAAGCACTTTTGAATTGTACTTGACCCAACATTGATTATATCTACATAAATTAACATTACCAAAACTAAAAGCTTGGGTGCCCATCTAGATTTATAGATTATTTATATACATTAGATTCATACAATGTTTCTTTATGTTTTGTATCTTACCAACCAATGTAAAGACATATTTAGCTGTACATATTCTTATCACCTACGAAATAAAAAGGTTGACAATTGTAAATACAATGATTGGAGATTCTATTAGGAACTGCATGAAGAGTTTTTAAAAATGCAATGAATGTTTGCCGCCAACATGATTGGGATTTAAGGAAAAAAGTCATTCAATTACCAATAAAATTCGTGGTGTCAATATGAAATATGTTATATGAATTATAAGATACATTGTACTAGTATATATAGAATTCTTAAATAACGTAAAAAAAGCAAATATTCATTTATGTGTTTTTTATTGCGTTCTAATGTTTACAAGTGCTTAAGTTTTTATTAAGGTCTAAAATAATTTTAAAATAAAGACAAGTTATAAATAAAAATTAAAGTACGTAGCGATAGTTGTAAAAATTATACTTGGTGCCGCACGTTGGCTCTTTCGTTGATTATGTGTGGCTCTCGTTGTGCCAGTTTACCCCCAATCGTTTGATTACTTTTTAACTTAACCTTGATAAATTGAAAATGGTTTAGCATTTTAAAGTAATTTACTACACAAAAACCAGTGTGCGGCTCTCAACGACATCACGCTTAGCTCCCCTTGGTATTTAGATATATTAGCTTCCTAATCTAACTATGATGAAATTAAAAATAAATAAAAACAAACCAAATAACATTGAAATCTCTTTTCTTACTTCAGGAAAACACTAACTACTTTAACTGGACTTATTCGTTTCATTGGCGTTTATAATATTGCCTTAAAAACTGACCAAAATTAATTTATTCATTATGGATTGTCAGAATACAATAAAAAAAAACTTAATTAGCATAAGGTATACTGCGAGGTAGTTTTTTTTTCTTCATTGCAGTTGTAAAAAGTAAAAAAAATCATAAGAAAAAAAAAAGTTTAATGTATTCTTTGTTAAGTAATGTATCCTTTGAGCCCCCCCCCCCCAATGTTTTTATCAAAACGGCCAATACGCTGTTAAAGACGCCACTGTTTACACATTCATACAGATTCATACATCTGTATTAGTAAATAGTTACCACTTAATGTATCTATCTTGATCTATTCATCTATAGATGTGTCTTTGTCTGCTGGTGGTCTGTTATGTCGAAACTTTTGCGACCATCTTTCATGTTTACTTTAAGCGCTGCCAAAACTTTATTCTGGAATGTTTTGAAAATGTTTTTCTTCTTGTTCTTTTTGATTTCCTTCAACTGAGAGTTCAGCTGAATAGTATTTTTCCACTGCTTATTCATGACGTAAATTTCGTCACAAAATTCTGGGAGTTGGCCGACGGCCTGACCCTCCGGTATCTCCTGGATCTTACCTTCCGCGTGACTGATGGAAAACTTTTCTCTCTGGCGTCGAATGTGATCGAGTAATTCTAGTTGACCGTCCACGCTAGCATTTTCCATCATTTTTGTTATCCTCTCCATTAATCTGGTCTCATCGTTGATAGAGTTCAGTAAAGACTGAACGTGGCTTATCAAATCCTGCAAAACACCCGTGTTTTTATCTTGTTCTTTCAATGTGTCCAACAGTGCGTTTGTGCGATACGTCAATCGATCTAAACCTTCAATATTTACTTGATTATTGATATTCTGCGTATCAGCTTGAAGTGACTGCAGCTTTTCCAAAATCAGACTGGCTTCTTTCACGGATTCCTCTTCTATAATGACTTTTTTGGGCTCCAGCAAAAAAGCGTCACGTGATAATTTCTCTAGCTCAAACTGCTCGTTGGTATAGCGGCCATTTTTTAACGCCAACATCTGAACAATGTCCAGCAGTGCGTCCAGCTGTCCATCTTGTTTTCCCTTTTCTTTGGTTTTGTTGTCGTACAGAATGACCCTGTTGTTATAACTAGACTAGTACTTTTATTTATTACTACAAAGTCACTTAACATTAAACCTGCAACTACTAAGCTAAACTAATACACATCCACAAAGGAAAAAAAAATCACTGCCGGCCACAAGCGAGTCGAACGTGTACCAGAGATGAGCGGACAGCGGACGCGTCCGCTTGCGGACGCAGATCCGCAGACTTTTCCGAATCCGCGGACTGACAGCGGACGCATTGTATGGTTAAGTTGCGGACTCGCGGACTGACGCGGATCTTCTTTAGCGTTACCATAAAAAAAATTTCAAGTCATTTAAACAGCTAAATTTCAGCTATGCGGACGCGCGGACTGGTCCGCAGACCAATGTTGTAAGATTCTGCGGACGCGGATCATTGGTAGAAATCCGCGGACGGACGCGGACGCTAAATTTCAAGATCCGCACACCTCTGACGTGTACTCTCTAGGTCACGAACTCCTTGTTCTGCCAAAACCAAAAATCAATGAACTGCACATGTCCTGTCCACACCTACAAAATCAGGTCACGTCACTGGTCTCCACGCATCGTCCTCATCTTTTGTTTTTTTTACACACTTGTACACAGGTGACGAATGGTGCAGCGCCGTGTGTTAAATTAAGAGGTCACAACAATATCTAACAGTTACAAATTTCTCACGAAAATTCTCCACCCAGGACAAGAAAACCACCATCTTTTGTATGAGCTGTATTCATAAATCTGAGTGTATATAT
>JAGDYQ010000004.1:13862822-13905322 GCA_021962125.1 Bulinus truncatus | reverse complement strand
GAAATTAAAATAATCTGGTTTATAAAAGAAATCAAAACAACGCGCTTGACGTTACGTATTCGGGAATTCCACAAATCTATAAATAGTCTTGCACGCTAGTGAAACAACGCGAGTTGTCGAATGCTTGCTGTGACATATTCGAGAATTCAACAATCTATAAATAGTCTCGCGTCTTGGTGTCTGAGAAGAGAATTATATATATATATATATATATATATATATATATATATATATATATATATATATATAGATATATATATAGATAGATAGATTGCTTCTTATTATATCGAATGGCTTCTTATATCTAATTGTTCTTATATCTAATTGCTTCTAATATCGAATTGCTTCTTATACTGCATTGCTTCTTATACTGTATTGCTTCTTATATCGAACTGCTTCTTATATCGAATTGCTTCTTATACTGCATTGCTTCTTATATCGAATAGCTTCTTATACTGCATTGCTTCTTATATCAAATTGCTTCTTATATTGCATTGATTTTTATACTGCATTGCTTCTTATACTGCATTGTTTCTTATACTGCGTTGTTTCTTATATCGAATAGCTTCTTATATCGAATAGCTTCTGATACTGCATTGTTTCTTATATCGAATAGCTTCTTATACTGCATTGTTTCTTATATCGAATAGCTTCTGATACTGCTTTGTTTCTTATATCGAATAGCTTCTGATACTGCATTGTTTCTTATATCGAATAGCTTCTGATACTGCATTGTTTCTTATATCGAATAGCTTCTGATACTGCATTGTTTCTTATATCGAATAGCTTCTTATACTGCATTGTTTCTTTATTTAGACCTTTTTTTTACAAGTTGAATGATATTTAAGGCGTAAATCTAGGGTAAACGCTCCTCTTAAGTCGAGAAAGCAAAATATCTTTTTTAAAAAATTCCTGAATCAGGGATGTCGTAAGTAGAGTGAAATACCTGTCAGGCAAGTCTTGAAGGAGTGTCGAAGTTTTTTTAATTTTAATTTTTAAAAAAATTGTAGTTGAGTTTCTCAAGAGGATAAAAATTTGTTATTAAAAATGTTTGTCTAATTGTAGACGATTATCTCTATTCTAAAAATGTGTGTAGTCTCTAGTTGATTGATCACCTGACACCTGTCCGCTATCACTTAGAGCAATGCAGTAATAAGTAAGGGGTGGCCCAGGGATGCGAACTGGCTTAAACAAAAAAATGGGAAGTCCTAACCCAACCCAAAGTGGACCCCGAAGCAAGAAAGTCTTCGAAGAAGAACGGGGGGGGGACCCCTTCAGCAATCGAAAACACGAAGGGCACAGGATATCAGCGTTGAAATGTCGGAACACGCCAAAGTGGAAATTCGATGAGGACCAAGTCGGGGGGGGGGGGGGGGGGAAGGCTCTACTACAAAGTATCAGGCTTTTTTCACGGTGTTGAGGGGGGTGGGAGTCGTCTGCGGTTATAAGAATTTTTGCATCTGCCCTAAGTGGATGATATTTAATCTAAACAAAATAAGTCAAACTACTTCATGAGTAAAATTTGATATTGATAAAAGAAAATATTTCGTGCGTGCATCTAAATGTGTCAGCTTTCAACCTTTTTATTTAAGAAATTAAAGTTTACTAACCTGATTGAACAATTAAAGAAATATAATGATATAATTACCTCACCATTAGTGCATAATATTCATAAGATCTTAACACGACATATCTTTTTTGTTAAAATATTCCCTAAATATGATTTTCTAAAAATGTATTTACACAGTGAATTACTCCTCTGTATGACATTATGATCATGCTACAGCTACATTTCACTTAGATACACTAAAAAAAAATATTTAATAAACTTAGCTAAGAAACTTGTTTTATTGATTCAACGTATTTGCTGATTTACGAAGGTGAAGGCCGTGACCAACTATTCGTCGTACATCGCAACCACTACTCTTGCATGGTTCACTGCATATGAAATAATTAGGGTGTCCGGACATCTATTACAAATGTTTCTAAGAAACGGTCTAGTACTTGGGAAAAATGTGTTCAATACTTCTCATATGAGATTAAGTTCATAGGGTAATCTTAAACTTTCTAAAGTTTAGGGTAACTAGGACATCCACGAGACCGGAGTACATTGATCATGGCTGGCGTGATAGGATTAAAACCACCAACAAAAGTAAACTCCCCTTCAATTAATTAAAAAAGGGGCAATACAATTTAAATAAAACTATGTACAAAAAAAATTGTGTTATATGGCAGACTTAAGTCCTCTTCCTCTCGGGGTCCACTGGGCTTACAAGCCCCCTTGTGCCTCCGCTCGAACTTAACGAGGGAGTTGTGTTTATACTTCTTTTTTGTTTTGTTTTTAAATGTGTATTTATCGATAGTTTACTTCATTTTAAAAATATATTACATTATAAGACAACCCACATGTAAATAGATCATACTTAAAGGAATATTGATTTGCCGACATACAAAACAAAAGTGTTTCATATTTTATTAGAACCAAACAAATCAATTCTAATAAAAAGTGTAGAAATTATAAATAAGATATATCAGCAAAATGACCACAACATAAATATTTCCAATAATATCATTATTTAAATTAGAATAATTCTAAATGAATGCATTTTTTAGCCTAATGATTAACTGCCACATATTTTATTATTATTACAACGTTTTTCTTCACTTCTTGTTTGTCTGTCCGCGGAATTTGGCAATTTTATGTGTTCAATTCATTACTTATCTATCTATCTTTTCTGTACCTATCTGTCCATATATCAATCCATCCATCCCCCTACATACCCAACCACAAAAGACTTTGTTTTTGAACCTACGTATCTTGTACATGTATATATTTATAAGTTACATGTAAGTTCATTCCAAAGGCCAAAGTTCTCTGATGTCCAACCGGTTTGGTAACATCTGATGTGTCGACATCTCCCTTACACACACACACTGGTATTTTTTATTGTGTGCCCTTAAGTCGCAATGTGTGCTTGTCTGCAGATTGTTCAACTCTAACCATCTGTGTCGAACTGTCGACCAGGTGTGTTTTTAAAACATTATTTATCGCGACAAAATAGCAAACAGTGAACAATAAAAAATATGCAATCAAAGCTTTAATTAATAAATAATCCCCCCCCACCCCTCCATCACGTTGTCCCAGACATGCGCAGATTTATTTGTTATTTCTGTCGGTAAATTTTAAACCGTATATCCTTCAAAGGCGAACAAAATTAGTTTGATGATTTATCCCGGCCAGCCCAAGACATTTTGTCTGCAAGATATGAACTTTTAGAAATCACCAAGTTGCCTACTATGTACAGACATAGTGGCATCAATGAAAAGCAATTTACGTTCAGTGGTTTTTAAACTACTGCGATTCACGATCCACAAAGAAACATTTTCTTTATGACCAAATGTTTTTCTATTTAATTTACTTTTTGCACAGCTAACCAAATTCCGTCAAGGAGACTAGATTTTAAAAATAGACTGTATCTATTCGTCCAAATTATTGTGTGTCCAACTAATCATCTCTGTCTTATTTGCCAGTCGCTGTCTGTCAGTTGTATTTATATGATATTTAAAGGTTACTTAACTATGAAGAATTTGCGTAATTATTTTTATTGATCTATCTATCTATATTATTTTCCTTCATTAACTTTGGTAGGTCCATATTAATTTAAATTGAAGTTAGCAAAGTAATGTTTCGACAACAAAAATTATTACATTATAAAAAAATATTTTCTAAAAAAACAACGTTTTTCTTGCGTACTAAAAAGCAGAAAAGCTCACAAATATGGTATATAGGTTTGCTTGGACGTATTGGAGAGCGATGACGTCACACGTGTTCAGTAGAAGTAGAGTATTCTTTTTACAGCCACAATAATTGTATTTTGCGGAAAATACTCAAGAAACTCATCAAATCATAATGAAATAGTAAGAATATTGAATTGTCATCGGGTTGTGAGCTATATTGAAAGTATCAGAGCTATAGCTTATTCGAAAGTGGTATAAAATTGGATTACCAAATTCCCCGGAAAGAAAAACAAGAAGTGAAGTTGAGAAAAACGTTGTAAAAAAGAATATCTCCAGCGCTATGTCTTGATTCAGCAACGTGCAGTCTTTCAGCTATACTATACCTCACAAATATCGTAAGTTACCAGGACATTTCTATGCTAGGCGTTCATTATGAGTTAATGGCTTGCCATCGAGTTTCCATGTCGAAAATCTTTGATTCGCACCATGTGCCACAAACGATCTGAAACCCGTGATTCATCACGTACCTTTTGTAAAAGTAAATTCTTGTATTAAAATTCTTCTCCATGTCCAGCCACGACAACTAAAGCGTGAAGGAAGGTGGGCTGGCGTCTGGCCCGTAGCGTGCGGGGGGGGCAGGGGGCTGCGGCAAACATGCTCCTTGGTGTCCACTGGTATACGCGCCAACTATTGAATATGTCTCGGAGTTGCCGCAGCGCACCATCCCTTCCTGAACACGTTTATGTAGTCTGGTCATCTGATAACTCATGGCAGCAATTTTATCAACAGATTCGTTAAGGCGTTGTCCTTGCTCTCGCAGAATCTGCCGCAGTTCTTGCATTTGGGATTCCTGGTCCTCCAATAAAGTTGCTTGCCTGCCAGCAAAACTCAACCGATCTGTATGTGTGGTACTTTTAACATTCACCCTTAAAGATGACTGGAATAAATATTCGCTTCCTTCGATGTCTTTACAATTTAAAAAAAAAAAACATGTATTTTTAAGCTGCTAAATGAATCCCCTTTTACAATTACGTGAGAAAGTCGAATAGCACTGCTAATATATTTTGGACTTGTGCTAGCCACTGTATAATAAGGGAATATATTTAATAATAAATTAAATCATCTTTTATAAGCCTAAATTGTTATTATTTATTATTAAAATGTGTTCATTTTCATCTTCTCCTCCTAGCGCTCATGTTTCTCCTATTCGTATTACTCACGAAGTACAGAACTGTTGAATAAGAAATTCATCTAAGGTCAACTTAAACATGACGTCATAATACCGATATATTCTTGCAAAGATTGTATTTCAAAAATCACCAACATATTTACCAATTTCTCATCGGTTATTTTTATGCATATTTTTCAAAACAACAGATTTTAATTAGCTTTCACATTTCCATTACTTGTGAAAAAAAAGGGAATTTATTGACTATAAATTTATAGAAACGTATAGGTCCGGTTTTGAAGAATCGGATTAGAGATTAGAAAATAAGGTTGAAAATTTTGTCGTCGATGCTGATCTTTTTACATTAAAAACATGACCACTCCATAATCCAGAGCCGTTCTACTTGATAGCCAAACATGGCGACTGTTTTGGGCCCACCTCAACCTAATTGTCCCCTTCCACTAGAAATATCTTATAAACCTGATGATGTTGTGGCCCGAAAAGTTACATTTGTCCAAAACTTCCAAACATATAAAAACAAGGTAATCCTCAAGGGATGTTATTTGTCTATATAAGTTCAATTAAATTAAACACTGTATAATTTTTGAAAATCGGAAATAATATTGTTTTATTTTAAAAGATTTTGTAGTCGTATTCCTGCTTGAGATATTGCCAACTTAGTTTATTTTTTTTATTTCAAACTACGAATTAATTTATTTTAAGTCAATAGTTTTCAATATTATTTTAACTAATTTTTACCCATTTTAGATATGATAGAAGATATAGCTATTTTTTATATTTTTAGCATATTTTTTTCGATAGATGAACAAAATAACTCCTAAATTTTATAGTTAAATTATCTTCATACTGTACACGATAATTATTACTTTATTTATTAGTTCGTGTTGGTAGAGGTTGATGTAACAATAGCATTTGGTCTTCAAGCGATACCCAAGGCGATTCCAGATTTTTGTTTAACCTTTAATCTCTTACGACGCTAAATAAAATGCTATTTTTAGTCAAACTTGGACCAACATATGAAGTGTTTCACTGGGCGCATCTCGACTGGCCACCGGTCCTCGGTAATCCGCTACATGGGGGGAACACCCTGTGGGCCCAACAATAAAAATTAATTATCTCTCTGCTAAAAAAATTGCAGCTTTAGTCGCTCTGCTATCTTGTTAGTAATTAAAACGTCATCTTTAGTCGTGACCCTTGACCCTTGACTTTTCAAGAATGGAAAAATGTATTTATACAGATATTAGAATTGACTTTTTTAACGTTTAATATGTTGATGTGTATGCTTAACTTGGTGTAAATTCATCTCATTAAGTGAAAGGAATAGCCCCAATGAATCTTTACCCATTATTACTTTTTATTTATGATAAGTTTTTACCATTTACATGTTTTATAAGTTTATACCATTTACATGTAATGATCATTGAGGAGCCTGTACAGATGAAATGTTTTATCGCACGACCATCCGTCCCATAGAAGCAAAGATAGAAACTAACAAATATCAAATTAACATATAGCATTTATTGAGGTCATAATCTTTTTTTTTTTGAAAAACAGAGGGCTTAGCTATCTATTACCTGAGGGGAAGAGATCACAATTTGAAGTTGTTTTTTACATTGTATTTAATTACAGTGATTTATTTTGATTTCCTTTTTTTTCAAATAAAACAATACAGTGTGTAACAAAAATTCAATATAAATTATATGACACAATATTAGGTAGGATAAAAGATAGGAGTTTCAACACAAAATAAATACAAGTATTTACACATCAGTTTTCGTTTTCTGGCAGTTACTGGTCGTATATGTCTCTTTATTCAAGTCAGTTTGTGTGTGTACTCGTGTAGTTTATGAAATAAACACTTTATAAAATTAGACAGTTTTTCTTTGATTTTGATTAGGAAGTTAAAGATGTTTGTCGGCATTTATGATATGAATATCTTTCGTTGTATTGCAACGAAAGTCTCTTTAGTTCACCGCGTACGATTGTTCCTTCTGTCTCTTCCACAACCTGATCACCATCGTCCTTGGCCAGTTATCTCTTGCTCTTTGGCCACGAATGTCTCTTTGGCTCACCACGTATGAAGGCTCCTTCTGTCTCTTCCACAACCTGATTACCATCGTCCTTGGCCAGTGATCTAATTCGTTTTCGGTATGGAGGACTGGCTCTCAAGGGCCCACCTCGTCTGTAACCATCCTTCGGCTTTTTCAATAATTTTTCATGGGGAAGAATTTTTCTGAAACCATCCTTCAAATGTTTCAATAATTTTATTTTAGACTCAATTTCACTTTTCAGTGCAAATATCAAATTGATTGGATTATTTGCTCTTTTGAATTCAATTTTCATGTGCAATATTTCGTCTTCTCTCTCTTTCAACTCTTTTAAAATATTTTTCAGTTCAGTGACACGTTTTGATATGTCTTGAATTCTTTCAGAGTCTGTCATTTTAAATCTTAACTTTTTAAGAAATTCATAGGTCTCATCCAAGATTTTTGCTTACAAATTTTCCAATTTTTGCTTTTCTCTTCCTTTAGTCGCTGCAATGTAGTCATTTTGCGTGTACTTTTTAGTATGTTTAGCCAGAGATATTAATTTTTTAATTTGATTCTCTCGCGTAGATTTGTCGTTTGATTTATTATTAAATAGAACACATCTGTGGTCAGATTCACTCAGTAAATTTTGAATTTGACCTTCTTGTAGCCTGCACCAAGAATCAAAGTCCAGATTCAATTCATCCTTGTCAGACTCGAACATATCCCCATGAGTAAACAGACAAATCATACTGTTCTTGACCACATCAAAACCTAAAGTTGTTCTCATAAACTTCAGCATTTCAATTTCCTGCTTGCAGAACTTGCCACTATAATTCAGCACATATATCAAAGCAGAAAAACCATCATCACAGTGTTTAAAGCCTTCTCTCAGAAAGTTCTGAAATGTTTCTAAACTTTCATCACGTTTGACGTCAACTTCCGTTCCTGGAAGGTCAACAACGTTTATTTTGTAGTCGTGAAACTGGGTTGAACCGATCTGGACTGAAGACACAATGCTAGAGCTGCCTGCAGAAGTTGTGAAAACATTTTCACCGATTATAGTATTCCCACTTGCACTTTTACCATTTCCACAAGTTCCGATTAACAGAAAGTTCAATCTTCCTCTAATGAGCTCACCAGGTCTAAAATCATACGGTTTTTCTGAGAATATCGCATCAATTGAATGAGTTTTTTTTTCGAATTCAATTTTCTCTTCTTGCACTTCCATCTCATTTAAAATACTCTTCATCTTAGCTACATTTTTTAAACTGTTTAGATTTTCATGTTCTTGTCCTATCGCTGCAATGTAGTCATGTCTTGTATAAGTTTTAGTTTGTGTAGCTAAGAAAATCAATTTTTTCATAGCATTAAAATCAATTGACTTGTCCCTTGATGCGTTGCTAAATGTAACACATCTATGATTGCATTCTGCTAATAAATCTTTAAAAGGACTTTCTGTTTGCTTGGACTGAAATTCGTAGTCGTTAGATACCTGCATTTCTGATTCGAGCATATCTCTATGAGCGAAGGCACAAATCACATTGTTCTTGATCACATCTGAACCTAACGTTGTTCTCAATAAATTTAACATTTCCATTTCCTGATTTGTGAGTCTGTTAGTGGGACTCAGCAAAAAAATCAAAGCAGAAAAGCCATCATCACAGTAATCAAAACCTTCTTTCATCATGTTCTGAAATTTGTCTAAGCTTTCCTTACGTGTGACGGCATCGTCCATTACTACAAGTTCGACTACGTTTATTATGTGGTCTTCAAACTGTGTTGAGCCTTTTAGAACAGAAGACTCACCACTACATACTATCATCGATGTTTTGAAAATATTTTCACCGGTGATAGATATTCCATATTCTCTTTTACTATGTTTGCAGGTGGCAACAAATAAAAGATTCAATCGTTTTTCCTTCCACTGCAAGTCGTGCTAAAATGAAGGGGAAAAATGCATCAGAAAAAAACACAATATGTTTAATAAAAAAGTTTATAAAAGCCATTTGCTAGGATTTATCCTTTTTTTTGCTTAGGTATTTTATAAGAAAATCAAAAAACTCATTGTACAATAAGAAGTCTTTGTTTTATTTCTTATGAGTTTTATAATAAAATTTTCGATAATAATTTTCAGTGGTTTACTGTTAACAGTGTATGAAAGATAAAGATTCAAGTTAGTGATAAGAAATGATTATTCTTTGAAAAAATTGTTTTATAAATCATCATTCTATTAATGAGTTAGTGATCAGTAATTTTGAAGTTATATTTTTTTTGGTAAATAAATGCAATTCTGATGTTTAATTTTGTCAGAATAAATGGGTCTTTCTATTATGTCAAATTTTTGTTCTCAAGAAGAAATATTAAACACAAAAAAATCATTACACATATTTTGTAACAGTAACAGGCTTCTGTTAAATTATTTTGCTGTGTATCCGGTTCTATAAACGTCCAAGGTGAATGCAGACTGAATATGTGTATGTTTGGGTAAGTATGTGTTTGCTGTATAGAAAGACGCGTGTGTGTGTTTGTATGTGCGTGTTTATACCAATGGCGAAAAAAAGCGTTTGTGCCGCCTGGAGCAGACTCTAAAAATGCCTTCAAAGTCATTTACATTTCACATACATTGAATCGTAGGGGGAAATCTTATTTTTTACTTTTACTTGAAAAATTTGTCATTACTTTCACCAAAACTTCGTTCCCCAGTCTTGGCTAAGTGTTACTTTTAAAAAAAGAGTTATACTTTTATAGACTGTGTCTAACACACCATTTCTATAATAATCAATAAATATGAAATAAGATTTATGTGAAAGGAAAAATACAGAATAAAAATGAAATGACACTACATTACCTTAGAATAGTAAATTCCTGAAAATAATCAAGAAAAAGAAAGGAGGATTTGTTATTTATAAATTAGAACATGCAACATTGCATTTTAAGTTAATTGATTCAATAAAATCAAATAAGTAAATCAAAAAGTTTAATAAATGATGTTTTTTTTATAAAGCAGTGATTGTCAAACTTTTCTTCCTATCGCCCGCTTTTCATAAAGAATTAGCATATCGAAATCCAAAGAATTAAATTCATTTTTAAAATGCTTTAAAATATTTGGTCAAATCTAACTGGAAGGCCTTCAGATGCTGACAATATGTGCTTACATCTTCATCTTGATTTAATTACTTTAGTAGTTTGGGAAATTGGCTGAATCTCACTTGTCCCATATTAATTTTATACATAAAGACGTTCTGTTATAAAATTAGAAATATCACAAAAATGTACTCACCTGTAATAAAACTATCGGTAAATAAAGATTCTGCTGAAGGCCTTTCCTTAGGATCAACCTGAAACGTTTTTTCGAAGAATGCCTTGGAACAATCTGGAATTTGTGGTAAAATATTTGTAACTGGCGACCAATTTTCCTGACTTATATGGTACATGATCTGTTGATCTTCCAATTCATGAAAAGGAACTTGACCAGTCAACATATTAACAGCAACACATCCCACTGACCTGTACAATATTTGTATCATAAAATATTACAATAAATATATTTGCTTATGATTATCACTTTTTAATTGTCTATAAAAAATATATTTAGCTGTTAGGATGATGATTTTATATACACACTGATCAACGAAAAACTGAATTGTAAGGACAGCCACGTTAAAGAAAGATGTACGTATTTTATTTTTATCGGCACATTGTGTGCTAAACATGACGTCGTAGCTTGAAGATTTGGCATGTTTTTGCGGGGTGGAGCAGGGGGGGGGGGTGAAGAAGTATTGTAGTTGTGGCAAAAACACCTTTTCATTTTATCCGTCTTTTGGATAAATTTTGTTTAAATAAAAAGCGAATTCAAGCAAATGAGACAAAAAGTATTCTTACACTATAGTTATAGACATAATCGAAATTTCACACTAAATCTGTAAGTGTATTAGATTTCTTTACAAATTAAATGCACTAAATCTAAGTCGTAGAAATGTATGAGTGATACTTATTTCTTTTTATCGACACATTGTGTACCTCACATGACGTTGTAGCTTGAAGATTGGACCTGTTTTTGCGGGTTGAAAGTAGTATTATAGTTATGGCAAAAACATCTCTTCATTTTATAGCTAATTCGTTGAATAACTTCAAGGCAATATTTTTAATAGCGTTTTTCAAAAGTAATTCTCGATCATGATCCATCTTTGTGATAAATTTTGTTTACATAAAAAGCGACATAATCGAGATTTCACACAAAATTTGTTGGTTTATTCGATTTCTTTAGAAATTAAAAGCAATAAATCTAAGTCGTAGAAATGTTAGGTATGAGTAATACTTTCACAAACACGAAATTATGACATGGAAGTTCCGAAACTGTGCATAATACTTTATGGCTGAAAAAAATTACATAGTTTAAGTTGGTTGTTGTTTTAATGTACATACTTACATTCATATATATACATACACAAACATATACATCCATACATATACACACATACATACATACATACATACATACATACATACATACATACATACAAACACACATAGGGAAACACAGACAGACACATAAACACACTTAGTCAATAAAAACAGGTAAATTATAAACCGATAGATTGATAGATAGAAATTATATAGAAATGGACAGCAAGTTGTACATATTATCGGAGAAATGGATACCAACCATATATCCACTTTTTTTATTATATTTCTGATTCTTTATCATTTCTGGAGCCATGAAGCGAATTGTTCCAATTCCATTTGTATAAGTTTGAGTTATTTCCGCGAACACTTTAGCCAAACCAAAGTCAGCCAACTTGATGTTGTCTTCATCAAACACCAAGACATTGTCACCTAAATATATTATGAAATAATTATATTATTGTTTTCTGACTATCTCTTCTTTAACATATCTTTTTTTATTTTTAAATGTGTGTGAAAATTTGTGTTAAAATAATTTACATTTTATGTCTCGATGAAATATACCAATGCCATGAAGATATGCAACACCTTCAAGAAGTTGTTTTGAAAACAGTCTTGCCTTGATTTCATCTATTACTTCTTTATCGTGAATGAATTTACTTAATGAACCCTGAAAAATATAGATAAGATAGATAGATAGATAGATAGATAGATAGATAGATAGATAGATAGATAGATAGATAGATAGATAGATAGATAGATAGATAGATAGATAGATAGATAGATAGATAGATAGATAGATAGATAGATAGATAGATAGATAGATAGATAGATAGATAGATAGATAGATAGATAGATAGATAGATAGATAGATAGATAGATAGATAGATAGATAGATAGATAGATAGATAGATAGATAGATAGATAGATAGATAGATAGATAGATAGATAGATAGATAGATAGATAGATAGATAGATAGATAGATAGATAGATAGATAGATAGATAGATAGATAGATAGATAGATAGATAGATAGATAGATAGATAGATAGATAGATAGATAGATAGAATAGGCTTATGTAGGTATAGATAGGCAGACGGAGATGTTAATATATGAGCCGATAGATAGGACGCATCAATGGATGGGAATGCTATATTTTAGTCTAATGATATATAGAAAAAAATGCTTATGACATTGCACTTTATTACAACCTCATTCAGGGCACATTATAAAACATTGATATTACATGTAAGATATGAAAACTGTTATATATTTGGATTTAGAATGTATACATATATGAATGTTAGAGTAAATGACAGTTTATATTTACCAGCGGAGAATATTCTATGAAAATATGAAACTTAGATTCTGTTGAACAAACTCCATGAAACTTTATTATTCTTTCATGAGAAACTTGTTTCAGCGTGGCTATCTCTCTATTTAAAGTTTCCTGAAACAAATCATTTGTATGTGTTAGTATTGTAATAACTTACAAAGAGAATCGAAATCTTTCAAAAGTTTCACATATTTGACAAAATTCTAGGATACAGAGAGATGTTCTGAAGCCCAGAGAAAAATATAAATAAATATTGCTCAATATCATAGGGATACCCATTAACAGTTGTAATTACGTCAATTAGCATCAAAAGAAGTACAAATCTCAACTAAATACGTTCAAATTAAACCGGTAAAAATATGTCGACTGTTTAGCGTCATCTAGATGGGGCTCTTGCATTCTTTTTTGAGGAAGGCCCTTTTCAAAAATTATCATGGGGGGGGGGGGGGGTCATGTTGTTAGCGACGCCACTGTGTGTGAAAGTGTTTGTATGAGTTTCGCTTGTAAGAGTTTTTGTGACAAGAAATGTTGCTCAATGCACAGTATGCATTTCAAGAAAGTTTGCAAATATTGAACGATTTTATCCACGATTATGCCCATATTGTAAGAAGATTTATAGTATTAATACCGTAATATGCCTATTGTATACTACGATATGGTTTGGAGATGGCTCAATCAATGGTTATTGACGTACAATGTTATAAGTATTTTTAATATATATATATATATATTCATTAAACTACAGTCGATATGCGTGAGTGCTGGTGAGTGTCTATAAATAAAAATAATTTAACGGTAGTGAGCAACATGCAAGTCATAGTTGTAGTATATTTATTTTTTAATCTTCAATAAACTATTATATATGTTAAGCATTCTTTTTACGTTTACCTCCTGACTTTTACGTCTATAAACCTCACATATCTTTATTTCTTTTACAGCAAGTTCTATAACTCCTTCTGTTGTTGTCATAGTTACATGATACACATCGCCAAACTTGCCACTGCCTACAAATTTTCCTTTTCTCCAGTTGGTGGGATCTTTTTCACCATCTATAAAGAACATAAAGACGAAATTTAAAATTATTTTTGAAGGGAGGTTATCATTCATTATGCAACGCAAAATAATCCGCAAACGGCACTAAATATAACTGTTAATATAGTACTGTGTAGCTGAGATTACAGTTTTAATATACATCAAAAGATTGCATTGCTATCTTACATCAGTCTTTTAATCCTGCACATTACATATACATTAGAAAATATATGTAAATCATAAACTTATTTGTATTATTTAACAAATACAGGTTGTTCATGATATCATCGCATTTCCAAATCTAAACGCGTAGAACACAATTATATAAATATATACCTGTATATCAGGAACGAAATACAAGTGTTGTCGGTCCTACTTACATTTATTGCTAATACTTTTTATGGTACTGTGTAGTTAAATATAGTTAACATAAACACATAAATGACTAAAAGTTAATATATATATATATATATATATACAGAGAGAGAGAGAGAAATATATATTTTGTATATATATATATATATATATATATATATATATATATATATATATATATATATATATTAGGGCTGTACCGGAATTCGGCTCCGGCTCCTGCCGAAATCCGGCCATTTTACACAAATCCGGCTCCGGCCAAATTTTCGAATTTTCAGCCGGATTTCTGTCTTACTTTACTGTTTATCTTGTTCTCCAATTATCACCCAGTGAACACAAAACACATGTATGTAGCAGTTCTATTCTATGTTATAAAGTTGTTTAATTTGTTTTTCAATGAGAGAGTTAATAACTTTTTTTTTGTTTGACTAAAAATATTTTTTTGAAGCAATCAAAATTGTATTTGTTTTTGCGTTAATGCCGCCAGTTTGCCAAAATCCGCCATATTGTTGGTTTCTGTTCGGTTAAGTGACAAACCGGTTAACCATGAACATCCCTAGTTTAGTGTTCAATCGGTGATAATAGGAGAAAAGATAAATAAGTTGCATTCTGTTGATTTTTTCAAACTATCTACAAACTTTAAATCATCATTCATTTTCATCATACAAAAACAATTTAAAACATAGAGGTAAGTAAATTAAACTGTGATTTTTAAAAAAAATTCAATTTTTCATGAGGTTTATCATATGATTGACAAAATTGATTGAATGTTCTTCCGGTAATGTGGTATACCGGTCTCTTTAGCAGCCTTAAGAGGGTACGGAATGAAGGAATCGAAAAAAAAAATTCAAAATCGATTTTTTTTTTATTTCATATTCACGTGCTATTACCAATTTAGTCATTAAGATTACAGATGAAACTACACATTTTATATCATTGTGTGCGGTCCGATGACCTCTTTACGAATGACACAGTTTCATAAGCTAAATATAGCCTCAGCTTTTGGAATCCCACGTTACAAACAGTGTTGTTTAACCTCATTCTAATAGATCCAATTATTTCATTGGACGGTACACAAATATTCCCGCAAAACAGCGCGCGAGGGTTACCCATACCCAGAATTCAATGCAAAAATTTACATTTTAGTCAACTCTTTTGCTTACCGATTGCGAACCAGTTATCGAATCATTTCTAATGGCAATTGATTTTTATTTTCTTATTGTAATTTTATACAGCAATATCTGCTGACATTGGTTGACCCACGATTTAAACAGAGATTCTTCATGGAACAACAACTGACATCAGCCAAGGCAGGCGTCCTGCTAGCATTCAGCAGTGTCACACAGAGTGCTGTGGGTGATATTCAAGTTGATCAGAATGAGAATGAGACATCTGAAGAAATGCCAGCTAAGCAACCACGTCTGGATACGCCTGGTAGCGGCAAATCAATTCTTTGGGACTGCATTGACGAAATTGTACATACATCAGCAAGTGCAACTAACAGTGAACAGCAGGAACCAAGAGGTATAGACATCGAATTTCCCAAGTATCTGGCTGAACCAGTGATTAATCGGCAGGAGGATCCATTGCATTGGTGGAGACAGAATATGGAGGTTTCCCTAGTCTTGCTGCAGTTGCTCGCAGGTACATGGGTGCACCACCAACAAGCGTTCCATCCGAGCACTTGTTCAGTGTAGCTGGAGGAGTTCTGAACAAGCATCGTAGCTTACTGTTGCCAGAGAATGCTGCTCGTCTTATTTTTTTTATCAAATAGTAGAATGACAGTTGACACTTGACACACAATCGATTTGGAGTATTTTAATTTTTAGTTTTTAGTACTACTTTTTTTGTTATTTACAGGAAAATGGAAATCAAATCAAATTTCATTTGAATGATTGATTTACAGTTTTAATTACTATTTCGCCACTGTTGCCACTTACCCAGCAGCTGATTACTATCAGTGATTACTGAGATTAGCCAAATTCTACAAACTATCGTTACTATCCTATTTATTCTAATAATCTTCCATATTATTTCTAATAAATTAAATAATAATAGCCCATCCACCATTTCTTGGCACAAAAATAGCATGTTTTAGGTTTTGAATAGAATTGTATTTACCTGAGAGGCTGAGACATCCAATAATCCCCCATCCCAAACTTGGGGAGGGGGGGGGTTCCAATCTGTTCTGATATGTTTACAGCTTAACAATAAAGTGACAACCGGCTCCGGCCGGATTTGATTTTTAGAGCATTTTCGAAAAAAAATGCTCTATTGTCCCCGTTTTGTCTGTCTGTCTGTCATCACCCTAGATCTCAACAACCATAAGTCCTAGACCCATGATGTATATATCATTTTGTAGGTCTTAGCCTGCCGAGAAATGACTTTTTTCCATTTCGCGATCTGACCTCTGAGGGCCGTAAAAGGGGGCTTAGTACCGTTTTTTACTATATAAGCTATATTAATAAAGGAGCGCCCATTCTCAGCAACTATAAGTCCTAGACCCATGATGTATATATCATTTTGTAGGTCTTGGCCTGCCATGTGTACATCAAAAGTTCATTTCGCGACAGGACCTCTGAGGGCCGGGCTTCAGGGCTCCTAAGGGGCTTATATATTATATATACACCTTGTACGTTCAATAACCCATTCATTTGGTGCGAAATACTGCAGCACGTAGTTTCACCAAGATTTATTAAGAAACTCATCAAATGAAATAGTAAGCTTGTGTTCTGAGTTTAATTGAAAGTATCAGAGCTATGCAACAATTGACGGAGTTTTCGGACGATTAAATGACTATAATTTCGAATGTTTTCAATTATGAGTCCTATTTCACTAACCACAAACCACTTGTAGTTAGATTTAAGAGAAAATAATTTTGTTTTCAAATATAAAAAAACGTCTTTTTAATATCTTTTTTCAGATATATGCATTACACAATTGAATTTATAAACA
Source organism: Bulinus truncatus (assembly GCA_021962125.1). Classification (NCBI taxonomy): domain Eukaryota; kingdom Metazoa; phylum Mollusca; class Gastropoda; family Planorbidae; genus Bulinus; species Bulinus truncatus. The sequence continues at coordinate 13,888,262 of JAGDYQ010000004.1, read as the reverse complement.
TTTACAAAATTTACAAATATTTACTGAAAGATAGCATACGTACTGATACATAATACGAAAATGCTCTAACACGTCCTGTGTCCAAAATGGAACAGGCTTAATTGCTTGTTTCAACAATATATATATATATATATATATATATATATATATATATATATTTACTCATGTATCCTTTGTAGAGAAAAAATATAAAACTTACCACCGAAAAACGTCTTCTCCGCCATTGTAAACTAGTTTATACGTTTATACTTTCCCTAGTCATCGATCTGTTTCTATTTTTAGAGTCAGATAAAATACATATCATGTGTAAATATATTTTGCATGAAATAAGAATTTCATCGTTTTGTTTCATATAATGACAAAAAAATTGATATTACTTTATAACTATCAATATTCGGTATCACATAATGACACTTTAATGACAAAAAGAATGATATTACTTTATTAATATCGGTATTCGGTATCATAAAATAACAAAAAAACTGATATTCCTTTATATTAATATCAATAATATGTACAGTTAAATGACACAAGAAAACTTCTTCCCGTATCAACCGATATTTTTAGCCCTATGCTCCAAAATCAACACTGGATATGAAAATTAAAATAAGTTTTTATTGACGAACTAATACGGGTTATTCCCGATATGATACAAGTAAAATCTTGACGAGTTGAACACATTATAGGAGAGTAGTTACTACCAGCACATAAAAAAAAATAACTCCTCAATCGGAGAGTTGATTCAATTAATTATGGCCCCTTTATTTTACAATGACTACTATTTTTTTAGAAAATTAAAATAACCGTCATTGTCTTAGTATGGTAAAGAGCTTAAATTGTGGTCGGGGGAAAAAACAATCTAACACCTATTAGGCTCAGTGTATATTCGTGGATGGATGGGGTTGGTAGGTAGGGAGGGGTGTAGGTAGATAGAGGTTGGTTGGTAGGTAGGGATGTAGGTAGGTAATGCTGTAGGTAGGTAGGGATGTAGGTATGTAGGTAGGTAATGATGTAGGCAGGTATGGATGTAGGTATGTAGGTAGGTAAGGATGTAGGTAGGGATGTAGGTAGGTAGGGATGTAGGTAGGTAAGGATGTAGGTAGGGATGTATGTAGGTAGGGATGTAGGTAGGGATGTAGGTAGGTAGGGATGTAGGTAGTTAGGGATGTAGGTAGGAATGTAGGTAGCTAAGGATGCAGGGATGTAGGTAGGGATGTAGGCAGTTAGGTAGGGATGTAGGTAAGGATGCAGGGATGTAGGTAGGTAGGTAGGGATGTAGGTAGGTAAGGATGCAGGGATGAAGTAGTTAGGGATGTAGGTAGGTAAGGATGCAGGGATGTAGGTAGGTAGGGATGTAGGTGGGTAAGGATGTAGGGAGGGATTTAGGTAGGTAAGGATGCAGGGATGTAGGTAGGGATGTAGGTAGGTAGGTAGGGATTTAGGTAGGTAAGGATGCAGGGATGTAGGTAGTTAGGTATGTAGATAGGGATGTTGGTAGGTAAGGGCTTAGGGATGTAGGTAGGTAAGGATGTAGGTAGGGATGTAGGTAAGGATGTAGGTAGGTAGGGATGTAGGTAGATAGGGATGTTGATAGGTAGGGATGTAGGTAGGTAGGGATGTAGGTAGGTAGGGATGTAGGTAGGTAGGGATGTAGGTAGGTAGGGATGTAGGTATGTAAGGATGTAGGTAGGGATGTATGTAGGTAGGGATGTAGGTAGGGATGTAGGTAGGTAGGGATGTAGGTAGGTAAGGATGTAGGTAGGTAAGGATGTAGGTAGGGATGTAGGTAGCTAAGGATGCAGGGATGTAGGTAGGGATGTAGGTAGTTAGGTAGGGATGTAGGTAAAGGATGCAGGGATGTAGGTAGGTAGGTAGGGATGTAGGTAGGTAAGGATGCAGGGATGTAGGTAGTTAGGGATGTAGGTAGGTAAGGATGCAGGGGTGTAGGTAGGTAAGGATATAGGTAAGGATGTAGGTAGGTAAGGATGCAGGGGTGTAGGTAGGTAAGGATATAGGTAAGGATGTAGGTAGGTAAGGATGCAGGGATGTAGGTAGGTAGGTAGGGATGTAGGTAGTTAGGTAGGGATGTAGGTAAGGATGCAGGGATGTAGGTAGGTAGGTAGGGATGTAGGTAGGTAAGGATGCAGGGATGTAGGTAGTTAGGGATGTAGGTAGGTAAGGATGCAGGGATGTAGGTAGGTAAGGATATAGGTAGGGATGTAGGTAGGTAAGGATGCAGGGATGTAGGTAGGGATGTAGGTAGTTAGGTAGGGATGTAGGTAAGGATGCAGGGATGTAGGTAGGTAGGTAGGGATTTAGGTAGGTAAGGATGCAGGGATGTAGGTAGTTAGGTATGTAGATAGGGATGTTGGTAGGTAAGGGCTTAGGGATGTAGGTAGGTAAGGATGTAGGTAGGGATGTAGGTAGGTAAGGATGTAGGGATGTAGGTAGGTAGGGATCTAGGTAGGTAGGGATGTATTAGGGATGTAGGTAGGTAGGGATGTAGGTAGATAGGGATGTTGATAGGTTGTAGGCAGGCAGGTAGGGATGTAGGTAGGTAGGTAGGGATTTAGTTAGGTAGGTAGGGTTGTAGGCAGGCAGGTAGGGATGTTGGTAGGGATTTAGATAAGTAGGTAGAGTTGTAGGCAGGCAGGTAGGGATGTAGGTAGTTAGGCAGGGATGTAGGCAGGCAGATAGATAAAGTAAAAAAATACTGCTTTAATTCAGTTATGTACTTTACATCTATACTAAAAAATATCCATATTCCAGATACATTTTGTTTATGCACATATACATTGTTCCTGTTTCACATAAACATACATAATCTTGCAGAAGCAAGAAGTAGCACGTTTAATAATACCTTAGTGCCTATAATTTGGTTTATGGTCGGAAAAAAAACTTTATTGAAGTATAACTAACAGAGTGCCGTTTCATGTCATCTATAGCAGCGGTCCGTGGGCCAAGTCATTCCGAGCCGCCAAAGAAACATTGTGGGACGGATGGCCGAGTGGTGTAGATACTCGACTGTCGACCTGAGAGTCCTCGGTGAGGCCCATGGAATTTTTCCAGATGAAATTTGGTGCAAAGTCGTCCCACAAGTCCACCCAGCTTTAAATGGGTACCTGACTTTAAGTTGGGGAAGTAAAGGCGGCTGGGCGTTGTGCTAACCACACAATCCCTTCATATGCCGAGGTTATAGAAACAGATGAATTCTTCACTTCATCTGCCCCGAAGGCCCGTTAGGGCTAAGAAGGGAACTTTACTTTTTTAAAGAAACTTTAAATTAATTCCATTTTATGTAATGTAGTATATTTATCTCGGGATTTTGAGACTTTCCATGAATTTTTTCCTGGTCCGTGTGAAAAGGGCCGGCCTTACGAATAGCGGGGCCCAATTTAACGGATATTTGTGAGGCCCCTCTTCTAATTTTTTTTTTACAATAGCTATAACTATTAATATAAATGTAAGTTGTGGGGCTCAATTAGAAGCAATCGGTCAAATCGGCTGAAGGCCGGAACCGCTTGTGAAAGTTTTGTTAAAGTCCTTCAAGTCCACCTAGCTTTAAATGGGTGCCTGACTTAAGTTGGTGAAGTTAAGTCGATTGGGCGCTATGCTAATCACATAATTAATTTTTTTATGTCATGTTTACAGCAGTAGATGAATTCTACACTTAATCTGCCCGATGGCCATCTAGCACTGATGAAACTTTTTTTACTTTTTTTTTAAGTGAATAGTAACTGTTATAGAATTTTATTCATAAAAATAACAAAATATTAAATTAAAACCGAAGTTGGCGGTTACTAAAAATCATGTAAGAGTCTATATTAAACAGACCCATATTCTCTTTCGTTTTTTATGGACGTGCATGATAATGTTTAAACAATACACGGTATCATTATATTACTATATTTATACATTTACAATTATCTATGATAAAAACTTTGAACGAAATAATTTGTTATGGCTGTTTATAGTGAGACATTGGTGCAACGATTATTGATGTAACACAGTCTATAGAATTAATTTTAAGTTACTGTTTTGATGCATCTATTATTGATATATTCATTTTAATTGGTGTTATATTCTTATCCTACATTGTATTCTATTTATATAATAAAATAAGAAACTCTTATATATTTTTCATCATTTATTTTTAATTAACGTAAGAATAAAAATAATTAGTCTCTTTCTCTATCCCTCTTTCTCTATTCCTCTTTCTCTTTTCGCTTTCGCCTGTATTAGTCTGTGCCATTTAACCAAACACCTAAATCTAGCAATCAGCACTGGGCTCCATCAATGATCGAATGTGTCACATTGTAACCGAGTAAATGAAGTCTCCTGGTGTTTGGAGTTATACATGACTGCGTACAGATCTTATTCAAAAATCTGGAAAGCATGAAGCAATTTTCCTCTCTCTAGTTCTGACCGCTTGATCACGTCAATAGTAAATTTACCACGGTAATTGTAGACTCAGTTATGGAAAGAATGGTAAAGAAAAGTACTTACAATAATAAAACATGTCCAGATAGCTGGTTAAAAAGGAAAATCAAGAGATGAAGATAAAGTTGCTCAACCTTGCAGGGGATTTACGTTGATGGAGAAGTTGGGGGGGAAGGGGGGTGTTTATGATGTAGATCAAAACCACCACCCAACAAGCGATGGACTTCACTTAAGTCTATTTGTTACATTGTTACACCGATGGACTTTACTTAAGTCTATTTGTTACATTGTTACACCGATGGACTTCACTTAAGTCTATTTGTTACATTGTTACACCGATGGACTTTACTTAAGTCTATTTGTTACATTGTTACACCGATGGACTTCACTTAAGTCTATCTGTTACATTGTTACACCGATGGACTTCACTTAAGTCTATTTGTTACATTGTTACATCGATGGACTTCACTTAAGTCTATTTGTTAAATTGCTACACTGGTCTCATTCGTTTTAACAAAATCAATAAAGAAATATAATTTTCTTTTTATTATCTTCAGTCGTTTTACTATTTTACACTCATTGTCAGCAATAAGAAAATTACTTCATGACATTACAATTATATTTTCTCTTAATATTATAGTATAGCCACTGTCTTTTAGACAGGTACAACCTTGAATATAAAACATAATGCATTCTCCACCACATAATAAGTAACATTAATCAATACCTATTGATGTTGAAAGAAATAGCATTCAAAAACCCTATTTATTTTTTAGAACACCTTTCCTTAATTTTTGAAACTTCGATAATAATTTATTTTTCTTCTTTTGAACGAAACTTACAGAATGAACAGACTCTGTGTTGTCTTTTACTGAACTAGAGTCTGCACTGCCGTCTTGCATGTCGAAGTCAATCAGTTTTATTTTAGATTGTATTTCTAAAACCAACGCTAACACAAGAGACCTGACATTCTTATTAGAAGACGGTGTATCAGCCAAACATTGGTCTAATTCTCCTTCTAAAGTCTGCAGTCTTATTAACTTTTCTTTAGCACCGCAGTTTGATTTCGATTCCAGTCTTCGCAATTTCTCACGTATTTCCGAAAGTCTATTCTCGATGTTATTTTTAATTTCAATATTTAAAGTTTTCTGCTCAAAAATGTCCCTTTCTCCTTTGCTCGTTTCAAAATCATCTCTTGAAAATGTTTTCGGTAGTTGATCTCTCAAGACAAAAAGTTTTTCCACCTGGAATCGCCGCTTCTTCTCATCTTGAGTTTTGTTGTTAAATAGCAAGCACCTGTAATGGCATTCCTCGAACAGTTTTTTAATTTCACCGTCTTGTTCCTTACACCAGTCGTCAAAACTTACAGGCGAGTCTTGACCTCGCTGGTCATCATCAAACGCGTCCCCGTGAGTAAAGACACAGATACCGCTGTCCGCTATGATGTGCTCACCTAGCAAACCTTTAAGCAACTTTATCGTCAAAATTTCTTGTTCAGTGAAGCGTGATCCGTACTTCAAAACTATCAGTAGTGCCGTGAAATTGTAATCACAGATCTGTAGCGCCTTTTTGAAAGACTCTGTCGCGGATTTCACAATGTCGTCATTTGAACTGTTAGTGTCAATCCCTGGTCCGTCGATCACACCAATTCTGATCCCATTAACCTTCCTGGATTTGTAAACCCAGCTTGATTCAATGAAAGTTTTGCCGCGGGTTGTTTCGAAACATGACTCTCGAAGAATTGAGTTCCCTGTAGCGCTCTTACCGATACCACTACATCCGATTAGAAGGAAATCATCGCCCTTAAAAAGTAATGCATATATATTTATAAATGTTATATATAGACTACATATTTATATAAACATATTCGTTCATATAATAAGCGATATAGGCGATCACCTTGGGACTCACACAAGGACGCTCACTATTTACTTTTGCCAGAATAAGTAGATACTTCTCTTGTATAAATTGTTGTTCTCAAGAAGAATTATTAAACACAAAAAAATCATATCATTTATTCTGTAACAGTAACAGGCTTCAATTAAATTATTTTGCTGTGCATCAGGACCTATAGATGTCCTGGTGAATGCAGACTGCTTGATTAATTCACAAAATATCAAGTTGAATATGCGTATGTTTGGGTGTAAAAAAAATGGCTCCCCACCTTTTTTTTCCAGATAATAATTTCTTAATTGTCATTTAGTTTAGATACATCCAATTATTGGCAAAATCTGCAATTTTAGGATTTTTTTGTTATTTCATATGACAAACTTGGTATTACTTTCATCAAAGCTTCATTACCCAGTCTTGACTAAGTGTTACATTTAAATAAGGAGTTATAGATTTATGTCTGTGTCCAACACACCATTTCTATAATAATCAATAAATATGAAATAAATAATATGTGAAAGGAAAATACAGAATAAAATAAATTAACACTGCATTACCTTAGAATAGTAAATTCCTGAAAATAATCAATGAAAAGAAAGGATTTTATTAATTATAAATTATAACATGCAACATCGCATTTAAATTTAATTGATGCAGTAGGTTCAAGTACCTAATTTTAAAAAAAAAATAATTTAATGATTTTTTTTTTATAAAGCAGAGATTCTCAAACGTTTCTTCCTATCGCCTGCTTTTTATAAACAATAGCATATCAAAATCCAAGAATTGAATTCATTTCTAAAATGGTTCCAAATATTTCATCAAATCTATATGGAGGTCTTAAGATGCTGACAATGTATGCTTTCATTTTCATCTTGATTTAATTCCTTTAGTAAATTTGGAAATTGACTGAATCTCACTTGTCCCATATTAATTTTATACTCAAAGACGTTCTGTTATAAAATTAGAAATAACATCACAAAAATGTACTTACCTTTAATAAAACAATCGGTTAGTAAAGATTCTGCTGAAGGTCTTTGCTTTGGATCAACCTCAAACGTTTTTTCGAAGAATGCCTTGGAGCAATCTGGAAGTTGTGGTAAAATATTTGTAACTGGCGACCGATTTTCATGACCTACACAGAACATGACCTGTTGTTCTTCCAATTCATGAAAAGGAACTTGACCAGTCAACATATTAACAGCAACACATCCCACTGACCTGTACAATTTTGTATCATGAAATATTAGAAAAAATATATTTGCTGTTAGAATGATGATTTTATATACACTCTGATAAACAAAAAACTGAAGTAAGTGTAAGGATAGCCACGTTAAAAAAAGATTAACGTATTTCATACTTTTGATTTGCGATTGTATTTACGAATATGATTCGCATGCTGTACACAATAAAAATGAAACATGAAATTTTACGTTTTTTTATTACTTTTTATCGACACATTGTGTACCTCACATGACGTTGTAGCTTGAAGATTGGACCTGTTTTTGCGGGTTGAAAGTAGTATTATAGTTATGGCAAAAACATCTCTTCATTTTATAGCTAATTCGTTGAATAACTTCAAGGCAATATTTTTAATAGCGTTTTTCAAAAGTAATTCTCGATCATGATCCATCTTTGTGATAAATTTTGTTTACATAAAAAGCGACATAATCGAGATTTCACACAAAATTTGTTGGTTTATTCGATTTCTTTAGAAATTAAAAGCAATAAATCTAAGTCGTAGAAATGTTAGGTATGAGTGATACTTTCACAAACATTAAATTATGACATGGAAGTTCCGAATCTGTGCATAATGCTTTATGGCTAGAAAAATTACATAGTTTAAGGTTGTTTTTTAGGTTGTTGTTTTAACGCACATACTTACATTCATATATATACATACACAAACATATACATCCATACATATACACACATACATGCATACATACAAACACACATCCGGAAACACAGACAGACATATAAACACACTTGGTCAATAAAAACAGGTAAATTATAAATGAATAGACTGATAGATAGAAATTATATAGAAATGGACATCAAGTTGTTCCTATTATCGGAGAAATGGATACCAACCATATATCCACTTGTTTATTATATCTCTGATTCTTTATCATTTCTGGCGCCATGAAGCGAATTGTTCCAATTCCATTTGTATAAGTTTGAGTTATTTCCGCGAACACTTTAGCCAAACCAAAGTCAGCCAACTTGATGTTGTCTTCATCAAACACCAAGACATTGTCACCTAAATATATTATGAAATAATTATATTATTGTTTTCTGACTATCTCTTCTTTAACATATCTTTTTTTATTTTTAAATGTGTGTGAAAATTTGTGTTAAAATAATTTACATTTTATGTCTCGATGAAATATACCAATGCCATGAAGATATGCAACACCTTCAAGAAGTTGTTTTGAAAACAGTCTTGCCTTGATTTCATCTATTACTTCTTTATCGTAAATGAATTTACTTAATGAACCCTGAAAAAAAATATAGAGACATAAATATAGATAGGAATATGTTGGTATAGATATGCTTAGGTAGGTTCAGTATGCAGACTGATAGAAAGACAGCTAGAGTCTAATATGTAAGCCGATAGATAGGACGTATCAATGGATGGGAATGTTATATTTTAGTCTAATGATATATAGAAAAAAATGGGTATAAGAGTATGTGCTAATAACATTGCACTTTATTACAACCTCATTCAGGGCACATTATAAAACATTGATATTACATGTAAGATATGAAAACAGTTATATATTTGGATTTAGAATGTATAGATATATGAATGTTAGGATAAAAGGACAGTTTATATTTACCAGCGGAGAATATTCTATGAAGATGTGAAACTTTGATTCTGTTGAACAAAATCCATGATACTTGATTATTCTTTCATGAGAAACATGTTTCAGCGTTGCTATCTCTCTACTTAAAGTTTCCTGAACAAATCATGTGTATTTGTTAGTAATGTAATAACTTACAAAGAGAATCGAAATCTACCAATAGTTTCACATATTTGACAAAATACTAGGACACAGAGAGATGTTCTGAAGCCCGGAGAAAAATATAAATAAATAATGCTCAATATCATAGGGATACCCATTAACAGTTGTAATTACGTCAATTAACGTAAAAAAAAAACTACAAATCTAAATACGTTCAAATTAAAACGGTAAAAAGATTTCGATTTCTTTTTTGAGGAAGGCCCTTTTCAAAATGTATCATGGGGGGAGGGAGGGGAGGCATGTAAAAAAAATGTATCATGGCGGGGGGTCATGTTCTTAGCGACGCCACTGTCTGTGACATTGTTTGTATGAGTTTCGTTTGTAAGAGTTTTTTTATAAGAAATTTTGCTCAATGCACAGTATGCATTTCAAGAAAGTTTATAAATATTGAACGACTTTTATCTAAGAAAATATTATACCCATATTATTATAAGAAGACTTACAGCATTACCACCGATACATGCCTATTGTATACAACGATATGGTTTGGAGATATATTTTTAATATATATATATATATATATATATATATATATATATATATATATATATATATATATTAGGTTGATGCAAAAATGAAGTTTTGAATTTTTCATGGGGCACCATCTAAAAATGTTCCAACAGTCAAATTTTTATTGATTTTGACATATGTTGAATGGTTGCTACCACATTGTGAATTTTACAAATTATTTTACCCCTTGTTGGTAATAACGTGACTGCCTGACAGACTATGCCCAAAACATATTATTAATTTTGTGAAATGATGAAGATATAATGACATTCTCATTTAATTTTAATCTTTACTATTAATTATTCTTTGTTAATTTTTTTTGGCTAATTTCTTTGGCCACGTTCACACAAAATCAATATTATAATATCACTCAGTTAAATTTTTTGTATATATCTCTTAAAATCGTTTCAACTAATTTAATGAAGATGTACAGTAGTTGAGCAAGTGGAGTAAAGCCTGTAACCAGGAAACAGACTGAAGTTGGTCAGCTGTCATCCAAACTGTCTGCTACTAAGCTGCCATCAAAAAAAGAAGTTCTTTCACTGTTTTTTTACTACAAACAAAATGAGAAGAAAACTGTGAGAGATGCATGTCATGTTTGGGTAAAAGCTCACATTCCTAACAGGTTGAAAAAAACATATTGTCGACAAGGTTGAAGGCATGTTCCGTGAATGGGAGAAACTGTGAAAAAAACAAAGAAAACAAAGCAAAAAGGTCAGAGGGATTACAACAAAAAGAAAAGGACTGGAAAGCCGGTTTAGAAGATTTATTTGATGTAGCACATGCAGATGCGATGGGATTAATAAGCATTGAAGAAGTTAAAGAATTTCTTAAAGCACAACGTCAAAAATGACGCCCAGGTAAAATGAGTTCTGTAGATACTGTATTGTTAAAAAAGGTGTCTGTCACAAAATCGACTTGAAGTCATGTAGAAACGTCGAAAACGAGAAGAAGAAAGCAGAACAGATCGTGATGAAAAAGCTGATCTAATCTTCATCATCATCTTCTTCTGAGGCTGAACAAGAAACAGAATAGGAAGATGATAAACCTTTTACATCAGCTCACTGCAGCAACACTTCAAAAGTAAGGACAACACTTGTAAAGAAAACTAGAGTAAATTTGTTTGATAGAAAAATATCAATGAGTCTTGATGTAGCTAAAATCAGTAACCGTGCAACTGCAGTAGTTCTGACACCAATGTTTCAGCGTCTAGGACATGATCCACAGAACTATAATATCAGTTATTTTTCCATCCGCCGCCAACGAATGAAACACAGACAGTCAACAGCTCTATGCCTAAAAAGTGCTTTCAAACCTCGTGTTTCCTTAACTATCCCTTGGGATAGCAAACTATTAGGCGATATTGTAAGAAATTTGTTCATTAGAACAATCTGTGGATAGACTTCCTGTACTGGTGTCTGGGGAAGGAATTGATCAGCTGCTTGCGGTTCCTAAATTGCCAGCAGGAGCAGGTGAAGCTGCAACTTCTGCAGTTTTTGAATGTGCTGTCTCGTGGAGACTTTGTCAAAGTATCAAATCAATGAAATTTGACACCACGGCAGTGAACGCTGGAAAATTCAATGGAGCATGTGTCCTACTGGAGCGAAAGACGCAGAAGGAAATGTTGTGGCTGGCTGTCGTCATCATACGCTTGAAATTATGTTGGAAGCAGTTGTGAAGCATTCATTTGGTCCTTCTACAAGTCCAGACATAGCAATCTTTAAGCGGTTTAAAGAACAGTGGCCACTCATTGATAAATCAACATTTCAGACTGTTTTAACAGATTAGTCTAGTACATCAGTCGTTGTTGACATTGCTGAGGAATTATCGAATTTGCACAAAAACAGCTCACAACTTTTCAACCTCGTGACGATTACCGAGAGCTACTAGACTTAGTGATTATTTATCTTGGTGGAATTCCAGCAAAAGGTATCTCATTTAAACAACCTGATGGACTTCATCGTACTAGGTGGATGGCTAAAGCCATGTATGCCATCAAAATATCGCTTTTTTGGGCACAATTTCTACTCACAGCAAAAGAAGAACGGGGTCTCAGAAACATATGCATTTTGCCACAAGAATTTACACAAGAGCCTGGTTTACAGCACCATCAGTCATTTCAGCTCCTCGAAATGATCTCTGGCTTATCAAAAGCCTACAAAGGTTAGGGTTAGGGTTAACATTAGTTGGACTAATTAATTTAATGTGCCAAGTGAATAGTGAAATTGTTAATATTATAAAACTTATTGTATCATTTATGTATTTGCTTGCAGCTATCCTGATTCACAGATGTCAGCGGTGGCTTTGAAAAACGTTTTCTAAGACAACTCTGGCATTTATCAGAAGAACTTGTTGCATTGGCTTTTTTTGATGATGAAGTACTACTTGACATAAAAGAGAAAATGGTGAGATGTTTGAAAACAATTGGTTTACCTTGCTCGTTGAAAAAAGCAACAATTGATCAATCTCTGATAAAATTCAAAGAACTTGATGATTTTATTTCAAATAACACCTATCTTTTTTTTTTGCCATTTTCGGACTGTCATCTGAATTTTTTAGCTGTGATCCAAACAGTTGGGAGACCAATGAAACCCTCAAAAAAGCAAAAGCTAACTATCCTATCTCAGAGTTGTGAATGACATAGCAGAACGTGGAGTAGCTCTTATGTAAGAGTACAATAAACTTCACACAAACAATGAAGAACAGAAACTGTACCTGCTGATGGTTGTGAAACAGTATAGACAGAATTGCCCAGACAGGAACAAGTCAACATTGGTGTAGATGAACCAATATTTTAATTATTAATTTAATTGTTTGTATACTTTTTATTAAACAAGTAAAATAACTTTATATTTGTTTAACTGGTAATGAATATGCTGATTTTTTCATTTTTATTATTTGTTAAAACTAAACATGTCGGTAGCACCGTCTTAATGTTGTCCAAAAAATTTTAAATTTGTACTGAATTTTTTTCTCATATATTAGAAAATTTTTTTGGTGGTGCCCAAAGATAAATTCAAAATTTAATTTTATACCATATTGTTTATATGAGTACACGTGAAATTCATTAAAATACAGTCGATAAGTTTGAGTGCTAAGTGAGTGTCTATAAATTTAACACAAATTATAACGGTCTTGAGCAACTTGCATGTCATAGTTGTATAATATTTATTCTTTAATCTTCAATAAAATATTTTAAATGTTAAGCAGTCTTTTTACGTTTACCTCCTGATTTTGACGTCTATAAACCTCACATATCTTTATTTCAATTACAGCAAGTTCTATAACTCCTTCTGCTGTTGTCATAGTTACATGATACACATCGCCAAACTTGCCCCTGCCTAAAATGCTTCCTCTCATCCAGTTGGTTGGATTTTTTTTACCATCTACAAAGAAACATAAGGACGAGATTAAAAATTATTTTTTATTGGGGGGGGGGGTATTTTCACTCATTATGCAACGCAAAAAAAGCCGCAAAACTGCACTAACTATAAATGGTAATATAGAACTGTGTAGCTGAGATTAGAGTTTTAATACACATCAAAAGATTGCATTGCTATCTTACATCAGTCTTATAATCCTGCACGATACATATGCATTAGAAAATATACGTAAATCATAAACTAATTTGTATTATTTAACAAATACAGGTTGTTCCTGATATCATCGCATTTAGAACACAATTATATAACTATATACATATATATCTGGAACGAAATACAAGTATTGTCGGTCATACTTACATTTTTTTATTGATAAAACTTTTTATGGTAATTGAATATAGTTAACAAACACATAAATGACTAAAAGTTAAAATATATTAAACATTCATACGAATATATAAGTTGTTTTTTTTTTTTGCGCTTTTTATATAGCATTAAAAAATCAATATTTTTTTCTGTAAGAGTTAAGACCGCCAACATTCACGTCTTGTCCCTAATATATATACAAAGAGAGCGAGAGAGAGAGACAGAGAATTAAATATATGTATATATATATATATACATACATATATATATATATATATATATATATATATATATATATATATATATTACTGCATTTTTTACAGAGAAAAATATAAACTTACCACCGAAGAACGTCTTCTCCGCCATTGTAAACTAGTTTATAACATTATACTTTTCTTAGTCATCTATCTGTTTCTATTTTTAGAGTCAGATCAAATACATACTGATATTATGTGTAAATATATTTTGCATGAAATAAGAATTTTATCATATGTATCACTTAATGACAAAAAAAACTCATATTACTTTTTTACTATCAATATTCGGTATCACTTAATGACAAAAAAATGATATTACTTGATCACTATCAATATTCGGTATCACATAATAACAAAAAAAAACATCAATCGTTATCTATAATCGGTACAGTTAAATGACACAAGAAAACTTCTTCCACTATCAACCGATATTTTTAGCCCTATGCTCCAATCCAAAAAACAATACTGGATTTACCTATAAGCACAGGGTTATGAAAATTATAATATGTTTTAATAAACTAACTAATCCGGGTTAATCCCGATATGATACAAGTAAAATCTAGACGAGTTGAACACATTATAGGAGAGTAGTTACTACCAGCACATACTTTACATCTATACTAAAAAATATCAATAATACATTTAGTTTATGCACATATACATTGTTCCTGCTTCACATTAGCATTCTTACAGAAGCACAACGTAGCACGTTTAATATTACCTTATCGCCTATAAATCTTGAAGTGTTGAACACATTCTAGGATAAGAGTTAATACCAGCACATGAAAAAAAAAATAACTCCCCAATCGGAGCCTCTGAGTGGATTCAATTATTTATGGCTACAACGACTACTATTTTTTTAGAAAATTAAAATTACCGTCATTGGTAAAGAGATTAAATTCTGGTAAGGGAGAAAATAAACAATATAACGCTTATTAGGTACAGTTTAACCATAATACATTTAGTTTATGTACATATACATTGTTCCCTTTTCAGATAAACATACATAATCTTACAGAAGTAAGAAATAACACGTTGAATAATACATTATCGCCTATATTATGGTTTACGATCTGAAAAAAAAAGTTTGATTAAAACTTCATGTCATCTATAGTATAAAATCTAATGTATAATCATAGTACTGTATAGTTATGTACTTTCTGTAAGAAATTTGTTAAAACGTCCATTGAAAAGAAAGTAGTTTTATTTTTTTTAAAAAGCACTGAAAAATAAAACATTAACTCATTATATCTTCATACTTTATCATTACCAAAACTAAAAGCTTGGGTGTCCATCTAAATTTATAGATTATTTATATTATTAGATACATACATTACTTACCAACTAATGTAAAGATATCTTTAGTTCACTATAATGTAATCACTGACGAAGCAAAAAGTGTTACGACAATAAACGAAATACCTGTTTCCTGACGCCTGCTTACCTGATTGTAACAGCTGTGCTACGCTTTGTTTACACAACAGTCATCTGTTAGTAGTTTGAAAGTATTCTTTTTCGAATAAACTTTGCTAGTATATATGTGCAGTGGACACTAGGATATGACTAAAATATAAGCTTATCTCCCCATATCATATTTGGTGGAGCTTTGTATCACAAATAAAGAAAATATGGGTAATTTTCGTTTTGCATAAAAAACAGTTCACCCTCCGATCGACACGAATATTTTATAACATACACATTTTCAAATATTTGAATAAAGGTTTCACCATAACAAATAAAAGCGATATAAGAATAATATTGATAATTGTTACAACATTACAGTGTACATTTCTATTGTGCATTAGTAGAAGAAATTTAATGTTCCATTTTTCAATGGACTTGCAAGTGGAAGTAAATATTGTATCCCTTTAATTGCACGCTCTGCACATGTATTAGAACGCTTCGTTGGTATAGAAGTTAAATCTATGGACCATAATGTTTTTAATGACTTCAAAGTGTTTGTATGCTGTTTACAAGCTTATGATAAAATATCAAAGTCAGTAGTATTGAAACACTGGGCAGTGAATGAGATGTCAGCCCACATACCACCGATGAAATCACATTATGCCCTAGCTGTTTGGAAGTGATTGAAAATTTAATTTTGGTAAGCTTCCTCTTATTTTGAAAATCCTGTAGCATTACGTTAAAGCCATGTCATCTCGCCAGCACTCTTGTTCTGATTTCTTTATTGGTGCTCCAGCATTATCAAATGATGTTTTGAGTTGTTCATACTTTTCTGTTATTGTTGAAATAAACAAATAGCTGATGTTTGGTGAAGTTGTTGATATTCTAAAATGATCACTCATGACATGTTTCAATATTGTATCTAGAATGTGGTGATTTCATCCAATGTATACAGCTTTTTCTAACCCAACACCTTGAAAGTGTTTCTGTAACAGTGTGACTGCAACCATTCTTCTTCAAGTATTTGAGATGTAGAGCCAAACAAAGAAAGAAGAAGACAGTTATTTTTTTCATTTAATATTGTCTCCCCTTTTGCCTTTGTCCGGAAGAACAGCGAGTCTGAACTCCCTTTTTTCATTTTTTATAACAATAACCTCATATGCTTTATTTTGTATGGTCTTTCCATCAAACTGTAAACACCAGTGTTCTTTTTTAAAGTTTCCTTTAGATTACTTTGTATTTTTTCTCCTTCTTTCATTAGACCCTTGTAAATGGCGCTTTGAGTTGGAGTATATATGCCAACTCACATTCCCGACTTTTTTGGACCTTCCTTGTACTCAATTTTGCTGCAGTCACTAAACACACTGAAGAAGAAGTTTTTTTTGTCAATGGCACACGTTAGAGCCAAGACACGCCTGTCTCCTTCAGGATTTAAACAGTCCCCTTTATACTAACTTATAGATAATATGTATTTTCAAGCTGCTAAATGAATCCCCTTTTACAATTACGTGAGAAAGTCGTATAGCACTGCCAGTATATTTTGGACTTATGCTAGCCACTGTAAATAAGGGAATATATTTAAAAATAAATTACATAATCTTTCATAAACCTAAATTGTTATTATTTATTATTAGAATGTGTTCATTTTCATCTTCTCCTCGTAGCGCTCATGTTTCTCCTGTTCGTATTACTCACCAAGTACAGAACAGTTGAATAAGAAATAGGGGCCTACATCTACGGTCAACTTAAACATGACGTCATAATGCCGATATATTCTTTCACAGATTTTATTTCATTAATCACCAACATATTGATCAATTTCTCATCGATTATTTTTATGCATATCTTTCAAAACAACCGATTCTAATTTGACTCCATATTTCGATTTCTTGTAAAAAAAAAAAGGAATTTATTGACTATAAATTTATAGAAAATTGAAGGTTCGGTTACGAAGAATTGGAAGAGAGATTAGAAAATCCGGTTGAAAATATGTCGCAATTAAAAACATGATCAGTCCATAATACAGAGCCGTTCTACTTGATAGCCAAACATGGCGACTGTCTTGGGCCCACCTTAACCTAATTGCCCCCTTATACTAGAAATATCTCGTCAACCTGATGCCATTGTGGCCCCAAAAGTTATATTTGTCCAAAACTTCCAAACATATAAAAACAAGGGCATCCTCAAGGGATGGTATTTGTCTATATAAGTTCCGTCCCCTCATTTAATTAAAAAGGCCAATTAAAATTTAAATAAACTAAACACTGTATAATTTTTGAAATAATATTGTTTTATTTTAAAAGATTGTGTAGTCGTATTCTTGCTTGAGATATTGCCAACTTAGTTTATTTTTTATTTCAAACTACGAATTAATTTATTTTAAGTCAATATTTTTCAATATTATTTTTTTAACTAATTTTGTCCCATTTTAGATATGATAGAAGATATAGCTATTTTTTTATATTTTTAGCATATTTTTTTCGATAGATGAACAAAATAACTCCTAGATTTTATAGTTAAAATTTCTACATATTGTAACCCCCTCAAAAAACCGGACTAGATAATATTTTTATCACTTTATTTATTAGTTCGTGTTGGTAGAGGTTGACGTACCCATAGCATTTGGTCTTCAAGCGATACCGCAGGCGATTTCAGATTTTTGTTTAACCTTTAACCTCTTACGACTCTAAATAAAGTGCTATTTTTAGTCCAACTTGGACCAACATATGAAGTACTCCCTGGGCGCATCTCGACTGGCCACCGGTCCTCGGTAATCCGCTACATGGGGGGAATACCATGTGGGCTGAACAATAAAAATTTATTATCTCTCTGCCTAAAAAAATGCAGCTTTAGTCGCTCTGCTATCTTGTTAGTCATTAAAACGTCACCTTTAGTCGTGACCTTTGCCCCTTGACTTTTCAAGAATGGAAAAATGTATCTATACAGATATTAGAATTGGCTTTTTACATTTAATATGCCGATGTGTATGTTTAACTTGGTGTAAATTCATCTCATTGTGTGAAAGGAATAGCCCCTGTTACGATCGAACCCCCCCACCACAGTGCCCCATATTATGTTCCCCCCATCGCCACCCCTGTGGTCAGCGTAGCACAGTTTAAAGAGGACGAAATCAAAGCCCTATTGTCAGGCTTTGATGTCCGTAACGCCCCGCCCCCTATTCTCCCGAAATCAAAGCACCACTGGACTCTGGTCAAACCTCCGAGTCAGGCTTTGATGTGCGTAACGCATCGCTCCGATCTCCTCCCGAAGATCAAAGCCCTACTGTCCGAAACACCCCTCCCCCCTATTCCCCACCCACCAGATCGGGGACCAGAAGTTTTGAAGTTAGTTTTTAAGTGAGTGTTTTGTATGGGTGTGAGATTGGAGTTTAGACAGAGATGTAGTTTTATAGATAGAATATGGTATTAGAGTTTGTATGAGATAGTCGTGCAGTCACGAGTAGTTTAAATAAAGTTCATTTAGTTTATATTTCAAATCAATAAGCGTTGACTTATCTGTTGATATACCTGTGTGTTTCACTGTGTGTTTATTATCTACAAAAGAGCCCGTAACAGCCCCAATGAATCTTTATCCATTATTACTTTCTTTTTGGCCAGATAAGTTTATACCATTTACAGGTTTTATAAGTTTATACCACTGACATGTTTTATAAGTTTATACCACTTACATGTTTTATAGGTTTATACCATTTACATGTTTTATAAGTTTATACCATTTACAGGTTTTATAAGTTTATACCACTTACATGTTTTATAAGTTTATACCATTTACATGTTTTATAGGTTTATACCATTTACATGTTTTATAAGTTTATACCATTTACATGTTTTATAAGTTTATACCATTTACATGTTTTATAAGTTTATACCATTTACATGTTTTATAAGTTTATACCATTTACATGTTTTGTAAGTTTATACCATTTACATGTTTTATAAGTTTATACCATTTACATGTTTTTTAAGTTTATACCATTTACATGTTTTATAAGTTTATACCATTTACATGTTTTATAAGTTTTTACCATTTACATGTTTTATAAGTTTATACCATTTACATGTTTTATAAGTTTATACCACTTACATGTTTTATAAGTTTATACCATTTACATGTTTTATAAGTTCATACCATTTACATGTTTTATAAGTAATGATCAATGAGGACCCTGTAAAGATGAAATGTTTTATCGCGCGATAATCCGTCCCCCTAGAAGCAATGATAGAAACAAACATAAATATCAAAGTAACATATAGCATTTATTGAGGTGATAATCTTTTAAACAACAGAGGGCTTAGCTAACTACTACTTGAGGGCAGTCCCGTAGCCAGGAATATTGGATTGGGGGGGGGGGGGTGTCGAAGAAATGATCGGGGCGGATGTAGACAACTTTGACGGGATGGGGGGGGGGGCAAAACATTGACCCCTGGGGGGGGGGGGCAAAACTGTTTTCATTGTTGAAAATTGGTCTTAGAACAAAAAATATTTCGATAATTTAATGATGTATTACCTAAACTTGCGATAACGGGAGGGGGGGCATGGGCCCCAGGCCCCTCCCCCTAAATCCGCCCCTGGTGGGGTAGAAGAAATGTTCGGGGAGGGTGCAAAAATGGAGGCGCGAAGAAATTTTTTGCAGTTCCATATCTGGAATGGTGCATTTTAGTACCGATTGTTTAGCTATTAATTATAAATATATAATTTTTAACTACGTTTCAATAATGCATGGCATGTTGCAGTTTTGTTAAAAATAATTTAAATAGTAAAGAGTTTTAATGATAAAAATTTATTGAGGCTGAGCAATTTCTGATTCCTGTTATAAATATATTGACCAATAGTTCTGCTACACAATAGTTACATAATAAATACCTGATTTATATTATTATACTGTTTGTTTAACGTACAACCCGGGAAGAACGACAAAGATGCATGAATAAAGCTTAGCTTATAAAATATTGAAAACAAAGAACAGATCTATCAACAAAAACAGTCGCAATTATTCAATTTAAAATAAAATTAATTCTGCTAAAAAGTAAATTTGCAAATTAAATAACATCACTCAGAAATCATGGAGTTCGTACTTTAATATTTTATTATACATATGTATAAAAAAATGAAGTCAGAAGCCAATGTTATTTTATTAACTTATTTAAGTTGCTAGTTGTCCTCAGAAGATATCAATATATAAAACTATTACAAGGTTGCGAACAGGCCCATCGACAGAAATTTCGGGCCCCTGGGCTGATATTAATATTTTAAAAAGTTGATTGGCCAGCTCAGTCCGGGTCCCTAAATCTCGCCGGGCCCCTGGGCATTGGCCCCCCCTGCCCCCCCCCCCACTCGTCGGCACTTGTTGCTAACTTAAATTATTATACGTTTCTAATTTGCAAACTTCGTGGTTTAGCCAGCCCCGTAGCCAAAGGGGGCATTTGGGGGCCGTGCCCCCCCCCCCGCTAGGTGTGGAGTGCCCCCCCCACTTAAAAAAGAAGAAAAAGAGGAAAAAATAAAGAAAAAGTAAAGGTTCCCCCTTGCTGAGTATTGGTGCCTCCCTGTTTACTTTGACCTGGCTACGGGCCTGGGTTTAGCACAGAATTTACCTAAAAATGCTTCAGCATTCAGATTGTATGTTAAATCTTTTTCAAATGCAAGCAGGAAAAGATTGCTTAGACGCTTTTGTAACATTGATCTGCGATATGGGTGCGCATTCGTGTGAGGGTTGAGAAACTGCTCTCACACACGGCTGTTGAAGCACCAAATGCCAATGCTGCCCAAAATACCCAGAAGTGAACTTCAATAAGATTCAATCTTTTATGCCCAAAAATTAGATAAGCTATATATGTAAGTATATATAAATAGCCTGAATGATTGCCAAAATATAAACTTTTAAGTTTTTATTATTATTGATTTATTAAACAAAATGATTGATGTTTTATAGCCGTTATTATTAAATTTTTGTCAAAAAACTCAAATCATGCACGGGGGGGGGGGGGCTTAGCCCCCCCCCTATCCCCCCTCTGGCTACGGGCCTGCTTGAGGGGAAGAGATCACAAAATAATAACGTTTCATACTATAGAACTGTGTTTCTCAAACTTTCGAAATCTGTGCACCCCCTTTTTAAATTTTGTTATTACTGAGTACCCCTATTAACAAAAAATACATTAAAAAAACTTGCAGTTATTGCTTTTACGTTCATGGATTCCCCTCATATCATTGTTTTAGCCCGATGAAGCGCGTACCTCCACCAACCTTTTGGGGAAATGTGTACGACACTTTGAGAAACACTGCTATAAAATAAAGACGGCCTTCGATGAGAGCCCTCTTCCGATTATTTTTTATTTCGGAAAAAATATTTTTTTTAAAAGTCGCACTATCGTCAATTTATAAAGACTTATTAAACATAAGTAGGTTGTTAATCGAACAACTGATTGATATGGAACAGTAGTAAATTCATCACCATTTTTGTTTAGACTTCAGAGAAACAAAACACATTGCAGATCATCTCCATAGTGACCTGTGTAAATGGTGCCAGAAAGGAAAAATAATTCCCACTGAATCATACATTATATAGTCTCCGCAATATCGTACTTTGTTAAAAAAAAAATAACGTTTCATTAAAAAGACCATCGACATAAATCCATTTTTAAGAGGAATGTATCGTCTTGGTTTACTCTATATTTGTAAATGTCCATACCGACCAATTAAGTATTGGGCTCAAAATATCGAAGTATCTTTCTCGTAATATTACGGTGACAGCAAATTAAAAGGGAAAAATGAAGTAAGGGCAATAAAAAAGGGTAAATATTAACCAATGGTGAGCTTTTGAAAAATAGATTTATTATAACTACTAAATTCTTTCATGAAATAAATTGAGTTTAAAGGATAACTTTGAAATATACTTATTAAAGTCAGAACGTTATAAATTATGTAGATTATATAATATACTTTTACAAAAATTCTGGATCAATATTTTCGAAAAATACTCATTATGCAACCCATCTAAACATTAAATTCAACCCAGACCATAAAGTATAGACATAAAGTATAGACATTCAATCAATCATACACGTGAGTAGATAGTGACTTTAATATAGTGTTATGGTTTATTTTTAAATTGCGATACTGCGGAGATATAGAATTCATTAGAAAGTTATTTTTTTTCTTTTTTGGTACCACTCTAAATCAGCACTAGATACATAAGTAGACACTATCAAAACTTTCACTTGAAATTGTATTGTCTACCCCGTGAGTTGAATTTGTGAGTCTTGGTGAGTCTTCCATCGGCGTGGTTGAGGTCATAGGTTCTAACCCCATTGTGTAGCCCCGATACATATCAATCTCCTCTATGGTGACTCCTGTCATTGCAGCACAGCCTACAGTGACGACCTGAGTGGGCACTACAAAGATGCCCATAATGTAATCACATGTTTTATATAGAATAATAAATATATTTCATTCTACGCTTGGCCATTTATCTACCTTGACTCCTTTTATGCATATCAGTTCTTACATTATTAGTTCTCAGGCAATTAATGTGCTCATACTGTAGAGCAAAATAATTCATGGTTTTTTTTTTTTTGGTTTTTTTTAGAGCATTTTCGAAAAAAAATGCTCTATTGTCCCCGTTTTGTCTGTCTGTCTGTCTGTCTGTCTGTCTGTCATCACCCTAGATCTCAATAACCATAAGTCCTAGACCCATGATGTATATATCATTTTGTAGGTCTTGGCCTGCCAAGAAATAGCTTTTTTCCATTTCGCGATCTGACCACTCAGGGCCGTAAAAGGGGCCTTAGTACCGTTTTTTACTATATAAGCTATATTAATAAAGGAACGCTATATCTCAGCAACTATAAGTCCTAGACCCATGATGTATATATCATTTTGTAGGTCTTGGCCTGCCAAGAAATAGCTTTTTTCCATTTCGCGATCTGACCTCTCAGGGCCGTAAAAGGGGGCTTATAAAGTACCGTTTTTTACTATATAAGCTATATTAATAATGGACCGCCCTATATCTCAGCAACCATAAGTCCTAGACCCATGATGTATATATCATTGTGTAGGTCTTGGCCTTCCAAGTGTACATCAAAAGTCCATTTCGCGATTTGACCTCTCAGGGCCAAAATATAAGAGAGTGTTATGTACCGTTCTGCTTATATTTTAAATATAAATAATAAAAGCTAATCAAAGGGGCGTAATCATTATTTATTTTTGTAACAGTTATTCAACATGACTTACTTGTCCTTTTAATATCTTTTTTCAGATATATGCATTACACAATTGAATTTATAAACATTTCCAAAATTTACAAATATTTACTGAAAGATAACAAACGTACTGCAAATGCGCTAACACGTCCTGTGTCCAGAATGGAACAGGCTTAATTGCTTGTTTTTGCATTGTATTTAATTACAGTAATTTATTTTGATTTCCTTTTTTTTAAATAAAACAATACAGTATGTAAAAAAATTCAATATAATTATGTGATACAATTTTCCGATAAAATATAGGAGTTTCAACACATAATAAATACAAGTATTTACACATCAGTTTTCGTTTTCTAGCAGTTACTGGTCGTGTGTGTCTCTTTATTCAAGTCAAATTTTGTGTGTGCTCGTGTTGTAGTAGGAATAAATACTTCATAAAATTTGACAGTTTTTCTTTAATCTTGAGAAGGAACTTTTAGATGATCGTCGGGGTTTAGTATTTCTCTTGCGGTTTGGCAACGAAAGTCTCTTTGGTTCACCTCGTACGAAGATTCCTTCTGTCTCTTCCACATCTTGATCACTATCGTCCCTGGCCAGTGGTTTACGTTGTTTTCTAATTGGAGCACTTGCTCTATTTGGCTCACCTCGTCTGAAAGGACCCCTGTTCTGTTCCAAAAGTTTTATTTTTGACTCAATTTCACTTTTCAGTGATAATATCAAATTGATTGGATTATTTGCTCTTTTGAATTCAATGTTCATGTGTAAGATTTTGTCTTCTCTCTCTTTCAGCTCTTTTAAAATATTTTTCAGTTCAGTGACACGTTTTGATGTGTCTTTAATTCTTTCAGAGTCTGTCATTTTAAATCTTAACTTTTTAAGAAATTCTTGGGTGTCATCCAAGATTTCAGCTGATAAATTTTCCTGTTTTTGCTTTTCTCTTCCTTTAGTCTTTGCAATGTAGTCATCTTTTGTATAAGTTTTAGTTTGTGTAGCTAAGAAAATCAATCTTTTCATAGCATTTAAATCAACTGACTTGTTCCTTGATGCGTTGCTAAATGTAACACATCTATGATTGCATTCTGCTGATAAATCTTGAATAGGACTTTCTGTTTGCTTGGACTGAAATGCGTAGTCGTTATTTAGCTGCATTTGTGATTCTAGCATATCTCTATAAGCGAAAAGACAAATCAAATTGTTCTTGATCACGTCAGAACCTAACGTTGTTCTCAATAAATTTAACATTTCAATTACCTGCTTGGTGAGTCTGTTAGTGTAACTCAGCACAAATATCAAAGCAGAAAAACCATCATCACAGTATTGAAAACCTTCTTTTATAATGTTCTGAAACTTTTCTAAACTTTCATTACATGTGACATTCACGTCAATATATGGTAGTTCGACCACGTTTATTATGTAGTCTTCAAACTGTGTTGAGCCTTTAAGAACTGAAAACTCACTACTAGATCTTCCCTTCGATGTTTTGAAAATATTTTCACAGGTATACTTAACTCCATATTTTCTTGTACTATATTCGCAAGTGGCAACAAACAAAAGATTCAATCGCTTTTCCTTCCATTGCAAGTCGTGCTAAAATGAAAGGGAAAAAAAGCATTAGAAAAAACACAATATGTACAATAAAAAGTTTATGAAAGCCATTTGCTGGGATTTATTAGAAGTTTTTGTTTTATTTCTTATCAGTTTCAAAACTAAATTTTCGATAATAAATTCTCAGTGATTTACATCTAACAGAGTTTGAAAGATATTTTCAATTTAGTGATAAGAATAGGTTTATTCTTTGAAAAAAATTCTTTTATAAATCATCATTCTACTAATGAGTTAGTGTGAAGTAATTTTAAAATTAAACAACAGAATGACATTTTTTTCTACCGAAAAAAATGTCATTCTGTTGTTTAATTTTGTCAGAATAAATGAGTCTTTCTATTTTATA
>JAGDYQ010000004.1:13826437-13862322 GCA_021962125.1 Bulinus truncatus | reverse complement strand
TTAGCCCTTGAGTATATGTACTTGGAGGAGTTTAATAAAGCGCCACATGTTTCAGGAAACGCCATTCGTCTTGATCCAAGACATATTATCAAGCCTGGTACTGGGGTCGTTACTAAATTATTACACGTGTTAAAGATTTATTTTTAAAAGATTTACCTAATTATCAGAAATGAAGCAAATTCTGTTTTGCTTTGTTATTAGTTTAGGCTTGTATTGGTATATTTCTTCACTATAGTATTAGTTACTTTTATCATTAGTTTATTTTGTTACCATCTATAAACTTTCCTAAAACTTAAATTTTATATTCAAAGAATCTATGACTAATTGTTTCATATGATAAGAACTTTTTACATACATAGCCGTCTATCAAACAGAAGCAAACCTGAGTCTTGCTGAAGGTGGTTTTGTTAAATTAGGCTTATTCAACATTTATGTAATGCTATATTTAATTCTCAAACCTTAGTTTTTTTAAAAATCATACCTCTTATCTCTAAAGGAACCATAAATTTATTATTTCAAACAAAAACATATGCCTATGTTTTAGATTTAAATAAATACATATATGAAAGATTTTTTTTTTTTCGTCAACTTCTCCAGGTATGGTGTTGGTATGATTTACTACAAGCAAGAAAATTTTAGCCTGGCAGAAGTGCACTACAGGAAAGCACTGTCCATAAACCCTCAAAGCTCAATACTGATGTGTCATGTCGGCGTTGTAAGTGACTTACTACCTACTAGCTAACTGCTCATTAGAAACCCATTTTTGGGTTGTTTTTTTCCTCTAGGTATACTGTATTTATTTAGATAAGCAAAAATAGTTCAGATTCCTCTATGAAGACCATCTGGGTTTTGTATGTTAGAATAGGGGACCTGGTGAGTTTCTTTCCCCCCCCCCCCCCCCCCCCCCCCCCCCCCCCCCCCCCCCCCCCCCCCCCCCCCCCCCCCCCCCCCCCCCCCCCCCCCCCCCCCCCCCCCCCCCCCCCCCCCCCCCCCCCCCCCCCCCCCCCCCCCCCCCTCTACCCACCCCCCCCGGCCAGGGTTTTAAACCAGTCTGACCAGTGATGAGATAGTGACTAGAGAGCAGTGACGCAGTTGGTGAATGGGCATTTTGTAGACCCTTGCAGTCGTTTAAGATTGTGTTGTTGCTAGGATCTCTAGTCAGTGGATATCTATTTATATATATACGTGTATACACACAATGTATAATGTTGGTAATATTATTCTAATGGACTATAATGGTCTATTTAACTTGTGTGCTATGGTGTTATTATCATCATTTAACCTGTCCCTCAATGTTTTGAATGTTGACAAATTCAGGAAGTATGATATATTGAAGTCACTATAAGATCCTGTACACAACAGGGGGGGTAATTTGAAGTGGAATTTCCTGTGTCAGTAGCCCCAGCTATCATATGGGATTTTATGATTAATACATCCATCGTTACTTTCCCCAACAAATATCAGGTATCCTTTTCATGCTGGGAGGTTTAAAAGAACATCGATCGGACATGATAAAAGTCCCAGCACTCGCCAGAGTTTGAACATGGGACTTTCAAGTTGGCACTCTGCAACATTACCATCTCACACCCCCCCCCCCCCCCATTTTAAAAATTACTGTAGAAAAATTAAGTTCTTTAGCTATATGTAATCTGCTGAAGTGATGAGTCTACTAAATATCCATGATTTCATTCACTAGTATCAGAATTCACCTGATCGGTTTGGTTTAAGACTAGTATAAGCTCTACCCAAGACATTACTTACTCGACAGAGATTCAGATCTGAATTGCAATTTATTAAACATTGATTGATTGAAGATTTTTGGGTGAAAGCTGTGAAATACTACATTGATCTGGATGAAATCCTTAATGCTATTTAACTTACTCTGTGTGCATGACATTTGTTAGATGAGGCAGAACGTCAAGTTAGCCACTTACTATTCCAAAGTTAGCCTTGACTTAATGCCTTGAACTCCTTGTGGAGCAATGGGCCTCTGCAACCACTCTCCAGCACACTCTGTTTTGGGGGGGGGGGGGCCTTTTTCAATTCTCCCCATGTCTGTTTGCAGATTTTCATTTCCTGTTCATTTCCATTTTTGTGATGTCTTCTGTAGGCTTACTTAGCGAGTGGCCGATCCATCTCCATTTTCTCCTGGACACTTGTAGGTCTATGGGATCTTGGTGTGCCAGCTGCCAGAGTTAACCTTGGCTCAAAGAAATGGTTCAAATCTACATCTTTACTCAATTGACAATATTTCTTTTTTAGTTTTCTTCTTGTTGTAGCCAGACAGACCGAATCGTTGTTGTAGCCAGACAGACCGAATCATTTGTCATAATATTTAGAAATGTATCTTATCAATTTTAACAAATTTGATGTTGAATCTTTTTTTGTTATAGAAAAAAATATATGCTTCTTCATTGTTTGGTAATACCAAATATTTAATTTAAAAAAAATGTCCTAACTAATGATATTTCATTAATTAAGTGTCTTTTATTTTCACATTTTATCAATTAAGTGTCTTTTATTTTCACATTTCAGGCTCAACATGCACAACAAAAGACAGATCTAGCGTTGAATACTTTGAATATTGCCATCAAAATAGATCCTAAAAACCCCATCTGTATGTTTCATAGGGCTTCAATTCTTTTTGCCAGTGATAGGCACAAGGTATTTTTTTTTTTTAACCACTCAATTATTAACCTGACTAGCTCTATTTCACTTGATACCATTGCTCAGTCTTAATTCATTGATATTAATTGCTTTATATCTCCCCAATTAACTTGATATCAACAGTTAATTAAAATGATTGTTGTCTTCCATTTTTTTTTATTGTGTGTTAATTTTAATCTATTTCTGTTTTAAGCTGGTTGGTTATACGCTTGATACAATCAATAACTTTGTCTGTTATATATCAATTTTATAAAAAAAATGTTGCTGTTGTCTATTTTTTAAATCTTGACCATCCTTATATTAATGACAGGAAGCCTTGGAAGAGCTTGAAACATTGAAGCAAATTATTCCAAGAGAATCTCTGGTGTATTTCTTGATGGGCAAGGTTTGTATATATATTTCATCCTCATTGTTGCTACTTGACCATTGCCCCTCGATGTGGCAGAATGCTGCCCCCTACTTTAACACCCCCCATGCTGCTTTTTTTTATTGTTCTACCGCTCGCACAATTCTAGTTTTAACTTGCTACCATCAAAAATGACTAAGTCTGACACAATATCTTTGAAGATGGATGGAGCACTGAGCCATCGATTGGAAAAAATATCCCCCAAATGCTATTTAAACATCAGTTTTGAAATTAGTGATTATTTTTCTTCCATAAATGACTAGAAAAGATTTTTTAAATTTTTTAATTAAAATTTTTTAACACACATTCTATTTTTTACGTGCTCACCTCCCTTTATTTAAGACTAGGGAAGTAAAAAAGGGCTTCAGAGGCAAATGGTTAATGTGTATGAGCTGTAGAACTAGCGTTATTACTAGGATCTTTTTTACACAAATCGATTTTCTTTATTGTGTTTGTGTGTTGTTGTTGGTTTACTATTGTAGATATTATGAGACCTAGGCTGCCCACCACTCTACTGTCATCTGGCAGTCAGATTCTTGTGCTGATTGTTTCACATTTCTGTACCTTATTTATAATGTTGGAGGATAATTTATTTCGTTTGCTGAATCTGCTGGCTAGGTGCACAAGAAACTTGGAGACACTCACTTAGCCATGATGAACTTTTCCTGGGCCATGGATTTAGACCCAAAGGGGCTGAATAACCAGATCAAAGAGGCAGTGGATAAGCGGTACGTGTCTGAAGATGATGATGCACAGGCGAGGCTAGACCATGATATTGGTAAGTTATGCTGTTGCTATTCATTTCTGATATTGAGGTTTTGGCTGTACAATGTATTTTGTTGTTGTTTTTCCCCCAACCACCCAAGCATTGATGAATTTTTTTTTTATATTAGAAATAAACGAATCGTGTTTGATAATTCAAAATCATGAAAATACGCTTATCTGATTGATGCATATTGCAAATTATTGATAAAAGTATTGTGCCGAACTATGCACGAGGAAGGGCTGTGAGTCTATTGTTGCATTAAGGGTTGTCATTTTGGATAAGGAGGGGGGGGGGCAAGTTTGGCAGACTAGAGGTAGCCAATTCTGGCAGTTTTGTCGGGGGGGGGGGGGGGAAGGGAAGTTTCTCCGATTTTTCAATGTGTTTTTTTATTTGGTAAATACAATAGACAATGCATAACTAAACTCATGTTACTTTCTCAGATGAATTGTGTACTTTAAGTAGTAAGTCAATTAATTATCTGTTAAAAAGGTAAAAATATTCCAATTCTCATTGACCACACTTGTCATAACCTGCCACTGTTGCTACATGTACATGTTTTTAACGAAATTCACCAAAACTCATTAAGAAACCTGTCAGATAAGTTAAATTGAAAAGCAAAAAGGTCAAAATTCACTACCAGTTTTAAATTTTTTTATTTATATTTTATTTATAAAATGCTAAAAACAGACAAAACCGGGAAAAAAAACTAAAATTATTGCCCCCCACTAGCAGTGTTTAAAATGACACTGCTGACTAGAAAGTTTAATTCTTTAAAAACTTTCCTAAAAAGTATCAATAAAAATAAAAAAATATTTAAAAAAAAAACCCATTTTTTTTTTTAAAATAAGCTTTTCTTAAAATGCAATAAAAAGAATTATATCATACAAATATTTATATAAATTATCATTGCTCAAATTAAAAGCGTGGGTGATTACAATACACTAAACTAAATATTTCTTTACATAAGTTGATAAGTAGCAATAAATTATAAACCATCTATATCTCTAGATGGGCACCCTTGCTTATGTTTTTAGTACTGATAATTTATATAAATAAACGTTAGTATGATATACATGGAATAAGTTATTTATTTTTACTCTTTTGTACCTTTTAATAAAAGCATATTGTTTTTAATGTTTTAAAATATATTTTTTATATAAACATATGGAGAAATGGAAATAGAACTAAAAAAAAAATAATTTATAAACTAATGATAAATAAACAAGTTTAACATACATATTAATTTTTTGCATCAATATTTGTGTTAGCTGTATTTTTTTTTACTGTTCTAGATTCTGCTCTAAATCATGCATTTTTAAATGAGTGAAATTGGGATTTTCCCAAAACGCAGATATGACTGGTGTGTTATTATTATATATGATAAAATAATTCATATTAAAAAAAGATATGATTTATGAAATGTATTTTTTTTTTCTATTCCGCAAGCTCTTGAAGGAGAAGGCGCCAGTGCTCTTGAGGGCGGAGACTTAGATCCAGAGGACACCAGTCAGGATGATGTCTCACAAAGTGGTGGAGGCGGAGTTGATTTGATCGACATGCCAGACTTACAGGCCATTGAAAGTGATGAAAGCTTATGATACGGTGTCAGTCTAGGACCTTGACATAACAGGCCTACTCGGGGAGGCTGATTTGGGGGAACATAACATTTGCCTCTCCTGCTATTTCTGTGATTTAAGTTTTTAATCCAGTGTCACAAGAAGAATCTGACGACTTTATTTATACCAAGGATGTTCTCGAATCCATCGCCCTGACTTTTTTTTATATATACGGAGATGGAGAAAAAAATACTTCAGTTCTGCATTTTTTTTTTTTTAATCGTTATTTAAATTGAACATATATAACTAAAGAAAATAAATGTCTTCTAATGAAGATTCAAATGACCATGTCTTTATTGTTTTATGAAGTTGAGTTGCAGTGATTAGTAAAGAGTTGATTGTAGATTCTGACAGCAGATTTCTGTTAAATTTTGTGTTATTGTTCATCAGTGATTACTTCTTTATGTGGATTTGTGCTTCAGGCACAGTGAGCCTTACGATTATATAGAAACTACAAAGAATTTTTTTTTATATTTTGGATCAATTTTCATTTCATCAGCATTTAGTATTCTCCACAAGAACATAGAGGTATTCTTCATCAGTACATTTTCAAACAATCCACAGACTTATCTTTTTTTTTTTATCATTGCCATAGCTTTGATGAGTTTAGGAGATAAGATTGTTTGACACAGATTTCAGTGATGCATTTAAATTATTATTTTTTTTAAAAGGAAGCATTCATCCCATGATTTTGCTGTTTGAGAAGATATTATTTTAAAAAGGGAGTTACAAGTTGCTGTAATGTTTTTTTTGTGCTTAGTTTAAATGTTAGGAAATTTTTTTAATGATAAAGTTTCTAGATCAATTTGAGTTTAATCATTTAGTTATGTTTTTTGAGCTCTTTATGCACTCTGTGCTGCCTCCATCAGTCATTGTGGACTCAGCAATCGTTCAGTTTTAGATTGACAAGTTTGTTTCTTACTGGTTGTAACATTTCTTAATTTATCACTAAATAGCTGAAAGTAAGGCCAAGCGCCAGCATTCAGAATAAGTAACCTATTTTTGCTGTTGTTGCTGGAAATCTGTCAAATATGCTTATTATTATTCTTTTTTTATTCTCATCAATGTTAGTTGCTCATTGTTCATATATAACTTTCTCAAAATCTATTTCATGTGCAGTACTTTAAATTATTATAAATAGTTTAGATATTGATGATTTTTGTGTGTAATTAAATTGCAACTGAATTTTTTTTTTATGTAAATGTTTTAATTTTAAATAATTTTCATTACTTTTTTTTTATAAATATACTAGCAGCCGTTCTAATGACGTAAAATATCTTAGCAGCAATTCTAATGGCTGTGTAAAAACATTTCTTATGATCAATATTTACCGCGTTTTATTTATTTTGCTTACAGTTTAATATGAATGTGTTTCTGGAGGTATGATGGTTTCATTGACTGGATGAATTCATTCCTATATAAGAACCAGGATATATTAGTTCTGCATTATTGTGTGTATGGTTTACGATGGTTGTTTTTTTAAAAATGCTGTTGGTATTTCATGAGTATTATGTCTGAACCTGATTTTCTAAATAGTATTTTATGTAAATTTTTTTATGTATGTTTCATGTCATGACAAGTGAAACAAGAAAACGTTTGAAAATAAAACTTTCGTGAAAAGTTCTTAGGTCATTTTTTTTATCTCGATATCAGTTTTTATTGTTGTTGTTTTGTTGGGTTTTTTTTTGTGTAAAAAATCACTGCTTATTCCTTTCTTTGTGGGTGTGAATTGTGCACACTACTACATGGTGTGGAAGAAATAATGATTCGGGGGTTTGAGACCAGGTCCCTGAAGAAGCTTCTTCCAATTTCATACATATGGAGCATACAACCAACAACTTTGTCAGGGACAGTATTTATCACCTGGTTGGCCTCAGGAGCCACCTCTGGCCGTCATTGAGGCTGTCCTAGAAATAACAGAATAAGTAACATTAAAGGTGAAAATTGTTTTGATATAAGACCGCACAGCAAAGAAATGACTTATCCACTGCAGTATCCTTGGAGCTCCACCTGCCAACAGAACTTGATAAAGGTCAAATACAAAAAAATTCCCATCGGGGTAGATGAAGTGTAGAATTCATCTGTTTCAGTAACCTCGAAATATAAAGAGATTGTGTGGTTAGCACAATGCCCAGCCGCCTTTACTCCCCCAAGCTAGGTACCCATTTAAAGCTGGGTGGACTTGGGGACTTACACCAGGACCTGAAAAAATCCCAAGGCTCTACCCAGGACTCTCCGGTCGACAGTCAAGCGCTCTACACTGCACGACCACCTGTACCCTTTAAGTTCTAATAATGCTGATAAAAGTCTTGAATGTGACAACAAATAGAAGGGGGGATTCATGGCAAATAAATACATCTTATGTTTTACAAATTATGTTCTTTACCCTCCCAATGCAGTTGCCTATATGGACAAATGGCTCGGATCAATAACATTGTGTTGGTACTGAATACAGTGACGGAAAAAAATTAAAGGTTTTATTTAATGACTTTTGTTTTTGGCAAATTTAAAAAGATTTAGAAGTTATTTTAAAATATTTTATTACTTAGTCATGTACTTCTACTTTACCGTTCTGGTTATCAGTACATTTATAATTCAATTTTAGTAAACCACACTAGCTATATAAAATGAAACTGTTCAGGGTTCTGTTATAACTTATTTTTTCTCTGCATGTCCTTAGCACAAGAATAAATTCTGTGAATTATTGCCTTAGTGTTGACATCTAAGTCAGCAGTACCAATAAATTAATGTAAATTTACAAAATACAACTTGTTTGCACATTTTCAAAGAAAGTGTGAAGAATTTATTCATTTGAGGTACAAATATATTAATAAATGTTAAGATACCAAAGGAATCTGAAGTTTTTTTTTTTTATAAATCTTAAGTTTCATTAATGAGATGCTTGTACATAAACCATTCCAGTCTTTGGGCTTTATAAGAACAATAATATATAACATTTTACAAAAATATTCGCTTTAAATGCATTAAGAATTGGGCATTTTACAAAATAAGACTAAAACCTTTTATATGCAACAGTATATTCCAATTCCAAA
Organism: Bulinus truncatus; assembly: GCA_021962125.1. Taxonomy (NCBI): domain Eukaryota; kingdom Metazoa; phylum Mollusca; class Gastropoda; family Planorbidae; genus Bulinus; species Bulinus truncatus. The sequence goes on along the minus strand of JAGDYQ010000004.1, from coordinate 13,853,814 downwards.
AACACAGAATGAAAGTCGGCAAAACTCTATTGCAGGACATAAGGCAACACAATATATGTAAACAACAAAACACTTTTGTTACCCTTCATTCTTTAATGGTTTGAAACTTTCTGTTTTAAAAAAAATAACATTACCACTAAATTAAAAAATTGTTTAAATAGGTTTGATGTTTTGTAAGTGAACATAGTAAGTACCAAAATCTTGATTTAATGATACATGGCTAACACAAACTAACTCGTACAGTGAAAAAATAACTGAACTTTAATTTCATAATCACAAACATTGACAAATATATTGAAATAAAATATAAAGAAATTACCACTTTAACATAGACACTTTTTTTTAATTAAGTTTGTGAACTAAATAGTGGACTAAGGCCAGCAACAAATGTAAAGGTACACAACACGAATGAGAAGAGCCAGAAGAATTGTGACACAACCAGTCAAAGCTAAATTAGAATATAAAAGTCAGAAAAACTGTCATAGTCACAGGTTTTACAAGATAAATGTCCTGAGAAATTTAAGTAAAAAAAAGAAACAGGATTAAGACAAATCCAAGCCTAATTAAATCTTGCAAGCCATTTTTGAAAAGAAAAAAAAAGTAATTATTTTAACAACAGTACAATAAGAATCAACTAATGACCTCAATTATAAAATTAAAATTAACAACTATTCTGCCTCTTAATGAAGTACACAAGCAAATACAAAATCTATATATAAAACATACAAATTAAAAAAAAAAGGAAAATTACATGCTATAAATTAAAAAAGCTGAATCATGCTTTCAAAGTATCATTTAAACTCTTAATAACTTCAGTCAATAAGATTAGATTAAACATGTATATATATTATGTATATATATTCAAATATATATATATTGTATTGGTGTAAAGTATAGAACACAAATACAGGCAGGCCATGAGTGACTTTTTGTGCTTAACCATAACAGCCATTTTATATTTTATTTTAAAATTTATTCTGCACACACAAAAAAATTTTAACCTGAATTTCAGTTTATTAAAAAATAGAATGTGATGAAAAACCAGAGACTATATTTGACAAAAACAAATCTTGAAGAAATATATGAGTTAATACATGAATAGTTGGAATAATTAAAGTAGCACAGAAATAGATCTCTATGAATATACATGGGTGCAGTCCAGATTCTTTTTAACACTTTGGATTTTTCTACCTCATATCAGTAAGTAAAAGAACTGGATCTTAAATAGTTAACATTGAAGTCTGCTTCTTCTAAATGTAGTTCACGATTGTTTACAAGAAGAAAAAATATTTAAGCATCATCTGTTTATCTTATGTGGCAGTAATACAGATAGGATACTAGCTAAATGTCTTAGTTCATGATGATCTAAGTTTTTTTCTCTCAAAGTTAAGCTGTAATAATGGCACGCACACATCATAAGTTGTAAAAATGGCACGCGCACATCATAAGTTGTTATAATGTCATGCACACCTAAGTTGTAAAAAAATTCAAAATTCTAAGCTCACCAAAGTACAAACATCAAGTTTTTTTTTTTGTTTTTTTTTGGAGAATAGAAAGGTGGGATATAAGTACAAAACAAATCAACAAAAACAAGTGAGAATATCAAACATTATCCTTACATAAATAACAGGACCTGCATTATTTTTATCTAACATTGTATCTTAGATCATAAATGTTTTTCATTAAATCTATCACTTAACCTAAAGACTCGCTTGTGTTTATTTAGTCTCTTCAATCGTGTATATCCTCTGTACATTTTTATATAGTCTTCATTTGCACGCAGAACACTTCAAACCTAATATATTATCCCATTTTAATTTTCCTAGGAGTCTCCACAAACTTTAATTTATTACAAAACAAAAAAAAGTTGCATACAACAAAAAAAAAAATAATTACAAAAATGCTGTTCTAACTTGTCTATCATGTCACATTAAAAAAAAAAACAGGAATGGAAAAGCATCCCATATCTCAGTAAGAACAACAAAATATTGCTCTGAAGTCAAAATATTTTTTGTCAAGTTACACAGAAAATACTCCTATAAAATACAGATAGGTCGGCAGTAAAGCTGTACAAATAAAACTGTTATACTGTTATTACCTAATGCAGGATAACTTTAAACGGAAATCTTAAGTTAAAAAAAAAATAATAATTTATTGTTGGCCGTCCCTGCATTCAAAAAACATAAACAAAGCACTGTTTTGTAATGAACAGTGACTGGCATTTCCTCATTAAAAACATAACTAGATTCAAACATTAACAAAGAAAGTCAAAAAAAAAATATATAAATTTATAAGTGAGAACTAGCCCTAAAAATAAACAAAACTCAAACTTAGGAATGGATGAAAAATGCTATTCTATCAAGCAGAAGGAAAAAAATTACATAAAGACCAGAACATAAGTTTTTTAAAACTAAAAAAAAACTCATTCAATATACATCTCTGTTTCATATTTTTTTAAATCAATAAATTTATTGTTATTCTATAAAGCCTAAGCAGCAAGTTCAAGAAATTCTAATATTTGATTGCACCGTCAAACATATTCATAACAATAAAGGATGTTCTTTAATGTCTGTAAATATATTTTCAATGTAATGCACACTGCGTATTTCTTTCTCATGAATAAATTGATCATCTTAGAGTTAAATTTTCTTTTAAATATCTTTCTATGACGTAAACAGAAAATACAATGTTTATTAAAAATGCTGGCATGGTGGGAAATCAGGAAGAGGAAGCATGAAATGCTTGATAAGTGGAGTACCACAGCTCACCAGAGTGTTTCAATGACCTGATGAAGATAGTAAAAAAAATAAACATGTCAAAAATTTGCCTTTCATTGTCACATAAAGCATTCAGTAAAAACGTTAAAAATGTACTTAAAATAACTGACTCTTGAAACTACTGTATATTGTATGTTGAAGTCCCTGAAAGGATGAGATGAAATCTCTTAGATCCTACAAACCACTAATAGGACTTTTGTTTCGGCTCCCTTCTATCACCCCCACCACAGCCGATAGTGCAATGGCCATTGAGGCACCACAGGGTATATGGTGGGGACTTTAGCCATGATCTAAAATATCCATTGGACCTCACCGGAGATCACTTTACCACACACAACCACCCGTCCCCGCATTGTGTGTTGTCGAACCAATCTTTTTTTTTTTTTTTAATAGTAAGTCAGTTTTTTACAAGAGCAAAATTTAAAATCACATAATGAAAATTTGGATTATTGTGGCACTGAAACCAAGACAAAAATATTTTAAAATGGAGGTAAAACTTTAAATTTAAGCAAGTCTAATTACATAAACCCAAGGACATGAAATGCTAGATACAGTAATTCCCCAGTAACGAAAAAATTTATAATTTCTCAATGGATACAGACTGACATGTCGATTCCATTGGCTCTAAGCATAAAGAGTGTCATGACATATCGATTTTGATATCACACATTAACTACATTTATATGGTTTTAATCTCTCGCATTAACTACATTCCTCTATATAGAAAACAGGAACATACCTGCCTTCATAAATGTATACAAGCTACTCGTATATACACAAATCTATCATAGGTCTTAAAAAAAACAGAGGCTAATGAAAATCCAGTTTTTTAAATATCAAATGCTGTCATAACTAAAATACAATGTTTTGGATAGTGATTTTTACAACTAAGACCACAGTGCCTATCAAAAAAATCACTAACTCTATCCTGATATTTCCGTTAAAGAAATGGCCATGCTAATTTTTTTTTTTAAATCTACATGTATGCTGTAAATAAAAAATGAAGTCACCTGACTATGTCTGCAAAAGCTGTACTCAAAGGTTTCACTTGATACGAGATGCCATGTTTCTCACACAAAGACTTCACAAGTGGAGCGATCCTGTACAGATTGTGCCTCGGCATTGTGGGGAATAGACTGAAATGAATAAATAATCAAATAATTACATATAGCAACTCAAACTGTAAAAAAAAATTGTTTTAAAAACACCATTCAAAAGATTTACTTTTTTTAAGCTGTAAAAATAATTGTCCGTCTCTGTAGACACCAAGAAAATTTCTACAATCAACACAAATATTAAATTAAACTTTATAATAAACAAATGCCATTATGCAAACACAATGAAGACACTTTGAAAGACATGTACAAGACTGGACACACAATTGAATTGACACCCATAGCTACCAGCTAGCACATTGTGTTCACTCACAACCATGGCACCAAACCACCCACTTTGCACTATTAAAACATTTTAACATGTACTATATTTTAGATATTTCTGGAATTTTATGGCAGCCTTAGAGCTATTTCAAACACATTGATAATGATTTCTCTCACTAGAATATTACAAACTTTTAACAGTTTGTATACAGAGACTTACTGGTGTTCAATTTGAAAATTTAGATGGCCAGTGAACCAGTCATTGAAAAAACTCTTTTCAACATTACAGGTGGCTTGCAACTGCAGTGGAAGCCAAGGGATGGCCTTGTCATGATCAATTTCCATAGGGACATGATTAGATTGAGCCACCCAGGTAAACCAATGACTCTCAAGACACCTGGAGGGGAGAAAAATTTTATTGATTGAAATGAGTAAAAAAAAGCACAATAAAACATAGCAAGCATAATATATTAATTATAGTGTTTAACATTATTTATCAGTATTTTTAGGATACATATACTACATTGTTTAACTAAATGCCATGAATCAATGAGCCACACTAATACTTTTAACAGCTAAATCTAGTTAACAATCAAAACATATGTTACATGAATACTTCATGCTGATTCTTAGCATCAAAATAGCTATCTATCATATACATAAATAATACAACTATAAAAAAATCTTCAGAAATATATATAATGCCCACACAATACAGTTAAAAGGCTGATTTATGAAGTCCATTTGTCAACCAGTTTTATAGTGATCAGTGTTAAAAGTTATGCCCACCAATCGTGGAGTCTGGTCTATATTCTTTCTGCCTACCTTCAATACTCAAGGTTGATGAAATGATCAAACCTTCCGGTTGAAGTAAAATTTGGCAATAAAAAACAATTAAAAAAAAACAACTTTACAGTATGACATAAATGCTTCAGCATATGATATTGAAATTAAGAAAAATATTTGTGTACTGTCATACAACATTTACAGCGTATCAACTGTTAATACACCTTAAAACAGCAATTAAGAACTAAAAAAAAAATTGCAATCTCTAAAGATGCACACCACATAACAATATTTAAAAAAATGAACATTTTGACAAGAATTTCCATTGTCTTCACACACACACACACACACACACACATATACACACATTCTACAGGCAAAGTAGAAGTGGTCACACTATTCAGAACCAAAACACTCTTGAATTAAATTTGATCATTTAGGATGAGCACATTTCCCTACCACAGCATTATCTCTACTAGTGACTGCAGTATTTCACAGTTAACCTTTCTCGATGCACCTCCCATTGTCATGACTTTTTATTTTTATATATGCATGTATATGTATAAATCGTCCCAGAACTGAATTTGCAGCAAGAGGTACCAATGTATATTATGAGCCACTTTTTTTTTTATCTGGACAGAAACACTCAGCTAATCTGGTATTACAGTGTAATTTTCAGGAGAAACTACTTTTTTTTAAATGAACCAGTTACCTGAATGTAAAGTAAAAAGCCACAACCCCCCAAAAGCCAAGTAATGGAGTGTAAAGGTAAAACAACTTTGTGAAGAATATTGACACCATCAGCAAATCCTGAAATAAAGAAAATGAAAACATGACTGAGAAGTAAACCTAATATACAGTGAGTGAATCTTTCAATTATTGCATGTATATTATTATTAACTTGGGATATCAATAAAATGAACCCACCATATCAAGAAAATGAACTCAAACTTCATTAGCATTAAATTGAATTTGATTGAACATTTATATTAGACTTAAATTGTTATAATTACTATGAACTCTCTGAACTTGAAATAAATAAAAAAAAACTAAAAAAATTCAGTATTAGCGACTATACTTCTTAGATCTATTATTTGACCCATAAAGAAAGAAAGAAAATGTGTTCCTTACCATCCAAACCTTTCTGGTATATATATATCTGAATAACATGATTTGGAAATAGACAGGAAACAGTAGAGGAGGTCCAACTGAGGAAAGATTAGTTAAACCAAATATTTTAATGTAATCTCCAAATGGTATTCAAAATTGTTTATCATGCATGTTTTCTAAACTATTTTCTAAACTACCATAAATACTTCTGCCCTATCTCTTCTAGCCCAACCTTTATTCCATTTTTTTTTTTTAAATCTTATCTATTTTATTTATTTCAGTTTTCCATAAATGTTAAACTTATCATGGCCTAAGTACAGAAAAGACAAAAAATGATTTCAGTTAATAATTTCAATATCCAAAGTATAGAGTTATATATTTTTTTTATCCAACAATGGTAAAATTTAACAAAAGTAAAACGGGTTATCTAAAGTGCAAATATTCTATACCAAAAAGATAGATTTATACATGTCATTAGTATTATTGATTAATAAAGTCAGCTTAAGTTGATGATTTCCTGAAAATTGAAATTGCTTAGCCGCAAATATGTTCTACAGATATAAATTTTGCAAAAATGCTCTACAGATGTAAATTTAAAAGTCTGTAATATTTGGATTATTCAATTTTCCTATAAAGCAATTGAAAGGCTTCCCTAGTTTTTTTCAAACCATTTTTTATTAATTGAAATGAGTGCTTAAAATGTTATAAAAAAATTTTTGGTTAATGACAGCTAAATAATGAATTCAAGGCTGTATAATGTTACTTGAAACTTTACACATGATGTTTTTTAGTTTACTAATAAATAATATGGCATGAAGAATCACCCTTAGTGAAAGCAGTCTATTAGTAAAAAAAATATTGGATGAGGTAATTGGTAAAATATTATTTTTAATCTCTACATGATCAGTACTGTCCTATCCCTTGTGATTAAGCTTTGTTTACGTTTCATGTTATTGCCTTATTTGGTATTGTTCCATCCCGTGCTACCACACACTGTTGGTCGCGGCGTATTTCCTTATATGGTATGGTAAGTGCTTGCAGGGTCAAGGGCATGCATGATGCAATCACCCCACACACGGAGTTTGGCGCGAATCGCCTACACATTGACCTCTGTGGTTTTGGCGGGAAAATGATGTAATATGCGGGGGTGATATATTCTATATATAGGGGAAGTTATAACAGTTGTGATATAGACGGAGACACACACACAAGAGAGAGACTAGAGACCCAGGAAGGGGATACTAGGTGTAACACGTGGACTAAGTGGACAGTGCAAACGGAATTAATAATAGTTATAGATTCGTGTACTGGTTTATAAGTTATAGCAGCTACATGTGATTTATTGCCACATCTCTCATCGAATATTGATCTTAGTGTGTGTTAAGTTATATGATTATACATGTGATTCATTGATTCATCTTCTCAAGTGTTTATATTGGATTATCATATTCTCATCTGTAAATATCACGCATTAAAAAGTTCAGTTAATTCTTTTACAATACAAGGAGTTGTGTCGTCTGATTTAATTAGAGCACAAGTGGGATACGACAAGTACCTTGGTTATATCAAGATAAATTAAGAGCACACACTATTTGCTCAGTACCTTGGACATATGGCAATTTAGGAACACTATTACAATATACACAATACTCACTCAAAAAGAAATAATAATTCTGCCAGTTGTAAGGCATGCTCTTTTTGTGCTTCTTTGCTATCTCCACTGGCATCTTGTCACCCACCACAAACAAAGCTTCCACACGTACATCAGGATCTTTGTCCATCTTTACAGAGTAAAAAAAAAAAATAGTTTACATCTTGCTGACACTTCAAAATACAATCTTCATGGATATACAAATTGCCCACAATCTCTTTGCAAATTACTTAAATGTCACTCAGCGAGCATAGTCACACAAAAAAAAACATGCAGAAAAAAAAATGTCAAATTTGAACCCTCATAAAAGATTTTGTGTTGTTTTCTCTTTCATTCATTGTTCTAAATTCAGGCTGATTCCAGATATTTTCATCATTTTTCTATCACAACTATTTAGGCTTAATAAAGGCATCTATAAGCAAGCTCTGTGCTATTGATTTAAAAGTATAACAGGGCATCAAGGCCTTCATTCCAAATATCTTGATATTTAACCAACTTTAAATTTTTCTTTAAATTTTATATTTTTTTTTAAACTTAATGGAATGCACTAAAACAGTTCAAACTGTCCAATGAAGTCAGACAGAAATCAGAAAATGGGTAAAATTTTAAGATTCCAACAGCCCTAAAAATTCTAATATTTAACATTCCTTGCTCCATATATAAATATGTATACTATAACAAGTACCAAATTAAGAATTGAACAGATATGTATACATACTACATTTGGCTTGGCATGATGCTGATAGTGCATGTGATTCCACCATGATGGAGATGCTCCCTGGAGAAACAAAATGAATATATTAAATGTTAACAAAGACAATTATGTTTTTTTAGTAGATGTACATAAAGCAACATACTATTTTTTTCTAAGTACTAGTTTAAGTTAGTTTAGTAATTACTCAAAGACTAAACTACTTTAAAGCAATACACTTTACATATATATAATGAAGATTTAAATATGAGTATATGATTGACCTAACATTTTAACTTATTCCTGATAAAGAAAATGTACAAACAGATTCAATCCAATAGAAAAAGCAAAGTAGTGAAAGACAACACAGTGAGAGAAAGAGTATATAAAACAAAAATCTTCAGATACAGAAAACAGATATAGATCGACATTGAGAATAATGTTTTCCTAAATTATCACTAAGTGAAGCTAATTTAAAATATTATTTTTTAAAAAAAAGATAATAATTATAGTAACATAAGAAACCTTGATGTGTTTTTGCCTTCTGATGAAAATTAAAAGCACACAAAAAAAAACATTTAATACGATTCATGTTGCCTCAGATACCAATTGCTATAAAACACACTTATAAAAATTGAACACTTCACTAAAATCATCATAACATTCAACTGACAAAATAATGATCTTAACTGAAGTAGTCTTAAATCGCAAAACCTAAAAAAAAATATTTCATTTAGCTTAATATACTGGAAATAACGAACTGATACTAATTGCAACAGGGTTTAAGATTGTAAGACAAAAAAAATTATTGAAGTTAAACATAAAGTAAATAAATTAAAATGTCTATTTTATATTTTATTCAATGAAATAGACTGTGTAATTAATGTGGTCATTAATATTGAAGTAATTACAATTTATAAATGCTGTGCTCTAAAACACAATGAACGACTATATTAAGATAAGCCTTGTTTTACAAAAAAATATTAAAATGCTCAAGAAAAGAATTTATGTATTTATCATTTTGCACAGCTTTAAAGTTTAAAACAAAAATAACCGATTCAGTTTGAATTAACGTTGAATTAATTACACATAGCAAGACTTGATTACCTAAAATGGGTATGGCAGTTATTGTTGGTAAGAAACATTATCATGCAATGAATCGCCTCCGAAAAAAACTATGAACAATTATTCCTTAGTGGAAAGTAAACTTTTGAAAGCAACAAACAAAAGACAAAGAAAATATTGACTCTAGAAATATTTTAAATAAAAAAACCTCATCAGAAGCAAGCAAGAATAATTTGATCTTTACCATCTTGTTCTTTTTTTTTAATCTGATTTAAAACTTCCTGATAAAGGTGTGTAATAGTTATAGAAAATTAAACTATTGCTATCAATATATGCTACAATACTTGTATCTGTTATATCTACACACACAAAAAACTGGCCAGGTTATCCCTTCACAAAAGCTTTCTGAACATATTAGTCAACCTACAAGTCAACCCTGATGAAACTAATACATCAGGCTTACATATCAAGGATATACACTTATCTTAATAATATTGAATCAAAAATATATTCCTGAATAATTTGTATATATAAATATATATTTTAAAACACAACATAAAGGCACATGCTTTTCTAGAGAATTTGGTTTCTAATTTCTTATTAGTTTCAGTATAATATTTTCTTTTTAAAATGATCACAAAGACACAGAATATTTAAATAACCAAGTAAGGCGAATAGAAGGAAGTGTGCTAATATTAGTAATCTTTCTAAATATTTCTAATTTGTCTATTGAATATTTACTTATTTTTTTATCTTCGAGTAATAGTTTATTGGCTGCGATTAGCAAGCAAGCAAGCAAAGCAAAGCAAAAAAAAACTATAAAAATAAAAAAAAATTAATGAGGACTTATTTTTTAAAAAGTTGAAAATGCTTTTTTTTTAATTATTCAATTTTCTTTCAAACCTAATTACTTATATTCTTTTTTAACACAAATATATATATATATATATGTATCAATAATATCTGTTTTTAACTTAGAGACAATGTCTTTTAAATTTAGGAAAATATTTTTAAGAGTAACAGGTGTGATGTAAAAACAAATGGTAAAAATATTAACATGAACAAAACTTTTTTTTTTTTGGGAACCATGCATTATTACAAATTGAAAAAAAAAAAAAAATTTGCACAGTACATTTAACTCTACGGGCATCTGTATGATTGTTGACTTCTATTACCTTGATAATCCCGACAGAAAAATAGTGCAAAATATGATTCCATTTAGAGTGTTTGAACACAGACAAGTGGCCAAAGTCGTGTTGAATCCAGCCCGTCTGAGCCTAAACAAAGAAGAGACAAAATGGCCAAAAAAAAAAACTAGTTTATTTCATTTGCTTGAAGTTCATCTTTCAAATCATTTGGCCAAAAGATTTGCTTCCAAAAAATAAAAACCTGGTCCCTCGTCTCAGGCTGAAAAAGCTAGCAACGAAGAAGACGATACTATTTAACAACATTGTCAACATTTTTTTTTTTAAACTGGCTGTCCCTGCTTTCATCAGACATCAAGTGAGCAAAGACGATAAAGAAAAGTATATAATTAAACATACTGAGGAAACAAAATCTTGCTTCAGAATTTGGGGGGGGATGCACGGACAGCTCTGCGTGGTGGACAGTACAGAAAGTATAAATGGCAGCAGTGAAACATGATACAGCGCCACAATGAAGCATGGGTGAATGAAAAGAAAAATGACACGTTTTTTTTTTTTAAATTTAATCAAGTACATGAATGAACTGATGAAACTGCAGTAATGTTGCCTTCAGTTTTACTTTCATCAGCTAATTCATGTTTCAAAAATAGGGGCCAAATTCCAACATCACAGAAGTAATACGACTAAGGTAGCTGGAGTAGGTTGGTTGGTTTTATTTTCATAATTTGACCGTTGAATTAAAACGTTGAAAAAATGTTGCCCCCCCCCCCTCCCCTTCTGTGTAATTTGAATGAAAATTAATTCAGTAAAATATTAGTAATAGACAAAAAAAAAAAAGGGAACAGACAAGCATTTAAAATTAGAAAGAAAACTCTACAATATATCAATGAATAAATCTAGCCAAGCTAAGTCAGAGCCATGTACAAGTAATGCTCATTCTGACTAGGCACTGGCATATGAAAAAAAAAATGGATAGAATGAGTTGTTAATACTAACTGTAATGACCTGATAATCACACACACACAAACAAAAACTGGTTAAAATCTACAAATGTTATTGATTTAGTCCACACCATTCAACAAAAAAAAAAACGTAATCTCATCTCTCAATTCAATTTTTAAAAAGGATGGTTAAAAACATCCCTACCCCACCCACTGATGTTGTTAATGTTCATAAACAGCAGCAAAAATTTAGTGCAAATGATTTAAATGAAAGTGAGAAGAAAAAATAATGTACAGGTGCATTCTAATACTGTTACACAATTAATTTATGAGCTGATTTAGCAATATTTAAGAATAGGTAGTTGAAATTTATGTAACAATTCTGTGGCAAAAGTACAATTTTGAAAACAAGCAGGAAATAATGGGAATGGTTGATCAATACGACTGCAACTTAAATCAGGAGAATACAGCCGAAGGAGGTTATCACTATAACGGCAAGACAATCTTCCACAGTCAAAAAATAACCCAGATTTAAGTTCTAACTAGCCCATCTAAAAAAACTATCTACAAAGCAGAACAAGCCCAAACCAACTACATTACTAATAAATACACAATTTAAAAAAAAAAAAAGAAATATATATGCACAATTACATTTTTTTAATGAAAAAAAAATTTCAAGAGTGCAACCTTTCTTTAAAAAATGGAAATGACATGCTATAAAGTATGCAATAATTTATATGCTCTATTTCATGCATCAATACTTTTTTTTTACAAAACGGCAAGAAAAATTTGATTTTTCTAACGGGAAAAAACAAATATAATGGTCACTTCTAGCTATTCAACATAAGAACAACCCCAGATGCATTTCATAAACTTTATTTTAAAAAACAATGATCTAAACATAGTAAAAACTTTTTTGAAATCATAGAAAACACCTCATGGTAGAAAATAAAGCAGTTAACACCCATACAATAGTCTTGTATGACATTTATTATGGAATGATAAACAAAGAATCAACAATATCATTACGAAAGCCTGGGTAAGAAAATTTGATTAGTTCCAAGAATAATGACCATGGCATACAGAATAACCAAAACATTAATATATGTAAACAGGGAGTTGAACATGTTTACGTAAACAGTACTGGGTATTATGCTATATATAAATACATATGGTGGGGTGAAGCCCACAAGCAGAAAGCAATTTGTAAGCCCACAATACAAATTTGTATGAGTCAGTTTATACATCCAGCCCAAGTGCCTACTGTTTCAAGTAAACATTTATTGAACTCCTAAATAAAAAATAGACCTCAACTGTTTATATTCTTTAGACCGTTATATTTATCCAATTTACACTGCATACAGGATGAACAAAAAAACCTAACTTGTTGCCAAGAAAAAAAATGATATATTTATTTTCACTTTATAGACATTTTTTGATTAAAATGAACCAAATTTAAATCCAAAGTTTTTAATGACAATGTAAAAAAAAAAAATACCAAGTCCTGACCATTTTAGTAGCACTTCTTAGATAAAATATACAGTCAATACACTCCTTTAAAAGAAAGTAAAAAAAAAAAAGACAACTATAATGGACTGATGATTCAGTCACAGCAGAAATAAGTCACCATTACAAACAGTAGGGTAAAACAGAAAACAATAACAGTACTTTGAATTCTATTATCTGCGGATAGCTTTTTTTCACCAATACTTTAAATGCATACAGTTTTGATGAAATTAAAATAATGCTTAGAAAAAAAAAACACCGACCTAAGCTGGAGACAAAGTTATTGCAAATTTTTAAGTTAGAAATTTCCAAGAAATTTAGTTTCTGTACATTTTTCTTTAAATGTTCTAAAAATCCTTTTTCTTAGATATTTAAAACAAAATAACTTACACAAAAAATTTAATAATTAAAATATTCCGGGGTAATTGAACTAGCAAAAACTACTAAAAATATATCCCTGCTGAATTTTCTAGGAAGTTTTATGAGTTATTAATAACAATTTAAAAAAAAAAGCATTCTACGTTTGATAAAAATCCTATTGAAGTAAAAACTTTAATTTTTTTAAAAAGTAAATGAAAATAAAATCGAAAAGGCAACACTGATTATAAATGCTACGCAGTGGCTGACAAAAACACAGCAATGATTTTTTTTTGTTTTGTTTTAGGAAAGATTATTATTTTTTTAATAAAAAGAAAAATGCAAACTCTGAAAGAACTGTACCTTCATAATACCCATAAAAAAGAAATGAAAGGCATGGTTCAAGCTGGTCTTTCTGAACAAAGACAAATGACCCATATCATGCTGGATCCAACTGCATTGTCCCTTAAAAGTAAATTAGTTTAGGAGAGATGGATCAAAGGGCATTAAGCATACACAAAATAATTTTTACACACTTACGATATCAAAATTGTACTTTTTTTTTTTTTAAAAACTTAACTGTTTAATATAACCTGGGAAAAACACAAAAATAAGGTAAATCTGATGACAGCATTGGAAATAAATAATATGCAAAGAATGTTAAATGTTAGAAGATGGAGGGTTTTAGTTTTGTTATACATCACCATCCATTTAATTTGAAAGTTTACAGCCGTTAAGCTTTCAGTAATTTTTTGATAGTACAGAAATAAATATGCTTATGTTTTCTGTTGTGGCCAGAATTCATAAAAGGAAGACACGGCGTAGATTTCATCATTTTAACAAATACAACTTTTAAATTAGTTCAGCTACAACCTAACAAAGAATTTAAACTCCCAAATGGACAGTGGCTGACTAGTTCTCCAGAAACAGAACAACCAATGCTCATTGAAATGCTTAGAAGTGAAACTTGATTTGATCCTGTCAAGTCATTCTGATGAAAACAAATAATTAAGTGAAACATATGAAATGGTAATGCTTTCTTTCCCTTTGCAATATGCACAGTCCTATCAAAAATATAGAAAGAGCAATGGTGTATGCATCAGAAACAAATTATTAAAAATTAGGTCCTTTTTTTTAATGTCTCAAAAATGTTTATGATGTTTTAAAAGATGATCGATGATCTAGACAAAGTGCATCAAGCAATTAAACTATTAGTGAAGTATAAAGTAAATGGCAAAATGTCTGGATGAATTTTCCATTAGAGGGCTGCCAGTAGTAAAAAGCTTACAGCTTAACTTTTGACATGTATTCATTCCTAATGACACGAGTACTCAGCCTAATATTTTGTCCAAGGCTACTGCAAGTCAGATAGAAAACATCCTATTTTGTTAGGAGTCAAAACCAGCAAACAGAAATATTATTTACAATATTAGAGATGATACATTTAATAGAATGGAAACAACAAAACAGAGTCATCCATTAATTTAAAATGTAACTCCATTCTGAAAAAAATTAGAAAAGAAGAAATTAAGAAATGAAAAAAAAAAAATATATATATATATATACTTCCTTGAAAAACTATTCAAAGCCAGTAAATTGTGAATAAACCTGTGAAATTAACTAAATGAAAAAAAACAGGCAAAAATAATTTACAATACAAATATATGTTGGCTATTGAAGTTAAAATGAAGAAACTAAAATAAAACATGAATATATTAAAATAATTAAAAATATTTATAATTGTACAACATATGAAAATAAATATTTTATTGAATATATACAATTCATAGAAAATATTTTTTTTTTATACTGACATTATGTTGATACTATAGATCGATATTTTATATATCTTTATTTAGTTTTACCTCAACGGTTGTTATCATTAACAATGAAGCCAAATAAGGAATCCAGCCAGTTCCAAAATAGTACATAGTAGCCCATGCTGCCCAGTCAAGAAACAGGATGTGAAACATATGAAGACAGAAAAACAAAGTGCTAGGTTTAAACAGGCCCTGCAGAATGAACAAGATCAGAATATTAAAAAAAAACAAATTGGGAAACAAAGACTTTTTCTGTTATCTAAGCAAAAGCAATACCATTTTTTCTGCAGTTTCCCTGAGTTCTCTGAAGTCTTGCTCAATTGGACTAACCACTCGCTGGGAATCTTTTAAAGTGCCGATGTGAATGGCTTTCATGTATTTTTTTATGAAGTTGAGATCATTATGAAAAGCTTTGAATGCATCCTTAAAACAAAAAAAAAATATTTTTTTTAAAACTGGCAATTACAAATAATTTTGAAAAATGAAAGTTAAAAGTATTTTTTTTAAATGGACATAAACAAGATAATGAAATAAAAACACATGTTAAAAGTAATTTTTTTTTTAAAACAAAATTTCAGATTTACCAACAGCATATTATTCAATACTCACAGTGGCATCCTGCCCAGCATAGTGGGTGATGACCTTTGGACCTCCAGGATGCTTCCTAGACCAATTGGTGATGTTGTATACTTCTCCATCAATGACCAGCCACTTCTCATCTCTGGTGGTTTTTTCTTTGATGACATCCCAGGTGAATTCTTCTAATTTTGATTTCACTATCAACCCATTGGACTCTCCCTGAGCCCCTTTACCCATGATGAAGGAACACACAAATATTTATTTGTATTTTATTTTTGGAGGAAAAAAATCAACAAGAACTTCCTGGTGCTGGTTACTCGTTATGAGCTGAGTATAAAAAAATATCTCCTAAATGAAGGTTTATCCATAAAACAGAATGAATATCTTGTCCTGAATTGGCCTGTTAAATAAAAAAGAAAAAAAAATTGTTGGACTATTAAGATTGTTAGTAAAATGTTAATGCCATATTAAAAGGACAATTCATTTTTGATGAAAATAACAGAAACAGTCTAAATGACATTAAATTTAATGCATGCCCTAATGACTAACTTTGATCATTTCCAAATCTGAGCAGTTACATACAATTAATTTGCATAACAAGCAGAAATAAAAAAATACATTCTTACAGGAGTGTGTGGGCATGATTACCATTTAAAAAAAAAAAGGAAGATAAAAAGTTCATTTTAGATAAATTGATACAAGGGCATATTGCAAATAATTACCCACTATTTCATTTAAGGTTGAAAATGTGACATGGTGACCTATAAAATAGATTTTTAAACTATTTCAACCTGGCCTAAAAGTGTAAACACAAGCACTGACATTAATTCCAGGCTACAATGAGTGGTTCACTTGAAAACAACTTTATTACATTACACTGACTTGCTATCAGGCATCTCTAACCCTGACTTTTCTTACAACTACAAATATAATGCTTATTTCATTTAGTTATTGTTTCTATAACAAAGGCTATTCCATGGGAGTGTGTGACTAGTGCAATGTCCAGCCGCTTTTACTTTCCCCCAACATATGTAGGGCACCAATTTTATTAAAGCTAGGTGGACTTGGGGACATGGATCAAAAACCGATCAAAGACCAAACTTTCAGCATGGCTCAACTCAGACCTTCCAGTCAGCAGGCCAGCGCTATACCAAACTACCACCACATCCCATACTTTGCAATGGTACATTGCAATGGTACAAAGAGTAATCAAGTATAGCATCAAGTGCTAAAGACATATAAAATTTTGTTCTCTATAATGTGCATTAATTCATAACTCTATATTGATATAAGTTACTACATACAAAGTATTTATATATTAATGCAAGTATTCTACATGAAACCCCTGTACAGCAGCTGTAAGCTTCCATTGAAATTTAAAAGAAGTATTAGCCCAGAATCCATAGGTACGCGTATTTGTAAAAATGATTATGCACAGCATTCAATGATTGACAGAATAGGGTGGGGAGAAAAGGTAAAAATACATTAGTCGATAACACATGGTTTTGTTTTAATTGGTTCAGCCTGCATGATTCCGTGGCTGGCTAGTGCGTGTGTACCCAGAAGTAGGGGAGACAAAATGACATTCACCTTTGCACTTGAATCACCCGATCGGGTTGTAAGTTTGTTTTAATACTCGGTGTGAGACGGTGTGTAATCTTACGTTCCCCGCCAGAGCGTTATCAATGTCATATGGTATGACACTGGTGAGACTAGAGAGGGTGTCCGTTGAACTGAATGGAACAGAAGGGAGAGGGCGGGAGGGCGGCGCCTAGAGCAGCAGTGTGTGACGTGACTTGGGTCACGGAAAAGACGGGTTTACCAATAACTGGCGCAGACGTCAAACTGGAAGTGGGTATTTGTGCTGCATAAACATTCAATGTATTTAAGGGGGGCGGGAGTGGGGGTTGACTGGAAAGGAGGCGAAAATAGGTTGGGGTAAGTGCGAGAAGCCGAACAATGAATAATAACAATACAAATGACATACATTAATGTTCAAGTAATACATACTGTGAAGTGGATAAAGTAAAGTGCTCATAATAGAACACGCTGAATTTAGCATAAAGAGATACATGAAAAGAAAATGCATTCAAAATAGATGTTTATGGCGGGAACTGTGAAAGAATCACACACCGCATCGTAATGGTATTATCTATCTATCTATCTATCTATCTATATATATATATATATATATATATATATATATATATCTTGTATTTGCTGGGTGGCAAGATGTTGAATCACGCGCACATAACTTGAGCCCGTGTAACAATAGGAGGAAAATGCAACCACTTCAGCGAGACATTCAAAGATCACAGAAGTCTTTCACCCCCCCCCCCATAACGGGGAATTACCGTGTGAAATGAAAGTGGCCACCATTAAAACAAAATGAAGCTCTCCCCGTGTGTACTGTTAGAGATGTGACGAATCGCAGTATCGTGTGCACCAAGAAGCGGCCCGAGGTCAAGGGCACACACGAGAGTACGGATTTTCAAGACAACAGTTTGTCATCATCATCATGACTTAACGGGTGGTGGGTGGCGGTAACCTTTTCACCTCACCGACTGTAAACAATCTAAACAAATTTATGCATGCAGGTCCGCCTTATCCTATAGGCATGCCTAGGTCCCACGAAACTCTAATATATATATATATATATATATATATATATATATATATATATATATATATATATATATATATATATATATATATATATATACAGTCGATTCCGCTTAATTGGGACACATCGGGACCGAGGCTTTTTTGTCCCATTTTGCCAATTGCAAGAACCAGTTTGATAGTAGGACTGTGTGTACATAGATAAGATACCATCAGTTAACTGCATCGGCAGCATAATGAGCATATGCTGATATCCGCCTTGCATGGTTGCTTGTATGGTTGATAAAAATAAACAATCTGTAATTTGATTTTGTACTTAAAACTAACTGTATTTTTCATAAAATTTGATTGACACTTCATTGCTATGCTGATTTACCATAATACACGTTAATGAGGCCCGTAGCGTGCGTGGTCAAATAATGATGAAAACTGTCTGAAGTGCAATGTTTGGAATTTTTTAGGGCATTCTGTGTGCAAGCTACACTTAAGATAAATACATCATTCAACTCAGGACAAAACAATGAGTAAATACTGAAAATTACAGCCTGATACCTCTTTTAGTTTTTGAAATATTCGCTACGCAATATTCAATAATAGTGTATAATCATGCAATTTCATGCAATTTTTCACCAAGAAGGCGTTAAGACACCAACATGAAATTTTCACCATAGCTAGTACTTGCCAAGGTTAACAAGTGTGCAAAATATGAAAAGTGTGAATTACTGTCCACATGGTCATCTGTGGGTCACAATAAGTGCAAAAATGGATGACCATGATGCTTAAAGGAGCCTACCATGAGTACACTATTATTGATTAACAGGAATTCTCTATCAAAATAATAAACACATATATGGTAATTACTAATTGTATAACAAACATCATTTCATGTCTTATAGGTTCTTGGCTATACTGAGTCAAATATTGATGAAAACTGTCTGAAGTGCAATGTTTGGAAATTTTTAGGGCATTCTGTGTGCAAGCTACACTTAAGATAAATACATCATTCAACTTAGGACAAAACAATGAGTAAATACTGAAAATTTCAGCCTGATACCTCTTTTAGTTTTTGAAATATTCACGTTCAAATATCGCGAAAATGTAAATGTCACGCGCACTCGCTACTACCCCTAAAAATTAAAAAAATATCTCAGAAAGTTTTTGACCAAATGGCCTAAACTTTTCAGGAATCACTCAACTTTGAATGTACCACAAGGCCTGAAAATTTCAGGAAGATCTGAGGGGGTCAGGTGAACAATTGTCAAAAAACTGGTTGAGTTGACATGGAATGACCCATAAGAAGAAACAGCATGCATTAAATGTAAACATTATTGATGTAATCGAGCGGAGCAGAGCCATATCTAACAGCCTTACAGGCAGGACTTGGCCAGCGAGCCGTAATATTGCAGGTTTATTCAGAACTACCAAGTTCTGATACAGGGCAGTGGACCAATCTAATATTCATATTGCAACAGAAGAGAGTGTGTGTGTGTGCACATTAAATAAGCAGGCTACTTTATTGAGATAGACTGACATGTAGATAATATATAAACACTCACGTACATAGACAAAAGATTCATACATTTGTGACATTACAACATCTGCTGTCACAGAACCTTCTGATTTAAAAAAAAAAATAGTTGTGTGCGCACGTCACATAAATAGGCTACTTTTCAAAAAGTGTTTATAGTAGTTGTCACCTTCAGGTGTGTTGAAATGATTTATGGTGCATGTCTTGGCATCTACACTATTAAGCGACGGACCTTTTTTTTTTAATGACATGTCAACAGTAAACTATCGGCTTGCGCGCGATAGCCAAAATGATGTAACACAAAAATTACTGAAAGATGTCAGGCGGGACAGAGTTGGAAAAATGGAGGACAGATGGGGTCAAAACAAACCACACAAAAGTCTCTGAATGATGTAATATAGCACAAATGAATAAGTTTGCCGACTACAGGAGCGACAATGGGTGGGTAACACGCGGGGCTGAGAGTCATAAATGTAGGCCAGTTGCTCCCATCGCCCTAGGGTTGGGTGGGGGGGTGCCCAAGTCCCCACTATATTACAAGGTCATTAACCATTCCTATGACAACCCAGAGCCGTAACTAGGGGAGGGGGGAGTTTAAATTCGAAAGTTCCCCGGACCCCAGCTTGCGGGGGGGGGCCCAATTTTTTTTTACATTAAATACTAAGTACATGATCTCTTGTCAGAATGCAGGAGCCCCAAATCCCTGGGTTCAGCACTGTGACAAACCACGTTGCCAATGGACCGTCTCTTTGGATCAACAGAGAAACAGCTAGACTAAATTTAAACTTAACACGTACCATTTTCACCTTTAGACCATAAACAGTTCGATGACAAAATGTCTGTCACGTTTAGCAAATCTCCCAAACAAAATGCATCATCATTACTTATACAATCATCGCGTTATTTTTTTTTTTTTTTGTAAACAGAAAAAACGAGTCTGCTTCTTTGAATGAGAACATATTCCAGTAACAACGATGAGCACACTTTGAAGCTTTTTTATTATTATAAAAGATTCAGGACATGCGCAACTCGGCTGCGCATAAGCATATCGGATAAACAAATCCCCAGGAAAACAGCACACGGCGGAAATCAAAGAAAATGTTCTGTTTACAAACATGCACACAGGTAGACAGACCAGCAGCCAAAAAGTCTGGGACGCGTGGTCCTCGGTCAACGAAAGTTATCAACGACAGGAGGAGGATACCAAACCAACTATAGAAATACACCGTGGGGGTTGACTTTGAAACATCAGTAGCTGGACTATGTAGAAAAAAATATTCAAGATGTAACAACAACAACAACCTGCTGCACGGCTCACATGTGTGGGGCGGCACTTGAACATCAGTAGCAGGACTATGTAGAAAAAAATATTCAAGGATGTAACAACAACAACCTGCTGCACGGTGCATATGTGTGGGGCGGCACGTCTTTTAAAATGACCTGTAGTATCAATATTTTAACTTTCGGGGGTTTAAGTGCGGTGTCTTTGTCAGGGAAGGCAAATACAAGGCGCGCGTGCCAAAATTTTGAACGCCAAGACAATGTTCCCAGCACAGTAAGCACACTAAAATATATTTTTTTTTAAATAAGCATCAAAAATACAATGAATTGTCCTATACATACTGCAAACTGCAATACAATCATAAGGTGTCGGCACCCTTTGAAATGTTGCTTTGTTGTTTTAAAATAAGCATCGAAAAATACAATAAATTGTGCTATACATACTGCAATACAAGCATAAGGTGTCGGCACCCTTGTGAAATGTTACTTTGTTGTTGTTTTAAAATAAGCATCAAAAATACAACGAATTGTGCTATACATACTGCAATACAAACATAAGGTGTCGACACCCTCGTGAAATTTTGCTTTGTTATTGTTTTTTTTTTGTCATCCCTGGTATATAAGCTACTTTTAATAAAAAAGAAGAAGGTATTTGAGGAAAGTCATTGGTTTTATCTGACTAGTGACTAGTTAGAACTAACTTCTGCTTTATTATGATTCCAAGAATGTCTTCCAACACTCTTACAATCTATGTGATTCATGCTATTATATACCGTACATAAAGAAACAACTAAAAAGTCACCAGACACACTGGTTGCATGTACTACGTGCCAAACTTGTGAATGCAGTTAAAATAATGACAGGCGGAAGGTCTGAAAAAAATAATCAATGTTAACACAAGAGACTCGTGATAGTGATAAGGTCAGAGTGACCGACAGGTCGTGTATTGGGGAGTTACAGTCACCGTGCAGTAGTCTCGCGGTCGCAGGTTCGAAAGAGAAGGGGGGGTGGAGATAGGTCGCGACCCCCGGGGGGGGGGGTTCTCCCGGGGGGGGGCCCTTCTGGGGGGGGGGGGGGGAGAGTTCCCCCGGGGGCCCGGGGGGGGGTGGGTTGCGGGGGGGGGCCCCCCCCCCTCCGGGGGGGGGGGGGGGGGGGGCCGGGGGGGGGGGGGGGGGGGGGCAATCGACCAGTGGGCGAGCCTTATACAAGTCCGCCCCTCACGTTGACAGTACGTTACATATTTAAAGAATATATTTTATGGGGTTAATAAAAAAATTCAGTCTTGACCAACTGTTGGAAAAACCTGAATCAGGAAAGCCTCTAGGCCGCCATATTGTATAGCTACATGAATTAATTAATATCGCAACTATAATAAATACCGTTTTATAATATTTCTGCAGCTTAGAAATAACAAATAATTTGACAACATAAACACAAAAATATTCAAAGCGCAATGTACAAATATCTGATTCAGTTGAACGACAAGCACATAGTAAACAGTCCATTGAGTTACAATATAATGTCTTTACAAATACTTACAATCGTATCAGCTATCTACAGTTTTAAAATATAAGTTATTTATATTTCCTTAATCGTGTGTCTTCCACCCACCCCCTCCCCATCAAGCATGGAATAACGTATATCTTTGATTTTTCACACGCGTTACTGAAAGCAAAACGTTTTAAATTTAAATTACACAGCAAACACGTTAGATCGCATTTCAAAACAAGATTCTTGAAAGAAATGAACTCTGAAAAAAAAAAAGTGATAATATCCACCACACCCATCCTTTCACACACAGACAGGTGAACAGAACAGTGAGTCTGTATGTATACAATAGTCGGTGAACAGAACAGTGAGTCTGTATGTATACACTAGTCTAATTTCATTATATACATTAATAACAGCGACATACAGATATTCAAATGACGAACAGCCTGCACATCACACAGGCTGTTGCTAACTCTTTTATTTAATTCACCAATCATCTACTAGGGCTACCAACTTTTTTCCCCATTAAGTGAAAAGGAAAGGGAGGGGGAAGAGAGGAATTATTTAGATACACATAAAAATGCAGCAAGTGAAATTTTATATCCAAATGAAATTAAAAAAAAAAACAACGGATATAGTATATGAAAAAAATGTCTATTATCTCGATGGTCTATTTATATCTAGATATGGGTGTAAATTATCCAAATGGGCAGCCCTGGGGGGGGGGGGGGAATGTTGGAAATGGTGAAGGGTTGGTGATCATTTAGCGTTCTCGCCTCAATACACTCGAGATTGACGACAACATGTACAAGTTTATTTCTGTGAAACAGCTTACAGATTCTCAACAAGCTTTATAATACTGCAGCAGGTTAAAGAGGAAAAAAAAAAGCTATTTTTTAATTTGGCCGACACGTTTTTTTTTTGTCTATTTACAAACACGCGTACGGCACAAACATGCGCACTGTACAAAGAACGTTGAATACATGCACAATTTCTATGGCTACAGCTATAATATAACAACGGGTCATTGTGACACTTAACAACCTATGAATGCCGCTAGAAAATGTTCTATCGCAATTCCCCGATACAGTTCAATGATCTTTTCAGATACCGTCAGCACGATTTTTAAAACTTTTGTTTACATTCTCTGTATAACTATAAGAGCAAAGGATTACAAATAAATGGATGTACTCGCAATGCTCCAATACAAATCAGTGTTCTATTTATGCACTGACATCTCTCGCACAATATATTTTTTTTCTCTCTGTGTTTATAAAAACGCAACGGGCTTTAAAAATAAAAAAAATATATAATCACGAAAAGAATACCATAACAAGGTGTTAATGACAAATGCCAATGCGCATAGCCTGTTGTCATTTTTTTTGATAACCTATGTGCCGTGTAGTACCCAGGGCCAACAATGTTCAAGTGTAAATTTTCAGATACATGTATAATCTTAACATTTGGGTGGTCGCGTAGTGCACACACTGTAGTCAAGAATACAGCGGCAATAGGATTAGCGAAGACTAAGCTTCCAAGATTACGGCAAATATTGATTTACAATTTGAAAATGTTCCAAGAAAATAAAAACACGGGACGTCTTCCTGACTTATACCTCAACTAAAACAAAAACGAAATACGTGGACAAGTAAAATTAATAAAAAATCACAACACGCTTTTAATTAGTTAATGGACTTGTTCAAGGCACGCGTCAGTGTGAATCATTAAGGAACGAATTTTAAATTAGAACAGGTTGGTCTAAAACGTAAAATATAGGCCCAGTGTAATCAGTGGCGAAGTGAGCTTAACTCCTCCGGGGCATGATAACTTTTCTGCACCCCCTCCCATTCAAAAACCATAAAATATATATAAAATATACCATTTGGCGCCCCTTTGTGAGTATCGCCCGGGGCATGATGACCCCCCCCCTACGCCACTGTGTGTAATACAAGGGAAGAGATGTACGGGTTTTACTCAATGGACTCAAGGAAGTTATAGAAAGTTCACCACCGCCACCAATCAAATCCCATGCCCCAGTTTTATTTTCAACGGGGTCACAAAATAAAAAAATATGGTGACAGACACAAACTTTGGCAAACATTGCTATCAACTTTTTTTTTTCTCGTACCGCCGTCACTGGTCTCAAGGTCAAGTGTGACGGTCAACCGTAACTCAGCTATCCCGGACTTGAAATAGCCCACCAGAACAAGTTACATAAGTGGTCTTCAAATGAGGGGGCGGGGTAGATCTGATACGGGAAAAGGGAGGGGGGTCACATAAGGGACGTCTTAGGGAAGGAGGAGACTGGCAAGTGAAAATTACGTAACTGTACGGGAAATGTGTATGCAGAAAAGCCATTTCATATCACACTAAAGTTGATAGCTAAAACAAAGTGTCCAAAGCTTAACATCGATAAAACAAGCTAACTAGAAGCTAGGTGTGGCAAGCTAAGACTAAGGCAATATATATTAGCTCTTTGGCTAATAAGTTTGCCGACCACTGATCTAGAACAGTGCTTCTGAAAGCGGTGGGGTGCGGCCCCCTAGGGGGCCGTGGAATTTCGAAAAAAAATTATAAATTTAAGCAATCTAAACAAAAAAAAAAAATAGGGGGGCCGCGACATATTTGATTGGCGTTCCAAAGGGGGGGGCGTGACTTCAAAAGTTTGAGAAGCACTGATCTAGAACATCATACTAGCAAAAGATACGGGGGGGGGGGGAGGAATGGCGTGGGTATTAAGACGCATGGCTGTGTGTGTCCAACGAACTGACAAGTTGTAAGACTCAACTTGAGACTGATCACACAACTTAAGCAGGAATGAAAATCAGCCAAGCACATCAAACGGACCCAAGATCTTGATGGCAATTATTACCCTGTAATTTTTTCCCATTTCATTTCCAATCAGTGTACTCCAAGTGAATACACATGCCTGCTTGCCTATCCCAACAAGCAACCAGTGCTGCTTTAATCAATCACAGTTTGCACAAAATAGTAAAGGGGTAAAACATGTGGTTAATGAATCTAATTGTAAATCCTTTTCTTTCAACTTACCAGTTGGGTTTGGTTGCATTTTTGTTCATATATTATTTTTTTTTTTGCAATTTATTTTCAAGAACAAAATAAAATAAATTACTAGTCTTACAGATAACAAGTATTCTACATCAAATTATGAAACTTGATTTTTCAAGCCCAATGAGGCCAACACTGGGATACTAATGAATGGCCTGTCCATTTTTTTATACATCTTGATTTAATGAGTGAGTTTCGTAAGCATAATCTATACTAGCAATTATGTTTGCTGTTGTTTATTTTTTATGACCCTATTGAATTTGGCTACCTGATGTAAATACAGACATTAAATATTTTTTAAGTTTAGTCTATGTGTGGATGGAGAGCTTATTGAGAATACCTTAGGCTTAGGTTTAATCAGGTCAATATTTAAATATTTAATACTAATTGCTGCTTTTTAGTGGTTCAAAAAAATAAAAATCTTTTTGTAAAGATGATGGCTATAGACTATGTGGTATATCTACAATTATTGACACCAAGTAATTCAAAAGTCATGAAAAAAATCTCACTTGTAATACACAAAACTTAAGAATGATGAGGAAGAAATTCTTTAAAACAATTTCTTTAGTCCTTGATTTTTATTAACACTATATAAAATATGAATCACTGATAACTATATACCATATTGACCAGTTTTATTTTTAATTCATTTTTAAGACTCTTAACCATTAATTCTATTATTCAACCAAAATGTTATTAAATCAACGTATGTACAAGTGCTGCCAAGTGAAGGATATTGTACCACGTTACTAAGATTAATTTTCTTAAACATTGGTCATGACCAATGATGAAATTTGTTAAGTATAATAAATAATTTATAGCTAGAGTAGTTAGTGTACTGAGGTTTTGCCCCGAATTATAAATGGCAGGGCATATATTTAAAATAGTTACAAAAGCAATGGATTTTTCTTCATAAATCATTCCTACAGTTTCGATTTTGTAAAAAAATTTTCAAGTGAAATTTAATTCTATATCATACTAGAATTAGTAAATCATACATTATGAAGAAAAATTCAAACTGTTCTACGAAAAATGTCATTATTAATTAAAATTATAACTGCCACATGGCAATGACATTAGTCTATTTTTAAAATGGATACATTTATAATTACATCATTAATATGATCCACTAAGCTAAATTATTATTTAACTTATATAAATATTATAGAAACATGCTTGAATGAGGCTTGAAACTTAAAGACATATAGTTGTTATTATTATAGAAATTATACTTCATAGTTTAAAGTCAGTGTGGTCTACCTTCTGTATTTAAAAAATATATCTGTACAACAGGTGGAAGTATATCACTTAAAAAAAAAAAAAGATTTATTCATGTGTTGCATTTGTTTGTAGAAAATGAAAATAATTTGTTTAATTCTTATGTAGAGTCTAATGAACATCACTAAAATGCCCACAAGTAAATTTTTCAAGCAAAATTCTGAATAGTTTTAAAGATTTCAGTTTAACTAGTTCTTGTTTTACCTATATTTAAAAAAACAAATATGCATCAGTTTCAAATATGGTAACAAACTTCAATCATAAAGTAAAAAAAAAGGCATGAAAAATTTGTGTTATATAA